>JAFFJZ010000005.1:28750000-30000000 GCA_018340375.1 Gonatopus flavifemur
ATAGTTGTCGGTTAAAAAATTCGTCCAATCGATATCGAACTGTCATGGTATTTTAATAAAGAGATGCAGTTGATCGAATTGAAGATGATACTTTGAAATTACAGAACTAATTAAGGAACTCTAGTAATCGAGATATCAAATATCAAATTGGAGCAAGAGCTGTCTCAATATACACAGCTATGAATTCCATTAATCGAAATAGAAATTTTCATTGCGTGAATCGAACCAATAACATACAGTGAAATTGAAGTATTTGTTCGAAAAATTTTTTTTCTCTAAATGTATAATGAAATTTGTGTTGGTTTCCTGTGATAGGATCCTCACGTTCGAACCCCTAATTGAGAAGTTATCATGCTTCGCGTGGTATTGAATACTGACTCGTTTTACTTCGTATAAAATTCCTATGGCACCGACTGCACGTTGCGAATAAAAATTACATCATGTTCTCATCGATTTTTCATGAATTTTATCATCAGTAGTGAAAATTTAACATTCAATAAAATTCAATGTGAACGCTTTGTATCGTTGTTACTGTGCTTTGAGACTGATTGTAAGGCATCCGATACAAGTAGTGTGAATCAATAATAAATGTGACATGTGTAACCTTTCCTCTTCTTGAATACTTGAAAATCATTTGCGAAGAGATTATACTGCTTTGACCGTTCGGAAGATAAGAATTCTATGTCTGTTTGTTCTGAATCAGTCATGAGGGATCATTGGAGTATTTGCAGTATCTTTCATGAATCAAATTTATATTCCAATCTCCTTTGATAATTCAAGATATAATAACGAAATTTATTGTTCATTGGATCAGAAGATCGTCATGAAATTATTACACATTCATGAACTCACGCTTGGATGACAGAACAGAAGAGGAGCAATAATTTCATATATAAAATATCATCTACTCTCGTGGACGGTTACTGGAATTTAAATATCCATAAAGACATCGTCATTCCATTACAACAAGTCGAAATGGAGACAATAAAAACCAGAGGGCTCCGCGCCCTGACTGCTTCGCTTCATTATGAACTAATCGTGGCCTACATATGCTCGCCTCGCTCTCATCTTCAACAATCCAGATATCCGGGGATATATGAAACGCAGTCATCGGTTTTTCGCTCGACTGAAAATATTTTTGATGTAACTAATTGCCTACCATTCTTTATACCATGTGTAAATGATGTAGAAACATGCTTCTAAACAACTATCGAATTCGGACAACTGTCCTGGTGAAAATGGAGCGTGGAAGTGCGACAAGGGCGTGAGTTGAGAGCCAATTAAGCGTAACGGAGAGTCATCTGGGCGTGATTTGAGAAGGAATTGGAATATTCTCACGCCTGATTTCTTTCAATGACTACTTTCTTCACTGTTGAAGTATTCTCTTCATTATCACTGGAGTGGGGTTGTCATAACGTCACAGAAGTTCTGAAGAGTGTTCGAAAACAAGAAAGCGTACAAGGGAAGATCAAAACTCTGATTTTCCCAGATTTGGATTGAGTACCCCTGAAAACTTACAGAACGCCTTGTTCCATATAATGTCCCAGATAGCACAAATGATCATTTTGAATTCATAAAAACTTCGCAAAGAACTTCTTGAACAGTCTCCGTTATGACAGTAAAAATTAATTCAATATGAACTCAATGAATTCAAAATGCATACATGTTGAATGCCTGAATAGTTTAGTTCTTTATGAATTCGTGATATGAATTCTTTCTGAAGATTAAGTTATTCATCAAGAGTTAATTTTGAATTTGAATTGTTTATAATGAATTCATGTTTACTGCCATAACGGGAGCTCTTTGCGGGGACTTTTGCGCTGTATGGGGTTTGTCCACAAATGCGAAAATGACTCGATTCACGTCCACCATCTTGGTTCGTTTCCTGACCGCAGATTCGGATTCAGCACCTTCGAAAACCCCTAAAACTCACCTTTCATAATAATCCGTTGATTCAAGCCAGAATAACGAATATTCAAAGCCTGCGGGGAATAGCCAACTGAGCATTCCTATTAGAACCTTGCATCGATGTTGATGCGATCTTGAAAGTACCTGTTATGAGAAATACAACAGTAATATGACAACATCCAATTACAAGTAAATTGCAGCAATGTTACGTTGTCAGGTGATATTTCAACGATATTTTTGCAAGTTACTTTTGTAATATTGCATTTGTAAATTGAAAGACAAGTACTTTCAAGATCGCATCAATATCGTTGCAATGTTAATGCAAGGTTCTAACGGAAATGCTCAGTGGGAAGACATATACAGCGGAGGAAATTTCCTCCGAGACCATCTATTTTTTGAGGAAAACATATTTGAAAAACAGAAGGGCTCGTCCGATTTTGATAAACATTGAATGGTCTCTCGGGAGGAGTTTGAGGAAGGTTCCCTATAAATTCCAACCAATTCGGTCCACCTGGCTCAGGTTTATCCCGAAGACAGACAGACAGACAGGGCGGTAGACAGACAACCTCACGGATTATCAATCAGTATTCAATGAAATGAAAAACTATCCAACTCTCAATTGGATTACTCGAATATTTTAGAAGATACGGTCAGAGGGTACGATAGCGGGTGCAATGGGCACTCCGTGCTAGGTATACTACCCCACATAGTACTAAATTTCTCAGAAATATTCTCAGAATATTACGAATGTTTCATTTGGAACATTCCAGTTGGAATGTATATACATTTATAATATGTATATACGTATATTACATTTTGAAATGTTCTGACAATGTTATGATTAAAATATTCTGTGAATAGAATAATTCTGACATTTTTCAAAGCCTGGGTTCGCGATAGAAAGTTGAAGAAACATTATTTTGTTATTCATGCTTATCAATTCAAACTTCATCAGAAGTGTGAATATTTGTCCATTACAAAGACCTTTTCCTCAGATGGAATTCTTCTTTCGGAGGAAAATGAATATGGTGTGTGAGAGAGGATTTTTTCGATTTCAGACGCTCGCTGAGGAAAAACATTTGTTATTGTGAATGAAAAATTTTTATCAACAAATTTTCTTTGTCAATACAAATGCTTATCTTGAAGTGGAAAAAAAATTGTTTGCCTGGAAACAAATCTCATCTTCTACCGGTAATCAAATTATTTTATCCCACTGAAAAATTTGATTTATGATGCTGAAAAACACATGATTGATGAAGAAAATACCTGCAAGCCCAACTATTCAAAAAGGCCTTCTTGATGAATTCTTAGAATCTTCCCTCCTATTGGGGCAAATTTCTGAAATTCTTATATCAATTCATTCTGGCACTTGGTAAAATTTGCAAGCGGGCTTTTCAAAACAACGTGCCTCTCAAATGGTATCCAATTAACATTCCAGAAGATTCTGAATCGATTGGTCTATCTCCCACAGAAACGAATGTTGGAAAGTTTCCCATCAATTCACTACAGCACTTGGTGAATTTTGGAGGGGCACTTTTCAAAAAATGTTCCTCTCAAGTGCCATTCATTTTTATCTCAGAAGATTCTGAATCGATTAGTATTTATTTTATGGCAACGAATTCTCGAAGTTTTTCTATCAATCTTACTCAGCACTTTGTTACATCCCATAGTCGGGGTAAAAAAAAACCTCTTCTACGATCTACTCATTTTTTGACAGAAGATTCTGAACCGACTGGTTGATATTTCACGGGAACGAATTCTTGAAACTCCTATCACGATGATTACAAGAAATGGCACTTTGAGATTCGCTGATGTGTTAGAAGCTTTCACTCTCACTCGCAGAACCCGGATTCAATCCCCACTGGGGGAACTCCCTAATAATTGACTTCGAAGCAGGTTTTCTTCCACTCAGAGTAATTCTGGCCCAGCTCGTTCAACATTTGTAGAAGTAAACTCTGAAGAAAGTTTTTTTCAACCTAAGGTACTGTTTTTCAAGCTTTGTAATATATGCGGATGTTACAATTTTTTCCGTATAGAATATCGCTGAAATGATCGCATTGATATTCCAGAATGTCTCCAGAATGCTACACAGCTGGTGACATGAAACATCCTGCAGACATTCTAACAATCTTCTTGAGACATTTTCCAGAATATTACACATTCCAAATGTAATATTCTCACAATATTGCTGGGACATCCGGTGCTATGTGAGACGTATACCGATGAGTGCCTAAAAACGACTGAACATCACGTCCGTCATATTGAATCCGCCATCTCGAATTTGTTTTTCGACGTCAGATTTGGATTTATCATCTTCGGAAACCCCTAGAAACCGTGTTTCATATAAATCCGGCCATAAATGTAAAAACGACCAAACTCACGTCCGCCATATTGGATCCACGATTTTGAATTTGTTTTTTGACGTCAGATTTGGATTCTTCACCCTCGAATTCTGGGACACCCTGTATATGTATACCGCAGAGAAAATTCTCTCCGAGATCACCGATTGTTCGAGAGAAAAATAAAAAAAAATAGAAGGACCTGTCCGATTTTGATAAAAATGGGATGGTCTCTCGGGAGGGGTTCGAGGAAGGTTCCCTATAAATTTCAACCAATTTGGTCCACCCGGTCCAGAGCTATCCCGAACACAGACAGACAGACAACCCCACGGATTATCAATCAGTATTCAATGAAATGAAAAACTATCCAACTCCCATCCAATCAGAAAAATCAGTAATATGCCAATGTTGACAACAGGTGCAGTACAGTGCCATTATTGGGTCTCCAACACTTGGTCAACACGTACGGGGTCAGTACTGGATACATAAAGATACAGTAATATGCCTGTACTGATAAACCAGTACTGAGAACTTAATACCGGCCAGGTACTAACCCAGTACTGGCCCTGTACTGATTGCGAATAATGGCATCAGTACTCAATCCCCAGTACTGAAAAGCGTTATCATTCAAGACAAATGCTAGTACCCTGCCAGTCTTGGCTAGTACTGGTGCAGTACTGCACCCGTTGTAAATTTCTGGTTGGGCAATTGGATTACTCAAATATTTTAGAAGATACGGTCAGAGGGTACGATAGCGGGTGCAATAGGCACTCCGTGCTGGGTATTCTACGGGTATACCGATGAGTGCCTAAAGAGAGAGAGATTTAGAAAAGTTTCATCAATTCAATGAGAATTCCAGGAGATTACTTATCTTCACTTTTTGGATCAGATGAATAGTGGCAAATTACCGGTCCCTTGGCGGATAAATAATACGTCCAAAGTCAATGCTCCAATCTTCAATAATTGTCCATCCTTTAGAGACTTATTGATTGGATATTTGTTAATCCTTGGTTTCCATCTTCCAAAGAGCAAACGGATGATAATGCCAGATTTCCTCAATATTTCATAGTCTTTTTCTATACATAGACACGTGTCTGATTTTAAAGTGACAATTTTTGACATACGTATAGATCAATTGAGAGTCGACAGTCAAATGAGAGTTATTTCACCATCGTTCTCTCTCTCTCCTCTCCTTTCTCATCCCCTCTCCACCCTTTTCTCTTCTCTCTTTCTATTCGTTACTTTTCTTCTCTCTTTCTATGTATTTCTTATCCTACAAATGAATGGATAGAAATATTTGTAATCAACAATCAAAAGTCGTTTGTATATTTTTAAATTGCATTTTCACAAGTTATTAACACACACGGAGAGAAAGATTAAGCTCTAAACGCAATGGAGCCCTTCACGCTCCTGATGCTGTTGTTATACCGGGCTTTTAACGCATGGCAACAGGCTTAGAAGGCATGGGACTCATACTCAAAAAGCATGGGCTCGTGCGTTGAAAGCATGGGCTCGTGCGTTGAAAGCATGGGCTCATGCGTTTAACGCACGTTGTAAAAAATTTGTTAGAAGCGTGAATTGCTCCCTTGCGTCTAGAGTTCGCTTTTCCCCTCGGTGCAGCTATACATGCGGAGAAGGATTTGATCGTGTCATGAATCATAATTCATTGTAAATGTACACTGAGAAAAAAAGATTGTGGAACTAACTACAGATGTAGTTTGATATGGCGAACGACGGTATGTAGTTGAGTCAACAGAATATTCAGTAGATTCAATGAATTATAGTTTAACCCAAGTGTGTATTAACGGCGGGCCCAATGTACGCCCAGGGTGGGTGCCCATGCTGCCCAACGTGGGGCCAAGCAGGGCAGACGAATGGGGCCAACCCTGAGATGATAACATCGCTCCCAGCTTGGCTGTATTGTTTTGCCCGAGGATTGGTAACACCATGGGCCCAGCGTAAACCCAAACTAGGCAATCGATACTGCCCCATCCTTTGTTTTTGAAATTGAAAAATTGCTTTGAATTCCAGCCCCACTTTGGCCCTGTCTTCCGCCTAGTGTTGAGCCCCATCCTGCCTGTATGGACCCAAGACTGAAGTGGGACCAAAATTCATACACGCTGAGGATTGTACGCACATGCTCGGGACATGAATTCACCCCAATTTTGGCCTAACGTTGGTCCAAATTGGGGCCAAGTTCAAATGTGCCCGCACTAAGATTCATTATTTCCATTTTCTACCAACCATAATTGTATGGGGAAGCACAACAGGGCCAAGATTGAGCCAACATGGGCTTAGCTGTCATTCCCCAATACTGGGTTAAAGAGGATGGACCCAGCCTGGGGCCCATTGTCATTATGGGCAATACACACTTGGGAAGTTAATGAGATATGGTTGATTTTACTGAATATTCTGTTGACTCAACTGCATAACGCCGTTGGCCATATCCAACTACATATGTAGTTCGCTCCACAATCTTTTTTTCCCAGTGTAAGATTCTTCACGTTAATAAGAACAAACGATAAAGAAATTATAGCTTGCAATAAAAACAGCAATAAGAACAAGCAATAAACATCTGATGAATAGATTTTATCGTGTTTCAGATTATTGCATTTCGTTAATTTGAATTTCATATGTATCGCGGTGCTTTAGATCAAATATGAATTCCCAAGCAACTTGCAATGACGAGATTGTCGGTATCTGGTGTTGTTTTGAATGCTCCAGCGAGATTCGTGAGATATATATATGCTGCGAGTATTCACAGTAGTTTCCACACATTTGCTTGGGAATGTTTCGAATATTTTAAGAAATCATATATAGGAATATATGCTGCATTTGTTTAAGAAGCTTGAATACAATTTTCTTGGATTGAAGTACTAAAACTTTCAGTGTTTGCACTGAGAGAATACCTTTCTGGTTGATATTTGAGTGACATGTATAGGTGAGTCTGTTGTATTACAGGACGTCCAGAATTGTGAACCCAACTAACAATCAAGAATTTCCACAATTTCGTACAATGAACAGTGTTTGCTTTGCTTGCATTTTCAGAATCTTCATGACGCATGTTCAACTCGCCAACGAATCCTACTGACGTTCGTTCAGCTCATTATATCGAATATAATGAGTATGTTATTCGATTTTCCGGTATCTGTACAATCTCAACATAGCTCTTTCTAATGACATTCTTATAACATCGCAGAAGCCCATTCCGTTCGCGATTTAATGCTTTCAATGAGGCTCGTTTCACTCGCAAGCATTAAGGATTTTCAGTGTAGATTGATATTCAACATCGTTCATTCTCAGCGAGTAAATAGTCTAAAGAGTAATGGAGTGAAGAGTGAGTAGTACAGGGAACAGTGTGCCATTGATTTGTTCATATACCAATTTGGCACATTCAATTATTTAAGCGATGGTTCGCTGATTTGTTTTTCGTGATTTTCAAGGAGTTACACTGAAAAAAAGGAACATTATTGTGCAGCGCCCAGGCAGCTATGATTCATGTCCAATAGAAATTTCAAATTAGCCATCACGAGTTGCTCGCCAGACATCAACTATTTGCGTCCAGAACGTACTCAGTAATGTCTTGGACGCGAATAGTTGATGTCTGGCGAGCACCTAGTGTTGGCTAATTTGGAATTTCTTTTAGACATGAATCATCGCTGTCTACACGCTGCACAGTAATGTTTTTTTCTCAGTGTACATACATATTCCACGCTTCCGGAATGTATTGGCGCTCCAGGGTATTTTTTGTTGCTGGCCAAAGTATGAACCATCACTGACTGCAATTCCTTCTGAAATCAATTATCTTGGGTTGGTAACAACCCTCAATCAAATCGAGTATTCGCAATTCAGAGTTGTATTCTTTGATAAACCTAGCACGGAGGAAACTGAATAGTGGCATCAACCAAACCAATGTTATCTCGTACTTAACGATTTAGTGAAATATGGACAGACCAAATGTTTAGTATTAGAAACCGAATGCACATACAGTTCATGTCACCATAACAAGTCAAATTAATTTTACTAAACTTGTATTTCATTCGATTACCCAAGCATTGTTATTCGTACCAAACAGTGAATGGTCGCATAATTGATTCCACCACACAAATCATCTATTCCGCGGAATGGGCATGATAATTTGTACTAAACAACAATATGAATTCGATTCAACAATAAAAAAGTTATTGTTATATTATGAAGGTTGTTAATGTTGTCTTTAGGAATAATTTCCCAAAGCAGCAAAAACTTTGATCGCTTGACATCCATTACTGTTTAGTTTAGCGTGAAGTTGTAGCATCGAACATCGATTGCATATGACATTCAGGGTGCTGAAAGCGGGAATCGAACCTCAACATCCTACCTACCTACACCTAACGCGTATACCACTTGAGCTAAACTGAACATATAATTTTCCTAGCTTTGCGTATCTCTTATAAGTGTTTGGAGAACTTATGATTAGAGGATACTGTTGAAACAATTTTGGATTTTCTAAATAAATTGATTTTGTGAAGTGTTGATTATTAAGACGAGAATCATGATAGGCATATTCCATTTACGAATTATCATCAACTCCTCTCCTGCCATTAACACATTTATGAGAAAAAAAAATCGTTCAGAAACAAAACAGTGTCGGTAAACGAGGAGAGTTCGTATATTCGGTTATGTTCGACTCGTTTCGGTTCACTCCGCTCGAGCGCGAATAAAATAGTTATTATCACTAAACAGCGTAGTAAAGGCAATTGAGTCAGTCAAACTAACTACACCATCCGTAATATTGATCATACATGGACTACTGCACCGTTTTGTTGAAATCACGAATCTTTACTGAATTATATTTGGTAGAATAAATTGATTGCTTAGTGCTTTCAACGGAACAAGGTTCTACTGAACGATAATGGTGAACCTCACTATTTCAGTTTTCTCCGTGCTGCACGGAGAGAATATAATGGGAATTTTTACCATGCTAACATAGTATTCGGTCTCATTTTATATAAAATCGTGAATGTCACTATGAAAAAATGGTGAAGAATTCCATTCTTACATAGTAACATTCACGATTTTATATTAAATAAGACTGAATACCATGTCAGCATGGTTAATATTACCATTCTTTTATCTCCGTGTGTAAAATGGTCAGAACCTCTGATATTCCAGCGATTGAAAACACAGGATACTCCCAATAATCAACCATTGATGGGCCACGTGCAAACACCATAAGTTTTGGTGCATAGAGAAAAGTTTATATCGAAGTTTATTAGACTCAGTATCGTACCCGCAGGATGTACTCGATGACGATGGGAACTATGACTTTGCATTTTCTTATTATTCCGCATATTGAATTCAAGATGAGTTGTGGTAATCTGCCGCATGCTCATGGTTCTTTCCACCACAATAAAGTATAACCCACGGCTACGATGTAAATATATTAATTTTTACTACAAAATTTTCTCCGTGTAATAATGCTGAAGTCGTGTCACTTCAATTCCGAGCCAATAAGGGATCGTCCATAAACCACGTGGTCTTTTCTTCACTTCCTTCTCTATCGCACTCTTTATGTCTGAAGTTGGTGCAACAAGGAATGCAACAAATAAAAAGGCCACGTGGTTTATGGACGATGCCTAACACGGAGAGAAGAGAATGGTAATATTCACCATGCTGATAGAATTCTTGATCATTTTTCCGGTAATTATTACCAGAAGAATGGTAAAGATTTCTATTAGCATGATAAATATTATCATTCTCTTCTCTCCGTGTACTAATTCTTCACATAGTCGATTATTCACCGTCATTGTTGAATTCACGTTATCATCCAGTAGTTAATTCTTGATGCCCTATCAACAGAAATTATTAACGTGCGATTAATGACGTCCATGGCTAAGTAATGCCCTATTATTGGATTGATTTATGAAACTCATATGATTTTTCATTTGTACTTTTTAGGAGTTCTTTATGCGGTAGCTAATGAAAAAAAACTGTTCAATAAGTGGTATCTCAACTGCAATTCAAGAGAAGAAACAAAGCGAATGTGTATTGATAACGCCATATAAATCTCAAGATAGAGCTTTTTCGCGTAGGAAGCAGAGAAAAAAGTGGGTTTGCACGTAGCACAACATAGTAGAAGCTACTGCAATTTAGGTGACTGATAACGCAATCATGGTTCAACCATCCTGTTTTTTTTGTTTAGCGTTGAGACATGAATTCACTCATTGTATCAATATGTATTCATCCACTCATTCATTCATTTAATTCTTACTTTAATATCCTACTGTTTGGATTATTCGTGAAAACTGACCTTATAACTCACGGATACCAATTTGTTATAATGCTCCGGCTCATCTCCACTCCTAAATCAATGTGACCCAATATTTGACAGTTTCCCGAATCAATCAGAATCCCCCACGTAATAAAATTTTTACGTCCAATGGCTTGCCGTCATTGAAGCATATTTCTCATCATTCTCCGGTCTATGATATATTTTTTATGTGCCATACATTGATAGAATGAGATTTGATATTACCTCGAGAATACGTTTCACAAACGTCATTCACTGTACGGGATTGAACTCACAATAAGACACGATATCCTGTCTATCATCGAGGAATGGAGAGAACCTTCGGAAAATGTTCATCCAATTTTTTTTTGCACTGAAGATGGGATCGAAATGCATACGTAAGCATCTTTCTGCGGTAACAAGTTTATTAATGAGAGCAGGTGAATGACACATGATATTGGATTGTTCTCTCTGCATTGGATTGTAAGAAATATGATTCTGATTGCGTCTAGTAGGAGGACATTTCTCAGCTCATGCGTATTATGATGTCAGACTAGTCACTTGTTATGCATGATACACCGCGTCTTGCTTTTCTACGTGTCCTTGTTATACGGGCGTTTGTAACTCGTGATAGTATGTCATTCTTTATTATCCAAGTTTGGGGAATACATGACTTTGATCTATGCATCCATTAGTATTGAAGTGATTTCATTAAATATGGATTAATTGAATGATTTGTTGGTCAATTTGAACATTAATATTCAAAATGATATAAAACTTCATAAAATATGATCAGGGAGGAAGAAGTTTATAGCTCAGAGAAGTATATGAACAAACTTACAGAGGCTCATCTTTTGTAATCCTTTCGAAAGGAGATGTACTGAGTTTTGTGTGCTCTATATTCCGTAAATTCATTTTTCTTCAGGCAGTTATGACATCGAATAGTATTTTTCGATTTTGCGCTCTTCAAAGGTAGACAATGTGGAAATTCTGTTGAAAAATTCCACCAGATGTTATTGTATATCTTTTTTGTCAATAATTTGATAGTGAACTCTTACACTAATAACACTTGGCACTAATCGGATGCTGGGTAGGGTGATTAAATTCTCAGAAGATCAGAGAATAGATGGGTTCAAAAGATCTCCACAATCACTGTGATTTTTTTCTGTGATCGGTGTATGAGTTGAAATATTTCGTTTCTTCTAAGGACAAACAAAACAAATTGATATTTCCTGGAGAAACTTCCCAGCTATAAATTGCCTTTGCTCCAAATGGGACCATTAAAGGCCTTAACTTGGCCCAGAACGCGTCAACTTAGGCGTGTCAAGGCCGGAAATGCCAAAGAGTCACATTCTTAGCTGAGTTAGGGACCTGGAATCGGAATATAACCATGGTTTTGAAACTGATTATCAGGCTCTAATCTGTCTTGCATTTGTAGAATAAATGTCGGGATTATATCATTGATAAGTATATTGAAAATATTTTCGATTCCCCAAGTTATTGAATTCACGTCTCTAGTTTCTTCAGGAACGAATACTTCTGCACATACACAGATTTTTTTCAGACACTGAGGGATTTGGAATTTGATTCTTGAAGTTCAATTCAATTAAGTGATATTCGAAAAGACTGCAGCAGGGGTTTTTGATTTTGGAAGTGCTCTTGAAGAGTTCTAAAATCGATAATACAGATCATTTTTACTTTCCCTAGGTAAGATCTTAGTCAGTATTTTTGCAGCACGCTTGCAAAACATATCTAAAAAATAACTCATAATTTTACATAAGATACCTTTCAAAGCGTTCCGGAAGACTTGTACAAAAATCTTCATTGCCATACTGGGAGTACAGAGTTTTGAGTAGAAAGTTCATAAAATATGATATGAAAAGGAGTGGAGACAATGATTGAAAAGACATCAAAGGTGCAAAAGAGCCATTCAATACTCTAGAGATGTTTTTCTGAATACTATGATTTGAAAAATAAAATAGAGTCAGAGTTTCTGAAGATAAATATGTCTATTTACATGGCTCGATGGGCATTGATCCTTTTCACAGATCATTTCATTATTTCCTTCACGAATGTTCGCACAGAATCTTTGAGATACGTGAATAATGATATGATCAATCATGAAAAAATATATATCTATATACGAAATGATCTTTCAGCATGACGGAGCGTCTAGCATTGAGAATACGTACAAAAATGTTTCAATCATGTTATAAAAACAGAAAACATGAAAAATTCATGCGTTTGAATCGTTGGCAGAACAAGAGCTCTATTCATTATTGTTCCATTCTCAAATAACTCTGTTCCTAAATATCTCCATTCTTAAATAAGTCTTTTCCCAAACATGACAAATCCTATAAATATCTCTATTCTCACAAATCTCTATTCTTTTCAATATTGATCAGATATAGATGTTTTTTGTTTTATATATAAAAGAATAGAGATTTGTGAGAATAGGGATATCTAGAGTCAGTCATATTTGAAAATAGATTCATTTAAGAATAGAGTTATTTGAGAATAGAGAAATAAAGAATAGAGTTCTTGTCCTGCCGAATTGTCCATCAAACCGGATTCAAAATCCAATACGGAAGAATCTGATTCTTTTATGAATGAAATATGAAGATTGGATAAGTTTTCAGAAAAATCATATATACCCTGTAGAAAGGGTTACATTCATCGTTAACATATGTAAATTTGAAATCCGACCAAATGTAGCATAACTTGAAAGATAATCTCTTGTCTTTATGTATAATGTAATGTACTAATAGTTAACTAATGATCCATTATACATGAATATAATGAGTGAATAATAAAAATGTCATTCATAATCTATTATATTAAGGTCATGGTATATCTGGTTGAATTTCAAAGAGATATTCATTAACTATTAATGTAACCTATTGACATTGTATGAACGCTTTGATGTATATTTTTTTGTTTGAATACTATAAACGATCCAAACTTCAATACCACAAGAATCTCGTAAGCGTCGGTTGAGAATGTTACATCAAAAAAGTACGAAATATTCTTCACCAAGGGTCATTGAACGCTGACATTATGCGGTTAGACAATCAATTGACAGTCATAAGCTTGTCAGCACTTCTTCGCACGCTTTTGGAAGCTGAAACCCTACTCTTCATTCGATCAAAGTGCTCCTTTCATTTTTGTGAAGAGAAAATATCTTCCCCTGATCTAGATCGTCTGATGTTTCAATTACGATGCTGTAACAGTTGATATGAATGACTGAATTCGGCAGAAAACTTGTTGATTGAGTATAACAATAACTACTACAACTATGTATAACTTATTTCATTTATCATGTACCAGGTCATTCAATGTGTCCGTAGGATAAGTAAAGAAGGAACAAAAGTTTGACAAAACTCGATTTTATCATTCAACATAGTTGCCTCCGAGGGCGATATAACATGTATAGCGATTTTCCAACCTTTCGATACCACTTTTATAGTACGATTTCTCTTTCTCTTCAAAATAGGCCTCAGTTTCAGTGATTACTTCATCATTGGATTTAAATTTCTTTCCAGCAAGCATTCTCTTGAGATCTGAGAACAGGAAGAAGTCGCTGGGGGCTGAATCTGGGGAATACGGTGGGTGGGTGAGGAATTCGAAGCCCAATTCATTCAATTTTGCCATCGTTTTCATCGATTTGTGACGCGGTGCAGTGTCTTGGGGAAACAACACTTTTTTCTCTCGCAAATGTGGCCGTTTCTTTGCGATTTCAGCCTTCAATCGATCCAAAAATGCACAGTCATAGTCGCTGTTGATGATGGTTCCTTTTTGGAAATAGTCGATGAATATTATTCTCTTCGCATCCCAAAATACAGACGCCATCATCTTAACGGCCGACTGTTGCGTCTTTGTTCCCTTTGGATTCGATTCGTCGACTGCTGTCCACTTAGCTGACTGTCTTTTGGATTCTGGTGTGTAATGGTGAAGCCATGTTTCATCCATTGTCACATATCGACGATAGAATTTGACTTTATTGCGTTTCAACAGCGTCAAACACTCCTCTGACGCATCAATTCGTTGTTGTTTTTGGTCGACTATGAGCTCACGCGACACCCACTTTGCACAGAGTTTTCGCATACCCAAATGTTCGTGTAAAATTGTAAAAACACTACCATCTGATATCTTCACAATGTTAGCTAGCTCGTGCACCTTCAATTTGCGATCATTCATAACCAATTTGTGGATTTTTTTTATGTTTTCTGGAATAACAACCTCATTTGGGCGTCCACTGCGCTCTACGTCATTTGTGCTGGTACGACCACGTTTAAATTCAGCAATCCACTTCTGTACCACTTTTCTCGATGGAGCAAAGTCCGGATAATGTGTATCAAGCCATTGTTTGGTTTCCACTGTATCATTTTCCATCAAAAAGCAATTTATCTAAACTCGAAATCCATTTATTCCCATTTTTCTTTCAATAACAAAAGTTGCTCCACACAAGATGCTATAACTCACGAATCGATAATCAGATTGTTATCAAAATTACACACGTATCGTTCAAAGGTTAGTACTAAATGAAAATCATATAGAACAAATTCTAGTAACGCCATCTATGTGTCATCCTACAAACTTTTGGAATGGACTGTTATTCAGCGAATTTTCTTCCTCCTTGAACGTCCTACTCACACTCACTCTCATCATTGAAGTACGCAATTTTGCACAGTATTTCCTGGGAATATCAATTGCGGAATGCACTTACACTCATAGAAAATTTGATTCCAGTAGGTAATCTTAAGAAAATATTACCTGAACCAAGGAAATTTGTTTTCTCAACGGGACTTTTGTATTATATTGACTTAATTCTTGATAATTTGCATTCTGCCAATAGTTTCGAACTCCTGGATTGGAATCTTGCCAAATATTCAATCCAAAACGTATTTTTATGTTACTTTTTTCCCTAGTAAATCTATGAATATAAATTCATATAGGTTACAGACAAAGTACTTGGTTACCATATAACGGTTCGAGAACGTTTTGAGAACCTACATAGCATGTGTGAACAACATCCCCAAAACGTGTTCCCCAGCATATTGAATGAATGTTCTTGAGACGTTTGGAAAACGTGTTTTTGGAAACCAACATCTGTGGGAATGTGCCCTGGGACGTTTTTTGAGCGTTCAGAAGACCTCCCCTACGTTCTATTAACCATCCATAAACGTTCCAGTGGCACGTTGTGCTGTCTGGGGGGTTCGTCTCCGATTTTCAAGACCCGGGGTCAATCCTTACTAAACGACCTTTGAAATAATTCAACTTCACGTCGGTTTATTCCTTCCGTAAGAAAACTGAGGCAAGACGTACGCGATATTTTTAGAAGTGGATTCAGACGGCAGGGTCTTTTTTTCTCCAACAAAAGTAATATTTTTCGAATATGCATATATACCCCTTAAGTAGTGCTTTCACGTATTGCTAATGTAGTATCCAGAAAAGCGTCCATATGCAATGATTTTGTAGTGCACCGTGATATGCGATGGTAGCACATCCGGAATATCAATGACATCCGAATAGAAATTGATATAGAGTCTACATCAGAATTACATTAGGCCATACCAGGACCTGATATGGTCCGATGTAGGCTCTATATCCATTTCTATTAAGATAGCACTACTAGCAGCGAGACTCGGGAGGGATATAGCAATGTTAGAGGAGAGAAAGTTGATAGCATATAGTTCTACGTCGGACAAAATGCTATTCAATTTGGCTTAACTTGCTACTTGGTAGCGTGAATGGTAGCAAACTTTTGTAAATGAAAACGTTCTGCTAGTTGTGAAGAAACCTATCTTTCATGAATCATAATTTATAATTTATGATTATAATAATATATATTATAATAATTGTCACTCATTTTATATAGGTTGCTCCAAAATTTTGGACGGGCTAGGATATTCTTCACAGTTGCTCGAAATAGTTTTCGTCACAGTCAATACACTTCTTCATATGGTAAAACCACTTTCCCAACATTTTTTGTATCAAATTATACTGTTCTTCAAAAGCAGGGACAAGCCTCTCATCTGATGAAAAAAGTTGGCTTTTCATGTGGAGTTTTACGAAGGGAAACAAACCAAAGCCACAGGGTGCCGAGTCTGGATTATAAGCAGGGTGATTCAATAATTTGACGTTTGAATCCTTCGAAAAATCCTGGGTAGCAGCAATGCGATATGCAAGTATACTACAATATATTGTGTCGTGGTGTAGAAACCAGGAGAATAAGGGCCTGGGACTAATCAAGTTTCCAAATAGTTGAGGCAAATATACTCCAGTATATCATGTACACGGAGAAAAATGTATGGTTGCAATAACCAATTCGTTGGTTAAATAAGGTCCAACCAATTGATTGGTTATCATGACCAATTTCGTTGGTTGCTCCAACTGCATTTTTTGACGTGGTCATCATAACCAACAGAATTGATTGTGACACTCACATAATTGGTTGTGACAACCAATTTGTTAGCTAGACCATATTTAACCAACGAATTAGCTACTCCCAATAAACACATACACGTTATTTCAACGATGAAAGAACGTTAGACTATCAAATGGACGTCAGTCGTTGATTTCATAACGTTGATTTTCAGTTGAAATTTGATAGGGAAATAGACGACCAGGAATCACGTTTTGATGACGTGTAATTTAAACTAATATTCAAAAATAACCATCAAACGACGTCCTCAAAAAACTTGTTTTGAACGGGTTTGAATCACGCGTTTAAAATGTGTTTATAACACCTTGTGTTTGAACTTCAATTGAAGATATTCTGCTAAAAATGTCGAACGAAACCGAACAATGCAATGGTTGAAAATTCAACAAAGAGCGAGATAGTAAATAGTGTGGCATACTCTCCAAATTCTGTCATCCTCAGGAATACTCGATTTGAACTCTATTGTTCTCGATATTGAATGAAAAATTTTCAAAATAATTTGTTGGATTCCATTCGCGTTTTAGAACCATCATTAGGACACGTCAATATTTGACGTCTTTCAAACGATGTTCAAACCGTTGATATGACGTTATTTTATGGTTGAAAAACACGTGATCTGCCGCGACATTTTCACGTTGAATCAACGCAAGAATATTACTAATTCACAACGTGTGGTTATTGACTGTTTTTGACGTTTTTAAAACGTGCGTTTGTTTACTGGGTTTCTACTTGAACATGTTTTCTTGGGGCAGTGCGTTGCCCTCTACCAGTAGCCGAATCTTTATGTATAGATACAATTTAATAAGTCAAGTATCAATTATTCGTTGAATTTCTATGCATCAAAACTTGCGGAACGTTTTGAAAAATGAAATTTCAATGGATATTCGACAAATTTTTGGCGCAGTAAATTGAATTTATACACGAAGGTTCAGCTACTCCCTACTTTATTTTCGTAATTCCATGTTTATTAAAGAATACAACGACTATTCGCACTGTTTTCAGGTTAGGGGGTACTGGGGTCTCATCATTGGCCATTCCATTCAATGAGGCCAATTTATTGGTAGATTCCTTTAGAAATCCCTCTAACCTGGCAACTCTGACCATTCGATTGCCAACAGGTCTTGATGATTCAACTAGCAATGGTGATCAAACTTTGATCTGAGACTTCGTAGGTACATCATAGTATTGGGTATGGGAATAAGTTTCCGCCCTCTTGGAAAAAGTGTTCCTGCTGATACTATTTTTGAGTTTACTCAAGCGCTATACTTGTGATTTGAAAGTGTATATGTAAGGTGTCGATTGCGGTAGTTGCGCGATATGCGGTAGCAAACATCATTTTTCATCTGGTGTCAAAAATGACAACGTTTGTCTCGACAAAACAGCATTTGCGGGAAGTTATGCTTCATTATTTTATTTCGAAGAAAAGTGGCGCTGAAACGTATCGTGTACTGTGCAATATTTACGGTGATCACGCTCCGTCTAATACAACTTGTAAAGAGTGGTTTCAACGATTCCAAAGTAGCAATTTTGTCGTGAGTGATAAAGAACGCGGAGGGGCACCGAAAAAAATTCGAAGACGTAGGACTGGAACAATTATTGAATGAAGATGCATGTCGAACCCTAGATGCGTTGTCTGAAGAGTTGGGTGTTGACAGGTTGACCGTCGGTAAACGCTTGCACAAGATGGGAATGATCCAAAAAGCAGGTAATTGGGTGCCGCATCAACTAAAGGAGAGAGATATCGAGAGACGTTTGGTAACGTGCGAGATGCTTCTTGAACGGCAGAAAAGAAAGAGTTCTCTGCATCGTATTGTCACTGGCGATGAAAAATGGATCTATTACGATAATCCTAAGCGTCGAAAAAGTTGGGGGCTGCCAGGTGTACCAGGTCCATCGACACCGAAAACAAATATCCACGCTTCAAAGATTATGTTTTGCATCTGGTGGGATCAGAAAGGTGTCATTTATTATGCACTTCTCAAACCGTCAGAAACAATCACTGACGATTGTCACAGACTACAGCTAATACGTTTGAATCGAGCTCTGAAAGAAAAATGACTGGAATGGGACGGTAGACATGATAAACTTATCTTGCTGCATGATAATGCTAGGCAACATGTTGCTCAACCTGTTAAAACATATTTGGAAGGAGTGAATCGGGAAATCTTGCCCCACCCGCCGTATTTCCCAGACATTGCGCCTCCGGATTATCATCTATTTCGATCTATGCAATCAGCCCTTATTGGAGAGCGGTTTACTTCTTACGAAAGTGTCGAAAAATGGCTCAATGAATGGATCGAGTCAAAAGAACCCGCTTTTTCTCTCCGAGGGATCCGTATGCTGCCTGAAAGATGGGCAAAAGTGGTCGCTTCCAATGGTGCATACTTTGAATAACATTATGGATTCATCAATTGTTTAAATAAAAATCAACTTCGTTTGAAAACGGGCGGAAACTTATTCCCATATTCAATAGGATAACCACATTTCATCACCTGTCATAATGAAATGCACTTCCTCAACAGTGCCAGACTCGACATCTTTGGCATTCGTTCAGACCAAATACTACGTTCCTGTCGTTGAACATCACTGAGAGCGTGAGATACCCATGAATTACAAAGGTTTCTTCTTCATAACGGTTCCGAAAAAATTCGATGTGTTGTTGTTTCAGGAATATGAAGAATTCCTTCTAACTGTTTTTATGCAATTCTTTCATTCATTCTGATTGCTTTTCAATGGCGTCGACATTTCCTGGAGTAGCAACATCCGCAGGATGCCCCGCGTGAGCGTCGTCATCCAAATCGGAAACGCCGCGATGAAACTGTGAATACTAATGTTCAATTGTTCTCATGGATGAACAATTCTTGTGGAATACTGTAGTAATTTCTTGGAGACACATTGTTTTGTTCAAACCACGCGAAAAACTGTAATAAATAATAAGTTGCATGAAAGTCACGTCTCGTTAGAGTTACCATGATCCAAACTTTTAATTCAATATCTTGCAACAAAGTGGAATATCCGAAACAGGATAAAGCCATATATACGATAGGGACAGACTATTGAATGACGTAATAGAATTCCTAAGAAATTTTTCGACTCTTGTTGGAAAAGTCGTGCGACAAAAATTCTGGGACACCTTAAGTTGGGGAAGGTCTGATTGTACTGGATCCTCAAGCTTTTGCCCCTGGTGGAAATCGGATGTCAGATTATGTCAAAGTTTGACATATTCTGTCAAAATTGTATACAACATTCTGAGAAAACATGCCAGATTCTGACATACCTGGTCAAGTGTCTGAGACATTTTGTCAGGATCTAATAAATTATGTTTGATTCTGACATATTCAGTCAGAATATGACATTTCCTGATCGGGAATTGGAACACTGTCACATATTATGTCCGAAATTAACAGAAATGATTTGACGTTATTCAACAGATGTTGGCAGATTATGATAAATTAGGCGTACTGAAAATTATCATGTTTTGAGATAATTTGTCAGATTCTGAGATTTCGTTGAAATCTACAATATTATGTCAGAATTGATATGACAGTTTTTCATAGATCCTGATGGATTATATGCACTCTGGAGATTGTCATTTTTCATATTATCTGTCAGATTCTGACAGTTTGTTGAAATCTGACAGATAGTATGAATAATGACGATTCCCAGTATGCATAGAACCTATCAGAATGAATAAAAAAATGTCTAGATGCCATATGACAAAATGTTACATTTTCTGATATAATGATTCAGATTCTGACATAATATTTAATATTGAGGGAATTGAATTTTTATACTCATTTGTTAGAGTATCAAAGAATTTTCACAAATCTCATATAACAAAATTTGACATTATATGTCAAATGCTGACATAATTTGTCATTTTCAGGGAATGTAATTTTCGTATTCGTTCTTGAAAATGTGATACAACTTTACCAAATTCCACATGACAGAATATGACATTTTCTGGCATCACATCCAATATCCTGCCATAATCTGTCATATTTGAGAAATAGAATTTTTGTACTTATTCGTCAAAATATAATCAATTTTTGTCCAGATACCATATGACAAAATACGACATTTTCTGATATCATATTATGTGAGATTCTGACATAATTTGTCATATTGATGGCATGAAATTTTTTTAATCAGTGTGTCAAAGAATGTTGAGTTTCATTCAAAAATGATATGCAATATTATGACAAAATCTAACATATTCCATCAGATTCTGATATGACCTATTTTTATTCTTGAAAATTAAGTTTCTTAATAATTTTAAGGAAATAATTCAACATTTTATGTCATTTATTGACATCTTCTGTCCATTCATGACACATTATGTTCATTATTTTCAACAGTTCTATCCAACTGCAATTCACAGTTTCTGACATATTGTCATTTCCAGATTTCAACATAATCTATCAGATTATATAATACTTCTTCGGATTCTATCGCGTATTATTAAATTCCGACAGATTTTATCAAATTCTGTCAGATCTTATCAGATTCTGTTATACTCTGACATAATTTGACATCCGATTTCCACCAGGGGCGAAATTGATGAATGTATTTGTGAATACACCCTGAGAGAATGGTACCTACACTGAGAGAAATTTGGCGTACAGTTTATATGTACTCGGCTCAGAGCGACAGCAGCACACATCAGTAAGGACGGTCCACGCGCTGAAACGGAGTAGCTACTGCGGTTTACCTGCTTCCAAATACTCCGCGTATAAGCTATACTTGTTATCGGAGTAGGAATTACTCCGCGTTGCACACAATGTACACTGATCGGAGTGGCTGCTATTCCGATGTCGCAGGTTCTGCCAATGGTGACAAGAGAATATAGCTTGGCGCAATGTTGACAGGTGAGGCTTGGCAATCTATAAAGATTCAATGTTGATTAACAACAGGAATAACGTTGCACCGATATCTGTGTTGAGTGAATTTTGGTTGTCAGCCTACCATTGATTCATAATTCCGCCAGGCTTGGCGCTTGCTAGACTCTCTCCTTCGTTCAATATTGACTGAACGATAGATTCTATTGGAAGTGAGGATCGTTTGAAACGTGGTTGAACATTGCCACAAACTTTGGGCTAGTCTGGATAAAGATTAGTTTTCAATGTCACGCTGATCATTGGTAATAGCATGGCTCAATATTGGCATGCTGCTCAATTTAAACTTTTGACGACTGAATTGCTAGCTGAGTTACCGATCGGGTGTTTCTCGCGAGTAGTGAGAGATGTATACAAGGGATATGTAAGGCTGACATAATTCTCTGGGAGAACAGTCAATCGCTCTATGTTACAGGTTACACCAGAGGGCTCCTACGGGTGATCCATATTGTGTATACTTTTCATGGCAAACTTTAGCGAGAAAGAATACTGAGTTGTTTACAGATGAATGAGGAAAACACAATAAGATCCCAAATAACATATATTGGGAATTGTGAAATGCGCATACTTTTTATATATTTCTGGGCTAATGATTTTTTACAGTTTTATCATTGACGCAACATTGATAAACGACTTTTTCTGTTGTTTGTCTATGATGGTCTATTTCATTGCCATTTTTGCACCAATGATGGGGTTCCATCGGAAAAACACATTGATAAATCATAAAATGATGTTATGATTTCAGTGTTGCGCCATGTTTGGTTGACAAGCCTCGGCCATACTTTATCAACATTGCGCCATGCTAGCGCACATGGTAAATTCCTGTATGGTTACCTGTAGCATCTGAAATTCAACTGTCCCTCTCAAATTTTAGCTGACGTCAATCAAGTTTTTGTTGTCTGGAGCATGAATGGAGAAACAGTTCATCTGATAAGGATACCAAATTCAGCAGTGACGAACAAAACTTATTCGGTTCGAATAAGGTCTTATTTGTATTGATTAGCTGTGTAATATTCAAGTACTAATCTGTTTCCTCAGTTCAATGAAACAAACTGCATTCCACGCATGGTTTTGATGCGTCATAAAAACATCTCTGACGCTCCATTGTTGTAAATAGTAATTCACACTTGACATTTTGCATATGACTATCATGTGCGAAACTATCTCGCAATCCGATACTACCCGACTTTTCTCTACTGAGTTTCATGTGATTATTTGATGAATGATAAGAATGCTGGAATTAATATTCCCTCAAAGTCAGTGGAAAGTGCTGCTTGACACTTCTTTGTGACAAAGTGCAATTTGTGGTATCCGGACAGTACTGTATTGTCTCATAATACCTACCATAATTTTTTCTTCGTATAACTCCACAGTTGATAAAAATTTTCTGGATGACAGTTCATTGTTCTTTGATTGCAGATCTTGTATCATTGAATCAATCGTGTAGAAACGATCGGCCAGAAGTGGAGGGAAAAGGAGCAATCATATTTTGGAAAATCGGCGTAATATACACACTCAAGTGATGAGGGAGACGATAACTATGCACAAGTTTCCACATGAAACTAAGCCTTGACGCAGAAGAATATCGTGATGAATTCAAACATCTTTTGACAACGGATTCCAATCTTTCAATCTTTCAATTACTGCTATAAATTTTATAAAGGCATCCCACAATTTCGATGCATGGAATACAAAATATGACTCCTTTTTGTCACCAACACCACAAATACCACAATTTTTCTCACCAACCAACAAAGAAGTTGGATACAATCGACAAGTTCACAAACGGTAGTGCAGAGTTATACGTATGGTAGTTGAAGTTGATAAGAGGAAGAGCCAATTAACATGGTCAAATGAGAAACAAAGATAATTCGGTGTAAGAAAGTAGAGGGACCATAACTTGGCGGAGTGTTGCAGAAGAAAAGGAAAGATAGCAGAAGAGTATACGGTTGGGGAATGAAAATGGAACAGAAAATAGTTTAGAAAAGGGTAGGAAAAAAACAAATAGAGTGGTCAGATGAAAGAAGAAATACAAGAAAAAGAGAAAGAGAGGAGAAGGACAAATGATCTGAGAGGGTGGCTTGTCCTCTTTTGCGGAGAAAGAGAGGAAGCAGAGGTGTACGCGGAGATGTTGTATACAACGCATACATACAAAGATTTCTGTATGCGAAATATATACATGGACAAGGGTATATACATACGTATGTACATACATGTATAAATATACATCTATATACATTTGATATTCGGTGTACTAGAAATGTATGCGTCAAGGCGCAGGCTCGTCCCAATCGAGGTCGGCCGGCGCGCCAGTTACTTTTCGCGATTCACCGTGGCCGCTCCAGCGCGGTGCAGGTTAAAACAGAGCCAACCACCAGCTGGGTAGACAGATACTTGTCAGTTGGAACGCGTCATTCGATCGTGACAAGAGGGATTCACCTATCGATGCCCCATAAAACCCCCTGCAAAATAAAAAGAAACAACAACACGTTCAATCATCATCATTATTATCATTTCAATATCTTATTTAAAAAAATAAAATAATATTCAAGATATTCGATGCCGAAGAACAGTAATTTATATAGATGTGATACTACGAACCCGTACTAATCCTAATTTGTTTTAAACAATTGAAGCCCATTTTCACGATAAAGGGTGAATCGTCGTTGCGAACATAAGGGAAGAGCTGTCGCGCGCCCGCGCTTCACCGTGTTTACTACAAAGTGAACGTTATATGAGGTGTCATTTGTAACAGTTTTGACACTGAGAGATTTTAAAAGGTTCTTTGTTCTCAGAATAATATGAGAAGTACCAATACCGAGAGTGATTTCAACGGTTCGCTCGACGTTGACTGTTTAACATCTGTGATCAACACAAGAATCTTCGAGTTGTCGCGATATCAAATTTACGATATATCAATCGAATGATCGTGTGTGAAAATTGTATACAATTCGACGTGAAATAACAGTTACATTAGCTGCACACAAGACCGCGTGAGTTATCTCAAAGGACGACAGAGTGGAGGCAGTTATTCAAGATCCTGCGCTTGTTGCGGAATGTGCTGTTGTAGTTGTTGTTATTGTTGAGCGTTTCTCCGAATCCAGCGGGGAAAGACTTGTTGTGCAGCTTCAGAACCATTCGTTCGTGCGTCGCGTTAATTGAATGTGAAATCGTATCGTGTTTCCCTCTTCGTAGTATATTCGTATGATAAGGTGTCGTAATAATAATATAATCGTGTGCTATTTTTTTCCCTGTTATCTACGCGTGTGCGTGAGTGTATTTAATCCGGTTGTCTCACTGTTTTGTCATATAGTGTATAAAGTTATTATTGTGGCCATTGTTATTAGTTTTATCATTCGTTTTTCCTTGTGTCTCGTTTCATGAGAAATACGTGAGTGATATTTGAAAGTCGTGTTGTTTTATTTGAATTGCTGAAAGCACGTGATTCAAAGTGACTTCCACTAAGTGTAACAGAAGTGATAAGACGACGACGCAACTTCGGGACATCATCGTCAGCATCAATGACGAAAGGAAGAGGAGTATTGAATTGAGGTGAGTCTTAAGATATTCTCTTATTCTTTATTTCATTTATTCACTCATTCTTTAAGAACATGAACAACGTTCAGTGATGTACGTCACTCCTTACTAGTTACTCATTATATATAAAATATGTATAATAATATATAGTTTGTATACAGTTTGTATATTCATTATATATATATATTATATATAATGAGTGACGGTAACAAGTAACGTACCCATCACTAATTGGATTCCAAGATTCATGAAGTTCCAATCCTTCGTGAAAACGAATCTTTAACTAAATTGAAAACAAAATGAAAACATATATCTTGTCGCATATTTGATTTGCGTACTTGCTTAGCGTATTCTATTCAACACAGTCGATTTTGACTGTGGATGAAGTTTGAATTGTTCATTGAAACGAATTGTCAATTGAAAACCAGAATAATAAGCTGTTGAAGACTTCAAACCTTGCAAAACATTTTTTAAATGCTCTCTCCAGTTTGGAGAACCTAGTTTGAGAAGGTAAATAACAACGGCTCATCAGATTTTAAAAGTTTGAATTTTTATTTTGTTTCTATAAACGATTTCAACTTCAAAAGCATGATTCTAATGCGCTGTTATCAGTTTCATGAATTATAATTGTCCTGAGATACTTTCATTTCGGAATACTGTCCTATTAATCTTGAAACACAACACTGAGGTATTTTTGTACCCCACGCCTTTGAACGCGATTTACACAAATGTTCATCATGGAAATTGCATGAATTTTGCAACGCATCATTTTCTTTGTTTTTTCAAGACGAAAACAATTGTATGAATTTCAATGCAAAAGACATGATAAAATATTAGTTTGAAGCGTAAATAAATCGCAAAAAATGGCATTTTGACTTTTTTTTCTCCAAAAAATGACCGTAACTTTTCAAATTCACATCCGATTTCAAATATCCGAGAACATTTGGAAACTTGGAACAAGCCATGCAAATATTGCCAAGACTGAAAAAAATTAAATCTTGTCCCAAGGTTGGCACATTTGGTACAAGCTTGGCACAAGTGTAAAAATCGAGCATTCGTTGAGAACCATTGTGCCAATATTGCCCATACCAGTGGCACAATGTTAATAAATATTGACTGAATTTTTAATTCACAATGACTGGAGACTTAGGGATAACCATCGAGCCAGGGCTGGCTCGATCTTCCTGCCATAATTAATCCTACACACTAGTTTTACACACCAAGCTAGATTTTATTGACCTAAGTGAGGATAGGATTTCCTTTAATGGTAATAGAATACTTTTAAATGTAATCATACACGGAGATCAACTGATTTTCAAGAACTCTTCGCAGAATTTTAGGATGTCTGGCTCATTTTGAAGACCATCGATTTTGATGGAACTTTGCAGCTTTGTGCGTTTTTGAAAAAGTGCAGTTTTTTGGGTGATTCAGGGGATTCCAATGTTGGATTCCTTACGGGATCAGATCATTATAAGATTTATGTTATGGTATTTCAATAAGATCTTATTAATTTAGTTTGAGCATAATTCAACAATAGAATCAAAATTGGATGAAATATCAAAGAACGCAAATTTTCCAATGATCATACAACCTTGTCCCAGTCTTGTCACGTTTTTTCTATCGTTTCAAGATAATTCATGTGCGGTATCCTGAGGGAGAAAGTCATGAACTGAAATATGAATCAATTACTTTTTTCATCCATATCTGCGATCAAAGAAGCATTGGTCGATGCTTGGTGAATGAATTAGACCAGGCCTGGCAAAACCACTGGCCCCAGCTTGTCCTGATCTCATCATTCCCAAGCCTGGGCCAAGTTTGGTGAATTGTTCAAGACAAGTCTCGGCAGGTCTTGTGCCAGGCTTGGTTCGTCATTGGGCCGTTGGTCCATACACACATGGGAATTATCTAGAACACGGATAAAACAGAATTTTCATTTTTGTTTTCTAAAGTACATTTACTTGAGAACGTAAAAGTTGAAAAATTGATGATCCTCGAAAAAAAACGAAAATCAATTTAAATGTTATTCAAACATTTATTCATGTGAAAATGTATCTTTTCGCGATTATCATTGGTAGAATAACACTGAGAAATGAAGAGGAAACATTTTCCAATTCCTTTCAGTGTTTTTGACCGCATTTCCCGCATAAATAGGAAAAATCAATTACATTTGTTACAAAAATTAATTTACATATTTTCTGAAACCTGAAAATACTGCGAATAACGGCACAGAACTCAACTTCTGCAAAAACTACTGCAAGGCCCAAGATTTTCCTCCAAATTTTTAAGTATGAATTTTCACACAATCGCACAAAGCATCGACGTTACCACAACGTTGGGGTAATTTCGTAACCCACACTCACTTCGCGTTGTTATCAGTCGCAATCAAAAGGCAAATTGACGCTTCTCATCAACTCTTCCCTCTTTTAGAACTCTAAACTGAATTATGGTGAGGATGTTGAGTCGATATGTAGCAATACCTGCTTGACCTACAACTTTCAAAACGCCTTGAGGTACAAATCCTAGTGTTGTGTTCTAGGGTCCAATAGGCACATAACTTCCTCGATTGTTTTAATTGAATTAGAGAATAATTTCAACTTTGAGAAAAAATGTGGTCATCCACATCTCAATGCTTTGCCATTTCAACTAAAACTCATAGTACACCATCTTAGAACAACTGAAGTATGACATAAGTTTCATATAACCGGATGATCAGAGGATGAGATGAACGCGGTTGCAAAAATGAGATTTCTGAAATAACTCAGGTTGAAATTCATACATAAGACAACTATTACTTTGGTTCTCTGCTAAGAATTCCTCATAGAAAATGATAGATTTTTGCATAGTGGTTTAAATTTGGTTTCCGAATCGTGAATTCTTGTCTTTCCATCGTAACTGATTGCTAGAACATATCGTATTCTATAGGATTGTTACAGTTAATTTGAGAAAAGATATGCATTTCTTTTCAAATATCTGTGATGTTTTTTATTCCATATTCACGATAAAATCTGATACAGCCTGTGACAAATCCCACAGAACGCGATACGTTTTATCGTTCAATTATGATAGAAAGACCAGATTCATGGCTCAGGAACCACATTCAGAACGATGGGGAAAATCTATCATTTTGCATGGGAAACTTTTAGCAGAGCCCAGAACTGATCCAAAATCTTCTCCTAGAATCGAGACTTTATCATTTTCCTCCGTCTACTTCTACCGACATTGAAAAACAGGGTGAGCCGTATGAACTGGAATATTAACTGTCTCGGCAAAAATTTTCAGTTGATCCTTTCAGAAGACCAACAAGTTTTTGATCTCCAGAATCAAAAATTCTTGGACTAAACTATTTCTCCAGGCTCAGAGAACAATGTTCGATCCGTATCAAGAAATGCGTCAATGATAATTAATTTTGATGGAATTTATACCAAAGTCGTGGATTAAGGGGATAGTGGGCCCGTGTGAGTTCCAGTCAACATTTTAAAGAATAATTCTGAATTTTCAAGAAGAAAAGTTTGGTGAAATGTTTATAGTTTTCGTGTATTTCCAGATTATTTGGGAATCCACAAATGTTCTGTATCGTTTGTAGTAAGTCTGAGAAAATGACCCCAAATTTCGTGAGCACTTGGTGATATTGCTCTATAATAGAGTAGAAAAAGATCAGTTGGAAGTAATAAATATTCGACAACAACAGAACATCTTGTCAAAATTGTTACAATCTACACCAGTCTCCTATAATCTGTATTCGAAAAACCGAATGTTATCGTCAATAATTATCATACTCCGAAATGATTTCTCGGATTCTCCCTTGAAATTTGGATTCCATCTCTTCTTTGGTGCAGCCCTGACTATTTTACCCCGAAACAAAGCGCAGCGATACTGATTTCCGTATCGACCTGCTGTTTTTGAAATGATATGAACGCGGAATAGCAGTCACAGTGGTCCTATCGCAACAATAGATGAAAGCGGGTATGCCACCCTTGGCTTACGTTGTGTTGGTCTTGTGGTCGCCTGAGAGTGTTGCTTCGTATTGATTCCGAATTGATGGTGAATATCGAGGGGGCACAGCTCACCTCCTGCCTCTACCAGGTTTACCAATGACGTAGGATTGTTTGGAATAATCCTACGGGCTCTAATTCTTCAGGAGCTTCAAATTTCAACGGATCGAATAATCTTGAAACGACCAGAGTAGAGATGTTGCTGGAGTTTGAATCGTTTATAGAAACGAAACCAAAATTCTCTTTCACAGAATTTGATGAATCATGATGATTCCATATGAGTTTCAGCTGCATTGGTTCAGATATGAACTGTGTGTGAGGAATACTTTTTCTTCTTTTCTCAACGTAAACCATGTGCTCAGAAAAAACATCTGTTTGAAACTTGAACGAACCGTGTGTTTTTGGGAATTCTCTTCGACTAAACTAAAAGAGTAATCGAAATATCCCTTCGGGTATTCATCAACTACACTCTCAAGTACACAAAATTGTTCTTTCAATTCTTATACTGAGTGATTCAAAATTGCCGTACACTTTTCTGAGAGCAGATTCTTGATGAAATTCTGAAAAGATTTTGGTCCGAAATATTCAGATTTGATCCTTAGATCCGGAGAAATGAGCATTTTTCAATGTTTGAATCCAACACCGTTCACTTTGTAAGTCAGATCATGGGGTATCCCTGAAAAAAAACGAATCTCATTCAGCTTCCTTCGTTGTAGAGTTAAAGCGGTTTGAAATTTTCTGCATTCCAGTCAATCAGAATTCAACAAGTTTAAATCGCTATAACTTCACAACGAAAGAAGCTAAATGAGATTTATTTTCCCCAGGGATACCCTATGATCTGACTCAGAGAATAGTGTTGGATTCAAAAGTCAGAAATATGGTACTCCCGAGGTATTTGGATTTTTCAAAAAAATAAAAAATGCTTATATCTTCGGATCTGAGGATCAGATCTAAACATTTCGGACCACAATCTTTTTAGAATTTCATCAAGAATCTGCTCTCAGAAAAGTGTACGGCAATTTTGAATCACCCAGTGTAAAAACAAAATGTTGGATACCGGCACTGCGATCCAGGTCATCTTTTTCTTCATATTCTTTTGGGGTAGGCAGGAAGTGTCATCCATCCTGATCTCTAAAAGAATACGAACAATTTTTTTATTATCTACATCAGTTCTGCTGGTGAAGTACTTACGCTCATTAAACAACATTGATTTTTATAGATTTGGTACTGTTTTGAAAAAAATTTTACGGTAATTTATTCATAAAAACTGTCATTGTTCGTAATCAATCATCAAAATCGTATGTACTTCACTGGATAATGTAGCTAAGAAGCTACAGTTGAAATTTCAAGTCAAACCGTTGAAAATTGTTTGAGATCTACTGCCTGCCGATTTTAAAAACATGATTTCGAGAAAATCCCGTTTAAACCCAGATAGCAATTTAGCCTTGCTGCAATGTTGTCAGGCAAGCTTGTGACAAGGTTGATATAAGCCTCCTAGTTGACACAAGACAAGGATACAAGCTTACAAAACCCTTGCAGCAGGGCTGTAGCAACCTTACACTGACAAGGTTGTCAATAACAAGCCAAAAACAATCGAATGACAAGTGTGACAGGGTTATGACAAGCCTACGTGTTATCTGGGAAGTTTCAAAACTATTTATCAACTTTGGGATGTTTTTACATCATTCAAACCAATAAAAAGAGGGTCAAGAATGTTTCTTCAAACAGATGTCCCTTAATTAACGAAGTACTTCACTTGATGTCGTATTTCATTGAATTTTCAATCATGACAACTGAGCATTTTCCTGAATGTATTTGTTCCATCTTCATATTTTATAAACGTAGACTTAGAAAACAACTATGCTCCGAGTTATGTAGTATTTCAATCATTCAAACCCGAAAAAACACTGTCAAAATGGCAAGCAATTCACCGGAAAATTTGATTCAAGCAGCCATTCTCCCGAAGAGAAACTCTGAAGAATGACCAGGATTTTTGTGATTATATCAGAAACTCTGATGACAATGCCAATTTTTCAGTAATTCTACCGGAAAAGATGATGAATTTGACAGATTTTGAAAAATTCTCACCCACTAATTTTTATATCTGATCAAGTTGATTGCTTCCTTGCGAATTTCAGTGATTTTGCGGAAATTTTATGGAATTGTAGCTAGCGGTGGCGAAGCTAATGGCGGACTGATGTAACTTGTAATTTCACTCAATTCAAATATTTTCCATACCAAGAATTGATTGAATGGCTTCCAAATATGCTATTCAACCACTTAAATATTTCAAAAAACAATCCTGCCAAGAGTCACAACAATCCACCGCTAGCTCGTCGCCGCTAGTTTCAGCTTCATGACATTTTGAAAACAACTTTCTTTCATAATATCGCCGTATGGTGCCAATACTGAAAAATCTTATTTGCAGTCATGCTTTTTCTCATAATTAATTCAAATGAAATACCAGTGGGATCATTAGGTAACCATAACTGAGTTACAGTAAAACTTCGTCCATTTGAAGTCTTGTTTATTTCAACGCCAAACTTCTGCTCTTTCCCCCATTTTTGAACGGGTCCAAGGCGCGTTTTTAGTAACGATCAATGTCGCCCAATCGAGAGACGGTTGTGTGAACCCGCCTCGAGCTTTATGCTAATGGTGGGAGCCTCTTTCGGCTTGAAATAAACGAGACTCACATTTCCGAGAGTTGAAATAAACGAGGTTTTACTGTACATGGTATCAGTTTCATTGCAATCGGATAATTAGACGCAAAGATACACACGATCGCGAAAAATGTTTTCTTCCTAAATGTTCCCCTTGTCCATCCAGTTCTCTTGAATGAATCAGGCTGAACCTTGAGTGGGATCATTATCATCTTAATCCACGACTATGAAAAAAATTCAGGGGTCCCAGCCGTCCTTGAGTTCCAACAGAATTAATTAATTACACGTTACCCTATTCGAAATATCTGACAGTTCCAGACAAAAAATTGTTTGTCAGGTTTCTAGTCGTTTTTTGTCCCGTACAATTCAAGGTGATACTCATCAAATATATTTGAGCGGCCTCTGATGGGTTCGGCACTTGCTTGATATGTCCGACAAATTCAGATAGAAAAATTTTTCATCAGGTTTTATCAGGTTCTTGGTCGGATTTTGTCCCGGTAAATCCTTAACAACCCATACAAAAATTTTCAGGCTTCGCCAATGCTGACAATGGAATATAGCTTGGTGCAATGCTGACAGACAAGGCTTGGCAATCTATAAATCTTCAATGTTGATTAACAATAAATACAATGTTGCCCCGATGTCGGTCTTCAACGGATTTCGTTTGTTAGCCTATTATTGTGGCACAATTGCATCAACCTTGGCTCTTGCTGGGCTCATCCTTGGCCCAACATTGACTAAACGATACATTCCATTCAACGCCAGGATCATTCAAAATGTGGTTCAATATTGACCCAAACTTTGGCCTAGTTTCGGTAGAAATCAGTTTTCAATGTAGCGCCGATCATTGGTAATAGCATGGCTCAATATTGGCAACCTATATAATATTTTTGCTACGTTACTAATCAAGTGTTTCTCGCGAGTAGTGAAACGCGTATATGAAGAATATATACAGCTTAAGTAAGTCTGTGAAAGAACAATCAATCGCTCTTTACTATGAGTCACACCAGAGGGCTCCTACCGCTGAGCTAACATACATTGTGTCTACTTCTCATGGCAAAATTTACCGACAAAAGACGCCGAGTTGTTCACAAACAAATGAAGGGAAAACAATAAGACTTCAAACAACATATGTCAGGAATTGCGAAATGCGCATACTTTATATATATTTTTGGGTTAAATATTTTTTACTCTGATCATTGGCGCAGCATTGACAAACAAAATTTCCAATTGTTTGCCAATGATGGTATATTTCATTGCCATTGTTGCATCGATGATGGGACTTCATTGGAAAAACACGTTGGTAGATCATAAAATGATGTTATCATTCCAGATTTGCACCATGCTTGGTTGCCAAGCCTCCGCCATACTTTATCTAGGTTGCACCATGCTAGTGCCAATTGTAAATTTCTATATGGGAATGCTGACAAAATATTTCGTGACAGCTTTTCTCCCGTTTTACACGCTATGTAAATCAGATAGAAACTGCTTGAAATATACCCGAGGGTTTTTTACGTTGGATAGTGACTAGTTTTTCGGCCTGTGAAATCAATCAAAAAATATTTGGTTTTGAATAACTCTGAGTTCTGGTGCGTGAAATGGATCAACCTAATTTCTGTTCCGTTTTCCTTCATATATGTTTTCAAGATGAAGATGTTTTTTTTCTGAGAAATTAAAAACCACTACGAATGCATTTTTGACAAATTGAGTTCCAATATCCCAAAAAATGTTCACAGCCCATTTGAATCGTCAAATGTACTTGGTAGCTGGTATTGATTTCACATATTGATTTAGAAAAAAAAAGTTTTTTGGTATATTTGTCACTTCAAATAGAATTCTAGACAGAGTGAAATTTTCGTTGCAACAATTTTTTGTGAATGATTATTGTGAGAGATTGACATTTTCTCATGCACTTGGTGTGATTTTTTTACTTTTTTGGAGTTTTTGTGGGGTTTCACTTGAATGAGAAATTTCGATGGCACATAAATCATTGGGTAGCCCTGTTATACTCCGAAAGATGAATACACATAAACTTAGGTGATCCGAAATTTCGAGCCTCGAACGGGGGTATTCCGAATGTTTAGAATCCCGAACATTTTTTATCCAGCAGTATTGTTTATTTGTCATAGATTCCAAGAGACGAACCATTCTGTAGTTTTCGGAAAAATTAAAATTCGATATATATTCTTTCGGGACTCGAAATTTCGGATCACCTAACTTTATGTGTATTTCTGCCGTACAGAGGAAGAAAGTGGTTGACTCAATTTTTTTTGAAAATTATTGTTTCACTTCATTCGATGCAGGGGATTTTCTTGAATTGGATGGTACAAAAATCTCATTTTTGATAACAAATTGAGTTAACCACTTTCTTGCTCTGTACGGTAGATTTATCTTTCGGAGTATAACAAGGCCATCAATAATTGCAAACAACGTTTTTTCATACACGGAGAAAATGTATTGGCGAAAAATTACCCAAAGTTTAAAATCCGGTCGAGTTCATTTTACTCGACTAAAGATGAAAATAAATTCGAATGTTTTCATTATTTTAACAAGTTGAATACAGTTGAAAAACATCTGAATTGATTTCCATCTGTAGTCGAGTAAAATTAAGTCAACCGGATTTTCAAGTTCGCGGGAATGCCACTATGTCCCCGTTTCACTCAACTTTGAATAATCTTTCGTCAATATATTTTCTCCGTGTAAAATGCGTCTTCCAATCATGTCAATCATTGTGTCAGCGGGCCGAGAATTTCCGAGCAATTTAGGAATCCCGCAATCCTCATCAGATCTGCACATTTTGGGAATATGTGAATCACGGTGTATTCTCGTCAGCTTTCCATGCAGGCGCGCCTTACAAAACCTACTATGTGCCGGTGAACTGGCGAACCGGTACAAATCATCTTCGTTTCTGGTCAGGCATTATCAGCAAATGTGATTGTCAACTGAGGAGTTTTTTGGTGTTGGCACTACGGAGAGTTTCAAGCACTCTGGCAACCCGCCGATCATATGAAGATCGGCATATTCAAGGAATGCGTGATTAACTGAGGGGTTCTAAAAAACTTCTTAATCGGTGAGTCGTACAAAATCTGGCACAATTTTTTTTGCCAGCGACCGGTATCACGCTGTCACTATTCCTTCTTGCCAGTGTCAGCTAATTACAGCACCTTCTTCCGATTATGTTCTTTACATACAAGAACTGACATCATTTTCACCCGACAATCCTGATTGTACCAGATATTTTGGCAAGCCTTACCAATCTTGACTCATTCTCAACTTGGCACAAATCTGGTATTTGGCGAACCAGACAAGACCATACAAAACCAGACAGATCCAGCTGAAAAAGTTGTCCGGATTCATCAGGCATTTTGAATACACTGTCAGAAATATATGGAAGTTTTTTTCAATTACGTACATGAAATCAGGTTCATATACATTCTGCATTAAATTTGATGTACGAAAACATGAAAAGACTATAGATTATGCTCTAGTTCACATTAAATTTCATGTAAAATATGCATAAAACTGAATTCATGTACGTACTTGAAAAAGACATTTCAGTACATTTCAGACATCAAAGTACCAGTAAGAACATTGAAATTGATACAGAAATTTTCAACAGTGTAGGGTACTGTTATGAAGTATAATCAATAAAAGAGAACAGAAATTCAATAACCAAAAACCCTGGAATTCCATCTGGATTGAATGATTACAGTGGAAGATATGTGCGTTCGCAATTTATCGACGGACAGACAAATCACCACGACAAGCGGATCGACAGGTGGATGAACACGAAATCAGAATTGTTTCCCGAATTTAAAGAAATATCAGTTGATCTCAGCATAGTATGTTCATTTCTTTATGGAAAATCTTGAACAATCATTGACAAGCCATAAATATTAATTCATATGCAAAATGTTCTTTTCAATGTATTTTCAATTCAATTTGGGATGAGTTCTTCTGACTGTACAAATAAAACAAGTTTCAAAAAAATGTTGCAATATAACTGCTTCCAAGATAGGGAAATATATTCAGCAATTGTAGAAGTTTTGTACATTGAATTGCAAATTGTCTACTTCAGGCACATAATCTTAAAGTATATGAATTACTTGACGATTTCATTTTTCATTCCTCCTTCTCAAACAAGGAGGAAAAATGTTTATCGTAAATACTGTGATCAGATACAATGCTGGAATATATTTTCTCTCATATTAGCAAAGCATAACAATTATTTTTCTATTTCACGTGGAATATCATCCCTTGTTTCCATATCAGAATCTGAATAAACCGTCATTCCAATGTTTGAATTACAATTCGATCTACTTCAAGGTTGTTGTTTCAATATATCACGCGACGAATTCAAGTATATTAATAACATTCAAAATCTCTTAGCTTTGTATGTCTCTGAATTGGATATAGAACTCTCTAACGCCTCTGTGTACATACAATTATCGCATGACAAATGATATTCGCTGAACATTGAGCAAGGTCATCCGGCAGACAGACTTCATATTCATCCAAAATAACTTTAACTTACGTGTAAATAATTCATTATCCTGGAAGAGATATTTTTGCTAGACAAGTGGAAATATTTGCCGAATGGTTTTGGGTATTCCGTTGTCTCCTTATTAGCGTATCAGATTCCACAAAAATTATTCATTTCAATTGAATATTCACTTATATTAACCCTCTGGTTAGTTGAACCGCAATGTTATAATGTCGCAGACAGTGATTTAAAAATTTACCGGACTTTAGTTTGAGAGGAGATATTGTTATGAACCTACCGAAAATGAACTCCATGAATTCGATAAATATCGATGCGCTCTCTCAAAATAAAGGTCATTATAATGTACAAGATTGTATTTTTTGAATTCCTTTTCATCTTTCATACATGGCTCTACATTGTTCAATATAATTTTCCCCGATCTCGTAGGGTATATGATGGAATATCATGAAATCTACTCTGTTAATTATGCCCAAGTTGGTATTCAATCGATTTCACTCCCAATTTACAACTTTGATGGCGTTTTGAAGTAGTGCAAAGCGAAATTCAGGGGGAATTGAGGATGAAATTTGATCAGTAATCATCAGATGTAATGCAGCCAATGATGTTAGATTCCAGACATCTAGAAGATATCTCGATAAGTTGCTTGAGTCATGATACCTCAAAAGACGTGAATTGTTATATGAGGCTTTGTTTGACGAGAAATAATGATTAGGTTGAGAAATTAGATTATTGTAGAACGGAACATTTGCCGTTGGAGTGGAAATCTCGCAGTTTTACTAAGATTTTCTCATATAGGAAATTTATTTAGAATATCTAGAGTGTTAGATTGTTGGTTCAGCAGGCGCTTGTTGAGAGAGGAAAAATTTTCAATGTAAAAATATCGAACTTTTTGTTAATTTACGGTTGAGTTCCGTCATATCAGTGGAGTCAGTTTTTGTGGATCCTTATTCCACCAAAATTCCCTTTCTGGTTGCTATTAATGGGAAATGGGATACGTGAATACTGGTTCATTATCTCTTGGAGTTTTTGACCTGCAACAAAAACGAAGTTGAAATCAATGGTTGAGAGCTAGCAACTGATAGATGTAATTTCTGATAGAATTATTCCATCAAACATTTGAGTAACTACACCACATAGTTCGAAGACATCGATTAATTCCTGATACGAAAAAACATTCGGTTGGAGTTCAATCAAAAGTTACCATAATCTACCACATAAGAGGAGACTAAATTCTCTTTGATACCGCATGAGAAAAGCTAAAGAAGTTCGTAGAATCTTCCGAAATCCTCCAGGTTCCATATACTGCAATATTCCTAACCGTTCGGAGCTGACCTTCAGGGGCTGCTTTTCGATGCATCATCTTCCAAATATTTAAAAATCTTCCGGGTAGAAATTTTGGTTTAGTTTTTGAAAAATCCTGAATCTGGTAATCAGGATTTATTACATCCCATGCGCGCATGAATGCGGGGCCAATTTCAGTTCATTCTTGGCCCAGGTCAGCCAATCTTAGATCAATAATGGCCCCAGGTTTATGCCCACATGGGATGTATGATTCCAATGAGTCGGATGGTTTTGTTTTCTTTTGATATCAACTTCTTCTCATACAGCTCTCACGCTCAATGAAAATAATATATCAATAAAAACTTCTGAATGAGTGAGAAGTAAACTGAGAAAACAGTAACGAAAACTATACTCGCAAATCATAATTTTAGGGACTTGGAGATAAATTATGGTCTCTAGGAAAGTAAGAGAAAAATTGCATCATCCCACACAGCACCATAGTGCTAGAAAAATTCTATAAAGAACACAATCAGTTCAATAAAAATTCTGGAACTATGGTGCTGTGTGAGATTGTAAATGGGGCGATTACATGAAATATTCAACGTCGAAATAAACTACGTGTTCTGGTTCTTGGAAACCAGATTGTGCTCTCGGTTTAGTGTTGAACATATAAAAATATTCGAAAGTCTCAAAATGAGACTTGGGAAACGACATTTCGGGAACAAACTTTATTCTTCTCAAAATTGTTCTCAATATGGCAAATTTTGAAAAGCAGAGAAAATTGAGTCAGTTTGATTATTCAAATAGTATTCAAACAATATTTGGGAATATCATGCATTTGTAGTACCTTGAATTTACATAGCGTATCAGAAACGTAACTCTGAAAACATCGGCTGAAATCTATTCACAAAAAATTTTAGAATGGCGGGTAAGATGAACAATTGAAAATCACTCCATTTTTATTTCTGTGACAAGAAATGCTCCAACATTTCTGAATAAGAAATGACAGAAGTTGACCGATAGATTTTAGCCGATGTCTCCAGGGTCATATTAGGAATCCTTCAATTCTTCGTCTGCACGGAAAAAATATTATCTCATCAATTACGATGTGAGGATCGTAACAGAGGGTTATATCTGAGAAATGAGTTTATTAAAAATGTGACATCTTGGATTGTGCTGTTCTTTGGTTAAATCATGTCGAATATTACGATGTTCACTCCTACAAAAGGAGGTTATGTAACAACAATACCTTGCTCTAATGTCTGGCAATTCCTGTTTTCTCAAGTATAGTCCTATGCTACGATTTTGACATTTCAATTTCAAAGATAATATTTTTTACGTTTATAATCGTTTTTTGGCATACGAAAATTGTAAACTTCGATCATTCATGAAGCTGAAACTAGCAGCCGTAAAGTTAGCCGCCGATTACTGTAACTTTCAGTCACACATCATTGAAGCTTTGTTTTATACCAGAAATCGATTAAGCAGTCTTCCACTGAACGTTTCAAATGCTGAAATCCTTGATAAAAATTTTGTGTAAAAAGTTATGGAAATCGGCTGCTAGCCTTGCGGCTGCCAGTTTCAGCTTTATCGATCATTCGTGCCCTGGGTTTATTTTGATATATTTAACCAAAAAAAAAAAAAATCGAAGGAATTCATAAAGATTCTTCGAAGCCTCTATTTCATAATCGAAATGAAGATGATGACTCATTCATTACTTTGAAATATATTCAGATCAGTCTTTTTTTCTTTGATGTCAAAAGTGTCACAGTGCTGTATCAAATGAAGTTTTTCTTCAAGCAGTTTTTGTCAAGTTGTATCGTGAGATGAGTTTGTCTCAAGAAACTTGGCGGAAGGATCTGTGGTATATCAGCTGCAATTCTGCCTTTCCTTTATTGGTCGTCCACGAGTGTACTCGGAAAATTCAAGAAGAGTCCAGCTGAAGCACAATCCTGTGGTATATATTTGCTGCGTGTCTATTCTTTCTCTTCATTTGCGCATAGTCCTTCACGAAGAAACTGATACCCTGTGATACCTGACGTGAAGGTCGTTATGTTTTTGCCTTTGAAGAGATGGTGAATAAACTTGATGGCTATTTGCAATTTCCAGAAGTTTGCTGCATTCCATAAACGTGAACATCATATCCTGAGAGAAGTGAATCCAGCTAATTTAATGAGATGAGACCAACTATTTTTCCATAATCGTGATAGTTGCTGTTATTCATGGTGACTAGAAAAAATTATTCCTCCAATGGTAGCGACTGATAATTCTTCTCATTATATGAATTTCATTTTGCGTACTTTACATTTTCTGATGTTAGAATCGTGACAGTTCTTTTCTGAAGATAACTATTGCCAAGGTCTTCAAGTGATCAAATGCATCCATAAAGCGTCTCTCGATATTCTCAGTTTTGTTAGTATCCAAATGGTAATGGGTTAAATAAAAATTGTATGAACTTGAACTCACTCCAACTCATGAACTTGGGAGCACTTTTTTTCTAGTTTCTAGTTTCCAAATTTGAAATAGTGAAAATTCCATCCAAATGCAATCTCAATCTCTGAATTCCTTGGAGTGAAAATACCCCCCTACAGACTACCCGGTGATACAAATGTCCAGGTAGTTTTTCGCTTTCGAAATTCTTCCTGATTTCAGTGCAAGGATGGAAAGAGTAGATATGCTATTCCAATATTGTCACCTAAATCCTTCAAGTACACACATCCTCTCATACCTTCGGAGTACACAAAGATGCAAATTCACACTGTACCGCCTGATTATAGGCACATTCTTACAAGTATAGAGGGAGAGAGAAAGAGAGAAAATAGAGCGATCGACAAGAAGACATTGAGAAGAAAAAGGGGAAAAGTCCCGCTATCGAAATTGTAAGGAGGGATGGAAAAAGGACCAGAAGATGAGACTAGTGAGCTCACGATAAGGAAAGAGGTCTCTAGTCGATGGTGCACGAATTTATTATACATATAATTTTACAATGTACTGAGACGTCTGCATGGGAATATCAACCAGAAATAAAATACTTAAAAAGGATAATTTGGATCTCCAGTGGAGTTTCTTACTCGACAAAAATCATCTTCCTTTGACAATCCCCTCTACAACGAGTCAACGTCGTGGATGCCCATACACCGGGACCTCTCTCTCTCTCTCGATCAAGTTAGGTGTCTAATCATGGAACGTAATTATTATAATTCCAAATTTGATTCTATTTTCAAATATTAATAAAAATCTGACGTTATAATTAAAATATTATTTTTGATTTTTTTCAATCTATATGTACGTGCCGTCACAACACCACGCAACTTTACCGATTGATGACTCGGTTCCTGTTCATCCAACTTGACCTTTATTTTTTTCAATTTGAAGGAATAACTGTGCAGATTAACGCGGTATTGAAGAAAATTCATAAACATTCCATTTGATCAGTGAAAAAACGCGAAAATAAAATCAATTTTTTGACAAATAACGAAGAGTATTAAAATGATTGATGCGGATTCACACCTGTGTGTACTTGAAGGATTGGAAGTTTGTATTCCAAGGTTGGAAGAATGTACCAAATGTTATCTGAAGGTTTGGAAACTTCATTGTTTTGTTTCAAAAAGTCAATAATATCTCAAATTCTTAGTTAGTGACTAAACAGTGGAAGCCAGGATAGGTGTGGAGGATTGAGAGTAGGTTTTCACTTCAAGGACGTCAGAGTGTAAATTATTTGCTTTCTCATATAACATGCATTTCAATAACCTGTGGTCGTCTGGTCGTTTCTGAAAAAATTGTAGCTGTATTCTTTCATTCTATTTTGGATAGGAATTCAGATGAACACTCCATCTTTTCCTATCAAAGGATATAGAAAAAGAGATAGATAGATAGATAGATAGATGGATAGATATTTATATCCCAGGGTATATTGTGCTCTACATGAACAAATAAGATACAGATAGGATGCATAAGATTTAACGATAACTCGAATACAAAAATGGTAAATATCAAATCAATTCACAAAAATACAAAAAAGAACAAAGATTGACGATCTACAGTTGAGCATAGCAATTAGACGTGCTCCAATTACAATCTATAATCTACACTGTCAGAAATTTCTGCATTAATTCCAATGTTTTTGTTCGAAATTGTTCGCAATTACGTGCATGAATTCAGTTTCATACACATTTTACATTGAATCCAATGTAAACTACAGCATTATCTATAGTTGCTTCATGTTTTTGTACATTAAATGTGATGTAGGATGGGTATGAATCTGAAGTCATGTACGTGATTGAAAAAAACTTTCAGATATTTCTGACAGTGTAGGTGGATTGATATAAGATTTTGATCATGGATCGGATTGCGAAGAATCAACATCAAGAGAAGATCAATAAATTCGCAGTATTGTAAGATGAACAAAAATTGAATTGAATGATATCTTCACAGCATCTAGTGTCATCAACATTGCAATAGCCTCGATCTGGAACGTGTATTGGAATTATTCCCAGAGAACCAAGATCTTCAAACGGTCGAGGGACGTTGATGAACGTCCATTCTTCTTGACAACTCTTTGAACGTTCGAGATGTCTACACGTTTGTCAACTACTCTTTGGGAGACCTACGACCATACTGTTCTTATGGAATCGTAAAAGTATAATTATCCTTTAGTAACGTGCAACTCGTTGTCAGTTATTGTACGTTAATGATTTTTCCAAAAAGTCAAAACGAATACTGTAGCTTTTCTTCTGATCAGTTGCCCGTTCATGCGCTTGGCGTCGAGACGTTACCATGTCCCTGGATCAATGGTGCTCTCGACCAGTTTCGGCATAATAAAAACATTTACACTACATTGTTGAAAATTTTATAAAATTTCATGTACTTTTCATGTACGTATGTGCATGAGATTTAAATTTTTGTGAACTGAAATAGGAATCCAAATACATGTTATTGAATTTTCAAGTTATTGTGCATGAAAATTGGAATTAATGTACAGGTGATTGAAAACACTTAGTGATTGGAAAAATTTGATCCATTAAAATAACATAATAATATCATTATAATTAAAATCAAATCATGGCTGTCATTGTATCCAACTGATAATAACAAAAGTGATCCAAGTTGGTTTGGATTTGAAAACAAAATCTAAAAATCCTCATATCTCAAAAACTAATCTTCAAAAAACGGGAAATTCTTGCATTATGGCTGCAGAATACGCTCTTGAGATACAATTTTTCTCACTTGGGTCATCCTGCATACTAACGCTTTGACGAAGTCATCCATGTATCCACTTCAACTATGTACTGGTTAGATCACACGATTTGTTCAGTGTTCCTACATCACAAGTACACCTTGATTCACAAGTTTGAAGAATAAACGTAACGCTATATACGTAGAAACATGCTCCCATCCACATACGTGGCGGTGGCTTGAGTGATAGAGCTTTGGCGTCCGAGTTCGACGCCCCGCGTTCAAATCTTGCGGAGGTGATTCATTTTTCAACAATCATGAACATGTGCATGAAATTTGAAGAACTGGTTATTGGATTTTCAATATTACTGTACATTATTTTTGATGCACGTGAGTGAAAATTGCTCCCGTTACTTGTGATTGAAAATTCAATCAGATATTGATAATAGTGTATATGAATCGAATACTTTTCCATTCATAGGTTGAACATCAAATTTCAAGTACTCACTTGATAGCAAAATTCCTTTTGTACAATCAAATTTGAAATTGAGCATGCATTATATTCAATTCCCCTTTCCTATGAGAATTAAGTCCTTCCTTCTGCGACCAGAAATTCATTTATAACAGTGAAATGAAAGCACTTGCACAAAACCTCGTGCAAGATTTCATACTCGATCCACACACAGAAAAAAAAGATTAGTTGAAATAACTATTTAACTTGTAAGCGCATATGAGCCCACTTTTTTTCATTAGAATAACAAATTAATCAATTGATGTAACCAATTTAAAATGATTTACTAACAAAATTAGTTAAATTTACGGAGAAAAATTGTTATTCTAACGAAAAAAATCGGGCCCATATGCGCTTACAAGTTAAATAGTTACTTCAACTAATCTTTCTTTTCACTGCGAGACTAATAGTGTGTTAATCGTTCCACATTGGAATCGATGGCACTTGAAAAAACCAAGAAAAGTTCTATTCCGCAACTTTGAGATAGTTGAACTTTTCGTTACAGTTCTACATAAGTCAAAATACATAAAAATTCTTATACCTTAAAGTTTGGTACATATCTAGAAGTGAAGAATACGGAAGAATTTGAAGCGAGAGATCCTGGAAGTTTTGATGTAAAAAGATAGTGTTAGGTTTTGTTGATTTGGGTTGTGAAGTTTGAGAATGAGATACATGTTCTGTTTGTTGTTTGTCCACAAATTGAAGAGACATAACGGATTTTTCAGATGAAAACATTTCTCCATCTTTTCTCATCGATCTACAGGATGTTTCAAACATGCGTTTCACAATACTTGGAGTGGGAGTGAATGAAAAATTCGAAATAAATATATCACTCTTATCTGAAATTCATTGGCAAATTGAAGAGAGGGAGATTAAAAGTCACAAGCTGACAGCTGATTTGTGTAATTTTCTATCGCAATTGTTTGAATATGGTTTACCCTCGAGATTGATTGAGTAACTTTGAATTATATGCGGGAGAAGAAAATTTTACAAAATAAAGCGAAAAATTTTTTTATAGACTATCATGTACGAATTAGGGATGTTATTTTGAATACATGGTGAAGATGAATATATTTTTACACTGAGAAAACAGATATCTGGAAAAATACTATAATTTATAGATTTTTGGCGTTGGTCTGACCCGAGTTAAAATATTTACGTGAAGATACCTCTAAAAGTTCCGTAATTTCTTGGACTGTTATAAAGAAGTATGGTACCTTCCTCATAAAAGTCCCAGCCATTATGGTACTTTCAGAGGTATCTTCACGTAAATATTTTCACTCGGGTTAGGCCAACGCCAAAAATCCATACATTATGGTATTTTTCAAGATACCTTTTTCTCCGTATGACAAATAAAAGTTTGTTTTCAAACAACAAAAAACAAATATCCATGTAACGCAGCTGTAATTGTTTTTCACAAATCCAAACAGCCCATTCGACGAAAATAAATGATGATTTTATTGAATAGACCAGTCGTGAATGTTGACTTGATATCTATAATTCTTGTCATACAAAATGATTTCTTTGAAAGATTGTTGATTTCACATTATATTCGTGAAAATTGAATTAACCTGTGTATTGAATATGGAACTTTTACATGAACTGTCATGTAATTTCATGGAAACATGGAAGAGTTCAGTGAATTGTATTTTGATGCATGATATTTTGAACAATTCACCCAATAACATCATCCGTGTGTCATTGCGTGCGCAATGAAGCATCGTAACACAATGTTTTTATTAATTATCATCATTGCGACCAGAAATCCATCCCCTGGGCCTAGTCACGTCAACCTCGCTCTCGCTCGAGTCCTGACAAGGACTGTAGAGCTTGGTTACCATCAGCGGAACTTCGTCAAGCAGAATTTGCTTACATTAGAACTCAGTGAATTACATACATGAAATTGAGATTTTGCAGGAGATTATTTCTTGATGAATCGATTCTCCAATTGGATTCGATTTATAAATCGAATTTTGGAGAAAATTCTTCTCTAAAATTCGGATCCTGTACGACATTAGATGGAATGTTAGATCAATCCCTTGAAAATTCCAGACCTTTTCATAAAATACATTCTGGAGAGTTTGACACAAATGACAAATAAAAACGATAATAATCCACTATATAATCATACGGGACGTTAGTTCAAACTGTTAAGGCCGGTTCTTCGGGTGGATGATGGATTAAGTAGGTAGGTTCGAATCCCATCCAAGGAATGAAAATTCGGGAAAGTATGCTTTTAAGGACCGACAGGAAGTATGATAAAATTTTGCGAAGAATCTTTTTTCATGTTGATTGGAAATTATTATTTTTGCATTGTTAATGTTTACGGCATCTTGGATGTATCGTGAAGGGATCTCCAACGTATGTTGGAGATAACTTTGAGATGTCTCGAGCATATCTTAAAGATATCTCAAAGATGTCTGAAATAAGAGTCTGTACGATGATCTTAATTCCATTTCGCAGAAGATCCTCATCAACATATCTCAAAAGACACCTTTAAGTAATTCAATTATGTCGCATGAGACATCTTTTATGTATTTCGAAGATAACTTTGAGAAACATCTCAAGATATCTCAAGATCCATTCAGATATCTTAAAGGTATCTTTTTCGTTTATTGGGAAAGGCCCTACTGGGTTACAGTGACTCAAAGTGGTTCTCAAAAATTCTGCTATTCCTCAGCAGAAGGGAAGGGCCCGACTACCTGAGAGGTTTGATCAGTGCCACTGATTGTCGCTTGGTCATTGAGTTTTACGCACTCAAAATCTTGCCTCGGATAAAGTGCGGCCTCTAAAGGCTAATATCACCCAAGAACTTTGGATATTCCGATGATATTTCCATAATTATTCTGTTGTGAATGGTTTGAATGTGAGTTCAACGTTTTCTTTATCATCCCAAGCTTGTATTGAGCTCGGGGTTATATTTCATGCCGTTTCAGATCAATATTGAATTTGATTCAGGCCACATTGTGGCTGCTAAGGATTTTGATTCTGTAAGTGCATTCTCGAAGGATTGTGCAGTTCATAGGATCTCCGTATTGCGAACCGTGCTGGTTTTTGTTAGAATCTCACAAGCTGTACCACACTTTGTAAGGGACGTCGATTCCATATCCTCAATTTCAATTGAAATTTCTCAAATGTATCAATAAAATCTATCGACTTGTGGATAAAATATGTAATGGTTGAAGCCGGTCATGAAAAATGATGTGAGTTTGAGGTAGAACAGGTTTGTCGATATCCTGTATCTTTGTATTAAAATTTATGTATTACAAAATGTATGAAGAATTGAATAAGGTTAGAAGGTTACGCGCGCCATACAGCCAAGTCACGTCATCTATAAAATACGATCTTCACGATTCAGAACAGAATTCAGTCCCACGTATTCCCTGTCTTCTTTGTCAGCTGTACAAAATGAAATTTGACCCGAAGATTTGACCTCCCTACGTAGATCGTTGCGACGGTTATTGTGTCTCACCAACCAACCAAGTTTGCAATTCGTAGACAAGTCGTATCGAATTGTTTCCTTGCAAATTTACGCTCCATTATTTCAACATCAACTTGAATTCTCAAAAAATCGGAATCTCAGGAATGGAATATTTCTCATCTTGTTGTAAGCCACGATATTATGATATTTCGCAAATGAATTCTCCTTTCCAAAGAATCCAGAGAGGATGAAAATATTTGATAATATAATACAACAATGAACAACGTTTCACAGATCGAGTCAGATAATTTTCATCGAATCACATGATTTTCAGCATGAAAGTTGTACTTTGCAATGGATTTCATAATAATTATTATATGAAGTCAATTACACGCATATCGTTGATACAAAACATCTCCAAGGAAAATGTAATTGAATCAAATATAAATTAATTCCCTTGAAATGTATTCCCAAGGAATGTCTATGAGCAATTATAGATGGAGGTTGTAGTTGGATACAAAAATAAAATGTCCCATGTCAACTGAGAATGCACCGTATAGTTCTACCAGAATTTTAAATGAAGGGGACAACTCTGTTTCGTTGCAAACATTTCAAAGAAAACTTTGTTCCGTTGGAAATATTTCGAGCAGAACTCAATTAAAATGGTCCAAGAGTGAAACTCGATTTGGTTGGGAATAGTTCAAGTGAACCATAACTACAGGATGTTGTCGAGGGAAATATTTCAAACGGAATTAGATTCTGGAAAGGAAACAGAAAACCGAGAAAAATACAGAAGTGCGAAATTTCTGGAACGCGTATCAACTTACACGGAGAAAGAGAGAAGTGATAGAATTGTGCCTCTCAATGCAAGGAATTATTCATAAAGTAAGGAAAAATATCTAATTTATGCGTTCTCACGACAGAGCTCTTTTCCATCATATCCTTTACACAGGAAAAAAAAGGAAGGGAATTCACTGTTATCATAAATTCAACCGTGTTCACTATTCTGGTCACATAAAATATGCACTCGTTACATAAGACGCTTATGGTAACCATTTCAAAATGGGAGATAAAAGACTTTCTGCATGAAAATTACCTTCAATTACTTTCCCACCCACGACCGACAAAAAAATCTGTTTACACTCTTCATATTTTCTACTCTACTAAGGAAATTGCTCAATTCATATTTTATAATTGTCTTTTTGAATTCATTCTCGTGGGTTTAGTTTCGAAACTGGTCTTTGAAGAGCGATAATGAGAATTTTTTTCCAGTTCAAAGCACTTTTTTGTTTGTTTTTTCGTTTCATAACTTGCATCCCGTCAACTCTGTTGGTAATTAAAAAAAGAGTCCCTTCAAATTCATTATGTGTATATAATATATATACATACATATTTATATGTGTATATATATATATATATATATATATATTATTCGAAAGTGAATTGAATTCCATGATTCAGTGCGGTTGACCTGGAGTTTTGAATATAGCATGCTCGTACATAAAGTTTGGGGGATCTCATTAACTGATTTTTTCGAATAATTAAAGAGAGACGCGCTGTTCTCTGGTATGATTTTTTTCCGTTTTGATGCATGAAAATATTTCGATGATAAAAAATTATCTGTCAAAACAAAGATCAAAGTATTTGCTTTTCAATTGATCGAAAAACACAAAACGAAACAAATTATCAAATACATGAACTGTGAAGAGCTTTAAACGTGAAAATTAATGGAAATATTCGAATACGCGTTCACAAATTTTGTACGAAATGTTGTTGAATTTGTCAAAGAGTGGAGTAATTCAATAGTGAAACATCCTACATCGTTGGAAGAGTTTGGATTACGTTTTGAGAAGTCTTCTCAAGTATGTTCTCAATTTACTAGCGAGGGTAATAATTTATAATACTGCTTAGTTTTTAATGCATCTGTCACATAGAACTTTTGTCCACAGCTTGGAAAATATACAACTTTTCACATAAATTGCACGGGGAACAATTTTTAATAAAATTTACGATAGAGAACTGCAGTAACCGAGAAATAGCTTGATTTTTTAAGAGAGTTTTGGATGATACATTGTGAATTACTTTCGAGTTCCGCTGTTGAAAAGATCAGTATGTTCTTCAGTAATATCAATCAATCAAGTATTTCACACGCAGAATTGAGAATCAATTCTTCAATAGTCGAGGAATATTCAAAACGGAGGAACGAAATTTCATAATTGATGTATGAAAATAGGTTGCACATTGATACATTTGCAATCACAACGCTGATGATAGTTTTGATGAATTTTCATCAACTTTTTGGAGGATGAATCTCTTCTGTAGTCAATTTTCATTTCTCCAGTGAATCGAAAACTGAAACTCATCTTTTTATATGATAAAAATCACAATATTTGTTTTTGTTTTTTTTTAACAAACAGCGCTGCACTTCAATGACCTATTTTTAAAGGGAGAACGTATTCGTCAACCAATACACCGCCATTTATTTGTCCATCCACTCCCTTGCGAAGGGACAATATTGACGTGCTTTGTGACAAATGACGACCGTAGCAATTTTTACGATAAACGAGAATAATTGAGTGGAGTAGAGGCGTGCGTTAAAAAATACTGTGTTAACGAAGATATTTTACACCAGTCAATTACCGGCTCTCGTCAACTTATCGAATTATTTTTATGCGTTGTTGGAAAGTATGAAATAGTTATCCGCTGTATGAATTCAGTTGAATTTTGATCTAACAAATGCATTATCTTGAATAACACACCGCGGTTGTTTGAAGACTTTTGTTGGAATGGAAATGGAAATTTCTTATCGGATATTGTGTAGTAGATTGTCGATAATTGGAAACCGTCAATAATTTGAACGATCAACGGGCATACTCTGGGGTTTTGTGGGATGAAAAATAAAAATCAGCAATCAGTCTTCGAATTACATTCTGAGGATGAGGATGATCACAACATACAAGAGTTGAACTCTCATCTTTTGATAAAAGTGTATTCTTTGAACATCTGAATAATTGGTGCGTGTAATACTTTTCGATTCTTTTTTATAGAATTTGTATACAATTTAGATCGAAATTGTATAAAAACTTGATAAATGTCTTATGGAAATAAATCTACTCTTTCAAGATCGGCCATCACTGCATCAGAACCTGAAAAGATTATTCGGAAGCTGACGTAATTCTTAAAGAGGTCACTAGAATCAGATATGACCTTGATGAGAATGAACTCATTCGACCTCAATTTGCAAATTTTCTGGATATAGTTTTTCTAATCAAATCTTCATAGAAATTCTGAACATTCTGAGCTAATCCCAATTTAGTCGAAATCTTCCTCCTGACAAGGTTTTGTTCGTATCCAAGCGTTAAAATCCTCGTCAAGACTCGAGTATGATCCAGTTCAACCTAACTAGATTTAGAGAATGAATTTCTAGTCGAAATTCTCATCGCACGTCAATTTGAGTGAAGGCACTCCACCAATGCGATCGATTAATTATTTTATCCATAATTCTACAACTAAACTGCCCACAAATTTGATTCGAAGGGAAATATATTCACTTTCTCTTAATCATATACCTTCGGTGTTCAGTCCATAGACCACCCTGCATCATAAATCCATTGCATAATGCACGTGTGAGAATAATTAATCAAACAGTACGGAAACAGTTGCTTTCCAATATCTCATCCTGCACGAAGACGTACAAAGAAACATCAGACCTGTAGTTCACACGAATACCGTATTGGAAGACCGTTGAGGTCCCAGCCGAGCATTCATAAATAAATTCCACATCAATCTACAACAGATAATGCGTGACTCAAATATGTAACTTTCCATGCATTTCGGAATCTTAGCAAATAAAGAACGTCACGTTCTGGTAGGTTCTACTTTTTTGTTGCAAGAAACCAAAATGAATGATTGAAATTGCATCAAGCTCAATCAGAGTAACGTCTCATATTCGACATTGCGAGCCAATTCACACGAGTTCGATCCATTGAAACGCCAATGTATGTGAGAAGCATTGTTGCAAAACGTTTTGACGTAAATCGATGATATTTCGAAACAAAATGTTTTCCTCTTGCATATATGTGGGTGGGAATTTTGGTGCGTGTTGTGTTCACGTATTCCGTATACACTAGAGGTTTTGGGGGGATTCAATTAAAGAGAATTGCTCTCTCATCGATCGATTGCGCAAATCCGGCAAATGAAATTATAATCGAATGGAACAGGAGAAGAGAGAGATAGAGAGAGAGGGCAAGAGAGACACACACAGAGGTAAAGAAGAAAGAGATTGGAGTCAGGGAAGAGTGGAACAGGCGCAGGATTTCAGAGGGCAGAGGGTTACTCGAGGTACCCGGAAATGGAACCTGAGACGCTACTTCTGGTATTATCATCGCCCGTCCCTCGAGTCCTTTTCTCGTCTCGGCCGGATGGTGGAGCTAATGAACATTGGAGGAGATCGTTGGTATTTTCTCGTTCTCCATTTTCATCGGCGCTCCGTTTTATATTGAAGGACTCTTGACCCTCGTTATGTGATTATTCGAAGAATAAAATTCCGATCGATTGATATAGTACTCGGATCTCAAGACCAAATAGACAGAATATGGTTCAGGTAAGATGTCGAGACGTCGTCGTTCGTTCACCCTGAAAATTGAACAGCTTCATTGAGATTGACTGGTTGGAAAGACAGTTGTACTGGAGTTTATAAGAACGAGAGAACACTGTGAGAAAGAATTTTCTGGAAGAGCAAATTTCAAAAATTTGCTTTGCTGGTATGACGTATCCATCTGCTGAATTAGCAAAGAGTTTGCTATCACAGCAAAATTTTGGTTGTAAGAGCAGACATTCTGCTCATTTAGCAAGGCAGATCCTTAAGAATCACCATTTCAGCAAGAATTTTCCTCTGCGTGGAAAATGGATGGGATATTCAGGATCCAACTGAAGTGAATTGTTATCCTCGAGTAGCAGTTATCTAGTTACAACTCTCTAAATTCATCGGAGTGAATATTCACTCTTCAAAGAATCAAAATACTGCAACTCTAGAACGGAGTGGGAGCTCAACTCTTGAAGAGTGAAATTTCACTCTTTAAGAGTCAATATTCACCCTCTTTCCTAAGAGTGAGTTTTTCACCCCAAACACCAGAGTTGATTCCCACTCTCATAGAGTGAAAATCCACTCTTTAAGAGTGAAATTTTTCCCTCTTTCGGAGTTGCAGTGTTTTCACTCGGCAAGAGTGAATTTCCACTCCAAGGAATTTAGAGAGAAGGTTATCCGGAATCAGGAAAAACAGAAACAGTACTGGTTATCGAAAATGACAGCGAATTAGTCGAAAATGAATGGAAATACAGTTGGATAGGGAGGATTAGCACGATCCCAGGCACTGAAATGAAATCGGTCAATGCTGGCAGAATTGTACTGAATTTGCAGCAGATTATTGTCATTCACAGTAACCTTTACTGTTCCTCATTTTTCGTGTACGATTTGGAACGACAGATGTTCTTGAACCCATAACAGAACGAGTATTGTTACCAAGATCAAAGCCTGACGACTAAAGGAATTTTCTGCTCTCGACGCTTCACATCAAGAACCTACACGATTAGAATGGGAGTTTCTTTTTTGTGTACGCATTACCATGGTCCTCCCTAGACGTTTCCATTGACAGCGAATTCCTTATCAGATTTCTACTGCAGAGCGCAGAAGAGCCCAAATCTCTTCGGAGTTGTCATAACCCGAATATGGCGTTGGATTCCTTGAATAAGGCTCTGTTACATTCCATTATCCATCACCCTGTTCTTAGGACTCTGTTGAAAGAACACATTAGAGCCTTGAAAAGGCATTGAAAGTTTTCTGTATCTTCAATTACATTGCTCTGAGCTTTTGATAGCCCTCATGCTGATGAAGAATCTTCTGTTGGATTCAGAATTCGTTTTGTAAATCAAATTCCACGTGAAAATGAAATTGTACAAATTGAAATTCATACTGTCTTTGAGTAAGACAAAAAAACTCCATTTCTCAAGGGAGGAAAACTAATACATTCTTCCCTCGCAATACTTGATTTTATACACGAACAAAGAATATGAAAACTTTGCATGTAGAAGTCGTTGTAAAATCAACATAACTCTTCGCATAAATGGGAATCAAGTGAAATTTACTCGAGGAAACGTGTTATTCTCATAGTGCCACTTACGTTAACGCGAGTCGTGTTACCATGGTAACGCATACCATCCATTCGAATTTAACAGGATTCTTCGATAGATTTCATTTGGGATAAGGGAAATAATTCATATCATCAAATTTTAACTCAACTATTTTTTTCCGATTAAACTAACTCCTGAGATTATTTGATACGAGGTTATTTGACGAACTTCGTTCCATCTCTTGTTTCAATAATTCTAAATCGTGAATACATTTTTTTTCTCGAATAAGAGAAAATACAGGAAAGAGATGGGAAAGCATATACGGAAGGGAGGAAATATAGTCAATATTTTCCTTGTGAAAATACATCGATTGTACATTTTTCACGTATCAAGTTATTCAGAGGAGTTTTTTGAAGTTTCGATTCTACAAGAACATCTGGGGTCCGTCATAGGCTCCATCTGGAGGTTCGTGCTTTTCTTCACCATCCGGAAATCCGAAAATTAATAACCGCAAGATGGGAATCCTTGGAAAATTCGATTGAATTACGATCAAACCATAATACCGTGAAAAGCCAAGGGTGATGTAGGAGTGAAATATTTCTAAACAGAACCTCGGGAGTTATCCACAATCCAATTTTTTGGATGATGTCAGATAAATCTCATCTCTTAGAATGATTATCTTGTTGATATATGTATTTCATTGAAATATTGAACCATTGGTGAGAGAATAATTTTTATAGAAGTTGATATTCGGAAGAAGAGAGGATCGAAAAAATATTCATGTTTCAAAGTTTTGTAACAACGTTGAATTTCAAGAGCGTGCATTACAGATTTTACGTGCTTGATAAAACAGAAAGCTCCTCATTCATTGCGATATCAAACTGATGAATCGAGAGTCACTAGGTGGGTGTTTGTATACACAATCAAAAAAACCCTGGAACGTATGAAATTTTTTTAATGAATACACTTGAAGCCTAGGGCCTTGGAACATTCTGTCGTGTGTGATATTCTATCGTTTGATGAATCTAATGATTATTTATGACAGTTACTTGTAATAAAATATGCAATGGACTCAACTTCGGGATCTTATGGCAGATCTATTTGGTTCGGCAAATTGAAGTGGTAACTTAGCTCCTTGACCGAATTGCGGAGAACATCCTATAACATTCAATACTGAAATTCGTGGGAATCATTTCATTCATCATATCACATGTTTATGAACAATCGAGTTCATGAATACATCAATTTCAAACTCCGACTTCTATGTGAACACAGAGTTTCATATTTCATGGTTTAATATCTCCATGAATGATTACATAGATATATTCCGCCTGTTTCTGAGGATGCGTTTCCAAGGCTTATAGCTACCTCTTCCACCTACTCTATCCCCCACTCTTCTTGACAACGAACGTCGAGAAGATGAATTGAACGATATAGTGTAAGGCATGTTTAAGGAGATACTACAACTCAATACCTCAATGCACGTATACAATTGGATAATAGAGATATTCAACTTCCAGTATTAGCTATTCCACGAGTCAACGGATACAGAAAGTTATGCTGGTTATCGATTATGAAGTCACAACGATAGAATGAAATACAAGGAACTTGGATTGACTCAAAATCTCATGCTCAAAGAACAATATGCATTTTCAATGAATAGAAGATTGATTTGGAAATAAACAATACAAGAAACATTCATTCATTCTCGGTTTCTAACCGAAACCTAGAAGATTTTGTGTCATCTGTCATGTATACATAATGTTGAAAGAAATAACGTTGTGAATTCAGATCATTCCACGTTGTGATCCCGTAGACACTCACTCAAAGTTTTTCAAAGCATAAATAACATGGAAGGAGGTGAAAGGTGCATTGCTACATCCATTATCTATTCATTTTTCAAATGTGAATATCCACATACACGTATGAAACAAGTATGAATAATGTATAAGGTGATGTATTTTTCAATTTTCTTCACGTTGTTTACACTGTTCCGAAAAATTGTGAATAGATAAAATTATGATGAAAGAGGGGTACGTATATAGGTGAATCACGAGAAGGGATAAGTCAAACTAAGCCAGGGAACAGGATGTTATCATCAAGAGCTTCTGAAAATCTCCCAAATATATGCAAGGAGTCAGATAGACTTTTCAGAAGGTTTAACATGAAGATATCAGAATTTCATCAGATGCGTTGATTTCTGAGGGGAATGAAAGATTACCAGGATGTTATTCTCTTTGAGAGGATTCTTCTCTGAGATCAATATAGCATCAACAGAGCTCTATCAAAAGATTTCTTGAAGAGCTCTTCCTTTCATAAGTGTTCACTGCACTGCGAAAACTGTGGGGTGTCTTTCTTCACACTGTTGGTGGATTCCATCCTCTTATCTTGGAGGAATTGTTGTTCCATAAAAATGAGGGATTTTTCCACCGCTTTGAGGAGTTCTTTTGTTCTTTAAGTGTTGAATCCTCCACAAATGAGGGAAAATTCCACCAAATTATAGTGAAGAATTCCCCACCTGTGGAGGAACTTTGCTGCCAACATTTTTTGGGGGAAAATTTCACAATAATTCTTTACGGGGTGAGTAGGAATAACCCTGCCCATGTGAGGGTTTACCAGTAGCGCAAGGCTAACCCAACCCTGAAGAGCATTGGTGAAGCCTTGGGAGGAAGCCTGACTAAGCGCTGCAATGATATCATCGTTTCAGTAATCAACAAGCTTCAATTTTGACACCTGGGGGGACGGTGGTGAAAGGCCGGTGACAAAGACTTGATTCAATGGTTTTGCAATTATCGGCTGACAAAAAAGTTTGCTATAAAACCAATGTTGGTTCGGTCTTGAACCAATGCTGGTACAAACTTCGGCCAACATTGTTTTAACACTTCTCATCTTCCGATCGCCAACGCAGGCACGATACTATCTTTATTGTCCATCAATTTTGACCCAATATAAATCTCCTACGCGTGGGTGTCGTCACGCCTGGCCCAAGTCATTGCCCGTGGTCAACATTGATGGAATCGCTGAATTTTTACATGGGTGGTAGAAATTGTACAAGTTCATCCCTATGACTGATGAGGCACTGAAGAGGAAACACTGCACAGAAAAAAAAGATGAGTTGTAATAACTATTTAACTTGTAAGCGCATATGAACCAATTTTTTTCGTTGGAATGATAACCTTATTCTTTGATTGAACAAACTTGAAGTCTGGTTCCATTTATCAGGAAATGTGATTGTGGTGTCCAGAAAAAGTAGTTGAAGCCAAAATTAACTACAAAGTCTGGTTATTATAGCGAGAAAAGAATTTCGTTTCTCTAACCTGAAAAATGTAGTTAATTTTTGCTTCCACCACTTCTTCTGGACATCACAATCACATTTCCCGGTGAATCGAACCAGATTTCAAGTAACTGCGACCACGAATGTTTCAATCAGGTCGTTTTTCTGTCAGTGCAGCTAAAAATCCGCTGTCATAGCTAACAAGATTGATGTGATAGCAAATAGTTTGCTGTCACAGCGAAATATTTGTTGCTCCAACAAAATCAGATATCACTGTGACAGTGAAATTTTGTTCCTCCGTGTACTACCAGTTCATGAAGTGAAATTTCCGAATAAGCTCGAGAGTTCTTAGGGATAAACACTTCCAAGGTAGCACAACGAGCCAATTGAAGGTTTATAGAAGGTGGGAGAGGTTTTCTGAAGGTTCAGAAAACGTCCCAGAGACACACTGTGCTGTTACGGTTTCTCTGATTCTTGGCCACGTTTTTCCGTTTTTGAAACACTATGCGCTAAGATCTAGTAAAATCCTACAATGTCCCCTGAGTTTCGGCTCGAAGAGAACATGAAGCTTCAGCGAACGTTCAAATTAGATCTTTATAGATCGGGTCAAAGGTTCCTGAAAGCTAACTTTTAGATTCACAAACGTTTGACAAAGGTACTACGAACGTTGAGATGTCCACCTCGAAATACTTTCAGGAACCATAGGTGGAACGTTCGTTGAAGGTTCATCGAAGCTTCACAAAAATGTCTATACTTAGATTGATTTATGATAATTTATGTTTATTGATTCATTGATTTTCCATATAAATTGATACAAATTGATATAAGTATAGATATTTTTGTGAAGCTTCGTCAAACCTTCGATGAACCTTCAGCAAATGTTCCATCTATGTTTCCTGAAAGTATTTCGAGGTGGACATTTCAACGTTCGTAGAACCCTTGTCAAACGTTTGTGAATCTAAAAGTTAGCTTTCACGAACCTCTCACCCGATCTATACAAATCTAATTTGAACGTTCGCTGAAGCTTCATGTTCTCTTCGGGTGGGACATATTTCCAAAAAAAATGTAGGATTCTCATTCCAAATGCAGAGTTGTGATCTGCAGAGTACGTCTAATCGAAAAAATGGATTTTTTCCAAACAACTGCAGTACCGCTATATTCTTGGTGGTGGATATAAAAATTGTTTTTTGTGCGCCATGACCCGTGTTTCAACGCAGAGGGAATTATAATGCAATCAATCTTACTGTTCTTGTAAAAAATTATCCATTCAAAGGAATTGAAAATTCCAATGAGAACAAATAGGATTTCTGAATACCTCTGGAGGAATATAAGTACAAATTTTTGGAATTAGCTGTTTCAACTCAAAATGTAATTTGAAAGCTGTTTGTATTCGAGCGAATTACACGGAGAAAAATGATGTTTTGAATATGACTACATTTTGTATAATGCTGATAGTAATGCTAGAAGTGAAATAATATAATGTTCACAACTGAATGTAGTAAAAATTCATGCTTTGTGATGTGAATCGAGAGATTTTTCAAGTTATTATGCATAAACTTCTGCTACATTTAGTTGTAAATATGATACTACTCTGTAAATGTGATACTGTTTGGAATTGAGAATTCCTGACTTGTCGTTTGCGAAAGCTAGAATTGATTTGATTTCCATTTTTAAAATCTTCAATGACTTGGTTGATTGTAGTGAGTTGTTGTCTCCTTTTTTCATTTTGATCCCAGGAAGGGTTTTCCGTAATGCGTGTTTGAATTTAAGTAACAGCTCAATGAGTAGGTTTATGGATCTTGGGTCTCCGATATAGCGTCTTTGTAGGCTATTCAATGAGAACTCTGATGGTTTGTTCGATTTGATTGATGTTACCATTGGCTCACTGCAGACGCTTGCGAATCTTGCGTTACTGGAGAATTTTTTTCTTTCCTTCTGGCATATGCGGATGGCTGTATGGTCAAGGCTATTGTGAGTTGGATCTTTTGATTAATTTAATATTTTTTATGCATTTGTATTTTTTGTTAAGGGCTATTGCCCCTTTATAATAAATAAATAAATAAATAGAATACTATTCCACTTATAGCACTACTTTTGTACAACATGTAGTAATATTCAAACCATCATTTTTCTCTGTGTAAGAGATGAAGTAATTTAAATCTCAAACAATATGACTGTTTCAATCAATCGTGTAGAAATTGTGTGATACGGGATAAAATTTCAATAGAGTCGTAAAAGGGGTGAGGAATTTACAGGAATTGAAATGCATAAATTTCAATGGTCCAGAAGAATTTCGAAGGAATTTATTATTGAGAACAATTCACAAACGAAAATTGGAATCTCCAAGAAGGAATTGGAAAACATCAGAATTGAAAAGCATTGACATTGTTAATGTTTTCAATCGTCAAATATACAAAAATCGTATTCACACGTGTGATTCTCCATTCCTTTCGATGGAATATTTTTGACAGGGGTCTGTTTTGAATCACTCCCAGAAAATAATCCTTGATGCAATGACCACGAGGTGGTATTATCCTTAAAAATATGACCATTCATGAACTGACACACAAATGTTAATCAATACGATGAATATGCACGGAAAAAAATGAACTGTTAATTTTACCAGAATTCCGGTGACTATATGGACAGCAAGGAATATCTGTGACTTTTACTGGAATTCTTGATAAATTTACCGGAGCCCTTGTTGAATTTGCCGGAGACTTGATTCATTTAACTAGAATTCCGGTTAAAATAGCAGTGATTCTTGCTGTCCATATATTAACCGGAGTATTTTTTTCCGTATGGGTTATTCAAATTTTTCTAGAAATCCCCGAATCCGTAAAATTTGTCCACATACGTAACACTGAAATTAATCGCAAAATTCAACATCGAAAACTTCGTATGTTTTCTGAAGTAGCACTGTACTAAATTCATTAAATGTTGCAACCGGCCAGATGAGGACGGTTTTCAATGTGATACTTGTGAATATATAATTGTCACATTGGTGATTAAAACCTCTGGAGACACCACAAATCTAACACGGATCTGTTTTCACCAATGAATTGATCTGCTAGACCTGAAACAAACAGTCCTCTCAGCTAGCATTCAAGTCATTTCTCTGTAATCCATAAAATTCCATGTGTTCGAAGCTTGTATTTGCTTGGGATCAATTAAGACATCGCGGAAGAGATTTCTAACTATCTTAAATTCCTCACCACTTTGAGAGTGCCATTCAACTTCCTCTTAATTGGATAAAAATAAAAATCACGAAGCTCTTCAAGAAACTCACAAACAAGAAATCCCTCATTTTGAAGACTAATAGCTCACGCAGGAAACATTGGTATGACAACGATTACAGAGGAATCTAACTCAAAGTCTAGTATTAAGCTTGCAAAGATATGATGTCTCCTAATTAAATCCAATATTCTCGCCAGCTTGACGGCAGACTTTCAGTTAGATTCCATCATTCCCATCATTCTCTTCAATCCCTAATTTTTGTATTCATTTTCAATAGCACCGCAATGCTGTCCAGTTCGTTTGGCAGGGGTGAAGAATCATAATGTTATATGAGGAAAATACCAAACACTTGGAATGCGAATGCGTTTTATTGGAAAGAACTACTGAGTCGGATGAATAGATCATCCATTAAAGTTTGTTGGGGAAAAAAAAAAGAAAAAAATTCAGCCTTTATTCTCGGTGTTGGCATTGATATATAGAATGCTTGAAAGTTTGATGGAAAAATCGAGTACCGAGGAGATCAAATGAAAAATCCATCCATAAAACTTCTCATATTTCGTCACGATGTAAGGGATGTGTATTAACTAATCCGTCCTGGAAATGAACCGTATGGTAATATGAATTTCTCATGATATATTTCGTACACATCGACGTATTTCCAATTTTTTTCTTTTTCTCTCACGTCGAAAGCGCGTCGATACAGAAAGAATCACAAAAAAATCTAACATAAAATGAGAACTCAGAAAAAAAGTATCATAACGAGGGAAAGTGTTCGTATGGTTCTCACCAAGTAGAATCAATCATCGACAAACTGCACCAAACTGAAAGTTGCGATAAATCCCAGCATTGTGTGTTCGATAATTGTGTTTCATTGAGAATCAAATAAAATTTCTCGTTTCAATATTTCTTCTTGTTATTTTTCTTGAAGGTAAATGCGAAATCTTCCAAACTTCTTTCAAGAAGTATAGTAACTGTTCACTCAGGAGTACAAAAAATTGACTTGTAGTATGAAAATTCATGATTTCGTACAGGCATTTTACAGAGTCACATTCCGTGGAGAATTTTATGTATGAAAAGTGCTCCACTATTCGCTTCAATTACCTTCCTCATGTGCTTTATAAACATAAGACTTCCTTTGAAAGTACATGCAAAGAACATGTGACATCCTTCAAAAGCGCATTAAGGGGGTATCAGCGTTCGTACTTTGCTGAAATTTCCATAAGAATTTGTGAGAAAGAGGAAAAAACAGTCAAACGTTGACAATTGTTTCTTCGTTTTGCAATCCATTTGTTATCCTGCCGATTATAAGAGATTTTTTTTCTGCTTTATCAGTGACTTTTTCCGAATTCATGAAAGATACACTGTCAGAAATATCTGGAAGTTTTTTTCAATTACGTACATGAAATCAGGTTCATATATATTCTACATTGAATTTGATGTACAAAAACATGAAAAAACTATAGATTATGCTATAGTTTACATTAAATTTGATGTAGGATGTGTAGGATCTCCACCCAATATCGTTACGACAAATCGATCAAGATTGTTGTCTATACGTCTGGAAGAGTTATTCTCCCTCCACTCGAATTTGGAGATATGAGAGGGGGATAATATTGATATGGAATTCATATTATTACAGACATTTTATTGTGGTTGTTACATCGGAACATGGAAATGAAACATTTGATGATAAATATATCATGAAACATTCCGCAAACTCACCAATACTCCCCAAGTAACACAGAACATTCTAAGAACATTCTCACAACATTCGTAAAATGTAATGTATCGAATATTCTCACAAAGCGCGTACAAGCTTCGTAAATATTCACAGAAGATTTTCAGAACATTTAAATTAGACCGAATATTCCGTAATATTTGTCCCGAGTATTCTAGGAACATTCGTACAATGCATATGGTTGATCGTTTCTTCGGTTAATCGGTCGATTCCGGTTAATCGTACTGTGAATTAATCGGTGCATCGAGTTATACGTGGATTCTAGGGAATCATTTCCACCGTTTATCGGTCACCAATTGATCAATTGAACGATAAATTGTCAAAACCATTAATCGATTCATTGAAAAAACAATCAACTGGAATCCAACGATTCATCGATCAATCGTCAACAATCGATCGTTTTATTAGATTAATCGATTGACCGTACAGCCCTAATATTAAAAACACCCCATCATATTCCTTACTCGGTCCTTAGTTGTTCGAGCAGTTTGATCGCCACTTCATTTTGTACTTTTCCATTTTGATTTTGTTCATCGAAAAGTCTTGTGCTGCTTTTTCACTCTGTTATTTAACAATGAGCATCAGAGTATTTTAGTATCAAAGATGCTCAGAGTGAACAAAGACAATCATGAGTGGGAGAAAGATCAGAATACAGTATTGAACAGCATGAAAAGATTGTCGAACAGTTTGTGTGAACTTAGGAACTTTGAAATTGAAAATTGTCTTGGGATTCTATTACAATTAAAATTGGATTTATAGATGTGATTTGAATATCTTCATAAGGTCAAAGGTAATGAAAACTGCGAGTGGTAGTTGAAAATGTTGAACTCAAACCACTTTATTGAATTCGGGTAGCCTGAATGAATTTGGAAGACCCGATTGAATCGGGTACCCGATCCGACCCGAGGGAAAATAAAATTACCCGAACCCGACCTGATAAAAAGTGGTACCCGCACACCCCTGATGTGTATGAAACTGAATTCATACACGTACTTGAAAAAAACATCCAACAAAAACATGAAAATTAATGCAGAAATTCCTAACAGTGTAGAGTTGAGTCATCTATGGATCAGTATTTGTACGAGAAGCTTGTTTCATGAGACTTTGTTAACAAGTTTATATGACTTGGGCTTTTCAGAACTTTTCATTGAATTGTAATCATTCTGAATCTACAATATCCTTTCCCCTGTGAATGATTAACGATACTCACATCACTATCGAGCTCCACGTTTCAGATTAGTTTCTTGAAGAACGTCTGAGCAATCAATAAAAATAAAAATGAAGAATCACGAGAATACAAGAATAGAATGAGCAGCATTCGAGGAAATAGCGGAATTGGAGAGCAAGAATTTACCGTAGCTGGGTACAAAATTGGATGTACTGTTGGGAATGAAGAATTGATAACGCAAGAATGGAAACAATCAATATTTTCGTCTTATTCAATGCGAGAAGGGTAGCAAAATAAATCAGAATTCTTCACAAAGATATTTGATTGAAATTGGATAATCATCGGGTTCGATGCAATATTTTTGGCATTCAAAGGGATTGAAAGCAAAATGAGAAACAAATGTAGTAGAGTTCAATAATGCATTGATAGAGTCATTAAACGATAAATTAGCCAGTAATTTGGTGTCCTGTTTTTCAAGCAATGAATAAATTCTCCACGATGAAATCGCTTCGAAAAGTAGATGTAGGCATTCATGTTCAGACGAGCTCAACAAGCACAGAGAGTCAAAATCACGTCAGAAGGTATCAGCTGGATGAGATAGGCAAATTCACCCTCGTACGGATTCTCTCCACTTTTTCTGCTGAGAGTTGCGGTCGACGTGTTCGAATGATTTGACAGTTTTCAGCCAAATTTAGCATAAATGCTTTCGAGTTGAAGAATTATATAAAACTCTGAGTGAACTGACATTGTTTGAATCGACATATTCCACTACAGACTTTTAAGTTAAGGTATAATACTCGAGAACCAAATGAGATTTAGGTCAATTCAGAACTGAAGGTTTTTTTTACAATTCATATTCTTCGGTCCAAGAATGCTTTCAATTTTGAAGACAGGATACAATAATGAAACACATAAAAGAAATCATCTACGCAACTGCATCTTCGAATTCTCTATTTTTTACGAGTTCTCATAAAACTTTGAAATATAATCGATTCTTCATATCGTTCAGGAATTGAATTTCATTCGAGTTCTCAACGTCATTTGTGACAAAAACCTTCAATGACAGGTACTACGTGCTTTTGTCGATTTTACCGTCACCTGCCTCAACGTATTCGTTTATTAATCCAAAGCCTCTTTTTGGGAATCAATCGTGTTACGATAATGAAATCTCGTGAGAGTAAGGAGGAAAAATGGAAGGAGGAAGGGAAAGGGAAAGAGGATGAGGTTGAGTAAGAAGAGCGGAACCGTAAGATGAGGGGAGAGATGAGGACAAATCGATCTGTCGGCGCACGTAACGCGCGGCTAAGTAGCACGTTAAAATCCAGCCAGCGTTCCCGGCTATGCTTTCAGCATATTTGCATAGGATTCCGTTCGATGGTGCGCATACAAGGCAGATATCTGCGCTTGCCGTTACGTACCTCAAAGGAGAGAAAGAGCGAGAGGAAAAGGGACGATGGCACAACGTACATCAATCCATGATCCGTGACCGTGGAAAATGACAACCGGATCGACCTCACATACTCCGGATACTACAGATATTTATCAATCTGGGATATCGATATGATTCTTGTTCATGAGCACCACTCTTGTAACTACGAGCATTATTTTTCAATATATCTGAAGTCACTCGACGAGTTTTCACTTCCGATCGATAGATCAGAAATGTGAGATATACTTTTCGATTAAGATTTGAGATATCAAATTGATACTTATCCTTGACCAATTAGATCAGGAACCGGTTGCAGATAGGACGTCAATTATTTCAAATCGGAGAATATTTTTCATCCAGTCGTAATTATTAACTTCAGAACGGGTAACGAAGAGTCACCTCTATCGGATTGCTTGAGTCTAATTAGGTCTTTCTGAGTCATTACTGAGAAGAGCGATACGCTGCTGAAACCCGAGAGACGCAAAAGTTTTAGTTTCAACGTTCTCCTTTTTTTTTCCTTGCAAAATGGATTTCAAGAAGTCGTCAGTCTTGCCATCAACTTCGCTCGAAGAATTTAGTTCAAGTTCGAGAATTCATGGAGGACAGGTAAAAAGTATAAATCAACGACGAATGTCTGTCGTGTTTTTGATAGGAAGAAGATAGATGCGAAGTTCATAATTTTCAAGGGACGAAGATTTTACACTCTTTCGATACAATGAAATACAGGTTTCGCTGTCCAATTAGCAAACACGAGAATAATATCATTCTACACAAAATATCTTTTCTCTGCCACAAACGATCCTGTAATCACCGATGAATTAATCGATTCGAACGTCAATCGATAGACCAACACGCGAAAGACTTTGAACCGATAAAAAAACCTATCAAGTTTTTTTTTATGTATAATCTTTCATCATAAATTTTCCTAAAACGTTACAACGCGCAGCTCGTTCGGTTATCTTTGTCTCTCATTTCGTTAACCCCTGCATCCAATAGCCATCAATTTAAATGATGAACGTGGTCAGTTTAACACGTCTAGTTCTCATTGTACCATGCTTGTAGCGCGATAAATCATATTCCCTTGTCACCGAAAAGTGCATGGCTCAGATAAGTACATAGATTATTCGCTATCCTCTCCCATGTGTCATTTCTCAACACGAACAGGCGCATGCACATTTACGAGCTTCAATGAGATTGTATAGAAATAATTCCACTGATAAGATGATATATTAAAAACCTATAGCGAAGGAGATGAATTTTTATCCCCCGAAAGGAGAAAAAAGAAACGCGACGCAACGTGGTACGAAGAAGATGAAAATCAGTAACAACGGACGATGGAAAAACAACAAAGAATACTCACATTGTCGCCGTAGAACGTACCCGAGTGATTCAAACAAAACGTTCGATGATCGGGAATAAAATAATGAATTCTCGAGGGAAACTTTTGGCAATGTGTGTTACTTCACTGGTCAAGAATCGTCTCTCGGTTCAGTGAATACGACTTTCATTCACGCTCCGTCAAACATTTTTATCAGAGAGATGGTAGAATTGTTTGAATGTAGAATATATTCCGCTCGCCAATATTATTTCATTCCATTCTTAGGTACGAAGGAAGATGGAGAGCGCATAAAGATTCATTTGTTTGTAACTATATTTCATACGATTGCGAATTTCGAAAAGTGCATGAGGGGAAGGGGAAAAGAAGGAGCGAATGGTTCAAGAGGAAAATCAAACGAGACGTAATTATCGCGTCAAGTATCATTGAATTCAGAGTAGGGGTTTTTGTTCTTGTGATATGAAACGGTAGTGTTGCGTCAATGGTAGTTCTCTTCGTAATGCTCGGGGAAAACGATACTCCTATTTCCTTATGTGCTTTGTGTGGAAGTTCATGCGGTTGTATGACACAGTACAGTGGCTCCGGCTATAACTCTTCGGGTATGTAGGCCAGAAGAGGTGGAGGAGTTCTGACTTCCTCGAGGATAGATCACCATACAAACACTCACGTGATAAGCGAAGCATGGCTGCCTTGCGTCTGCCCATAAAAGCTCAACAGTCTGAACCTATTTTTCTGGGAACTCATTTTCTTCTTATTTGTTTACCCGTTTGTTGCTTCCTTGCACTCAAGTATTTCTATGATCTCTTATAAATTCCACTTCCACGATTTCAAATGGCATATTAGATCATTTTCTTGATGGCAAGATGAAATATTCACAAGTGTATGCCTGATGGAAAAATAACTGTCCGTTGGTTGGAACAGAAATAATATTCGTTATTCGAACAAATTGTTATTTAATCACTCATAAACATGAATGTTATTAATTCTTCAATGCAGATATTTGTTAATCAATTAAAATTTAAAGGCAATTCTGATTAGAACCTGTTGTTGTAAGGAAATGTCAAATGAATGGAGAGCAGGAAGGGAGAGTGGAAAGAGTGTTGAGAGCGACAACTCGAAAGGAGTAGGGAGGAAAACCCCAAAAGCAGAGAAGAAGAGGCAGTCAGAGATAACGGTTCATTGAGTCGACACGAATCTATTGAAAATTTAAGAGTATACGATTTGGCAAGGAAAACGAAAACAAGAGAACTCCTGAAGCTACCTAAAGAATCCAAAAGGAACTGAGAGGGCGAAGATGCTAAACTCCAAGGCATCGAGGAGTCTATAAGAAATCCAATACGGATTTGTGCTACATCCCGGACCCAAGTCAGGCACCCAGAGGATTTTGCCGATGTAAGACCCATGAGGACGCCGCTCTGATGATCTGCACGACGACGACGCTCAAGATGAGTCGCTCTCACGCTTGTCCTAACTTTCTCATTCCAAATCTTCAAACCATCAAACCATACTATTTTAAAATTTGATAATGTCTGAGAATCTCGTAATACCATTGAAGCTGATGATATTCACATAGATTGTTATAGATTTTTTCGTACCCAGAATATCCCGTCGCTCTCTCTCTCTCTCTCGATCTCATTGTAAATCTAAATTTATTAAAAGTGAAAAATCATTGTGGCGAATCCATTAGTGAATGGGTTCGTTACATTGTGTTTTATGATTCTGAACGATTATTCGTTCGAGTAATTTTATTGTCATACAGATGAATGTGTATAAAATTCGAAAAATTTCAAATGTTATATTCATAGTTTTGCAAGTATCACTTCACAACATTTTCTAGAATTTTTCCTTTCTTTCGGAGGGACATCAGGTTCAATGACGTGAAAAGTCGATTGGACAAGCTGCAAATGTCAACAAGAACAAATTGTTACAGCATTCTAAATGCCAGCTCCGGGAAGATCTTTGAATCTCATGGCAATATCTGAATAGCACGGTATTTAATTAAAAGTGTACTATTGATTGGGATTCCCGGTTATTTCTTTGGAAACAGATTGACGTCCTTGAAGAGAAACTCATGCTCTATTTCTGGTCCTTACCATTGAAATGGTCATCTTAATGGTATTGGTGCTCGGTACGCTTACATCTTCATAATATCGAACGCGTTGGCTTCACGGTGATGAATTTTTCGTTGATTTGATAGAATTTATGGAAGGAATCAAATATCTCCAAGGGAAAAAAATAATCTGAAGACTACGATGTTGAATTTGTAGCATAGAATCATACTTGAGGAAGCAGAAATTCTCAGATACTTAAAACAGATATTGCTGTTATAAGCTCTTTTTGTAGGAGTTAAGACCGCAATGTTCAACGTGTTCTAATGAACAAACAATACGATTCACGATCATACATTTTGAATAGTCTATCTCGCAGATATAGTGCTCCACTACGATCCTCATATCGTAATATACATGATAATATTTTTTCCATGTGGTTGCGTACACAGAAAAAAAATACTATTCTGTATCATATGATGCTTGGCCTTGTTTCAAAAATGCCCAACCAGAAATTTACAAAAGGCGCCAAGTACTGCACCAGTACTAGCCAAGACTGGCAGAGTACTGGCATTTGTCTGGAATGATAACGCTTTTCAGTACTGGGGATTGAGTACTGATGCCATTATTCGCAATCAGTGCAGGGCCAGTACTGGGTTAGTACCTGGCCGGTATTAAGTTCTCAGTACTCGTTTATCAGTACAGGCATATTACTGTATTTTTATGTATTCAGTACTGATGCCGTACGTGTTGACCAAGTGCTGAAGACCCAATACTGGCACTGTACTGCACCTGTTGTCAACATTGGCATATCACGGATTTTTCTGATTGGGTGGATTATTAATTTATCTATCTTCTTGTCCTCCTTGGAATCTAGAAATTAAAGTTACTTTCCCTTCCTAGAAAGAGTTACGTTCCCTCCGCTCTACAAGCATGGGAAGTGGCACTTTCTGCGCGAGTGTTATGAAAAAAATATTTTTGGGTATCCAAGATGAAAAGTGTAGCGAAAAACTCATGGATTTTCAAGTCTTCAAATTTTCTGTGAATTTACAAACAATTTTCGTGATTCCCTAAAAAATGTTTGTCAATTGACAAAACCTGTTTGAGATTTCACCAAAATTGCTTGTGAATTTACTGAAAAATGTTTGTTTTTGGAAGGTTTCTTTTTTACAGCGTGGAACCAAATTGGAGAATTCCAAAATATTATAACTCCGTGAGCCTCAATCTGTAAGTGAAAATTGCTTGAGTAATTTCCAAATTCGCTGTTCATTGGGTATCCGGATTGAAGCGCGAATCTTGTGTATCAGAAATGGAATGTGAAATTTTGTAGGTGCTTAAAGAAATTCCCCACGTAAGGATTGATTCACTACTAATCAACTGCTTGCCAGCCAAACGATTATCGATTTTTTTGCTGTACAAGGTTCAAAATGACAAGCGAATTTCATGCGCGATAGACAAAATAAAGAATTTCTTATGTATATTTTTCTGCTCGTGTTCTGAGTCATTCCCGATATCCCTGCTCCATGCACGGAGAAAATAATTTAGCTGCAGCAGCTAAGTAGCTAGCTCTGACACGGACAGCCATTAAATCGGCTCCTGTAGCTAAATTTTAGCTGTGACAGCAAAAAACTTCGCATTTGTAGTTAATTTATTTACGGTAACAGCTAAAATTTAGCTGCCGGAGCTGATTTAATGGATGTCCGTGTCCGTGCTAGCTACTTAGCTGCTGCAGCTAAATTATTTTTTCCAAGTTGGGGGCTCATATTGATTAGCAGCGATCATTAACATCAATGCTAAAAAGCAGGAATTCACTGCAAAATTCTTCACAATATCCGTCTTTGAACCCTGGAACCCAAAGTGTAAAGAAATCAGGGATGTTCGAAACGCAATGAATTGTAGCTAATTGTTACGTAAAGAGGGTGCCGAGAATACATTTTGAAATTTTTCACGTTGCTCGCTGCACCCAAGTTTTAGATTCAACTCGGATATCTGTACAGCTTGAGGATTAGAAATTATTCGGACCGAAATGAGTTTAGCAGCTAAATAACACAGATACAGTGATAATGAACGAAAGTGCACTTGGAAATTTTCCAGCAGAAAAATCGAGAATAACGCTGAATACAAGCGAATAAATAGGGGTTAATTCTTCCGTAGAGAATTGCAGAAGAGTATACCTTATAGTTTCACACATAAGTTTCGCCCAAGTATAAAACGGTTAAAGACCAGATTTCTCAAATATTCATTGTATACGAAAAGATATACGATATGAATTTTTTATAAACATCTCAATCCGTGGATTCAAATGAATGATTACCCACTCATAGTTCGTTGCAAACCCCATTGCTTCAGTACCAGAGTCAAGCTTTCAGGGATATTTATTCAACACTCCTAATGCGCTTAACTTTCGATCGATTATTAAATCATCAGCATGACATTCAACGCGTGAACACGCTTATAATTTTCGCAACCCATGCAACAAAAGCTGACGAAATATCCGCAAAAATGTATCGATTCACCTGATTCACAATTTATCACATTTACGATGCTCAAATATATGAATCATATCCATGAACACTGTAATTGACCAATTTACGGTATACACAAAAAATCGCTAGTTTCACGCCACCGAATTTTACTAACAAATCCGACAAGCTATATTGATTGAACTTGTCACCGATGGAGAACCCTATCCCGGAAAATATATTCAACAAATATCAGAATGAATTCGGTGATTCACCGCTCCACGAATCTAAGTCCAAACAAGAGCATAAAAACTGTATCGATCCAAACCCAGATTGATTCGATGGAGAAAACACTGTGTATTTTCGATAGAGAGTCTACCATACGGCCATGCCGTCCGGTTAGATAAATTCTTTGAGACAATAATCGAAGCATATCGAAAAGGGATTTGGATTATAAGCGATCAAATTTACTCAAGAATCTGGAAGAGAATACAATGATTGGATGAAAATGGATTTGAGGATATTCGTTACATGAAAAAAAAGTAGAATTGACAAAATTAAACACAGAGAACAAAAATTTGCTGACACAGCAAATCGAGGTATTATATATAGAGTAGCGAATATTTTTGTTAAACTAACTGGAAATTTGCTGCTCCAGTTGACTGTATTGCTGAGAGAGCGACATAATTAGTCGCAACAGCAAATTTTTCAGTATTATGTACATAATATCAAAGGAATTTTGCTGGAGGAGCGAACAGTTTTTGCTGCTACAGTTGGAAAATCACTATCGTAGCTAAAACAATTGCTGGAATAGCAAATACTTTGCTGTGACATCATGGAGGATTCAGAAAAATTAGATTCCGATGTCATAGGGAATTTCTTCCTTCTCCATGAAATAATGTTGAGTCTATGAAAATATGCAAACATCTCAAACTGATACATGTGAAAAAACCCTTGGAAGCAAGCTTCACTCCCTCAAAATCTTATTCGATATGCAAATTGGTATATCATTGAAGAAAAAAGAAGATAAAAAATTAATATGAGGTACTTGCTAAGTGTATTTGGTTATCTAGATGATATTCGAACGATTTCTAGTACATCACAACTCTTGTGTCTCGGAAGTGAATTGAAAATGGTTTTCAACTCTCAAAAAACATCTCCGTCTCGAAAATATGAAAAGAAGTGGAAGATAAATTAGCGAGGAACAGCTCTGAATTATTCTGAACCAAATGCTTCGGTTGTTTCTGATATGTTTTGAAATCCACATCGATGCAGAACACTTGGCGTAGGCGGTGGCATGAATTTCAAGTCTTGTTTATACTCGAATAAATTTCTTAAGGGTATCAAAACAGAAATTTGAATAATGCCATTCCACAAAATCTTCATCGACCACGCCAACGTGTTCTGCATCGACGTGGATTTCAAAACATATCAGAAACAATTCTCAGATAGCACAAGAGTCCTAAAAGAGCTAACAATGAATGCAATGCATTCATGAAGGATTCTTTTAGAACTCCCATTGTGCTATCTGGGAATCAACGCGTTAAGTTGAAAATACTTCAGAGTTGTTCCTGGAATGTGATTCAAAACCAATTTGAAGAATATCCTGTGAAATTCCCATGGATTTTTGTGGAGGAATGAGCCATTGACAGTGACTCTCCGTGGACATTTCAAAGAAAAGTTCCATCGCGGTGCTCCTCAGAACTCATCCTTGAATCATCTGACATCAAAAAACAAAAATGATTTCATTATTTGATGAGTTTCTTCAGTTATTGACGTCAAGTTTTCTTCAAATCAATTTTTCAGAGAACTTACAGGGTGTTTACCTCTCGAAATTCCTACCCCTTTCTGTGGTCAGTTTATTCAATGAAAGTGTACGATTAGTCCATTCCGTTGAATCTCAAGGATCAGTACACACTAGGGTGGTCGTTAAAACTTAAATTTCTTGAGACGCCACCTAAAAAGCATCCTTTTGATGAAAAAACACTGGGGAAATTTTTTATAATTTTTTCAAGTCAAGACAACACGTGCCTCAAGACGATTCAAGTTAGAAATATTAACTAAAATATCATCAATTTGTTTGATTAACAGACCTTATTTTTCGGAATATTTATTGTTATTTTCATTAACTATCGTATTTTTATGAATTTGGGTTTTCTGATTGTTCATATTTTGTATGAAATTGTATTTATTATTAAAAATCCTCAATAAAACATGATTACACCCAAAAATTAACTTGAATCGTCTCGAGGCACGTGTTGTCTTGACTTAAGAAAATTATAAAAAATTTTCCCAGTGTTTTTTCATCAAAAGGAAGCTTTTTAGGGGGCGCCTCGAGAAATTTAATTTTTAACGACCACCCTAGTACACACCCTGACTTGGAAGTGGAAATACTGATTCTTCATCAGAAAAATTGGAAATTCTGCTATTCTGAAATACGTTAAAATTTAAAAAAAATTCAAAGTCATTATCTACAGAAGGGTATCAACTAATAAAATCATTTTGGTTTTCTTCATTCCAGATGATTTTGTGATAAGTTATGAGGGGCATCACGAGGGAATTTTTTTTTATACGTCCGCGGGGAGTTGCTGTCGATGGCTCATTATTAGTAGAAAGAATAAATATATAATAACTGTGTGGTCGAAAAAAATTATCAAAAATATGCTTTCTTCTTATCAAATTAGGCTCTCCCCTGCCCCCTAGCACGTATTGAAACATATCAAAAATTGAGAGAAATCGAAAAGGATCGGGTCAAAAACTCAGTCATTATGTGTGAAATGCCTTATATATATTTATAAGAAACAATTTACAAAAAACCTTAGCAATTATGCTATATTTTACCATAAACTTTCGAATACAAAACATGTCCAATTAAACAACAAAAATTTTGATATTTAAAAACGGAACGACATTTCATACTCCATCTTGAATGATGAACCTTCAACTTTTGTATCGAAATCATCAGATACATTTCTTCAAATTTCTCATGGATTCAAACTATTTGTATAAAATCTTCCAATATTTTCTATAATTCAATCTTCAATCATAAATAGACTTACCTTCTCATGTAGATATAATACAATTTCTAAAATACACTCTCGTATGTATATCTATTTCTAAATAATCAATACTGTTTGTAATGAAAATAATCCATCTGAAACTAATTTAGATTCAACTATTATTGGAATTTCTATACCGTAGTTATATATAAAAGCGTTGATTTCACGAATTCTACCATTGATGCCATTAGTATACCAACCAGGATTATAAGTTATTCTTGAATTATTCGTATCATTCATCTATTGATAAAACGCAATCATAAAACCCTTAGTATCTTGATATTCTCTCTCCGCTTGTTCTGAATGTTATATTCGAATTTGTGATCATTTTTATTATGGTTTCCAAATTGAACAATGGGTTCATAATCCGCATTTGTTCGACGAATTCATTGGAATCTTCAATACTTTCAGTAATACTTGTTACATTCCCACGTTCTACTGCTTTTCTTCATCATGTCGATTGACTGTAGGTAGTTTTCATTTGAAATGTTGATGGTTGATTTCTTCCCACGTTGGTGGCCTTGTTGTTAAGTAATGGAAAGTCTCGGTGATACGAATTTTTGCTGTTGGTGTTGTCGCAAATAACGATATCTGTTGTTTTTCTCTTATCCTTTTTATCGCTGCAACGTATGCTGGGCATCCTGGGTAGTTTACTAGATGTTCTCCTTCGCAGTTGACACACATGAGTTTTTCTTCTTTAAACTTTGTGCAGTTCTTAGTCAAATGTTGATTCAAATATTTCTCGCACTTAGATGTATTGAAATAGTTATATGCTCCATGTCCAACTTTTTGATATTGAGTCACCTGTCTAGGGTTTCTGTATTTTTCCCAGTTGATTCTTGCGTAACGTATATAGTCCATTCACACTTCCTCTCTGACATTTACCCCTTCTATCGTGTAGATAGGATATGGATAACCGATCTCCCTTTTGCTTTAAAAGAACACATCTTACTAAATTTTGTTTTCCAGTACGCCCATAAGACTTTGGCACATGATTTTGATGAAATTGTTGCACCTTCCGAGTAGAAAATGGTTGCAATATCTCAAAAACCCCAGAATAGTCTGATCTTTCGAATTTTTTCATCATTCCTAGCAATATTTCCCTTCAATCCGTCATGATCAGATTCGTGATTATAAACTGCTGCATAATTACAGTAAAAATATAGTCGTTATAAATTTTGTAATTCGTTGAACCTTTTTATGTTCCAGGTATGTACCTTGAAATTAGAGATTCCATCAAGCTAAACAAGAAGTAAGTATGAGAATGTTTTGCTTCACATTTCTTTGACGTTCTTTGAAGTTTCTCACATCAAAGAAGAAATCCTTTTATCAGAACAACAGAGAGTGATTCGAATCAAAGAGTTGAGCGAAGGACTAGGCAACCTATGCTTTGAAAGAACCATCTTCAAACATGCTAGCGATGTTTCAAAAATAGTCGACCCATGTTGTAACAGGCTGCCCCTGAGGTTAGGCAGCAAATTTTATCATAAATACGTATATATATATATATATATATATATATATAAATGTATTCAAACTGATAGAAACAGATATCTCTAGAAAGTTAAAGAGAGAGAGAGAGAGAGAGAGGGAGATCTGTATGAGAAAGGGGATTGAGATCCGATAAATGATGAGGACACCGAAGAGCTAGTCGAGCTCGAACTTCAAGTACACTGCAACCTGTGAATAAGGCCGCGCTGGGGGCTGTGGGAGACAGTTTTTCTCAGAATCGTGTTATCCCCACTAGGTGGCCTACACTGTTAGAAATTTCTGATTGAACTTCCAGTTAGATGTAATGGAAGCAAACGTTATTCACGTAACTGAAAAATTTATTGAAATTTCAATTACATTTGAATGAAATTTCAGTTAGGAAAATATATATTAATGTATGATATAATATAGCAAAAATTGAAAAGTCAGTTCCATGTGAATGAATTCTCATTTCAATCACCAAGAATTGGAAGTTTTATTTACCAATGTACATGAAAAATATATTAAATTCAAAGACATTTCTAACAGTCCACGCTCAACTCAGCACAAAAGAATTCGCTCCTTATGAATAAGGCCGCTTCGATAATTGACACATCTCGAAATGGTTGATTGGTTTTTGGCTACACGGAACAAAAAGAATAGTTGCAGCAACTACTTAAATATTCGATTTTCGATCATCTACTTAAGTAGTTGCTGCAGCTACTTAGTAGTCAGGACAGGTAACACGTTAGCTGTCTCAACTGACTCAAAGTACCTCAAGTATTTACGTTAGTTTGTGCAGCTATCGACTAACTTATCCTGACTACTAGCTGTAGCTGCAGCAACTACTTAAGTAGATGGTCGAAAATCGACTATTTAAGTAGTTGCTGCGCACTATTTCTTTTTCTCCGTGTATCCTATGAGGGGTTCTCCATATTAAAGAAGCTTCCCTGTGATCTAGGAAAGATGATGAGGATCTTCTGAGGTATTCGCATTAAATCGGAGGGAGATAAATTATACTGCCGGCTGGGATATTGTACTGCTGGTTGTCGAAACGAAAACACAGCATATACACTGAGAAAAAATTTATACGGATATCATAAATAATGTATTGAAAATTACTCTGAACACCTTGCAACTCCTTTTGAATATGTATGAAGTTTAGAAGGACAGAAATATAGTTTTCTGCACATAAATGTAATAGCAAAATGTGATTTTGTCATGCGCCCTTATTCAAAGGTTGCATCCCGATTATTAAATTCTCTCGCTTTTGTATAATGGTGGGGGAACGTTCACGCGAGAATCAAGGGAAGCGGCCCTATTCAAAGAGGCCTCCCGAGTCAAAAAGTGAAACCTGGTTCAGCTCTAATTCGTTGCGTATTACGGAGGGAATCTGGTTTGATTTCATTTTTATCCCCGATCTCACCATGTTCTCAACCTGATCTTGTTTTCAAACTTCTCATCCGACTTGGTGTTAAACTTCTTTCGACCTGATTAAACTCTGGATTGTTTCCCTATTACGGAGTTAATCAGGCTCCAAAAAGTATTACAATTTTTCGACTCGGGCTTATTCACAGGTTACACTGTACGTACGAAAGGCAGAGTATTCCATTGACCCACATTTTTTCGGATGAACGTATAATCGCATTTTGATACGAGGGATTTGATGGATATTATAAAGAAACAGATATAGCGAAACTGGAGAACTTAAAAAACCTCAATCGGAATATGCTCCAGGGGGCATAAACTCTCATACTAAAATTTTCAAAACTATCTACAGCGCCGCCATACGAGCTGCCATTCAAACTAATTCACACGTATACACTAATACTAGTTCCTGGACTCTTCGCATTCGCCTCGTATTTGTGATTGTGTACAATTTATTAGAAGAGTTCCAACAGTGGCTCGTACGGCGGCGCTGAAAGCAGTCTAAAATTCTCCATTTGAGGTTTATCCTCCCTGACAATGATGGGTACGTTACTCGTTATTCGTTACTCATTATATATAAAATATATATAATAATATGTAGTTTGTACAGAAATTAGATTTATATTATATACATTTCAGATATAATGAATAACGGTAACGAGTAACGTACCCATCAATGCCCCCTGATATGTTCTTCGAAGACGATCGTGAGTTGTGTGCACAAGGCCATCAAAGAAATAATCAATAACTTTCCCCAGAAAGCACAACAGTCCCCGAAAAATTCTTCAAGAACTCCTGTGAAAGGATTCCTGAAGAATTCAAGTTTGGAGTTCTTGAAGAACTCATAAAGGATACAATAAGCTCCAAAAGAATGCTTTTTGAATTCTCAAAGAACTCATGTGAGAGTTCTTAATGAAGTCCCGATGAGTTCTCGACGAATTCTCAAAGCACTCCCGTTATGTCGGTTCAGAATGAATTGTGGGAGAAATTCTCTTCTTGATCCGAAAGAAGTCGGAGACAATTAATTTGAGAATTCAATAAGAGTTCTACGAGAATTTCTGAAGAACTCACTCCAGAATTCCAAACGAGCTCCTCGAAAACTCTCGAAGAGTATATTCAAAAGTCCAAAAAGAGTTATTGAAGAACCCTTTGAGAGTTCATTCAGAATTTGAAAAAGAGCACCTGAAGAAGTCTTTGAGAATTCATCAGAGTCCCGAGAGAGCTCTTGAGGAATTCTGGAAAGGAAGAATTGTCAAACAACCTCTCCTTTAAGAACTTCCTTCTCTTACTTTCCTTTGGATGACACAAAATTTTTGAATTGCTATTTTATACATCTCGAACTGATTTTTCTTGTACGTTTTCAGAAAATTCTGCAAGAATTCTTTTGGGATTTTTGAAACAATTCTCCAAGAACTCTCCAAGAAATCTTCAAAAACTCTTTAAGGATTCTTCAAGGACTTTTTCGATTTTCTGAAATGTGTTCTTTGAGAATTATTGAAAAACTCCTGCGGAATTCTTACATGAATTCTTTATGAATTATTTGAGTTCATAAAAAGAATTCTCCCAGCGATTCATTCTGAACTGACATAACTGGACTAGTTCAAGAATTCTTTTTGAATTGTTTTCGCCGAGTTTTGGTGTTCTCAAAGAGTTCTTCGGGGGATAATAGAGTTCTTAGATAATTCTTTTGGAACTCTTTGTGTTATCTGGGTTCTATACGTACGCTAGACTTGATAAAAATTATTCGAGCAAATTATAATTGAATATCATTAACACCATTGTAAGTGAACGAATTGACGAAACACGCGTGAACGCAATTTATATCAATAAACCCAAGCGTGTATTGTTTTCAATGACAATGGGCCCAGGCTGAGTCCATCCCCTTTGACCCAGTATTGGGGAATGACGATGAGGCCCCCATGTTGGTTCAATCTTGGCCCTGTTGTGCTTTCTTATACAATTATGGTTGGTAGAGAATGGAAATAATGAATCTTAGTGCGGGCATGTTTGAACCTGGCTCCAATTTGGACCAGCGTTAGGCCAAAATTAGGGTGAATTAAATATCCCGAGCATGTGTGTACGACCCTCAGTGTGTATAAATTTTGGTCCCACTTTGGTCCAGTCTTGAGCCTATATAGGCAGGATGGGGCTCAACACTAGGCCCAAGACTGGGCCAAAGTGGGGCTGACATTCATGCCCTCTGGGGTAGAATTCGAAGCAATTTCCCAATTTGAAAGTAAGGGAAGGGGCAGTATTTATTATCGAGCCTGGGTTCATGTTGGGCCCGTGGTGTCACCAATCCTCGGGCAAAGAAATACAGCCAAGCTGGGAACGATGTTATCATCTCAGGGTTGGCCCCATCAGTCTGCCCAGCTTAGCCCCACGTTGGGCAGCATGGGCACCGACCCTGGGCTTAGATTGGGCTCGCCGTTAATACACACTTGGGAATGTTTGTAATAAATGAGAATCACAGTGGATATCAATTTTGCTTTTTGATTTGAAATGATATTTCTATATCATTCAATTCATAACATTCATTTGCATGACTGTATGACAATCGTCACAATGTGAACAAATTTTCAAATTTATGTGAAAATGATATGTATTGATTCGAGGAATATGTTCACATGGGAATATGCAATTGGTGAAGCTTTTGAAAATATTGATTTTTCTCTGATTTTTCTGATAATCGCAATCGCAGAATCACATTCAGGATTTTTTAGTTGATTCAATGATCCAAATCTCTTCAGTGTGATTGTACTGAATCTATCAGACAATGAAATCAACCAATAGTATGTATCTCGAGATATATTTCCGAGAACAACAATAAGACTATAAATGAAGCCTTCAATTACCGTTGGTAATTAGGAATCAGATATCGCTTCACAAATCCCTTTGATGAATAATAGTAAAATTGGGATTATTTTATGAATATATGCACATTCGGAACATTTGGATGGAATTTCATTAGACACGGAAAAACTCATATCCCATATAGCTAAATTCTACGCCGAGGGGAAAATTGTCTCGAAGCAAGTAAATATTTACTAACCTTTTCCCGAGCAAATAAAACCTCGAGTTTGAAAAGTATTTTATTGCTCCCACAGTGATTTGATATACGTTATGAACGCAATGTAATATTCACTTGCGTTACAATTGTTGCTTGAAAATCGTATCAACGGTAGGACCCGTAGATTAGATCGAAGAATTGCGATTGATGTTTTAGAATTTGAAATGATTCCAAGGATATGTTAAGATCATGAATACAAATTTGTTAGTTTGTGTTACTCAAATGTACATTTATTGTCCAATGTTGCGTCGTTTTATTTACGCCATGTTGAATGGAGAGTAAATAGGACAGCGCTACGCCTCAATGATACGTAACACATCGTTGCGAGACTGTTTGTCTTGTGTTTGTATATGTATGTGTGCACGTATGTGTATGACAGAAAATTTCCAGGAAAGCGGAATCGTAGAAACAGGAATCGCATTAACGTTTCTGCCGCGATAAGACGTCCAGTGCGAGCTCTACGTTCCACGGAGAGAAGACTCTCTCACTCTCTCGTTATTCCAGTCACACACGACAAGATAACGCTTTTCTCCTTTCGTTGAGATCCGAGGGAAAAGGAGGAGAGACGCATTCCCTTTTCCTTGGTTTTCTGTCCACCGGGACCTCGTAAACTCGCTTCAGTAACAATTCGTGGCCCGCTTGGTTGCCTCTATACACCCTCGTTCTTTCTTTTCGTCCCTTATACGTCCTCCGAGTCTCTCCGGGTTCCGATTCTGTCGATTTTCTTTTCTTTAGACTCAAGTTGTTGCTGTTTTTCCTTCCTCGCTTTCAAATATAATTTCTCATCAAGATTTCGCAATGTCATCGGAAGTACAATGAGAGAATAAGTTCTCTTGCAACTGCCTCATCAATCTCGTGGGATAAAGCTCTTTGGGTTGATATGGAGTCAGGTGATTCGGGAACAGGTAATTGTTCTTATTTATTTAGTGGAAGTTATTCAAAGATCTCCCCAGACACGTGAATATGTAGGAACAGATTTTGTGTCGCACTTAACGGCAGGATGGATGCTTTATTGTATACGTATAATAGTTTGATATCTTGAAGTTTCTCGTTCGCTCAAAGTCTGTCCTTGCGGTTCGGATAAAATCTTTCGACGTGGTCATGAATAGCGTGATAAGAACAGCAGCTGGACGCTGAGGAAAAAAGTTTTCAGCAACTTGCTTGAAATAGTGCCTCTTGAGAGTCACTGTGAACCAAGAAAGCAAGGATCGTCCTCTCCATCGAGATATTGTCTCCCGAGTGGTGAACTCTATGCATACTGAAATTCAACGTGCTGCTGAAGAAAGAATTTTGTGTCTCGTGATCTTTTCATTCATTTAACGGATGGAATTGTACGATATATCTCTTTTGAGATGGGATCGAATTAATTATACACCGAGATGTATCGTTTATCTCAATCTTCAGAAGCTTATGCTCTGATATTTCAGAAATAAAAACACGTCGCAAGAGCTGAAAAGTTTCTCGAGCTGAATACGGAGTTGAAATTCGAAAACAAAGAAATATCGAATATATATATATATCGCAATTTGAATATTCTTCACGGAACCACACAAATTAATCTAGGGAAATTATGAATGACCGAGAAAAAGTCAGCGGTAAAGACGATGTGGAATTATGTTGAGAAAATTTCTTTGTAACGCAAGGGATAGTGCATTTCCCGGAAGATATAATTGCAATATCCAAGAAATGTTGGGTGTATTGAATTTATAACATCACAAGACTCCATTGTCTTTATCAATGTTACCTCATCTTTCAAAGGCAAGGCATTTAATGAGAATTCAAAGTAAATGTGATACAACGTTATTACACATTAATATTTTCTTTTTTGATAATAAGCTGCGCTCCTTTCGAAACGCAACGTTGTTCAGTGTATTTTGAAGAAAATGTCTTTCAGAATTCAAACTCCAAAGGAAAACGTTTCAATTTGAACCGTAGTCTACGATAAGTATTATTTTCATTTGTAATTCAATTATATCATGAGAATGTTTTTGATACAAATGCAACGAGAGATGAGATTCAAATCGCAAGATTCTCACATCGTTGTAAATTCCTGTTTACGATTATACGATACCCTAGGAACTCTTAAATACAATGGCCCCGTAATGACTTCGAATAGCTCTGTTAACGAACGCAAATAACCTTGTAATCATTATTGAAATGCACGTTGGTGCGTATTTCAACTACGGATAAATGTCAAAACGTATCGTTGGGTGAAAGCCAGCCAGCGGACGAACGAATAGTTTATATATTCAAGCGAGTGTGTCGGAACGCCTGTACGTATGTACAATTGTATGTATGTGAGTTGAGTTATATTGGATTGCGCCTAACGGCGAGTCCATTTTCCATTATATTTCGATGAAATATAAGCCATCTCGTAAATAACAATCCTTTATATCGAACCGCGGTGGTACAGACAAAAACAAAGCGATATAACTGTGCGTTGATGTTCTCGAAAGATATGCATCAGCTCGCGCACAAATGCACTTGTTCGATCGAAAATTCATGATATTGTATTCCGACTCATTACAATTATAATACAAAATTACGCACGGTATTGTTTGATTGAGAAGCCCGCGGCTTTTTTCGTTCGTTACAATTTCCGAAACGGTGACAGAGTCCGGGGTACGTTCTTTTTGGAATTAAGAAATGCATTTCTTTTAAGATCTTCAATCCTCGGTAATTGAATCGGAATGTCATTTATGAGTGTTATATATCACATTCCATGTCCCCAGGTGGAAATTAACGATTGGCACTAGGATGGCGCAACACTGACAAAGATTGGCCGAGCCTCGGTGGTTAGCAAGGTGCAAGCTTGAAATGATAACATCGTTACCCAACCAGAAATTGACAACAGGCGCAGTACTGCACCAGTACTAGCCAAGACTGGCAGGGTACTGGCATTTGTCTGGAATGATAACGCTTTTCAGTACTGGGGATTGAGTACTGATGCCATTATTCGCAATCAGTGCAGGGCCAGTACTGGGTTAGTACCTGGCCGGTATTAAGTTCTCAGTACTGGTTTATCAGTACAGGCATATTACTGTATTTTGATGTATCCAGTACTGATCCCGTACGTGTTGACCAAGTGTTGGAGACCCAATACTGGCACTGTACTGCGCCTGTTGTCAGCATTGGCATATTACGGATTTTTCTGGTTGGGTAAAGGCTCCATTGATGTATTCTGCCGATTATGGACCAACATTAGTACGATTATGGCAGTCAAATCAGCCATCATTGGCAACCCATGAACAAATTTGACGCACGATCTAAATCCAAGATTGGATCACGCTTGTACTCATTACAAACCAAAACTGATGGACGAATTTTTTTATGGTCTGTCAATGGTCTATGTTTTATGCATTCAAAGGAGGTACCATCATTTATCACACATAAATGATGTTGACTGCTAAATTTGAGTCAATACTATGATAGTACTGAGCCAATATTCGGCCAAAATTGATTCAACGTTGCGTCAATCTCGTGCCAACGTGGAGCCAATGTTGCACCAATGTTCAACTCCATGTTGAACGATTGCAAAAATATAATACAAATTCAGAGTCATATATTTCCGACATCGGTTGCTTTCCCTCCACACACATGTTAAGACGTACAGCCCGAATCTAAAATATTGTATACAACCAGGGCCAGAGAATATCTGTATCCATTGAAACGAATAAACTTATTCGATTAATTCAGTACAAGATGTGTTTATAAGTTTAATATAACTTGATGATCACTGGTTACCTTACAAATCAATTATATCAATTATAATTCAAATTCTGATGTCTGCGAGTCCATGGGTCTGCACAGCTGAAATTTCTCCTTCGATGAAGGACCTGTGATGGAGACGACAATTTTCAAATAAGAAGGTTATATGATGCTTATATATCAACCGCATAGTTTGTTGAGCGCTTGCGAGAAACGAACTGAGCGTTGGAAACAATACTGAAGGGTAGCGCGTTGACATTGGACGCGGGAATTCTTGTATTGAGGATCGTGGCTAGCCTGAGCCAAGCTTTCACCAGGCTTGGCACTACAGTGGGTACTCAAGTAAGCAAGAAATTCTTAAGTGGGTCAATGTATATATCTTCATGACTGAAATTTCATTCACGTGTAATCGAAATATGAATGAATGTTTCAGTTATATGATTGGGAATTGCTTCCATCACGCGTAATAGAAGTTTTATCCGGAAGAGTATAATACCTTTCCCTCGATTCATCAACCTCTATATTTTCTCAATCATTTTAAGAAACAAGGTGATTAATATTTCGAACACTTGTCGAACTATTATGGAATAGTTTCCTTGTGAAACGATTGAGAATTGATATCTCAGAATATCTTCTAGAACATTTGCTACTTTATATACGGCACTAATTTGAATAACTCATCATAGTCCATGTGCTGCAGACTTTCGAATAAACTCTACTAATGTGATATCGATTTCTACCACTTTATGATCTTTCAGCTCTTTCATCGCTTGATGAAATCCTAATCTAATTATCTTCTCTGCTCAATTCGCTTCATCTACACTTTATCTTTGATGAAAATTCATGAAAATTATGGTTCCTGGGTATTGATGGAATTCTTTCACCTCTGTTCTTCACTCTATTTTATTCGAATGTATTTTTTAATTTCTAAACAAGAGCTGAAATTCGACAATCATGCCTACCATGTTCGACTCTTGTTCATCACCGATATCGATCGGGAAACTTAATATTAGCACAAAAGAAGGTGTATTGTTCCTTTAGTCGGATATTGTTTGGTAGACTCGCTGTATTATGAGGCACTACAAACTGGTCAAACAATGGATGCTAAGTACAATTCACAACAGCTCATTCGTTTGGAGAACGAAATTGAGAGAAAAGAAATGTTTGCCGACGGCAAAATACCCTAGCCATCTCACAGCTGCATGCGTATTTGATAACGTTCAGCTGCGTGATATGAAAAGAACTGAAGGACACTAGTCGTTCTTTGGACTGGGGAATCATTTACTTACACTACTTTATTCAGATTCTTAGATTTAGTGAATTGTATATCGGTGAATAAGTTTTCGAAGGAGAACGAGATACTGATCATATACTGTAAAAATTATGGGAAACTTTTTATCATTTGAATGGTGCACTGTCAAAAAACAAACTAGAAATTCACGTATTCACATTTGATCGAAACATTGAAATATGAAAAACTCAATTGATCTTTAAATATTTCTAGTTCGAAAATTTAGAAAATGATGCTGGTGAAATTTATTAATATCAATAATTAACATGTTCGAACTATCCACTCCACATGAATTGCATTTGAACGTCGTTGGAATAAAGACAATTCTTCCGAAACGATAATAACCTGCGATTAAGAGTGAAATAGTGACACACGCTAAATAAAGGGATGTCTCCTTATCGCCTGGATTCGCATTCGAGTCAAGCTAAGGAACAATAATTCACAAAAGAACATGTTCCTGGTCTAAAGACCTGTCTAATGAACTTATCTGCACATCGTATATCAACATCAATTGATATACGATATTAATGTTCAAACTCGTATATTCTAACGGTGATTGTATCGAATATTGAAAAACATATTAAAGGAAAATTATAGCCCTGAGGTTTTGATTAGCCTATTCTATATTCAATGATACCCTAGGGGCGTTCGTCAAGGGTCGCAGTAATTTAATTACACCATGGTGCGATATTTCGCTCCCAAGTGCATTACCAGATTGAAGGTACGAGATAACGGCAAGCTTTGCACGCACATATTATAATCACAAACGCTTGCAACAGAAGTCCAACCGTTTAACAACGACGTTATTCAATACGATAACGTAGAGTGCTTTGAGAAAAGAAGGGAAAAAATATTCTTTCGAGATTCGAGCAGGAAGAGATTTACATAATTACAAGATAGAAAAAGAACGTGGTAGAACAAGGTAGAGGCGGTAGATCAATCCTTGCAGGTATTTTTCGTGTGACAATGGTGGGAGAGTGAGAATTTATTTCTCCTGTGTGGAAAATAAGTTTTCCGCTCAGCTATTTTGATACTTGCATTTTCCCGAAATTCCTTCCACTCGTGTAGCGTTTCTTGATAGGATGGAGGATTAAGTACGCCATGTGATTTTCGCAAATGAGTTTCGTTGCATTATACCGAGAATATTTATCGAATAAAACTGCAATCATCATGATTCCGTGTGCGATAGCTGAAATTGAGTAATAGCCTTCACATGGAAACATCATGGATGTGAGAAGTTCAGTGGACCTCAAAGATGATTTGATACAAGGGGAATTTTTAATATCCGAAATTAACAAACACATTTCTCTCACGCAATCCAACAAATCACGTGAATACTGATTTTCATCAAAAAAGTTGCTTGGATGTTGTGAATCAATTGTTATCCCCCTTCCTCGAGCACGGAATATAATAATTAAGAGAGAGGGAGAGTCCAGAGATTTGAAACATCTGTTGAATTATGAACATCATCACAGAAAGCCGAGCGGAATTCATTTGTTTTTCACATAGGAAACGACTGTGAATGAACGATATACATACGTTTCCGTACCTTTTGTACGAATGATCATAATCCCGTTGTCTTCCTTTGGAAGAAGATATTCAAGTCAAGTCGGATTATAATCGCGCTTGGTACGCTACGCATTTCAGCCAAAACAAGTAACGTGAGGGGGCTGTAACGACGGGAGTATATAGGGAAAAACCGAGAGTTCCATACAGAGGGAGTATTTATAGTCGGGAAATCTCTTGGTGTTCGGGATGTGCAGATATCATCGCTAGACAATCCTCCTAGTTGGTCCAAAACGGGTGTGCTTCTCTCACGGGCTTTATACGCTCTCAGAAGTACTTAAATGCCAAGCTACTGCGTATACATTGACTATACCTTTCCTCTTCTCCAAGCGAGTTTTGTATTTCCTCTGTCGTGGACCAATCCAACTGGCCTGACCTCGTCTCAGGCGTTAGTTGCATAAACTTGGGATTTTACCGGGCAGAAATCTATTCGTCCAAAGCTCCACGTTAAATCCCGGCGAAGCCTGGTCCTTGGACAGCACATACGTGAAAGAAGACGGAAAAAATACAGATACCTTTAGGATAGCAGCATCTTTGATATTCTTCTCAATCCTTTGGGTAAGAGTATATCTCTTGAATAAATTCTTCTGTATCGTTGTGTCGCACTTTCATGACGTTTATGAATCCATTTCGCGTTCACAAACGGAATTGTTTTCCAGGATGGATGGAATTGGATTATGACTCCCTCAAGTACTTTTTCTATAATATACTCTCATCTTGGCGCGGCAATATCCTAAATTGATAGATTTATCGAGAGCATTGAACTGCCATTAAAATGAATAATGAAAAATATGAGGAATAAATGTGTAAACTGTTGACAACGAGTTTCAAACTTAAGATGGGATTTTTCAACAGTAGTGTACTTATCATGAACTGTATTGTGAATCATGACTGTGCATTCTATACGCAATGCAGAACCTTTGATGTCGAGGAGAAAAAAGTTGCGAGTAGCAAAGTACACACGAGCGTCAGTGAATACAATTCAAATTCTGCAGTCAATCATTGAAAAAGTCGCTGTTGCCTCGGTTGAGATAAACCTTTAGAAGCTTCATTAAAAATTCAGAGACCATCTGGTCATTCTTGCTGATAACAGGAGACAGCTTAATGCTTGAAGATTTAATCCTCGTTATATAATGCATAGATGAATCATGTATAAAAATACGGGGTGAAATTTGGCAGCGTACATCGTGAGAAGTTTCAATCGCCTGTGATGACATAAATTCTCACTCGAAAAATTTCTTGGAATTTTAATTACATGGAAATGAAAATTGAGTTATCGAACTGTAATATTATGATTAATATAATATAGCAAAAATTGGGAATCCAATTTCTACTTCAAGAAATTCTCAACAATGTAGATTTTTAGGGCTGAAAATGATTAGATGGACGTTGAGAAGAGTACTGTGATTTTTGAATTCGATGTGCTAGTAGCAGTAAATGCTTCTCTCTGAAAGATATGGTATTTTCCACAAAATACAACACCGACGTTTTAAGCATTCCAAGCAAATGCCTTTACGTTTCGAGTATTGGAAAATGTCCTTTCGCTCGATCGTGCAGTACCTTTTCGTAGACATAAAACGTTGCAACGTTCACACGTATTATATACATACAAGCACAGATATGCAGTCGGTATCTAGTCAGAAACGTGTCGTGAAATACGTGGTGCATATATTTGAAAGCACTTTTCTCACTTACGTATAACGTATTTGCACATTACGTATTACGTATATACGAGTATGCGCATCCTTCTCTGCAACCATCACGATGCCACTTCAACGCGCTTTCGTAACCTGCACTTTTCTAGGAATGCTAGGGAAAGGAGAGAGCGAGGATAGATCAGGCTGGATTTCACTTGAAGCTGAAACTAAGTGCGCATACATTCGCCACGAATTTTCAGGTCTTGCGAGGACTCGTGGTATTTAATTTATATACCAACAGAAAAATCAGCAGTTCATTGTTGCTTCTTTATTCACACTTTGATCAATCAATCATCAATGATAAAATGTAGATATTTTGATTTCCAGAACGAATCTTTTATCTGAAGCTTGAAGTTGAATTGTGCATTCTCCCTCGGAAAATGGTCTCCTTCGAGGACAGGGGACTTTGCTTTACTCTAGTAGAAAATTTGATATAAAAAACATCAGGTCCAGATCAGGCATACCTGATTTCCGTTCAGGGCCTGGCTTGAGTATCTGGTAAGGCCCTAACAAAAATGTAACGCAGGGAAAAGACAAGTTCCTGATCAGGAAAACCAAACGTTTCCCAAGCAGGATCTGATCAGCGTAGTAATTGAATTCCCAATCAGCACCTGATCCGGGTGGTAGCGGAATTCCCAATCACGACCTCATCTAAGCTATATTCTAACATTCAATTTAATTTTCATGGAATTCACTTTTCATAAAATTTGTCGAAACTCCCAACAGAAAAAATTCTACTGATGATCCAAATAGATCTCAGTTGAACATTTAAAAAAGACAGGTAAATTTCTAATGAGTCCTGTGAAAATTCTGAATAGTTTGATACATTAATCGTTCTGAATTGATCAGATCCTGATTCGGCCGTCTTGTCAGTTATCACATGATTGAAATACGGATAAGGCAAGGCAATCCTGATCAGGTTCTGATAGGAATACCATGTCTAGGTTACTGAAAGGGAAAATCTAACTGGGACTTGTCAACAACCTCGCGTTACATTGTTGTAAGGTCCTAAACAGGATGCCATGTCAGGACCTGATAAGGTAATTAAAAGTTTTCCTTAATTAGGAGTTCCCTATTGCAGCCTTACAAGGGCCATGCTTCTAATAGGGAATTACCGGTCAAATTTCTACTAGGGCATGATTTCAACAAGAAGCTGCAGGCATCTGAATTTTGAAGGTCCTCATTTCTATCTTCTCACCCAGTACAGGTGAATTTGAACTTGACATAATGCTGTTGTGTTGAAAATTGGACGGATGTGAAATGTGAAACTACTAAGCGAAAAATGTTGTGTATTTTTAACACACGTGCTGCATGTCCCAGGAGGTCCACTCGTAATTTATGTTAAATATTAACACTAAAAATGTATCAAATCAAGAAGAAAATGTCAAATTTACACTGAAAGTCTGTGAATTTCAGAATTAGATATGTCGCTTTCAACACAAACTCTGATTGGATCTCCTGGGACACAAAATTTTTCGCTCTGTATGGATACATTGTACAATACAAACCATGTGTTTTATTGCATTCTCTTATCTGGATGATTAATACAGAATATTTCACGTATCATGTGGATGAGTGTGAGTAGTATATTCTGATATTGGTCCGACAAACAGAAAGAACTTTGATCAACCTAAGACTGATGAACCAAATACAAACTTGCATTCCAACACTTTTGTGTTGTTTGAATTTTCAAGAGCAAATAAAACTAAGACGGAAAAACGTATCAAATATTTCGAAGAATCTTCTCATCCGCTTGATCCAAATATTCGATGCATTCATTTACTTTACTCCGACACACTTTTTGAACGCTTGAAAAGTTACTACTGCTTTCGAGCCCTCGAGTGTGTCGAAAACGACACTCGACTTTGCTGTGAGGATCCAAGAATTTCGTTCGAATTTTTTCTGTGATATCTTGGAGGGGGATCATAACTGCTGGGAATACTGTGAATAATTTGGAAATGTGATACGGGTTTTTTTATATTTCCTAATTGTTTTATATGAAAAGTCAATTCGATTTACATAAATCAGATATTTTTGAATCGATTTGAGAATGAAATTCAGTTTGTAGGTTTATTTATGATAAAAAATTTTTCATATCTTCAAAACTCAAATCCTCTCAAAATCAAAGTATGCTTCATTCCACTTTGTCTTCCTTCAGTCACTTGATTTTTGTACAATCAACACCATCTATCTCTCATTCTAAATACATTTTCAAATAAGTGGAACTCAAATCATCGCGTTTACATTCCTGCATCAATAAGATATTCTGTATTTCAATAGGAAGTCGGGCATTTTGAGAAGAAAGCAGGGAATGCTCCTCATAGCACTTATGATTCTCACTATATCCTGAGATATTATTGAGAAAAAAATAATTTCTAAAAGTCTAAAACATTCCTCGTTTCTGAAAAATGTTAGAAAATTCATAAAAACTTCCTTGAAGGGTATTTTCGGAAACTTGAAGAGGTGTGAAAATTCTATCTCTTTGTATAAAAAATATCTCGAAGGAGGGCAAGAGATTTGTAACAATGTTCACAATTCAGTCACGATTCTCATGAAGATTCCTTTCCCCGAATGAATCCCAAAATATAACAAGTTTTCAACAATTTGGATTTAGCTCGATTTTAGAGAATCTAATATGAAAGGTGTTCGATTATACCTTGGGAACAAATAATAATATTGAACCATCTCTCGAAGAAAGTATGAAACAGCTAAATATTCATCGTCTTTGGATTCTCCCTCAATACGCTTTCCGCCTCACCATAACCAGGTGGTCGATCGATAACTTCCATTCCCGCTCATTTTTCAATATACATTCAAGCCACGAAAGTAAAATCCTGTCCCGTTCTACCTCTTGAGCGATTATTTTGCATTAATTGTAATACGATTTGTTATTTCTTCGTTTCTTCTCTTCGGTATTCATATTTCCCGATATTATCAAGAAATATACGCGCGCAATGTTCGCATTTTCCTTCAGAAATTTAAAGCTACCCTCAGAGGTGTACGTTCTTATATTGAAAAAAATTATGCCAATAGAATGGAGGAGAAATTATGTAATCCCGATAATTGAATTTTTTCCAATTAACGTGAGGAAAAAAGGCGTGTGCCAACTCGAGATATCGTATTTAATTGGAATAATTATTGGCAATTCTTATGAATCTTCTCGAAGAATTTGTTGCAGGGGGAGGATAGGTAAAAAAATTCCACGAAACAAGAGAATTCAGGAAATAAGATTGGGAAGTGCGGTGGGAACAATTAATTGGAATATTGCGTATAAATATCTGACTTGGTAATTTTACTCCGGATAGTAAAAACTGATAACTCCAACGAACTTGTCATCAATTGTATAACCGATTAGTTTTATTACATTCAATTATTTCTGGTATCCAGTATAACGGTTCACGGTTTCATGTTCATTCGATATTTGCTAACGATGTTCAGACAATATAATTCTCAAAGTTTGAAGTGTATTCGTAAAAGGTAGGTACATATCGGTTAATCAATATTTTTATGAATGCCGAGCATGAGACGAGGACACGATTGCGATAAGAGAAAAGAAAATCTTCATTGAGGAATGAATGTGAGTGCTAGAGGATACGTGAGGAGATGAGTCAGGAGAATGTGTGGAAAAAGCGGGATATCAAACAAAAAGCGTAAGACTGGGAAGGCATTCGTGATAGAACAGACGAGCGCACTCAGCAAGGGTTACTCGAACCATTTTTGATCTGACACATCGGGATTACCTCGCAAAGAGCAGAAACACGTAAGACTCTCTCTTCCGAAGAACAAAACGGTGAAGAAAACAAAACAAGAAACACGAATCTAGAATCTCTTGTGTTGTCAATTAGGATTGGGTATGAAAAAAGGAGAGTGGTTCGAAATGTATCGAGGTATATTCAATCTTCATTACTCATCCCTTGAACGGGTTTTCGTTTCACGATTGTTCCTTTTCCGAGGTTATCGATTGCTGATGAACGATGATTATCTCCACAGATCAAGAAAAAGTGAATATTTTTCCAGGGAAAAAACGTCATGTAACGTGTTCATTGTGTTGGGAACATTGATTACTGTTATTAGCGATTTTTTATTCTCAACTTGTTCAATTATATTCCTGCACAGAATGGGTCGCCTCAATTACTTCCCAAGTAGGAATGCTCTAGTTATTGACGAGTTTTATAACGCTTAACTAGCCAGATACTGGACACTTGCAAGTACCTCGTCAGAACCCTACGAGGCACTTGCAAGCGTCTAGTTTTTGGCTAGTGGAGCGTTACAAAACTCGTCAATTACTAGGGCATTCCTACTAGGGTTGTTGTACTTGGAGAATTTTGAACGTGTTCCCCTTCAAAGTATTCTCAAATTTCATGTAGAGCCAATATTCATGCACGCTGAAGATACTGTTGCAAACTATAAATCTAAGACGAGTGAGGAGCGAAAGTCTCTTCACAAAGGAAAATTTTAGATTCAAGAGACAAATTTCTAGTCGGATTAGTGAACCCGTATATTAGTTGATTATCGAATGGCTTCACTGCTAAACTATTTTGTGAATCAGGGATGCACCACAGTTGTGTCAATGACATGGAATCCATTGCTGGGCATTCAATATCAATTGTACATCGACCGATTTTTTGTTATATGAGAGTTATTCAAATAATTTCGGAGATCAGATTGTGTAATCAGGATTTTGTGCATGAATGCAAACACAACATTCGAAAAATTATTGTATTCCCACTGAATTAAATGAATAAGTTGGGATACCTTTTATTATCAGACGGTGTGGTGGAAATATGTGATTTATCAGACATTGTTTAGCGCGCGCGCACCTTTTCACATTCCTGTTTAAAAAAGTCCCCTAAATCCTATTGACTAATGAGATTTGATACAAACCTTGCAACGAGAAATGATCATTAAAATCCATTTAAACCCATTAAAAACCTATTTTCCAATGGGTTCAATGAGTTCGAATGGTCGATGGATGATCAAGCGTAAATTTCTACTACTTGTCTGATGATAACAGTCATATTTTCACTTATCATGTGAATTTAGTAGGAGTTCAGTAGTTTTTGAAACGTTCCTGTCCTCCCCCTTCCAAATCCTGAGTCAAAAAGTGGAACCACCAGGTTTAATTTTTTACCCTGATCTCACTCTGTTTCCAACTTGACCTTATTTTCAAAATTCTCATTCCACCTGATGTTAACCTTCTTCAACCTGATTCAACTCCGGATTGTTGCGTATCACGGATTTGATCAGTCTTTGAAAAGTATTACAATTCGTCGACACGGGATTCCAGTTCAGAAATATAAAACATATTGTACAAATCTGAGACATTTCCTCAGTTTAACAATAAACCAAGGAAAAGTTTGAAAAATTGATTCCCACTTGAAAATACAAAACATCACGAATACTGTACAAAAAGTGAAGTGGATCATTGAAATCCAAAACGCTGCACGTCGAATTTTATAAATCGTATCTTAAAATTTAACTGTTCAACATTTTAAATTTCAACCCCGTTTGTTAATTTTTATTCCATATCCACGGTCCTCTCTGTTTTACAGTAAAATTCTATTTTCCAAACCTCGGTGTGATATCTGTTTCCAGCCAGGCTGCTAGAACGAAAACAGTTCAAACACATTTCAATTGGAAATCACAACAGTTAGCTTGGACTTCGTTTCATTTTGTACGTTGATATTCGAGTGTTATAACATTTTGCATGGCAACAATAAAAAAATAGAACCAACCGACTAGCTGCTGGATTTTTTCTAAAAGCTTCAGTATCATGGGACAATGAATTTGAATACCCGTACATCTCAGTAACACATAATCTCTACGCAAACTAAGGTGAAAGATTCTTCCACGATTAGAATATCTAAATGAACATGAATGAAGTTATTGAATCGCTATAAACACAAATCAACATATCGAGCTAATTAAAATCCATCGAAAGAACTATAACTGCCGTCCAATAATCAATATTCTCCCACCCTGTTCTATCGAAATTTTACATATTGTGAATTGAAATCAACAGATGTTACATCACCTTGGTTATTATATAATCCACCTCCCTCTCGTCGAGTATAGAATGCGGGTGGCGCGTGAGGTAGAGATTTAATCGTTTCGATTATTCGGATTTTCCATTAAAGTTGCTGTAACAAGCTGGCATGAAAGCCTTCTTTCTCTGTTCGTAGGGTACGTCTCGGTTGTGCGAATATATAATAGTACACGTGCACCGATCGTAATAGCAAGATTACTTTTTATCGATACACGTTGCGGATCGAATTGCACGTGTACCTGCCAACTGCTTATCAGGTTTGAAATCACATTCGCAGTACATCACAGAGGTACGCAACAAACAAAATACGATGATAAAGTATAATTTATGAAAATCCCTGGTACTATTTTTTTATTCTCATTCAATTTGTATATATTTTACATACAAATGACGTAGGGAGCGATCTAAAATTCACGGATGGGAGATACCGTTTGTACAATGATAACAATCACATTTATCGATTATTCACTCCGTAAGAGAGCTGAATCCATTTCGCGCGGATAGTCATGCATATCGAAATGTGTTGTTATTATCATAAGGTCGGTCATTTACGCAAGAGCGTTGGAAAAATTTGCACTTATTGATTCTCAGTGATTAGCCAAAACATGCTTTAATCTACTTAGTCGTATTCAGATTTGGACTACGTGGGAAAATGCAGTCGCGTCACTAGACCGTGGATTTAGTATGTTCCTAAAATCGAGTCCATGTTCCTGTCCCAGTGAAGTATGGTCTTCTATCCGCCCACGACTATGTGTCTACAACCCATGTTACAGATTTATTCTCAGTCACTGTCTTCTCGCTGTGAATTTTATTTATAAAGTAAGAAGAATGTAGAGCCACCAGTTGGTTCTCGTGAATTATCTCAATATTCGTTCCTTTTGCTTTTGAATTTGTACGGAATGATGATTCCGTGTTCATGATTTTTGCTTTTGAAACATCGCTCACCGTTCAACCGATTATTTTATGGATGAGAATGTGCCTCGGTCATTGTGGGAGAACACAAGAGACATGAAATTAATTATTCATAATCTGACTCGTTTAATATTCTCTTCCACACCGCGCGGAATGAGTCCGACAATTTGTGTATCAAGTTTATTGAGAGCTTTGATGGATGAATTTTCCAAATTTCTCGTATTCCGTTATTGGATTTTCGATGAAGGTTTTCGTGAAGAATGATTATGTTTAGTACTTGTATATGAGATTGAAACGAATTTAAAACATGCACCCAGTTCTTGTTGTCATTCCTAGAAAATGGAATTCGATTACGCGAGATGAATCGATGTCGGTATTTTCTATATTTTGAAAAGTTTGTATTGATTAATTGTACGCGGAGGAAATGTTTTCGGCTGTGGATTGTTTGATGAATCGTAATGATTCGTATTGATATTGACTAAAGCGGTTTTTAATATTCCAGATACCTACAAATTCGGTTTTTTTTTTGTACAAACTTTCAAGCAACTCACAGCTTTCAAAGTACCATGCGAATTATACGGGCTGAGACTTCCATGTCTGACTATAATCGATTCTTTCTACTGATTTCCAAAGAAACTCGTGTTGTCCTACATTAGCGTGTCCCGAAAAAATTTTTAGAATTTGACTATACAATAACGAATAGAAGTTGCTCTTGAATCAGCTGATTGCGAGGAAAATAATTTGGAAAATCCTGCAAGGTACTTTTAGATCTCTACTGGCTGTTGAAAATGATAAACATTTGATTACTTTTCTCATCCCATACAGCGCCACAGATGTCAGTAATGTCTCGATTACATTTCGATCTTCCACCTTCATTACATTTCAGTGTACTTTCACAGAAATATGTCAAAAATCTGTCAATTGAACTGTTACCTATTTGCAATGTCCCAGATATATTACGAGACAAACGTGACAATGAAATATTTCATAAATATTCTTGGAATATTGCAAAAATAATTCAGAAATATTGCATTGAAATGTAAGATTAGCGGACATTGCAATATTTCTGAAGAGACTTTGAAACCTCGGTGTGACATACAGCAATGTCATAGAAATATTTCAATGTTTCAGATGTTAGATTTCTGCAATCTTAATGAAATCTTCGGTGCCGTGTAGGATAATTCAGTTTTCATCATATAAGTAAATATCGCACAACAAACATCAAATGAATACATAAAAAGTGTCGGAAGTTGCGTATCGAGTAGTAGTTTCAATATATATTCTTAGTTTTCAATTCTTCTTCAGACCTCTAGAGATTAAAAATCAAGTTTTCACGTATCAAACCAGCAAAATTTCTCATACCAATTTTTTTGACAATAATTTAAGATTTTATCAAATTTTACAATAATTGAAATAAGAATCACTTCATCAAGAAATTCAATGCAAGGAAAATTCGTCACATACTTGATATTAGGACCTTGAATGAGTTCTCGCTGTTTTTTGACAAAATAAAAACTTTATTCAAAATATAAGGAACAAAAACGTTTCATTCAAAGTATTGCTCATCACTAGAGACCACATTCTCCCATCTTTCTAGCAGTATATGAACTCCGCGGTGGAGGAATGACATCTCTTTTGACCCTATCCAAGAATCGACCCATTTTTTAGCTTCTTCGGAAGAATGAAAACGCTGGTCAGCTAAGCCATGTGCCATCGGACGGAATAGGTGAAAATCGGGAGGGGCTATGTCAGGTGAATACGGCGGGTGGGGTACAACTTCCCATCGGAGGGTTTCCAGGTGGGTTTTCACTGGGTTTGCAACATGAAGCCGGGCGTTGTCATGTAACAAATCACTTTGCCGTATCTCTTCTCGTACACTGAGAAAACGTTTGTTTCGGCGGAACGAAATTTTGGTTGAAATGAACGCAAAGAAACTCTTCAGTTGGCTGGAATGAAATTTATTCAGGATGAACAAAATTTATTTGTCTGTATGGAAGCCTTGATTGTTTTGAACCAAATTTTGTTTACCCCGAATAAATTTTATTTCAGCCAACCAAAAAGTTTCTCTGCGTTCATTTCAACCAAAATTTTGTTTGGCTGGAACAAACTGTGTTTTCAGTGTATAGCGGCCGTTCTTCTTTCAGGGCTTGACTCAAATACATCAATTAAAGTCGATAGCGATCCCCCGTGATAGTCTCATTCGGTTTGAGCAGCTCATAATAAATGACACCTTCCCAATAAACATTTGACTTCTCAAGATATGTTTATTGGGTTGCTCACGGAGAGAAAAAATTTGCTGACGCAGCAAATCGAGGTATTATATATAGAATAGCAAAATTTTGTGCTGACCTAGCTAAAAATTTGCTATAACAGCAATCGTGTTAGCTACGACAGCAATTTTTTAGCTGTGGCAGCAAAAAATGTTTGCTCCGCCAACAAATTTTCAGTATTATATATAGAATAGCAAACAAATTTTGCCAGGATAGCAAACATTTTTTGCTGCCACAACTAAAAATTCGCTGTCACAGCTAACAATATTGCTGGAACAGCGAATAGTTTGCTGTCACAGCAAAAAATTTGCTGCTCTGGCAAAAGGAACCCAGCAAAAGTAGATTTCGCTGCCACAGCGAATTCCTTTTTCTCCGTGCTGCACGGAAAAAAATGAATTCGCAGTGACAGCAAAAATTTGTGTGCTGAGTGCATTGCGCTACTGCAGCTATCATTGTAGCTATTTGTACTAACATAGCTTTTGTGCACCGACGAAAAATGATCGCAGAAGACATGTTGCTAGTGGAGTGATTTTTGTAGCTGTAGTATATACTTCCTACACGTTCTTCTTAATTCAAACTTGGCCATTATAATCATCACATCGATGATAGAGTTCAGATGATGATGTAGTAGGTTATGTGACGAATTCACTGCGGCAGTTTTAACAGCAGTCATTGCTATGGATTCAACAGAAGCCGATTTTATTGCAGAGTGGCTATTGGAATAACGATAGTGCTGCTGTAAGTCCAACTGCACAATTTTTTCCGTGCACTGATAGGTGAGTTCACACGCGCGCTCGTCTTGAACCGGGCTTATCGGTGCATGGCAGCGCCTGATTCTTGCCGCAGCACTAACAGTTCTCTGTCTCTTTTTCATGTTACTGGAATTGGAATGGTTTATCGGAACGAACGTTATACTCGAATACTGAAAAATATTGAGACGTCCTTATCTTTGATTTCTTCAATAACATGTCTAATCTTCACATCTCATTGACAAGAAATGATTTTGGAATTCATTTCAACAAATGATTCAAATTGCAGGACTCGTCACTTGGTATACTTACAAACTATAATAGTATCACTGTTATTTTTTATATACACGGAGAGAAATTGTATATGATAAATTACTAGACTCGCTAGTATATCGAGGATATGCTTGCATTTTGAAATTATATACCAGACATTCTCTTCAAAAGTACCAGACTTTCTGTGAGCTAACGGTAGAATAATAACATTTTATAATGGAAAGTCTGGTACTTTTGAAGAGAACATTTGATATATAACCTCAAAGAGCAAGTATATTCTCAAGATACCAGCGAGTCCAGTCATTTATGATAGATAACTTTTCTCAGGGTAACGAAGTCGAATTATCTGAAGGCGGGAAATACATGTGATAACACCGTTCTTGAAGAATTTATTACGAAAAATTGGCTGAAGATCCATTGATTGAATAACGCACGTCTTGAAATGTACATTCCAAACTATCTTTACAATTTTTTCGAGACAAAAATATTTCAAACTGGTGGAGCTACAGGCGCTAGAAGTTGGTACCCCGTTTTTGTGCCATGCAGCTTACGGGTCTCAATTTTTTTCCAGAATAATAAAATCAATATTCTATCGTTAGAATATGCAAGACCACACAACTTGGCTCAGCCGGAACAAATGAAAATGGAGAATTGAGAATTCAAGAGCATTTTGATGAAAGACATACTTTTGTTTTCAATCCAAAAAATCGGTATGGAGAACCATATAGTACTTCCATGTTCTCAATGAAATTGAAAATACATGTTCGTATTGCGGATCTCAAGAAAAATTTTCTTACAGTTTTCACACAAGTGGGATGGAACCCATATGGGAGCACTGTCGGATCATAACTGAAACGTGGTACAAATGTCATGGCAATCGGATGATAGGAAGCGGAGATATGAGCGGTCGCAGAATCATGATTTTCAAAAACGTATTCTGCAATATCTTCAAAGCGGGTTATCCGATCGAGACCAAAATCAATAGGCCTCGTGTCCTCTCCAAGGCGAACATTTGGAAGAAAAAATAATCAAATCGGTGCATTCTAAGAAAAGTTATCGCACGCTAAACACAAAAATCACGATTTTGAAAAACATATTTCGCTATATTTCCGAAACGCGCCATCCGATCGATACCAAAATCAATAGGCCTCGAGTCCACTCCTAGCTAAACATACTGGAAAAAAATTATTCCGATCGGTGCATTCTGAGGAGAGTTATCGTGCGCCAAAGAAATCGTGTGCACGCACACACACACAGACATTTTTGGGAATCGAAATACCCCCTTCTGTATAGCGGATTTTTGACCCTATCACAATACTTCCATCTCCTTATATATAAGGAACATGGAAGTAAAATTGGAAGAAGCAATGTGAATAAATTTTTCTTTGTTTTCCTCCCCGTCAAGTTGTGTGTTTTTGCATATTTTGACAATAGAATTTTGATTTTCTGATTGTAGATAAAAATTGAGACCTGCAGGCTGCATGGGGCGAAAATGACGTGCCAACTATTATCACTTTTTCATGTGAAACACAATACTTCTTACTGTGCTCCATATCAACGCCAGACCGAGTTTTGGTTTTGTTAAAAATTTATATTTCCACACGGTAAAATGATTCCTCATAAGGATTAATTGTACATTCTCCAATTCACACAGTAAAAATTCCTGTGATGAAATTCAGAAATCCATTGATCTACAGAAAAATTTCTTATTCAGTGAATATTGCACTGGACATCATCATGAATTACTGTAGAGTTTTCTAGAATTAGATGAAAATACCATAATTTTTCCTGTTGATTCCAATCTGGTCCGTGGATAGTTAGCTACCACAGTAATTTCGACTGTATTTTTCTCCCCGTGAGCTCCACCATTTGTTGATATTTTTGCTTGAAAAAAATTGTAAAGATGAGTTGAAATGTTTATTTTAAGATGTGCTTTATTCCATTAATGCACCTCTAACCAATCTTTGGTGATAAATTTCTAAGCAGAAGGGACATTCACATGTATTCCCCCCCTTAATCCTAGAACACGTATAATATTCTTTCAGACTCCAGAAAATTGTTTCCTTCTTCAGCATCTGAGCTTCTCTTCATTGAAGAGGTTCCGTAACAGTTGGTCCGACGACAAAAAATCCGCGACAAAAAGTTCGACGACAAAACTCCGAACGACAAAACACACGCCACAAAAACAATCACCCAATCACATTGAAACACATTGATCAACAATCATTAAAACACAAAGTCAACCTCCTTAAATCACTCATTTATTCAAAACACTCGAACTTCAGATGATCATTTACAATTTTGAATTCATTGCGACATTCTTCAAATTATCTATTACAACCAAACTTCCCAAAAAAACAGAAAAAACAATATAAATTTCCTCAAACCATTACTTCCTAATTAATCCTTTCACACTTCCACGATAATTTACAATTTTAAATTCATTGCGACATTCTTCAAATACTGTAATTTACATTGAGGATCGTAGTTTGAAACCACTCGTTTCAAACAAGCATCGTGATCCCGATACTTTTTCGACCTACATTCAGCAACATTACGCCCAGAATTAATTTGACTAATCAAGAATTATCTATGAACTGAATTATCAAGAACCTATCAATGAACTGAACTGCTCACACGGCACATAGTACAACCTCATACAAATAACAGGAATATACTGATTGTAAACATTGCACACACATACCACTAAACCGTAATACAGATGATATAAACCACTCAAATGTACATTATTTCTCAATACACACGGTACACTTGAAAACACGGAGATTTTCGAACGATTCATAGTACACATTACTATTTCAAAGACACAAGAAATATTCATTTGAATTTGATTCAATTCTATTCATTTCAATGAATTCAAAATTGTAAGTGGCATGGAGGTATGAGAAGATTAATCAAGAATTGATTGAATTGATGGTTTAAGAAAATTAATATTGTTTTTTAAATTTTATTGCATTTAAGAGGTCACAATGACTGGGGGATTGCTATGTTTTTGAAGTTTGAATCGTTCATTGGAACGAATTGGTAATGGAATAACGAAATACTCGGCTGATAGAACCCAAAAATCTTGCAGAACATCCTTTCCACGATGTGACCAATTCCAAAGAGCTAATTCAGAAACATGAACCCTGATGATTCATTAAATTTTGTGAGTTTGAATCGTCGTTTCGTTTCTATAAACGATTCAAACTTCAAGAACATGGATTGCTGTTGTGGCGGGTGTTCTGTCGTTCGGACATTTTGTCGTCAGACTTTTTGTCGTCGGATCACCTGTCCCGACACCATTGAAGATGGTCTCTGATCCAAATATTCTCAAACTGTACACTCTGACGAACCAAAACTACCTATAATTAGTTAGAACCTATTGAGTTTCAAATGAGTGACAACCATTTGAAGCGTTCTGTGTTTTTCGCGTGTGTGTTCTAGGATTACAAAGATTTCAGTAAGATGAGTGAATGGAAGTTATTGGCATATATTCAATGTATTCCGGTAGTTTGTTCCTTTTCAATAAATTGTGATGTAGTAATAATGTTCATGAATTGATAATGATGAATATTATAGCTGATTATAACAGTACTCGTTTTGGTGATCATCATTCCCTGTCAAACCCACACAGCACATAATATTGCAGCAATATCACAATATTGACGTAATATTACAAATCATAATGTAATATTGCAGCAATATCACAATATTGACGTAATATTACAAATCATAATGTAATATTGCAGCGATATTACAATATTATATATTGCAATGTAATAGTACTGCAATATTACAGTGTCGATAATATATCATGAATCACACTGAAATATTGCGGTAATATTTTGCAACCAGGAATTTGTAATACATGCCTAAATTTGAATCCTGGCCAATTTCCATGTGAAAATCAGTCCAAAACGGTTTGATATGCTTTTGTTTTTGTATTCATGAGTGGACGTGAAGAATGAATGAAAATGAAGTGAAAAAACAGGTTCCTTCTGATTCCGGTTCATTGCAATCGTTTCAAAATCCTTCGAAATGCAAAACCATTACCCCTCCCACAGTTTCATTCCGTTTCGAAGATGGGATATTTTGTAAAATATTATAAAAACATCATTTCAAATTATAATACTGTTCCTAATTCGGGTCTTGAAATATAAAAAAAATAGGAGAATAGTTTTTAAACCTTGTGAAGAATATTCCAGAAACCTCACATGAACAATTCACTTAGAGGGATGCTAGGGCCGAGACGCTAGCTATTTTGTTTATAATATTCAGAAAATCTTCTGATAAAATCAGAAGTACGCTGTGTACAGCAGTTCTTCAATAAATTTTGAAAATTACTGTGTACGGAGAGATATTTTGATTCTATTGAATTGATTCTATCCAGTTTGTTGTAAATAAAATGGCTACGGTCCTAGTATTAGTATCACACGCTGTAAAGGGATACCAGTGTACCCTCTGAGCAAACATTCTCTTGGTAAGAATTCTCTGAACTGAATTCATAGAAATAGATGAAATTTTCAATAAAGATTCTCCAGTACTTCATCGCAGTGCAGAATCCAAATTTTGAATTTCAAACTTCCTCACACATGTTGGAAGAGAATTCTTTGGAATTTGAAGATTTGTGCTTTGTATCGCAAATAAAGTATCAATGATTATTCTCTGAAAACTTCAGATACATTCATGAATTCAGTCCAGATAATTCTTACCGAGGAAATGTTTGTCGAGTCCATATACTGTTATATTTCCAACTGCGTGCAATCAGTGTCCCCTTGAAATATTGCCACAATATTACTAAAATATATAATATCAACAGGTGTAGAATATTACTATGACGTGACTGGAATATTGCTGTGATATTGACGTAATATTACAATATTGCTGTGATATTACTGCGATCAATATGCGCGAACATGAAATATCACGGCAATATCGCAGTAATATTCCCCTGCAATATCACAATATCACAAAATAATATCACTGCGATATTAACTGCAATATCCTGTGCTGTGTGGGAATGTCTACTGTACGCGATGTTAATTCCACGTAGCCCAACAAGAAGATCGAAAAATGTGATCCAAGGTAAGATCATCATTACGAGCCATTATTGCAGTTCAAAAATAAGGAAATATCGTGCACTTTTATTATTATCATCAAACACATAAAGAGAATATCAAAGTAAAACGAGAAGCCCTTCATATAAAAAAACAACAAACCAAGTATGAAAAATGTTTCGACAGCAGCATTTCATCCACGTCGAAAGTATCTCTGGTTAAGGAAGATTTACTTTGAGATAAATTGAACGGAGTTTTGAGGAGAAAATGAAAATTCAATATTCATCATGATGGAGAGGGAATATTGTGAAGCGGATGAAGTGATTACCCTTGAAAGATTAAAGAATTGTAATGAAATCTCAAAATATTCATTTGGGATATAGTCATTATTGTTATTCATATTTTAGTTTAATTTGTATTCGTTATGCAGAATAAGCCCCTAAATGGTCGATAATTTCAAAGTGCAATGAATATCTAACATTATGATCAACATCTACTTCGAAATGACTAATGAATATCTCGAACTTCTTAGAGCGCGATAAAAAAGGATTATGATAACATACCGGGAAATTGTGTGACTACTTTTCGAAATCACAATAATCTGTTTTGAACTGTATATTTGAGAAGAAAACTCATGAACTCTGGTCATTTATTTCCTATTGAATTGAAAAACTTTTCCAATGATGAAGGAAAAGATTTCTCAATCCTTCTCAATCACGATATAAATATTTTTACTCGAATCCTCTCATGAAATAGCGTTTCGAAATCTTGTTTATTTGGAATTCATAATAATCGAATCATCGTGCAATTGATTTTCGCGGCCAGGGATGTTGGATGAAAGACCAAGACTACTTTTCCTTCAACTTCGATACCTTCTTACCGATTAATGGATAAAATCCACAAGGAAGAAAAGGCAGCTTTAATGTACACTGTAGCGGTGTAGTACAACGTTCACAGAGACGATCAAATTTCTTCCGTAAAATTCCATGTCTGCGATCGCTTGTATTTTTAGAGATGAAATTGACATTGAATCAATCATTGGGAATTATACGAAGAGCGTTTTATGATCTTTTCCAAATGGAAGTCAGATGATATCATGTGATCACTTTTTTTTCTTGTGAGAGGAGAAAGATTAACAGAAAGTAAATTTTTTATATTTTGTAATAAAACACAGTGCCTTACAGCTTGTTTGAGAATTCAGTGGCAATTAATTGTCTGCCTGTTAAGCTAAACTTTGCCTCAAGCAATACCTTGTTTTGTTGTTTTCTGTTTTCAATACCATAATTCAAATTCATCATATTTTGGAAACTAAGCTTTAGATTGAATTCGTTGGAGGGAATTTGTTTATTTCATTTCCCAGTACAAAAATGTATCCTCAAGTCACATGCAGTGAATTGGACAGGTAATGAATTCAAAGCTCTTACATCAAACGAAATTCGGTGCGACCCGAAAAACTCCGTGGAATGAGATTCATTCGAATAAGAAATCATTTTCCATGAAAAGGGAGAAGTCTCAATTACTTTCTCACTCAACAATTGTCAAGGCCCTCTGAATTTTCATGTGAGAAATCTTTTTTTTTGTATGCAAAATAAAAAAGTACTCAGCGGGTCAAGTACTTGAAGTATGAAAAGTAATTGAGCCTGTTGAACTCTGTCCGTAGTGGAGTCTATCACAGCGAGGAATTTCTTGGAATTTATGGAGAAGAAAAATTAGTTGAAGCAGTTATTTGAATCGACTTCGTTCTAGCATCTGATGGGAGTATTTATGGGTCATTACATCAGTTAGAGCGTCGTGAATTTTTCGAATCGACTGTCATTTTTCATGGATAACTTACCTGGTAAAAAACCGGATGGAACCCGGATGATAATCCGACTCAAACCCGGATGGAATTCCCGGGATTCCATCCGGGTGTATCCGGGCACGTATGCGGGTTCTGCGGTGATTCTTCATCCGGTTCCATTCGGATCCTATCCGGGTTTTGGGACAAGATATTTTTTGAAATCCCAAATAAAACCCGAACAAGGACACGGATGAATTCTATCCAAATTTCGTGTGGCATTCCGAAAAATATTCAGTATCAAAATCCGGATAGGGTTCGGATGTTTCCCGGATAAAGAAGTACTGCAAAAACCGTATATGCCCCCGGATACGCTCAGATAGAATCCCGGATATTTCATCCGGGTTTGAGTTGGGTTCCCATCCAGCTTTTTCACCAGAGTGGAGAAACAGGGTGCATGAAATTTCAAGCAATTATTTCTGATGGCGTACTATGTGATTCAGTGAGCTAATTCTGTGATATAAGGACTTCCCTGGTGGAAATCATGTTCAGTATTTTCGGTACTCTTCTGACATTCCTCCACAGCCTCTTCGAAAATTCATTCAGCTGAAGTTGAATATTCATTCCATAACGAAAATCATTCCAATCATCCTCTAAACCCTTGCAGGACTGTATGAGAATTCCACAGGGGATGATTTTCAAGAAGAAAATTATATAGAATGTTGTAAGACGCTCTGAAGACTCACAAGAATTATTTCATTCAATTCAGAAAACTTTTATCACGCAATTTTGAAAATATCTTCATATGATATAACTCCTCTTGAATGTCAGGATTCTGAGTTACACGAAAAGTTGAGAATTTCATGTACAGGAGAGAATTTCAATGTCAAAATTACTTCAAAAGTGAGGTTACGCTTACGGTGTGAATCTCATATAAAATCTACTGCACAGTGCTGTTAGATTTACATTGTTAGTATATCTCACTCCAGTTGCATCAGAGTGACGAGTTATGTCAAATTGATAACAGCCAACGCAGAATCTACGTGGGATTTTTTTCCGTGTGAGTAGTGAGCTCCATCATTGCTTCTGAGTTCAGTTCATTAATTTTTCCCAACGTTTGTTGACTGGTAATTATGAAATTTTTCGACCCAGTTCGAACTTACACACTTCTATTACGGTTGAGAATTATGCTTTGACAATATGCCAATCTTGAAATGTACGGAAATAATAGAAGAAGCACCGGTAAATCTCCTTTGATCCGTAAATAACATGAAACGCCTGTTACTTTTTCCTGCACAATACATCGCGTGACTTGTTCTTGATCACACGATCTACTGCACGCAAGGAAGTGAAAGGTAGTTCATGTCATTTGGTTCTCCTTTTTAGTTTTCCCTGGTAAAAACTGATCATTGGTGCCAGAGTGGCGCATTGTGGCTCAAGATGAACTGATCTTTGAAATTTAAATGGCGCAGCGCATCACAAAACTTTATTTGACGCTGCTTAAGGGGCGAAGGAGGATGTTGAATGATTTCTACTACAGTTCTATCTTTTTTTCTAACAACGGTAATGTTGAGCTAATCGTAGATCACAATTCGTTAACATATGATAATCAGCCTTGCGTCAAATTATATCCTATCGTCAGCGTTAATAGGAGCAAAAAATTTCTACACGATTTGGTGAGAATCCAAAGAGACTCATTAACGCTTGTCAGATAATACAGAAATATCCAAATATCTGTATTCAGATAACTTCTCTTGAAATTCTTGAAAATTGAACGTTGTTGAGGTTCTGACTTTGCGTACCAACATGGATCTGCACATCACATATCCTACAGAACATTCTACTCAAGTTCACAAAATCCCTCCAGTGCTGTTTAGAAAGGACATGATAATTCAAAGGAGTTACATGCAGCTCACAAAGTTCTTCTCCGTTTTTGTTCTTCATAATTATTATGCTTCGCTTGAACCAATTAACTAACACAGTCACTTAACTTATCATGAAATAACAAGAGTGAGAAAATTATCCCTTTTTACTTTAATCTCTTTGGAAGGAAAATTTTGAGTATAATTTTCTTTGCGATTATTAACAATCGTAACATAATGTCCCTGGTAGAAAACAGCCCGGGGCACTGTTCTGGCGCGGATCAACATGCCACACTGTCATTTATGGCGCGAACATGACAAATTATACTAGCGCCCGATGGTGGATCGTCACACTCAACCACGATTGGCCCTCAGTTGGCAAATATTGTATGGTGCTGGTTCAGATTTGTCATGGCACTCGTCAGGTCATTTGGTGGTATTGACTAGGTTATGACGTGGGGTAAAGATGGGCCCTCTGTATTTATACGGAAAATATCTCCCGTTTTGCTCTTATTTCTTCACGGTATATTGGATACACGATAATTATTAAATAAAACATTGCATATTGTGCAGTAAATTGTTGCAATGTTTCCGGGCTCCGTGATTATTCAACACGCGTGTAACCACATTTACTTAATATCTCAACATGACTCCTGTACATAGCGTATATGTATTTGTATGTATATATATATATATATATATATATCAGTCATCTTGGAATACTAAATGCATGTATACGTAACAATACTTGGAGAATATGCGTACGCACACTGAGAAAAATTTTCAGTCGTCACAACCAAAAATCCACTATATTTTTGAGTAAAATACGACATCAACTATATTTTTTTTAGTTGTAGTAACCAAAAAAAATACCCTGTTGAAAAGGTCTCATAAAGTCAAATCAAATCTGGTTATTTCTAGGACAGAAACCGCATGAAATCTAGTACATAAACTTGATTTTTATTAGGATTTATGAGATTTTGCCAATAACTCTGATTAAATCTCATAAGGTTTTTATAAAACTCATATGAAATCATAAAATCCCATAAGTTCTAGGACAGAAACCGCATATAAACTGATATGAACTCATTAGAATCTTATATAAACTAATAAGATTTATATATGAGAATTTATGAGACCTTTTCAATAGGATATTTCACATACACTCTAAAGAATGATACAGTTAACTATATTTTCAATTAAATCCATATAGTTGCCACAACTATATGAATTTCATCAACATGTTTAGTTGTAGCAACTTTATTAATAGTGTCTCTAACGGTAAAAAATGGTTACAACAACTACAGTAGAACAACTAAAAATTTTTCAGTTGTACCAACTAATCAGTTTCCTCAGTGCAGAGAAAAGTATTTCTTTGAAGCTAAGAAATTGTGCTTTGAATAGGGTCAAATAGATATTTCTTCAACAGGAAGAAATATTTTTTTCCTGTAAACGGATTTATTATTTGGTTTCTCTTCCAAACAACAAATTTTTTTGTATCAAAAAAATATTTATTTTTATTGAAGAAATATTCATTTGGCCTTATTCAAATAAAAATTCCTCAGATTCGAAGAAATACTTTTTTCCCAGAAAGATCACAAAATCCTACAGGAAAAAGGCCGCAATTTCATCACCTATATTATGTATTGTGGATTACTCACTGTGAACTAAAATCATTTTATTCTAAATTTAGCATATAATGGGGTGAATAATGATAATAATAAATAAGTCACATCACAGCCAATAGAGTACATATTGAAGTACATATCAATGAATTGAAATGTATTCTCTTATTTTATTTTGATGTACGTATAACATTGAATTGAATCTTCTTTTTTTTGAGTTATAAGAGTCAATTATAAATATATTTCAAATACTTCTATCTTGAACGAGTAATACTGATTAGGAATAGAACAGCCTCTTCTTTGAATATATACTTTTCTTGAATGTACAACTTAGTTTTTCATTCACTCTGTTCGCCCAAATGAGATAGGTTCTCAGTTGGTTTTTTAATTCGATCCTTCCTGTGCCCTTCCCAGTCTTTGGCATTGGATATAACTTGACTCAACGCTTTCCACAGTTTAGCTTCCGTTACTCTTTCATTATTAATATCCAATGAAAGATATACATCTGAAATTGAAAGAAAATTTAATTTAATTTCATGAAGTCATAGTACTATCCTAAAATCATAATTGAATGAAAACTATCAATCAATATGTTTCTGTCATTTGAATATTTCTCTTTAATGCAATGAAAATCTCGTGGTATTAATAAAAATAAATATAAGAAGACAACGATTGTAGTTTCCCGCAAGTGAGTGAATGTGCGGATGTATGTTTTTCTGTTTGTCTGTGTTTTTTAAATGTAAGCGATTGAGTGCGTTGACATTGTATAAGAATCATATCAATTCCTGTTCTAATCAATTATTAAGATCACAAAAATCCAGTGGTTTGTTTTACAAAAAATAAAAAATCGGGTTTCTTTGGTTTGAATTCATTCAGAGAAAAATGTATGGCGGTAATAACAATAAGATTGTTGTCAGACTCAAATTGAGGTTATAATATGGGTATCACAGCCTAAAATTTGGTTACAATCTTTGTACTATTGTTATCAGTACCATACATTTTGTCGGTGTATTTGCAGTGCTTTGGAACGATTTCATAATATAAAAATGTAATTAGTTGTGAATTATCACCTGCAATACATTGATAAAAGCAAGTATTTTTCAAAACTTTCTTCCCTGGAACGCTTTTTGAAACTGTGAATTGAATAGCGATTTCTCGAGAAATGCACATCTTGATAGAAGACGCAATGTTTTTTTTCAAACTCATATCAAAATCGATGTACCGTTGTAAATAATTGCACTAAAAAAATCATAAATCATCGTTTTTACCATAACATTTTGTTATTAAATCAATTAAATATGTATTTCACCTTCTATGTAATAAGCATACTTACGAAATCAGAACGACATTCTTGATTATCCTTATCAATTTTAGTGTCGAATAATTCGAAATTTTTTCCATTTTTGAGGGGGAATTCCAACTTGTATTTTTGGGGAAAACTAATCATAGTTTGCTTACTCTTAAGACACTCGCTATTATTGCACATTCTTCTTTCTTGCATCAATACTTGTTTTATTTTCTTCAAATCGAAACATATTGCTTCCAATTTTACTAATATTAAATTCACTTCTGAAAATTGGAAAAAAGCTTTTCAATGATAATATCAAACAATTTTGTTTTTCTTCCAATATTTACTTACTATCATCATTCATTTTATCGGTCAATACAGCTGCATCAAGAACTGGTAGTTCCGCATCAAATATCAACTCATCAGAATTGACTGTATTGGCATCAACTGTAATCAAGTTCATATTTCACAATTTCGAAGAATCAAGACAAAAAACATTGAGTAGTTTGATTTACCATTTTTCAGAAGAATGGTCGGCTTCTTATTGGAAATTGTAGTTTTTCCTTCTCTATTTATCGGCAGCAATTTATTGGTCCCTACAATATAAGCATAATTAGCATTCGAATCCATATAATTCCCTGGTGAATATCAAGTGTATAGAGTGGCCTGGAAGCGTAACCGGTCATTCAAGCGTCATTTGGAAGGGAATTGAAAAATTTTCACACATTATTCGTTGAGATTCCCGCTTCCTGGAATTTCGATTTTCATCAGGGTTTTCAAACGTGTTTTGAATATATATATAAATTTTATCAGAAAAAATCCAAATTCTGAATAATGCGTGAAAATTTTCTTCTAAATTCTGATCATGAATCAACTGAACCAATAAATTTCCAGCATATAATCATTGGATTCTCATAAGGTTTGTGGTTCAACTATGAAATTAAATATTTTCATTATGTGTGGCAATTCAAAGAGAACAGAGCAGATTCTTTGTATGTATTACGTTTGACAAATTTCATTCCAAATTTAATAAAAATGAGAAAACGGTGATTATGTACTTTCATCTGATATTCATTTCATTATATGAGAAGTGAATCGTGTGAAATCTTCATGTTGATTTATATGTTTGAACTCATATGAAGTTTATAAAACATGATTACTCCATCCAACAACACAGGACTACATAACAGCCCTTGTGATTGAAGATACAAAAATTAATCTCATTGCACATAAAGAAATGTGATGAATAATCCTCACCTTTGTTTCCACATGTGCCCAAGTTGCTGGGTTCGTTTTCGTTTCTAGATTCTAGCTTGCTTGAATTTCCATTGATGCCATCATTCGTATTATTGCTTCTCATATTGATCGAAGTTGATGAACAGGATTGTTTATTTTCTTTGATTTCAATGTTGAAAATCAAAATATATATCAATCAGAGAACAGGAAAATTGAGTTCAAACAAGCAGCATTATGCAATTGAATGGGACTGATTAAGATTTCTGCATTCAACTCTTTTCATCATGATAGAATTTTTTATAGTATAAAGATATGTTATGTCACATGAGTTATTGAACAAGGACGTGATGCCAATAGTTTGTGGAATTATTCAAAGAATAAAATACATTTATAATATACTCAACTCATCGACATATTATATAATTAAAATTCAATAAACTAATAATGTCATTGATCAAATGAAAAATGTTGAAATTCACTTTTATACAAGAGTTGCACAGGAAACTTGAAGCAAGGTGAGCAAAAAGAACACACGATACATAATTGACGTGTCGAAAATATAAACAAAGTGACATTGTAACAAAATACAATAGGTATAACTACGATTCTCACCCTGCTTCAAATGTCATACAAAATCGTATAGAATATTATAAATGATGATTCAAAAACATGATAGGAACTGTGAATCTTATCATGTTTTTGAATCATAATCTATGATATTCTATACGATTCTATATGACATTTCAAGCAGGGCATGTTCATAATATGGATCATAATAACATCATGTCAAATTATCAAGATATCAATGTTATTTTCGGTGTTCTGGTTGTTTAGATAATATTTTATGACTTCATATATTATATTATCTTAGATAATTTGGTTAATCTTCGTCAATGAACAAAAAATAATGAAATTAAAGATATTTTTTTGTAAAAGTTACCTTTCGACTTCTTCTTTATCGTAGTTACAGGTGGGACATCTTCAAATAGCTTTTCCATTTTACTAGAATCTATTTGTAATTTTTTCTGACGAAAAGCATTTTCCATTTGTTTAGATTTATCAGCGGGTTCTTCGTCAGTATCCACAGTTAGAACATATTCTTCTTGTTGGAGACGTACAAGTTTTCTCAAGGCTTCGTCATATGTCTCTTTTAACACAAACATGATTCCATTCGTGTTTTGAAATAACCAAATTAATATGGCAAGAACATGGAATAAAAAATACACATATATTTACTTGCATGTCCTCTAATACTAATCGAGTACGTAGGCCAATCTTCTGGTGCGTCTAATAAGTTTTCAACAGTGTGATGAATTGATGAGATAGTTTCTTCATTGTAAGGAGGAGCACGATATTTCGCCACCAATCGATTTTTCTTTTTGTCCCAGTTGATCCAACTCGATGGAATTATATCTATTTCTCGACGTCCTGGTCTGCCTCTAGTGATAAATAGAACTAGAGTGTACGGATATTCTTCATCGTTTTGGGACATCTTTTTATTTGAACGAAATGCGCAATCAATTTGAATATTTATGTTCAATCCAAGACTGAAATATACAAGTTAACGAAAATTTATAGGTTAGACTATAAGTTTATAATAAGTACTTGTCATACGACAACTATTTATTGATTCAACATGCATTTATGATGGATTCTAATTCTTATTATCTGAATAATACTTACTGGATTACAATGTTTCGTATAAACTGTTATTATAATTATTTCGGATCGTTCATGAGTTTGTCATCCAGATTATCTCCAAACGATGAGCAAATCAAGAATTAATAACAATTGAAGAACGTTTCAGAGATGTGTGAAGATACCTCCCCTTTGAACTTTGACACACATTATCGATTATCGATGATTGTCCGTTGATTATATAGGTTAGGTATGATCTGTTGATATCAGCGCGTGATTCAAATTACATTATTTTCAATGTAAAAGAGCAATGGCAAAAATTCTTTCGTTTGAATCTTCTTCTAATTTGAGTGTCAATTTCATAACCTTACAAGTAATTTCATTCAAACAAATAATTTGACATTGCACCAAAGGATGTGATTTCAATTCCCACATGTTCAGTATCGTTGAATTGTATGGGTATTCATATACAGAATCTTTTATCTCCCATTTTTTGACTCTGAGCTTGATCGTATCGTTCTCGACATACATTGTTTCAATTTTACATACATTTCCATCATTTAGGAGAATTGTATTATTTGGCGAACTGGTTGTAAAAATAAAAGCGTTATACTGTAATTTCTGTATTTCATTATTTTCATTTTTAGCTAAAATTCGGACTCCTATGTCAGACGGTTCTTGATTGAGACATTCTCTTTGTTCATGAAGTCTTCGACTGAGTTGAGCCAAAACATTATGAGGCGAATGAAGCATGTTTTTCATTTTTCCTAAATATGTTTCAAAAGGGAATGCACTAATAGAAGACAAATTACATTGCATATTTTCAACATCATCTGCAACGTGTATCAAATTATGTACATTTAAAACTACAAATTCACGGCCATAGAGTTCCTCACTAATTAACACAAAATTAACAAGTAATTTTCTTGCTTCATCAACAAGATTTATTGCATTTTTACTTGATAACATACGACAAGCCACATGGAGCAGTAAGAAGTGTTTGTATTTATTTTCATCCAAAATATCTTTCAATAAAATAGGGCCTGCGAATAAAAGAATGAATCTATAATCTGTGGCTTTGAATTTCAAATACTGTGTAATAGGTCTTATTCTTCTATGAAATTCAAATGGTTCTTGTGATTTTATCATTTCCATTCGCCTATTTAACTCACTTCGCTGAGCCTGACTGAGCCGAGTATTGAAATTTGATGACATCCAAGCATCGATCAATCTTTTCATCACTCCTAAAAATAGGAGATGCATTGAATCGAGTACAAAATCATTTATGATATTTATAGCAGGTTTTATAAATAATAATGGCGAAGCACTATGATGGTGTTCATGATCAAGGAACTGTCAGAAAGTTTCATCAGTTCTTTTTTGACAGGTTGTTTCCAAATATGTCATTGTTGCATTATAACGTTCACCTTTTATTACACACCGTTCACAACAGGAAAATGCATTATGACCTTTGGTACTCCTTAAATAAGCTCGTGCAGGGGTGTCGCAAACAAAACACTTGATTTTTACAGTAAAGTGTTTATCTTCTATATTTATTCCATCGGATTGTAACTGATTGATTTCCAAAATGAAATCTCGAAGAAATTCTCCAACATTCTGCGGTTTAGTATTTCCACTATACGCTGCGACCACAAAGGGAGAATATACATCAGGTTCAAAATATATTTTAACGAGTATGGGCCAAACAGTGTTTACACTCGATTTGAATAATTTAATCCCATCGATATTGATCAGAAGATCCAAAGTATTTAGTGTATGCATTTCAGTATTCACGCAATATTTTAAACCTTGTTTTATTCCAAAATATGTATATTCTCCTGCCGTACCATCTGCATCATTCATTGCAGAGATGTTGTATTGTGCAGAATTAGTGTGAAGGAGAGTTTTCGATGACTTTGGTAAATTTGGTAATAATCTTGGTCGGAGAATATCAATCAACTTTTGTACTGTTGAGTGAGGAACTTTGCAGCCTGTAGCCCATGCTCGTAGTTTTTGGATTTCATCTTGATCTTCGCACGATTGAGAACTTTCAACATCAGATCTGTTGTTATTCTCTATATTTTCTGCGACGTTATTCGGTTGATTATGATTGTCCTCATCATCACTTCGATATTCATCACACTGAGCTTGACATGCATCTATGGGCTTTAATTGGGCAATCTCATCATTGATTTCTTGAGAATTATTTGAGAAATCATGGGTCGAGACAAGGCATGATTCACCATCAGCTTCACTATCAAGGCCTTCAGAATCGATTTGACAATTATCAGCCGAACTATCACTTTCTGGAACATCAGTATCACTAGAACTATCTGAGTAGCTATTTTTATTATGATTATCATTTTTGTTCTTCAATACAGTATTCGTCTTAGATACTTCTAATAAATTCAGGTCGAGATTTTTTTTGTCAACTTCTTTCAAAACAGATTTTAATTTCAAAATGCGTCGATATTTTCTTGACCGATCTCGTCCTGCACGTAATTTCATTTTACGATCCATGATTGAATGTTATGACGTTTGTATTGTTAATGACGTTTTGTATTGGTTTATTGTTGAATAAGCGATGGGATTGTATTTGTTTTTGTCACACAAACTAATACATTTCTTGCTCACAATATCCCCCAATAAGAGACGAATATTTCAATACACATGAACTAATTGAAGGAAAAGTTTTCATTCCACGTGGTACCGATTGAATGCGGAAGCAAAATATGTTACATAAACATATAATTACACATAACCCTAAAATATCACTGTTTGAGAGTCCCAATTCAAATACGTATATTTTGAGCTGTGAGGATCATGTCTCAATTAGATTTACAATACTTATTGTGTTTATTTCACACTGTGATACACTGAAAATGACTGAGAACCGTGTATTTAAATGGGAAATTGGAAACAAAATACTAAACAACGTTTGTTGTAAAACTCAATTGGCATGATCACAATGACATCTAGCGCAGACCTGTCAATACTAGTAGTGTTGCGATAAGTACGATATGATAATACCTAAGTCATTTAAAAGTAGCTCTCGACTCGGAAAGGGATGAAAGAATCATGTATGCCTTATATAGATAAATCGATTGCAAATCTTCTGAAACAAATCAATAACCTTTGGACTAAGAGGACTTGTTTTTTATTTTTCAACTTGAAAATTTTCTGTGAAGTCCCTTTATATCGCATCGGGACTTGGAAATATTTCAGTCGCAACTTCGTTGAATTTTTTATGAACATTGTGAAGGGTGGACAACTGTGATACTAGTCTGGCGCGAACGGTAGTTTGCAGGGATTTTGTATATTGATATTGAGAATAACACGGTAGCGCCTAGATAACGCCACTTCACTTTCAAGTCTGCTTTTGGTATGGCCCTCACTTATAATTATCATTTGGCTGTCACATGGCAATTATGTCTGGTGCGAGCCACTATGATGGCTTCGGATTGGCTATTTCTACCAGGGGTGGCCGAAATTCATATGCGAAGAAGAATATGATGCAATTTTTCACATCTCGAGGTTGAAATCTAATCATTCAAACAGTATGGCAAAGGAAGGACGAAACAGAAAAACGTCAATGAGGCAGACTAAATAAATGGTGGAGATATCAAAGCTTGTTCTTCAACAGCTCGTGGATCTAATTCATCTAAAAACATTGATAATTTCAAAAATGTTTTTCTATCGTTTGGAATTTCCTCTTCGAAATTTCGTCAATCTCATGAGACGAGAAATGCGCGAGGAAAGGTGGTGGGTGATGATTCAGATAACAAGAACGGAGAGACGAGTAGAGCAGGAGGAGGGGTAGTTGCTCCGTAAGCCGCGGTAAGCCTACTATGGTCACGCTTACGGAGGATTCTCTCTTGGGCTCTATCAGCATTCGGATAAACCCGTATCCGGTATTACGTTCCCCCCACGATGCCAACAATGTGGTTTTGTTCTGGCAAAAACTATCATCGAGCGGAAAATCACAACGACTTGAACGAAGTCGATTCAAGTATCGTCGTTCACTTAAGATTCCACTAGAGAAAAGTCTTGCGAGTTTATAATCGATAAAGCACAGTGTGCGTATATGCCCATTGTTTCATTAAAATTTAGCCAGAAGAGAGAGTTTCAAAATTTTGCTTACGTTATTCAAGAGTTATCGTGAGAATCAAGTGAATAACAGTGACAAATTCATAAATGTTTCCACCAAGAGAGACATGGTTTGCGTTAAGGGGAGGTTCTCATCAAGCGAATTCCGAAATAAGGTGATTTTCTTGAATTTTTTTTCTTGAGAAGGGAGTAAATTAAAAACTCGAGTTATTTGAAACTCATTAAATGTGCCTTGAAGTACATGAAAAAAATTTTCTCAAGTTGAAGGATTCGTATCCCGAAGCTTTGAAGGCGTTCTTCTCGAAACCATGTTTTTCAAGTTTGGCTCTACGATATCTCAAAAACTACTGGACCGATCGCTTTTTTTCTCCTTCATTTTGAAGTTCATTGAATTTATTGGAGAATGAACCTAAATGGAGATGACATTTACTTTTTTTCTCTTTTTATAGGACTTTAGGAAGCAAAAAAAGGGTGAAAAAACGATATAAAAGTTTGCATATGTTTGCCATTTTTTTAACCCTCACGAGGTAACGTCGGGTCACTCATGCTTTTTCAAAATCTTTTCCTCTTGCTAATTTGAAGAGAAGAGTAAGCAGACTATATCCTAAGTAATTGTACACTAGGAGACTATAAGCTCCCCAAGTGTCATCACTTTAGTTCGTCAACAGCATTCATAGGAGCCAATCGTAGGAGCTATCCAAAATGACGTTACCTCGTATTGGTACAACCTCTAACAAATAAAATATATCTCATAAAAATCAACACGTATCAACAATTCCCATGGCATTATTTTTTACTGAAAAAAATGTTTTCATGTGCCTAAAGACTCAATTAACAAGCGTGGGAACCCCCTAGTTCTTCATTCACTTCCTTCCATGAAAAACAAATTCGAGAAAATCACCTTATTTTGGGGTCGCTAGATGAGAACCTCCTCTCAATAGCGAGCCCATAGGCTCCCGCAATTATGTATCCAATGAGTTCAAAAAGGAATGAAGAATATTTTCAGTGGATCAATCAATCTTACATGGGATACCTATGCGATTTTGTAGATATTGCTATGATGTAGTGGTCTAGGCTTCCAAATTCAACCCGCTTTCACTGTTGTTATATCGGCGAAATCTCATTATCATTGCAGGCTCTTTTTTAGGGCAGAATAATATCGGATAACAGCTTTGATCTTCCCGTGGCACGCGTGAATTTACCAGCGACACGAGGTTCGCTTATCCCTGTCGAACATTGACGCAGCCCTGAGAAGAAGTTTGATTGAAGCCTGGAATCATGACATTGATTTAACGATCTTAAATTCTGATATCTGTGGCAACGGTGGTTTTCAAATTGACAATCAATTATTTACTACACGGGGAACAATCTGCGGTAAATTCTGGAACAGGTACAATCTCTATCACTATTCAGAACGAATTGTGGTAATTCTAACTAAACTGGAGTAGATTTATCGCCAGGAGCAGTAAATTATACTCCAAAATTATCCATGTTTTAAATTTTTTTCCAAATTGTGGTATATATGCCAGGAAATGTTTTTACGTGTTCTTTGTTCTTATTCCCTTAAATTATATATCATTTATAAAATCTGGCACTAACCTAGTGAGTACCAAGTTTGAAATCACCTAAAGCTGAATTTGATTTTTGCTCTCAGCGGACTGTCCCATTATTTATAATATATCGAGATAATGTACAGAAAAATCTTATGAACTTGATTTTTTTCCAATAGGTGAATGTTAAGTAGGGGTGTAAACAACTTTTGCCAAGTATTGAAAATGTCGAGTTTTTTATTACAATTTTCCACCCGACGCACAGTGAGAAATTTTGGTGTATTTATTGTCAAAAATCAACCTACAACCCAATTTTCATCCGACGCTGATGAATTTCCTTCTAAAATACTCAGAAAGAGTTCTACTTTAACGTATCACTGCGGCATTTTTGTTTGGACCAATCCGATATTTATACAATTCAACAAAAACTCGATAAATTTTCAATAAAAAAACATGGATACTGCAAAACATCGCTTTTTAGTGATGAAAATTCTCGAATTTTCAATAGTCAGGAGCTATATAAAGTTGTCCCGGTTCTCTCGAGTCTTTTCTGCTATCTAATAACCAACTTTGATTTTGAGGAAGTTATTTCTATCCACAAAAATTCTTGATCTTTGGGTGGATTATGTAATTTCTATCAGATTTTTATAGCATTTTTGTGCTTCTCCATCACCAGTATTAGTACTTTCATGTGAAGAAATATGTTTCGTCACGTAAAACAGGAAAAACGTTCCTTCTTAGACAAATAATGATTCACTCGTTCACCAAATCTTCTTTTCCAATTTTGATTCGAATTCTCCTCTAATCCAGTTCAACATTACGGAAATGCCGCAGTGATACGTTAAAGGGGAACCCTCTCTGAGTATTCTGAAATGAGTTTCATCAGCATCGGATGAAAATTGAGTTGTAGGCTGATTTTTGTCCATGAATGCACAAAAATTTCCCACTGTGCGACGTTCTGAATAGTTTCTGTTCTTTATCAAGAATATAATCGAAAGGGTGAGTGTGCAATGTAGTTATCTTTCGGACCTGTAATTTGATTTTGGGTTGAAAAATCTAAAATTCAAGAGTTTCCATACACTCGCAAACTCTACGCTTTTGTACTTGAGGTTTTTGTGTTGAACTATGATTGCATCAATGAATTCTCACCTAGGAGAGACTGGGTACGGATCAGTGATGGGTACGTTACTCATATATACAATATTTACGTTATATATACAATCTATCTAATAAAAATATAATTTCTACACAAACTACATATGATTATATATATTTTGTATATAACGAGTGACATATCTATCACTAGTACGGATGAAACACAGGGGTCGGTTGAAATATCGCGAATAATTGACGATTGGCTAATAATATGGTATCAATAACTGAAAAATAAGTTTGTACATGCGAGGAGCTCTCCGTTACCTTCAAGCGATTAGAGCTATTGCGAGCTAATCGTTAGTTATTCACAATGTTTCAACTGACCCTCGTGTTTCAACTGTCTCCAACCTCCCCTATAATCTTCCGGTTTCCTTCGAATATTATTCCATAACTCTCTAGATATTAATGAATATTATCTTATGAGATTTAGCGTTAGAATTTTGATATTTTCAGAATGATTCTATCGTCCAAAATGGCATCCTTTATGTGATCAACAATGTTCGAATATAGTTGTTGAATTACATAAATAGAGATTCCTTATCAAAGATGGAGGAAGAAATTGAACGAATCGAAATTCATTAAAATGAAAAATTCTCCTTCCTCTGTTTTTCATCAAGAGAAATGCTGAATCCAGCGCTCCGATATTATAGAGTCTTTTCATTTTCTCTGCAAAGAAATATCACATTAGAGCTTTCGTTTTTTGGAAGAAATATTGCGAAAGGGTCGTTTTATGCCAACTTTGAAGAAATATTGCAATAGAGTCTCTTTATTTCCCTTATATTCATTCAAAAAAGAAATACTGAATCTCCCTTCTTGAAATGAACATGAATTCAAATGAATTTGAGTCTTGCTCAAGAAGCATAAGAGCAAGTTATAATATCTATACTCTTGCGTACAGAATTTACAATTGAGGTATATGAATTCCAATACCGCAGCCATCCTTATCTTTACCCCCTCTCGAACGTTTAATATTCTACGGAATAGCTGCAGATGTTTTGAACCGTCGATTTCCAAATAAATATAATCTCCTTCAACGATGAATTCATACCAATAAGGTAGAAATGTACAAGATTCTTCATTACTCTAAAACATTCTCCAATCTACGTATTCCTCAAGATCATGAAAAATCCTTGTTCAGCCTTTCAATTACGTTCCACAGAGGAAACTTACTTTGGTCCTCGGTTTTTATCAACGTTCCCGTTGGAAACAACAGTGAGAATTTATTTTTAGCTCTGTATAAGAGAAAAATTTTTTCCTTTCATTACTCTATTACGAAGGCACCAGCAGCAACGAACCGCCAACCCTTATAAGGAGATAAATCGTTTCTTCGACAATATTGGAATATCGGGAAAGCATATTTCATTACGACCTAGCGGAAATATGTGCCGGTGTTCGTGTGTGTTGCGCGCGAGCGCTCATACAATTCTATAAGAATGCATTTAACACATTTGAAACAAAATTGCCTTCTTCGTTCCAATGGCTGGACAGAGCTTATTACCAGCAAGAATCAATTTGAAGATTAAAAAGATAATAAATGTGTTACAACTTATGGTCTAACGCACCGACCGAAGATATAAAACTTTATATCGTCTCTTGCTCCACCAAAGCTATTAATTGATAGTTTCGTGAAGGGACGTTATTTGGATTTGATTCCACAAAATCCCATTTATCTGATGAAATTTGTCATATATACAGGGTGTCCCAACTCGGGTAGATTATACTTTAAGCACATATTCTGCAACCAAAATGCAATAATTTCTCGTATGGAAGAAATTTTGTTGAGGTTTCGTTCTTGAGATATGAGCATTTTTTAAATTCTTCTTTCAAATCCAAATCGATCCAAAGCGTTGTGTGATGCATGCTCGAATTTTACACCGACCAAAACTATTTTGTCATTCTATGTTTCGAAGCTATAACATTCTAAAGTTGCTGATTTCTGATTGACTATTAGTTAAAAAATGTCAAATCGCTATCACTTCGAATTGAAAACGACAGTGTAGTTCGATTTTTTTCTCAGAGATCCGTCGTGTTCCAACTTAGCGAATGGTTTTAAGTTCAAGTATGTAGCACACAACGTTTTTGAGCGATTTGGATTTGAAAAAATATCTGAAAATGCCCATATCTCAAGCACAAAGCCTCAACAAAATTCTTTTCATGCGGGAAATTGTTGCATTTGGGCTGTACAATATGCAGTGTCGGACTTGCTTGTATCAAGGCCCCCGGCTGGGAATTATTTCAGGCACCCTAGATAGGCCATACAATTCCTACAAAAAAAAGAAAACTGAAAACCGAATATGCCCCCGGCGATCGTTGGGGAACCGGGCGGGCCAGTCCGACACTGAGAATGTGCCCTTAAAATATCATTTACTCAACTCGGGTCACGTTGAATATTCTCTCATGATGAAAATACAGCGTTCGTTTAAACCAACACCGAAATACTCTTTGAGGGAAACTCAACACTCGAGGGGCAATTATTTTTCATAATAATGAATTGAAACAGATTTTAACGATAAAATGTAGTTTAACTGACTTTCATTTTCTCATCTCCAGGAATGCAATGATTCATCAAATGAGAGGATATGCATTGAAACGTCCGAATTACAGAATTAAAATGCTCATCACACTTGATTAAAAATACCAACAAGCTCATCGTATAGTTTACGGCTGTAATAACTTTCCTTCGACCACCCCCGCAAAGGGGGTGGGAACAACCAACGCTGCATCCTGGTTACGTTATGACGCTTGCTATTTGAGTACAATGGGCTTAAATATCAACGCGCGAGTAACTTTATGAATGGAATCATTGTTCCTGGGGACAGAAAACTGCCCCCCGATGTGATTCTTCCGCACTCACGAATTTAAACGAGTGAAAAGTGGAGTGAAGAACAATCTTTAGTGGGTGAAGACAATCTCTCATTTATTACCCCAAAATATCCGATTCTATGCATGTTACAGAATCTTTCAACCCACTGATGAAACACCGTGGAAGAATTCCTTCAGAAAATTCAAAACCCGTGATTGTAATTTTTAAATTCAATTTCTCTCGAATTTTCAGATCAATTCCACTGAATTTCGGAACATATTCTGAAAATCCAGAAGAAATGTTTTTGCAGTGGAATAAGAAAACAAAGTTCATGCTGGAATAAATTCCCTGTTATACCGTTACATAATCCATATTGCTTGGAATATTTCAATCTCGGGATGGAAGGGTTATTATTCGATTACCTGGAAGGGAAAGTAATCAATTTCATTCGATTGAGTATGGTAGACACAATGGAACAAATTGCAGCAAGAAGTACAATGTAACAACTATATGTATGTATTTGACATCGCCGATAGACAAGAAGCTTCTGCAATTGATGGTTTCTTAGTGAATTATAACATCACCCAGAACTTTTACTTATCAGAACCGAACGTCCGTTACCATAATGCATTTCTCAATGACGGCTATCATTCCAACAAATGGCGGCGGTCAACCCAGAACAGACCTTTGGGTGGATTACACAACTTTCCGTTCACATTTTTTTTCTCTCCAAGAATCGATAACTTCGATTCATCGATCGAAACTCAGTTGTTTTATCGCGTATGAATTTGAATATTGAAAATTCAAATATCACGGAATAAGTTCATCACGAAGAAGTTTCTCTACCGTGATGATATTCGATTTATCAGATATTTGTTACAAGTAAAAGAAGGAATGACTTGGAAGCAATAAATCTAACATTCTCATTCCATGCATACAAATTCTTTTGATGATCGATTCAATTCCGCCAGGAGAATTCGTAATTTTTCATTCACATAATTTCAAAGTTGTAGATCACGGTATGCACCATCAGGACATCGCGATGACAGTTCCTTTTTTATCATTCAGATTTATGGCAAGGTAATAGAGGGTGAATTAGAACCACATGAGTCGCAAGACCATCAATCTCTCAGCGTCCGTCAAACACGTTGCCCTTCATCTTTTCTGCGAATGAATTAAACTCCCTATCGCGTGTCTGCCATCGCACGAGTCAACTTCTAGCTTTTTTGTCTCTTTGCGAACAATCAGGAATCGATAAATAACTAATCTTGACGTAATTATCGTGTTTTTTGATTCGAATTTTTTTATTGTGTACTTTGTTGAAAATTGCTTGAAATTTCACCCATTTTCCGAGTACACTTGTAAATGAAATCTCCAATCCTTGGTAATTGAATCAGTAATTCAATCGCATGTAATTGAATTTCAAATCTTTGCTATATTATCCATAATAGTACAGTTTATTAACTGAATTTTCATTTAAATGTCATCATAATTTCAACAACTTTTTCAATCACACGGATGGAAATTGTTTCCATCGCATGTGATTGAAGCTCCACGCAGAAATTTCTCACAACATATATTCAGAGGATCGATATTGTAATCGGGATTGAAGGATTCAATTGTTGAATCAATATCCCTTCTCCCATTCTCAGCTTAGACGAAGGAGCTCTGATAATATAATCAAATAAATATCTCCCAACATAGTTGATGCCATAGTTTATCCGTGTTGATCCGTGCGCCATGAACTTTGCTGGACATCTCTACCTACCTGCCTCTGCCGTGAGTTACTAGGACATTTGCCGAGGAAACCAGTGCGAGGGTGGAATTAGTTTTGTGGTTTCACAGGGATTCGAAATGCGCACCGACTTCGGCTACAAAAGTGAACATAACACTTTTTCAACCCCGGTTGGCTATATCTCACAAAGGATTACTCGTTATGGTGAGTCAGGGTGGACCCTTTTGCCTTAAATTTCTTCTTCTCGCTCCCATGTTTGGCGTACGAGTGAATTTCACATCCGCTCTTCATTCTGTCCAGTCCAATGATCTCGAGAAGACCCAAGGGAGGATTTCAATTGGATTGTTTTAAACGCAAATTCATCAGTTCCAAGTTTTATCAAAGCGATTCGTTCGTTTTCGTCTTTGAACCGATGATATCATGAAATAACGAGGAATGGAAGATTTTCGATGAGGAAAAATTACTACCCCGAGAGGAATTCGAGGAAAAGAAACCCTTCAATTATGCATTAGGGGAATCCTATTGGATACATCAGAGAGGACTTTTATTTGTGATTTGGTGGACATTCGAAATACATTGGTCGAAGTGATAGGGCTTTGAGCGTAGAATGAGTACATTACCTCCTGTTGATTTGACCAATCCCTTTTCGCATCTATGTATTCCAGCATGGCATCACCTCGATCGAGTTCTTCCCTCGTCTGCTCCTTTGCCACCCTCATGGTTAACCTCACGTGCCCGGTTCAGATTGAGGGTGAGAAAGGAACAGAAATTGACCAGCATAGGGTAGCATCGATGGGAATATCCTTGGGTCAACGTGAAGCTCTTCGAGGATCGGATGAAGCCAAGTGGAAATAACTGTGACGCAAATTCGCTTATAGAAGAGGTTGAGAACTTCCTTTTTCCATGCCTTTATCCTCCCTGAAAGCTGTGGGGTGGCTCGACGATCGTGGAATTTGAATATTTACTCTATCTCTTTTTTCAGAAATTTTATTAAAAGACATTTTTCACGGAAAATAGAAAATAGATGTATAAGGTTTTCTCTCCGCTGATCAATTCTTTGGCATATTTCTTCCACATATCGTTTTGAAGGAAGATCTTACGATATCAGAGCCGAATAGCGAAAGCTGAATATTCAACATCCAATCCATTTGTAAGCGTTCGTTGAGATTGCATGCATAATTCTGTGTCTTCTCTCTCTTTGTGAAAATCGATATTTCTTGTACTCCTTGGAATCTAGGCTTACGAAGAGTGATAACTGAGACCATTCTCCATCTGAAACCGAATCAACAGGATACGCTTCTGAAACTTCAATCTCAACTGCACGATTCTCCAATTCAAAAAACGATGGAAAATTGCTAAGAGAATCCGTGCATGAGTCTCTTGTGTATGTAAGATCCAAGACTAACCAACCTTGGGGCTAGTAAACGATTATTTTTCCAAGTATAAAACGTAATTACTACTCTCCATGATGCAGCAGAAAAGTGCGACGGTTTGTTAGTCGGGGTCCTTGTTATTGCTATCACCTTCCTATAGTTCCTTCCAGGTATAATAGTAAGTGAATTAAGTGCATGCCCAATGTACCTCGTTGTGGTTAGACTTTAAATAAGAAAACACAAACACGAAAGGAGGACAATCGTGTGCAGTTCCATTATTTGTCTTTCTTTCATTATTCCCTTGTTTTTTGTTCTCTTCTTTCCCCCTTATTCTCGTTCTCTAACGTATGCCGTGCACGAAAGAGTTTTCGTGGTCGCGATGGAATTGCAGGACAACATCTGAGCACAGAGCTTGCAATAACATGAAGTATGCGTAGAATAAAGTTAGAAAGTCGGTCATTTTTTTGTTTGTGTCGGTGTACGCGGATGTGAGCTCGCATCCGAGGAAGCAATTCGTGAAGGTGAATGGAATTCGAGAATGAGAATGGAATCGTATATTGTTTTTATTTTTGTTCCAAGTTGCATATTGTTCCGAATAATATTGGAATATGTGACGAATTCGGACGGGTGCTGTATTTGTTATGTGGAGGTTGTTTTCATTCTGTTTTTGTATTCGAAATTCATCACTTCTAGATCTATGGTTCGACTTTGTTGCCCGTAGAATTGAATTCATATTTATTTCTTATATATTCAGTTTTATATGTCGATTGACGTATTTTGAAAAACAAAAATCTCAATCATCTTGTTTTATTTATAACTCTGCATTCATGGAAAAATATTCCTTTTTCGGTGAAAACAGAAACTCGCATTGCTGAGTGAAAATTTTATCAGAAATCGAAATATCAATGCTTTTTTAGGGGTTCGTGGATTATTGATTCGATAATGTCACATTTCTCAGCAAAACACGAAATCAGGAGAGTAAATTCTCGATACGATTAGACGTTTTTTCTAGAGTTTTTTAGGCAACGCTGGATCGTTGACCAAACTACGACCGTCAGAATTCTGCCAACAGAATTCGCGGTGACAAACCGCTGTTGGTGAACGATAATGGTCCGACACCTATATGTTTTGCCGGCCGTTACTCGGCCACCTGTAACTCAGTGAACACTTGAAATAAACAATAAATCTGCCTTGCGGCTGGGTGATGAATTTCCTCTTAAATTCAACGAAGTTGAAATTAAATTAGTTGCTGAGGGGATAATGGATTGAAACTTGATAACAATTGTATCGATGAGGGATTTGTTGGCTGTTATCATATTTCATTGAATATTTTCCCATTTCGAACAATGGACAATGAATCTCATGATGCATTGTTTTGGAAATATATAATTGATCTGTCAGTTGTGGAACAACACAGTTAACTGCACGTTAAATGGAAAGGAGGGAGGGAAATGAGTAAAAGATGACCCCGAACAGACCAGACTATGGACCAACAAAAAAGCAAAGGTTATTCTCATTCTTTACTGTTTCACTTTTTCAATCATGTTTTTCTCTCAAAGCTCTACGTTCCCGGATGCAAAATTGTGTTAGCGTTTGCTTTACGATACCATTGGGGACCTCCATTCATCATCATCATCATCATCATCTTTTTCTCTTTCTTCTTACCCATCAGTTCCTTTCTTAGTCCAATTTTATCAGAAGAAAAGCGAGCCAATGTGTTCAGCCCAGTCTTTCATTCTTCTGCACTCACTTTATCGTCGCTTCTTATACCTCTTGCTCTGTTCTTTTGAAAGCCACGAAGGTGCTTCCTCCTCTCTTTTCTTTCATCTCTGTTCCTCTTAGAGAACCAGTCTATCAACGAACTCTTATCCAAGTAATTTCAGATGAATTCCTTGGTATGCGCAAGCAAATCAGCCAGTCAGCCAGCCAGCAAGCGAACATTTTCTCTTTTATATTGTTGGAAGAAGATATACGGAGGAATTTCCATTCATCCCTGTGGGTCTATGTTCTTCCAATTTTTTTGGGGTATTCTGAGAGAATCTCGATAATTTAATTACGTTATCGTGAGGTTTCATTGAATGTCTTTCAAATGAGGTCTCTGTAGAATAATATGAGTTTAGAATTCCTAATTTGTTCACGGCATAAAAATATCGTTCTTATCGACGAAACAATTTGTGTTTTTCTTCCTTCAAGGTACGTGACCAGAAGAATTTTCATATGAGAATAGAAAGAATAAATCAGATTGATTACAATTTTTATTGAAGTAGTAGGGAATCATTATAATCAAGAAACTGCTTGTATATCTCCAGAGAAAACTCAGTTAAAGCTGAGCGTAAAAACCTTTCATACATAAATATCCTGCAAACATAGGGGTTCGAATCCCTAACTAATCAATTCACCTACCTCTCTACGTAACGGTAGCCCGCAAAGGAAAGATGGCGGTTGCTACGTGAACCAAAGTTTCTCCGATGCGGTCACTTCGCTATTGAGAAAAGCATCGTTTGTTAAGTGAAGGAATCTTACCTCCACCGTGTGGGTTAGCAGAGATTCACCTCTTTTGGGTTCATTGATTTTGCAATAAAACAGAGGACGAATTGAGGAAAGGATAAAAATTCCTGATTGACTCCAATCGATCCATCAAAATTTGATAATTGAATATACAAACCCGCATATTCTGATCCTAAATCTTTGTACCGTTTACCCTCAAACGACATCACGCAATTCGAATAATTCGTTAAGAAAGTTATAGATAACGACAGAAAGCCACTTGCCTCGAGAGAACGGAATTCAATAATCTCTTATGATTCGTGTCTACGTCTGGTTATTCCGACAATCTTGGACTGCAGAGGGAGAGAAAGAGAGGGAGAGGACTTGCATCGTTTCCATCGAGCACCTCGGCATTTAACCTACATTTCAGAGGGAAATGCGTGCTCACTCACGTCTAGAAATAATTAGAGGGATACTCGACAGACCACCAACGCTTTTTATTGCACATTGTAAATTGCGCCGGCATCAATCTACCCTGAAATATTACGTTTATGCGCATTCACGCCAGAAGCTATGAATTAAACAGTATCACGAGGTGTAAATTCTATTCTAATGATGTGCATTTTCCACGAGGAAAAAAATGCACGAGGAGAAGAGGCTGAATGGAGTTCTCCCATTCGAACGCATTAACGTCGTTTAAAATTCATCGTGTGGAATTGATAAAAAACAAAATGATGCATTGTATATGTTCAATTTTCATGATCGATGATATGTATGAATGCTTGAGAGAGGGGGGAAAAAGAGACAAGTCAGTGGGGGAATGACAAGTGGTTTGCTGTCACGAACACGTTGCATCAGAGTGACGAGAACGTCCTGATAATGGACAGACATTGCTCTATTCGTGACGCCCGGTTAGAATTAATTGCCAATGTTTGGACCGAGCCATGTCAGTGGATATATTGGGATGAATGTTCGTTAACGAATGCTGCTACCTTGTCGTGTCCCGTTTCTCTTTCCGTATCTCCTTCGTTTCTGCCTTTGAAATATAAAAGGATGTAATTGGATCGAAATTGTGGTCATGTAAGGTACTCGATCGGCATAACATTTCATTTCGCATCCAGCTATTTGGTTGAATATGATAACTATCGTCGAATAGAATTGATTGAAATCCGTAGAGAAAAATTGTTAAGAATTAGAATTATCGTGCTGAGGGGGAGAAGGGATCGCGTGTTGATTCTCGAACGAAGTGATTGATGGAACAATCAAATTCATCGGGACGTGATTTATGGATTGTATACGCAGCCAAATGATTTATTTGAATTGTTTGGAAGTTGAATTATCGGGTAAAATTTTAGGTGGAAAATTATCATCAAATTCGAAGCGCGCTAATGTTATTATCCAGAATACAATATATGAATAATTGTGACACTTGAAATTTTAACATCTGAAGCAATGAAAGCGTTTTGATGGGAGTAACTGTATCAATTACATCTAATTTGGTATTCTCAAACAAAGGCATCGGGATTCCTATCTTTATTAGATGGTCACATCTGGTTATAATCGTGCACCTTGGATGAGATTAAATTTTACACGGTCACATCAGTATAACTCATCAAGTATACCTCCTTGTGCCCAACCTCAACGAAGCTGGTAATGTGTTCACATGTCACATGGTTCGTTGAGATAAGAGAATGTTTACACGATGAATATGTATGATCGGTGAGAAGTAAGATTGGAAATATCAGGTTTACTCGACTTCAATTGACTTGTGGAGGTCTGAGTGGAATATTATTCTCTCTTACTATGAATTCGAATGTTTTTATGATTATGATATTATCCGATATTCAGCATTGATTCTTCATTTCGTTAATCAGTCCGGGAAATCATTTGGATAATCTTTGATTTCTATTTTCTTGAAAAGCTGTTAGATGCTATCTTTTGCATTTTACTGAAGTTTCGTTTGGAGTCACATTATTCAGAATCAATTTGCTTTTTTTTTTTACAATTAAACATGAAACTCGACTTTCCATCAAACATCGAAATATCCTCATTATTTTGATGGTTCCTCGAATTCCTGTTATATTTCAGATTCTTCCAATATTCACTTCCCACAATTCCATGAATTTTTGGAATCGGAAGCCATCGGTCACGTTTGTTGCGTTCAAACGATTCTCCGCTACTTTAAAACTCTGTGAAACAATCATAAACCTTTGCGGGTGATGGTACTTGATCCATATAAGCCTTTCGTAACATTTCAAGTGTTTCTATGAACCTTGTGCCCCATTTCAAAAAGAATCTAATGCTAGTTGTTTGCGTTATGATTTCTTGACCAACGTCCAACAGGTATCTTTATTTTTATTTTCTCAATGGACTCAACGCGAACCAGAGAAGACTCTGATTAAACCCGAGGGTTATAAAAATCGTTATAGCCATACCGGTATGAAATTTCTTAGAAATTAATAAACTGACTGGTATTCTTACTGTATCCATTTGAAGGAATGTAAGAATACAGGACCGTATTATTTTTTTCATAAAATTGTAATATTTCCAGAGGTTTCATACCAATAGTGCATCCTATTGGAAATTATCATACTGTTGTTCGGTGATAGCATCAGGGACACCTTTTTTCTTCCCGTGATGTTGCGCGATAATGAAAAAATATAATTCACATAATTCGAAGTATGGTTTCCGCTCTTGTTGAATCAAAGAATGGACCCAAATCGAGGTATTTCAATTATATATCACCTTTATCGTAAAATCTCACAGAGGAAATCAGGAGTTGGTATTCCCTTGAGGCATATTCGTTAAATTCGATATCAAATCGAGTGAACAGACGTTGAACATAGGGTAAAATCGTTTGAACAATTCATTGTTCTCAACACTCTAATCTGGATTTAATTGAGTTGATCAATGTATATTTATCCTCAAGGTTCTTTTCATCGTAGATTCTGTTCAAGTACAAACGTCACACTTCAGTAGAACAAATTTATCTTTCAACGCGATACTTCAACATCAAATCAACAATCATTACACGGAGAGACATTCGATGCTTAAAATTACCATCGTCAGTCGCGAACTAATGTTGACAGTGATTTGTAAGAGTAGTGAAGTTTTCAAACCGCGCGTTGTGATGAATCATTGCAAATTGCGATAGTAAAAATCAAAATGTACTGTGAAAGGTAAATATGGGATTTTTCCCCAATTTGGGGGTGGCAGAAATCCCCCACGTGGTGATCAATTCATTTGATCTTTTATACAAGATCTGACAGCAAATTTCATCGATTCTAATCAATTCCTTGAAGAATCCGCGGAGTCTATCGGAATCCCAGGAAAAAATCATTAGATCTATTCAGATCTAAATAGATCTGAGTAGATCTGATTTTTGGTCAGATCTGGTTCAAAAGATCAGATTAGATCTGTTCAGATCTCAGTAGATCTGATCAGATCTTGGCACATCTGGTTAGATCTGAGTAGATTTCGTTAGATCTGAATTGAATATTAGATTAAATCTTGATGAGCAATTGGTGGTTCAATTGTCAGAAATTTTGTGATATCTGTCTGTATATGAATTTGATTTTGCACATATATTGTGACAACCACAAGCCAAAATCGCAGTTTTTCAGATCTCAATAGATCTGTTTAGATCTGACCAAAATTTAGATCTGGTCAGATCTGATCATTTTTTCCCAGGATGTTAGCCTCGAGCCCTAATGTGTTGTATGAAAAGTATTATATTTGACCGTAACGGAGGTATTTTGCTTACTTTGATTGCCAATCTTGGTACGGAAGCGGAAACACTCTTTTCCTGATCACTGTGCCCCAGTAGAATTAATGATTGGGGATTAGATGGGCCCCAGCTAGTTCTCTCAGTTATCAACCCTGAGTTACCCCGCGTATTTTCGCGAACTTTTATTATTCTCCCTCTTTGGGTTACAATCAACTACAAGAAGCTTTCTCAATAATCAAAAATAACGGTTGTTGAACTTGATCACTGTTCTTGTTTTACATCGTTACTCTCCAATCCTATGAACAAAAGATGAGATTTTCGTAAACCTCTTGTTCCTTTCATTGAGAAAAAAGGTTCGGTTGATACATGCCCAACCAAAATTTATTCATGTCAACCAAAAAGATCCTACCAAATCACTTTTGGTTCAAAAAAGCAAGCACAATTAGGTAAGCTGATTTGTTTAGCACAGCCAAATTTTGGTAACACCCACCAGATTTTGAGTTAGGCTAAGGAAAAATGTTGGTTGGGCATACAATAACAAAAGATTTAAGTCGGCATAACAAAACAGTTTTCTCAATGTTTGGCCCCCCTCAGTATTTGACTGAGGGTTAAGTTGGTTCCTAGCTAGTTGTGTAAGACAATTTCTAGCCTGTGCCTCCCCAGATGTCCCAGGGAATTGATAGAGCTGGAATTAGCGATCAAAACCTGGCAACCAATTGATGTAACTTTCAATCGAATTATTTCATCAAGTATATCAGTAGCGAAACCGCTCAGTTGAAAGCCACCTAATCAATGCTTGGTATGAAGAATATTCGAATCAAGTTCAATAAGAAGTTGAACAATCGGCTGCTAGTTCTCGGTCGCTAATTTCAGCTTCATAGGAAATTGGTAGAATGTAGTTCAAATTGCTGATTAGAAATGTGCAATCCTGTTTTTTGAGTGAAATCACAACTATGAATGAGGTAAAGATGTATTTTGAAATGTAATTCCAAGTGAAGTACGTTTTTTATACCCTTTTCTTGAACTCGCTTCCACGTATGTCTAGAATCAAATCCGCAAAGCTTGATTTAATGCACTTCCGTTCAACATAGGGAGCTGAAGTTTTTCAGAGACTCCGATCTCAAATGACAATATAATAATCCATGGTCATTTCAACATTTAAGCATCCAAATCCACGATAACGGGTATGAAAAGTCATAGCCATTGATCCGAATGAAATCAACGATTTTAATATAAAATATCTATTAGGTGCATATGAATTTTTTGAACAAAAAAACAAAATAATTATCACAGAGAATTGAGAAAAATGGACAAGAAACGCTTTTCTGGGCAAAATAAATACAAATAAGAAACACATAATAAGAAATATGATTAAAAAATTCACCACAAGTATATAACGAAACTAATCAATGAAAAACCAATACATGCAGCAACGAGGGAAAATTGAAGTTATATGGGCATTTCCACGGAAAGTGTCATATTTCGTTAAAAAAACACGATCAAAAAAATGTTGAGGCACACCATTCAAACTTTTTTCTTATGTTATATACATTTATTGAAGTCGGTTTTTCAGTGTGGTGCTGAGCTCCCAGCTTGCACTCGGTTTTGACGAATTTTTAAATCTTATTCAACCCTTTGCGGCACACGTGTTCTAAATGAACGGATTTTAGAATTATTTTTCAAGAAATTGATAGCTTTGGAATAAATGAATTTGTATCGACTCCCCTTCCATTCGATGGTGACGACAGAAGACGCTGATTTCAAGTATTTTTGAATCCCGCGATCAAATTTTCTAAAATACTTCGAAAAATATTTTCAAAACTTCAAATGTTCTGAGAAAAAGTTTCCTGAAAGTTTGTTGTCTTAAACTTGAAAAATAAACGGAATCAAAAGAATAAGGACTTTTATGTCATTTGTGTAGATGATTGTTTATAACTATGTGTTTACAAATAACAGGTGTTTGTAACATTCTTCATGACCAATTTTCATGAGTACTATTATAAACGAATTTTTTTCTTATGAAAACCTGTTACAATCAGTATTAAAAGCGAATCGCATGCAAATTTTCATGTGAGTGCTTCTGGTTTGTTTTGTAAGATGAAGCCAACGATACCATAGAATGAAGTATAATTGAGGACAAATTTGTAATATGATGGTCGATTTATTCAGTTGATACTGTTTTATCAAGGAGACATGAAATATAAAAAATTTCAGGAAAGTACCTTTTTCGGTTGAAAATTTCGATGTAAATAATCAGCGCAAAATTTCTATGGTGGTTTTGTAGGAGTTTACTCTGATGGAATCACGTATCGGTTCCTTTATAATGTCATTTATGTTCAAAGATCCGATGAAAAACTCATTTTCCTAAAAGTTATAATCTTCAAGTGGGTGTTATTTGTGGAACCATGACTGTCGATGTTTGGAAGTCGAATACTTCAACAATTTTTGGAGCACAGCATTGTCCTTCATAGAGTACTTATCCGAAGCCTAAAACTAATCGAAAATGTAAGGAAATCGCCCCCGAGTTGATGCGCGCGATTTCTACCTCTCTGAGTGTTGGAGGGAACATTTTTACTGAAAGATCGGAGGAGACATTTTGGCTCTAAATCTGAAATAACTCCTGCGCGCAACGCAATATTGAAACAAATTTTGGGGTACTGCTTCGTATGAGACGTAGAAAGATGTGCTTTGAAAACTCTTGCAATGAAGTGATATAATGGAGGGGACGTTGTTTTTACGAAATCATGATTTTCGATTTTTCGAAGTTGAATACTCCAACAATTTTTGAAGCACATCGTTGTGCTTTACGGAGTGTCTTTCCATAGCCTAAAACTAATATAAAGTCCAAGGAAATTGATCCTAAGTAGATGTGTGCGATTCTTACTTCTAAAAGTGTCGGAGGGGACATTTGTAATTTCAAAATCGGGACACAAATTCGCGGTTTTTTTGAAAGATATTGGATTGATAGCACAGTGTCATACTCATGTAATTTGAGTAGCTTGAGGTGTGAAGTGTTCGGCTGATTTTTGTTAAAACGTTTCAGTGACGCGCAGAAATGTTGTGAGCAAAGCGAAGTAGTCAATTTGTACCCAGGGACAAATCAAAACTCATGTTTTTCGTACTTTGTTCAATCGCTATAAGTTATATCCGTCCTCAAGAACTGCTGCGATCATCTTGAGTTATTTTCCCTACATTAGGAAGTCTGAATTGATATTTTCACGCACAAAAAATTGGATTTCATCCACAGAATTGGTTATGAATGGAGGAGGACAGAAAAATCACGCTTTCCGTGGAAATACCCATATACACGCATACATATGATTAATACTATTTTCTGTGGAGATAACTGAAAACCAATCAACCCATGGCGTCAAAATTTTAACCGAAATTATACAGTACGGTAGTACAGTACATACACAGCATGTAGTTCTGGTAGATTCATAACAAAAACAATGCGAAAAAAATGTTTTCATGAAAATTTGAAGAGATAAGTGTCAGCGCTGGAATGTTTGGTAAATCCGATACCTCGTCTCGGAATAATTTGCTGAATATTATCAATATCAATCAAACATTTCAGCACCTACACTTTTCTCTTTGAATTTTCATGAACAAATTTTTTCTCGCATTGTTTTTGTTATGAGTATACTATTACTGTATGCCTTGTATGTACTGTACTACCATACTGTATAATTTCGGTTGAAATTCTGACGGCATGGATTACTTGATTCCCAGTTATCTTCATAGAAAATATTTATAATTAAATATATACATATATTATATATATATTTTTTTCCCTTCATGGTGCATTGATTGGGTTCTCATTTATTGTTCTTTTATTATACTTTTGTGCATTTGTTTATCATATTTTTTAAAATGTGTTTTTTATTCGCATTGATTTTCCCCGGAAAAGCGTTTTTAAACATTTTTCTTCAATTCATTCATTTTCTATTATGTTTTTCTTTATTTGTATTTATTCTTCCCACAGAAGCGTTTTTTTGAATTCATTCCCATAAAATCATCCCGTGTCACAAATTGAAACGTTTATGCTTCACAGTAAAAAGTAAATCTTAATTCCATGATCGACCGATTTTCAGATGAGGCTTACAATCAGCAATGTTACGATTTCAGCTGTATTATGGGATGAAAAAGAGTTATGGCCGTATTAAATTGAATGAAATCGGGCAATCTACTGATTATCAGCAATGCATATCTCATAGTCAGTCAGGTAGAGTTTGATGCATAATTCAGTCAAAAATATCTGAAAATAAGATTAGAATTCTTCCATTTTCAGTAATACAATTGGTTATGCATACAAAGTAAAGAGTAAAATTCAAAGTGATCCCGAATATCAGCTCAAAAATGCAGCCAAAAGTAGCGCCTATTCCAACTGAAAGCAAGCAATGAAAAAGACTGAATTTCAGTTAAATCCATCTTACTTTGGAAATTAAGATGGAATTCTATCTTAATTCCAAAGTAAGATGGAATTAACTGAAATTCAGTCTTTTTCATTGCTTGCCTTCAGTTGGAATAGGCGCTACTTTTGGCTGCATTTTTAAGCTGATATCCAGGATCACTTTAAGTTTCACTTTTTACTGTGTACACGTATATAAATATGTGCATATAATTAATTACAGTTTCAATTCAATTAAATCATTCCAGGTTTTTTATTTATCATTCAAGGTGCCTTAAAAATTCAGTAACAATTTGTAATACCAACTTCGTAAAAGCTTGTTATTGGATTTTCACTGGATTGACCTGAAAATTTCAGGAAAACTTCTCCGACCCTTTCGAACAAAACTTTGTAGCTTTGAGGTTTTCCAAATCAAAAATTCCCTCGATACTTTTTCCCGTGGAAACTTGCAAACGCGTACAGTCAACAGCATTTAATTATTATCAAATATGCACCAAATGATGAGATGTTTTTACAAATTTCACTCACTAGTTGTCTTCGGGGACCGTTACTGAAGCTGTATACCAAATTTCAGGTCATTCCAATAACTTCTCGCTGAGTGATTGCAAAATATAATTTGATTTTGAATTGCATTGATTTTGATGGAATCAAAATTTCCATTTTTCAATTTTCATCTCATAAACTATTGATGGAAGAGAAAAATTGAAAGCTTGTGGTACTGCGATGAGAAATCTCGGCTTCGTCAAAAGATTTTCTAGTGATTTCAAAGATGTTAGCTCATTAAAAGTACTATATTCCTCTTTAATTAGACCCCATCTTGAATATGCGTCCCCTATCTGGTCTCCGTACTTGAAGAAGGATATTAGAATGATTGAGAGTGTGCAACACAAGTTTTTACGCTTTGCTGCTTTTAGAATAGGCTGCCCTATGAGATATTCTGACCATGATTACTCCAGAATTCTTCACAGAATGAATTTAACTACCCTCGAAGAGCGGAGACAAATGAATGATCTCCTATTTCTTTTTAAATTGATTAATGGTTTTCTTGATTGCGAGTCATTGCTAAGTAAAGTTAATTTTAACATCCCCGGTAGACCAGTTAGGAGAGCGCTTTTGTTTAGACCTTTACAATTTAAATCTAGATTTGGAAATTGTGATCCGATTTCTCGCATTTGTGAATTAGCAAATAATTTCGATCGGTCGATGGAATTGTTTGGTGTTTCCTTGAATCGGTTTAAACTGTCGGTTAATGCATGACCATATTGTAATTGTATTTTATGCGTCTTTGGACGCTGTCTTGTATTGACTCTGTATTTACTTTTTATATCAAAGGGTGCTAACCCGTGTATTGCAATAAAAAAAAGAAAAAAAAATTGCCTATGACAAAAAAAGTGTGTTTCGATGAGTTCTAAGAGGCTACATCTTTCATTTCTCATTTTGACGAGTTTTGTTCGTCTCGTTCTTTTGAGCTCCTGGATCAGATTTCGAGACATGTTCCTCTCAATTTTCGCTCCTTTTGCGTTCAGATACTGTTCCGTTTACTCTTCCACGTCGCTCCATCCGCTTCATTTTCACCAGGGATTTCATAAATTCTGTTCGGAAGAATCTTGCAATAAAATCTTCATTCGAATGATACGCTGGTGTCCCCTTAATGAACTTTGATAAAATGTTTCTATTAGAGAATTCACTTTCATTCTGGAAATTTCTCGAAATTGCATACTATTGTGGAGGAATTTCAGAGTTCCTCGCTGGGATGAAGACCTTACTGCTGAATAAAGTGATTATATACAACTACCCCAACAGGACACTCCGTCGCATCTCCGTCGTCTCCACGGAGATAGATCGTATCCACGTGGAGCCTACGGAGATTCAACGGAGTGTCCTGTTGGGGGGGTAGGCTTGTGTTCCAAAACTTTGCTCCCGTACTCTGAAATATCGGTTTTCTATGTCTTTCTGATCAACTGAACAAAGCTGTGCTGTTCATTTGACCAGCTGATACTGCAACACTGATATTCAGAGTATGATGGTGGAGGATTGTTACTTTCATCACAAACATCAGGTGATACTGATACCCAGACGATACTCGCATCTGATAGTATTTCCCAATACCGACACGAGACTTTCAAAGTATCGTCGGAAATCTCGTCTCGTGCACCCCTAGGAAGAAGGCAAATGTTCTTATTGAGAGGTCGCACTGTAGTAACAAAACTGTATGATTGATGATATTTTATGAAAATTTTTGTCAGTGTTCACGACATCGAAATTTTTTTGTAACAACGATTTTAAATTCTAAAACGGCTAGTAATAACATCAAATAGCAATGGTCCATTGAATACAATACCAGCGCGGATGGTGATAATTCCCAACGATGTACGGGATTTCCTCACAGTTGTCGTACATGACGATTTGTCGAGATCGGGTCCCTTCGCACAGTCCTCTAATATAACTTCCGAGCAATGAATTTCCAAGTAGTGCTTAGCGTAACCAAGCGGCCTTGATTTCCAAGGTCTTTAGGTAGATTCAAATGCGTCATTTTTGAGTTCAAATCGGTTCTAAAAGTCAGAAGTTTTTGGGATAAACTGTATACCCGTAGACTTATGAACAAGACATGAATGCCATGAAAATACGCCGTGGAACATGTAAAACATGCGGCACAACCATGCAAGATAAACATAACATGCGTCACATTTATATGTAAATTAGTTGCTGAATTCTGATCGGCTGGAAGCTCAAACATCTCGGATTGCTATATTCAAATTTAATTATAAAATTCTGTTATAAAATATTCAAACTTCAACATCCTGTCATATCTCGGAAATTATCCGCTAATGGATTTCATGTCTGTGGATATTTTTGATCAAGATGTCCTCAATTATATGATACTGAGCGGTCAGCTAATTCGACACTGACCTGCTTTTCATGAGATTCGTGCGCGGTCCTTGAACCATGAAAATTCTCTGGATAAAGAAGCAATCTATAAAATTCTGTAATAAAAAAATTTTTTATATACCTCCGTATTTGAGAAGTAACGTTCAGGAAATCATCGGAATTCCAAATACGTTACTGTAAACAGCGATACTAGATTGAAGGATCCACCAGAATCGATCGCAATAGTTTCCATTGTACGTTGAGCTGAAATTTTTCTTCAGATCAGCCAAAATTCATTCAATAATTGAATTCAATATCTTTTAGAATTCGTTCCACGTTTCTAAGTGAACGGAGTTATAAATATGTATAAATCCTCAACAAATTTCATCCTCGTCGTGAACTTTTGATGAGAATCGAAGAACGTTTACTGGAAGAGGAAATGATTTATTCCATCATAACCTTATGATAAGGGATAATATAATGACTGGATGAGGGATAACATATTCACGCTTTATAGTTCATATCCGTCAGAAGAATGCTATGAGATACCTCAGAATTTCAGGTCTTATATCACGATAGAATATGATGGACATAAAATCTTCATCGTACAGGATGCATGTCATGAGAAAAGAGCGATTGAAGGCTATCGAAATCGATATGACTTACGACTGGAACATATATTGGTTGGCATCATAAATTTTCGAATGGATAACATCAAAATAATGTGACTCCAATTGATTAAAATACATCTCATTGGAATGAGAATTTCAGAAGATAAAAATTGATATACTACCCTTCGAGTACGAGCGAGTTTGTACATACTTGTTACATCGAATGTTATCGAATTTGTTGCTAATTAGAATGAAGTTCTAGGTGAAGATGTATACGCAGTTCCCAGAGAGGTTCGAGCTTACATCAAGGAAATATTAATGCTCGGGTACCTGGGGGCGTTAATTACTAGACCAGGAATCAAAATCACGTGAGGAACGTTCAAACTTTGGTTTACTAACGACGCAGGTCTCTAACTCCACGAATTTCAAATTTCAGGTAGAGTTGATAAAATAATAGAAGAATATCGAATTCAAATGTTTCACCGTATGAATGAAATCTTCTTAGTTTATAAGAATCTAGATTCCAATGTGAATGAATCTGATTCTTTGGAGATATAAATTTGAATCTTCGACCCGATCGAATCTTGAAGAAAAAGAGAAAAAATAATTTCTGATTTCAGAAAATATGAATTCCCTTCTGCGAGATGGAGAGTTTTTCTCTTGTTACAGGACACAAAATGAATTACCACGACTCATCACGTGGAATGTTTGTTGAAACCCTCATAGGAATTTCCAAGCCTTCAACAAATCTCAAACCAAAGAAAAAGAGAAAAATCTACAGGTGCTGACGGTAGGAAAATATCATTCGGCTTTGCTGTCGTGTAACAAATGACCGCGATGACGAGGATCTCAGACCGGAGAGATCCCTAGACCAGTGAATCTACATTTTTTTCTCACCTCATATCTCCACTCCACATCTGCCCATCACGTTCCGCTCGCTACCCTACGCTCGTAGAACGAGGCTTTTTCTCTTCTTGTCGGTCACCATCTCCGCCGTTCACCTCCTCGTCGTCGTCGTCGTCGAATAAACAGAGTTTTATTCTTTTCGTAGTTTCTATCGTGTTCGTACATACTTCTACCATCGTGAATCCAGCGTTTAATGATCTAGCAAGTCGCACATGGTTTCGGCAAGTATTGTCGTACACTAGATTTTTAATGTCCTCTCGTTGGGTGCGCGTTCAACGCGTTCACCATCGAAGTATGCTGTTGTATGGTCAAATTGGGGTTCAAATTAAACTCATATATACACGTAAAGTATATATGAAGTTCCTGCAGTACTATTTCAGTACCTGTGATCGGTTATTGGTTATGTTCAATGATTTGGATATTGATCAGGTGATTTGGAAATGATTAATGTCATTGGGATTCACAAGAGAATGTTGAATTGAGAACAATGTAGGGGTTGAAAATTCATCCTACTGAATTGTATCTCTATTCAATAGCTCGAATAGTATTAACCGTATATGATTCATGTAATTAGATGAAGGGAATACTATCCATACATCGTTTTTAGAATCGGAGAAATTTTAATAATCGTTCAATTTTGATGATAGGGGAGAGCGGGGCTACGTTGAGACAGTGGAAAGTATTCAAAAATGGTTGATGCGAAAATTCTGAGAAAAATTCCTCACAAATTGTATCATGTTGTATTAATGGCTGAAGTTTTGTGTTATACACTTCATTATTTTTCGGATTGAAAATGAAAGTCACTTTTGCGGTGACCAAAGTAGAATTTGACAGCTCCATTGTCAGTCAGTTTATCAAATTTTAGTTTCATATTTCCGTACTGAAATGAACATCATTTTTACCTAATTTTATGCTGGAAAAGGATCCATAAACAAAAAAACTCCGCCAATTGATAGGCACGAAGTTTCGTCGTCTCTATGGAAGTAGCGTCTGATAGAAGCCATATTGTCCTCAGGCTTGCCAGAAGAAACCGCCCAACTCTGATGATTGGCTGCTTCTTGTATAACCAACCAATCGTATTTTTGATTTCAAAAGAATTCACCAATCATCAAAGTTTGGACGGTTTTTTCTGGCAACCCTAATTGTCCTCCAAATCAGAAATTGCAGTGCAAAAGGCATGATTTGTGAAACCACTACGAAACTGTAACTAAGACGTGGCATAAGTTTCATGGTGATCGTATAATCGAAACAGGAGATATGGGCGTTCGCAGTCACAATTTTCGAATACACTCTTTTTTAGGGATTCCGTTGTTTTGAACGGGTCAACGCGAAACTGATATGGGACCATTATCAACTCCATAAATGACAGTGATAAAAATTTCATAAAAATCGGACAGTAAAAACGAAAGATATTCACATAGGTGGCATTCACGAAATTCGGAAATTTTATATCGAAGCTTAGTGCTCACACTTCTCTTCCCTGAACAGTGTGGCCAGGTTGGGCTACTTTTCGCCGATTGGGCTACCCGAAGTGCCAATCGGCGAGTAATTTCCTTGTCATTGCGACTGATAGCCAATTGGGCTATCTTGGGCTGATTCCGCATCTCGACACGGAAAAGAAAATTGAGCGATTTTGAAGGAACCGTTTCACAAATCCTGACTATGTATTGAGCTCCTTTCAAGAGGAATATTGCATGCGATTGGTTGTCTCATGGCACTAGAACGAATTCTAAGAGACTGGTCTAATGACTAAAATACACCTGTCGCCGTGAAGGCAGATTGAAAGTACAGCCCACTCTGGGTATAATTCTATCACTTATAACCCTCGGTTATATTTCATTTAATTCAATGAGCACAAATATTCCCCCGCTCTAAGACCGCTTGTAGTTTTGGTTCATACATCTTGCTATAAGCCTCTCTGGTATACTGTAAAAGAATTTCACCGGAAAATTCCAGTATATGTACTGGAAGCAATTAACCTGTGCATGTACCGGAGAATTTTAGCACATTTGTACTGCAAAAATTTAGTACAAATGTTATGAAATTTCAGCATCAAAACTGGAAATTTTCTGAGCCTCAGTATTAGGATTTTTCAGCACACAAACTGGACTTTCCCAGGACATGTATTGGAAAATTAATGCTGAAAATATTCATGAAAATTGAAAAAAATTGCTCACACAAAGTGATTTTGTACGGACCTTGTGTTTCAAGATGATTGAGAAACTTGATCATTCATATGGATGGACAGAAAGTCATATCTACCTCACGGGATTTGAACCTACACTCTTCTACCTGCCTAACAACTGAAACCTAAAACCTAACCGATGAGCTCAAGCGTGACATGCTGGAAGGCCAGCTTGGGTTACTACATATGATTCATGTTCAGAATACACAAAGGAATAGGTCTTCGAAAAACCTTATATATCAATTTTATTTGCTACAATTACAATTCTTATTCGAAATCTTGATTATAAAGACTTGGAATTTTTCCTGCCAGAAATGACGAAGTCCAATAGAAGTGGAAAATTTCAGTGCAACAGTGATTAAATTCCAACATAACTGGAAAATTCCATCACGCGACCTGAAAATTGCAGTTCAAAACCTGTATAATTCCAGTATACCGACGATTAGGTTTTTTTTTCTAAATTCGAAATTTTGTCCAAGCCCTTATTGAGGGGATAATTTTTTCTGGTGCACAAAAACTGTGAAATTGTAGTACGAGCCAGTAAAATTTTCGCGAAATCATGGCAAAATTTCAGTACACAATCCCAAATCTGAAAATTCCAGTACAAGGACTAAATTTTCAGTTAGGTTTGGTGAATTTTCAGTTATGTTTGGTAAATTTCCAGTACCGTACCAAAAAAATTTCTGTACATGTACTGGAATATCCATGTTCCAGTTCTAACACTGAAAATTCCCAGTTCAGGTGCACAGTGAATTGCCAGTTTTTTTTACAGTGTATGATCCTTGGCCTGAGGAACTGGTCAACTGGACACCATGCGAAATATTGAATTTATTTCGATATGCAATGAGCACAAAGATGTGCATATAACGTGGACCAGAAGTTGGAAATGGAAATATATTAAATTTTCAACACACACAATTTGATATATGTGGTATGTTTCAGCATGAATTGGGCGAGGCTTATGAAAAGTAGTGCACGACAAAATTCTTACTTATAGTGGAAGGGATGTCGATTTCTCCCCACTGTCTTCTCCTACAACCCCTGAGCGAGGTCTATGACCAGATTGAACTGTATCTAATTTCAAATCGAATGTTTATTTTCAAATGAAACTCAACGTCCAATCACTTTTGTTTGAATTCTATTATGGGCTACTTTTGGGCGCCTACAAAAATTTATCAGTCATTTTGAGCTACTCGAACGCTTGCTTTGGGCTGCAGTTGATAATAAAAAACTGGTCACACTGTCCCTGATGTCCGATTTGCCTGAAATTCATATCGTACAATCAATATCTCGTAAATTGAATATGCTCAGAGTTCCATGGCATTCGGATGATACGGACATAGGGAAGGTATGCTTCATAAATATTTCCAAATAATGTGGATCGTAAACCAGAATTGTTCACATTTTCCGACTGATCAGGATGAAACTCATATGGGACTATTATTGGATCATAACTAGAACATGGTGTGAGTCTCATTGCAATCGGATGATAGGGAGCGGAGATATGCGCATTCGAAAAATCACAATTCTTATAACATTATTCCTTCCTGTCTCCCATTCTTCTGTAAGAATCAAGTTGAAACTCATATGGCACCACTATCACCTCAGTTCACAATCGTGATAAAAATTTCATAAAGATCGGATAATGGAAACAAGAGGTATACCCGTTCGCAATTCTGGGAGGAGAAGCACACATCCATCCAGACAGACAGACAGAAGGACAGACAGACACGGGACCCGAAAAATTCTCCGGATTCGGAGAAACATTTTGTTCTGAGAAATTTTGAATTTGGGGACAACAAAATTTCTGATCCCTCGGAACAATCATACAGCTTCCCTCTAACGAGGAAGCAAAAATTGAATTCATTCATGTACGACAATCAATTGCGTGTACCTTGAGATATGTTCATGTGAGGCGTGTACGCATGATTTTTAATGCAATCACATAGAAAAAGTATGTGAGCGTCCCAGTGGTTTGGAGTACCACAGGGGATTTCATTACTACACGATCAGATATGAATTAAAACAACAAACAGAAGTTTTTGTTGTTTTTTTCCGATATTCTACCTGATATAACTCTGTAATTTTCTGTTTATTCCATTCGTAGGGTGGAAAGTCATTCAAGGGATGTATCAACTACACTGGAAGAAAAAACTGTGGCTGACAATGAGCCCAAGCACAATTTTTAGTCACATTAGCTATATTTTCACTATCACAGCGGTTCTCATAGCTTTTTCGATGGAAAATATGGCTACTGTGACTGAAAAAATGTACTTGGGCTGATTTCCGGATACAGTTTTTTCTCAGTGTATTAAATTCGTTCAATAAATCATAATGATTCGAATTTTAGGGTTTCGCAAAAGGGTTCAATGTAAACTCGCCACACTGTAAAAAAAAACTGGAAATTTACTGTGCAACTGGACTGGAAATTTCCAGTGCTAGTACTGGAATATGGATATTCCAGTACATGTACAGAGATTTTGTTGTTACGTTACTGAAAATTTACCAAGCATAACTGAAAATTCAGTCATTGGACTGGAATTTTCAAGTTTGAGATGATGTACTGAAATTTTGCCATGATTTCGCGAAAATTTTACCGGCTCGTACTACAATTTTATAGTTCTTGTGCACCAAAAAAAAATATTCCCTCAAAAAGGACTTGAGAAAAAATTTGGAATTTAGAAAAAAAAACCTAATCGTTGGTATACTGGAATTATACAGGTTTTTAACTGCAATTCTCAGGTTTTGTGATGGAATTTTCCAGTTACTATGCAATTGAATTATACAGGTTTTGAACTGCAATTTTCAGGTCGTGTGATGGAATTTTCCAGTTGCTATGCAACGGAATTTAATCACTGTTGCACTGAAATTTTCCACTTCTATTGGACTTCGTCATTTCTGGCAGGAAAAATTTCAAGTCTTTATATTAAAAATTTCCTGATTGAGATTTTGAATAATAATTGTAATTGTAGCCAATGAAATTGATATATGAGGTTTTTCCAAGACTTATCCTCTTGTGTTCTAGATATGAAGCATATGTAGTAACCCAAGCTGGCCTTCCAACATGTCGCGCTATAGCTCATCGGTTAGGTCTTAGGTTTCAGTTGGTAGGCAGGTAGAAAAGTGTGGGTTCAAATCCTGTTAGGTAGACATGAGTTTCTGTCCATCCAAATGAACGATCAAAAGTTTCTCAATCATCTTGGAACACAAGGACCCTGCAAAATCACTTTGCGTGAGCAATTTTTTTTCAATTTTCATGGATATTTTCAGCATTAATTTTCCAGTACATGTCCTGGAAAAGTCCAGCTCGTGTACTGAAAAATTCCAGTACCGAGGCTCAGAAAATTTCCAGTTTTGATGCTGAAATTTCATAACATTTGTACTAAATTTTTGCAGTACAAATGTGCTAAAATTTTCCGGTACATGTACAGGTTAATTGCTTCCAGTACATATACTGGAATTTTCCGGTGAAATTTTTTTACAGTGCACTGTCCCATCCCATCCCATCCTATACTACTCTGGATTAAGTTGAGACACTTTCGATATCCGGATAAAATGTTTCGGCATTCAAGGAGTTCAACGATAAAGATCATTATTTGAAGGATACTCTGGAGCTCAGGTTGTACCTGATGATTTCAAGCGAAAGACATTGTCTTCTTCTTGAAATTTTCATTGTGTACACGGACAAATGAAAAGTGTCTCAACTCAGGCCCCTCTCTTCTACTATCCTCAACACATCCTTTCTTTATGAAACATCGAACGTAGAAATTCAGAGTTATGTGCGAGTACTTGTCCAATTCTTGAGATTGAGCTTGGAAATTACGTGGACGCGATTTCAAAGACGATTATTGGTCAATTGTTTCACATCAATAGTGAAACTGAAACTAACGACAGAATGATGTCACCTCTGATTGAATTTGATTCGAATATTTTTTCATGTTAAAAATTGATTGGGTGGCTTCCAAGTATGAGATTTATTTGCATAAATATTTAATCAAACATCTTTATAAGAAGTCACATCAATCAGCTGCTAGTTTCAGTCCCATACAGAGCACAACAACGAACGTACAGACTTCAACATTCTATTTTCATTGATCATAAATTACTTCTATAATTTCTGGAGCAAAAAAGAAAGGTTCAATGTTTTGAAGAATCAAAGTACGGTCAGCTTGGATAGCAAATTCAATCATGAAATTATGAGATGGAAGTTTAATGTTCAAATATATATCATTGCTATTTTGAGAGTATAAGATTTAGAATATTGAGAAGAGATATTGGACACGCCACACTCCGAGAAGGATATTCAAACGATATGTTTTGTCATAAGTGACCCAGGAGAAGCAAGTGTCAGTGAACTTCAAGATTAGTAGCAACGTCCATCTATAGTCAGACATGAAAATTGAAAAGTTACACAGTTAATTCAGTTGGACGTGATTTTTCAGTAGTTGTCATTTCAATTTTGTTCCTACCATGATAACCGACTGCATTGGAATCAATCAATTCGGTGGACCGCAGTTCACAAAAATTAAAGGATACTCAAGTGGTTTTTTCCTATGATGGTGATTCGAGATTGGGAAAATTCAATGTGTTCTTATGCCATCAATATCAATCAAACAGAGACCTGGAACAAGTGTGCGTCAGGATTAGGAGAGAAAAACAAATCATTCCTGGATGAGTTGGTTTTTTCTCCTCAAAATTTGACCTCGTTGGGATATCGTTTTACCTTTATTAAGCACTTCCAAATCCCACTCAACAATTCGTCATCAATCTATTACGGAATTTTCGTACGTTGATGAAATAGAACAAGATTAATTCTTCCCGGTATGATGGAAAAATATTCATAAAATTCACAATATTTGCAGGCATAATTTGAGGTTTCGAAACGGATCTAAATATTGAACAAAAATTGTAACAAAAGTTACAGAATCGATTTGAATTGTCATAAAATTGTACGCAGTGAAATTACCTACTGTTTGTCCCAGGTATTCGCATGGTATTACTGATTTCATGCTGACTATGGAACACATTGATTAAAGGTACATGTTATCTGGAAACATGCTCCTGATGATTAACGATCCCTCGCGAATACGGCGATCCATCTGGCTGGTTGTTCGAGGAATTAGCGCGGTGCCTGGCAAATTCGATAGGGAGTTTTCTATTCGTTATGTAAATTCTTCCGCTATAGATCTCAGTTTTTCATTCAGTGGAAAAGTTGATTCGGTGAAAAATAGTCGAACGGTAGGGAACATCTTGCTATGATATAAGATAGGTTTGTTTTTATCTCAATATCGAATACAACATATGTCGCTGAACGAACTTCTTCAAACGTAGTATAGTGTTTCAAACTCCACGTACAAGCATTAAAAATCCACAGATATTCAGGGATTTTTGAGTGGAATGAATATCGTGGTATATTCATTCTTTGGATGATTTTATGGAGGTTCAAAGTACCGAATGTAGCTATTAATCCTTGAGAAATGGCGAAGCTGTACGGGAAACTGTGAAGAGAAGAGATGTGGGTGAAATCTACCGAGATGGTGGATAAATTTCCTGAACAGAAGATTATCCCAATACCAGTTTCCAATTTTCCTGTTATTATAGAGAACTTTAGTCATACTCGTTCTTGAATTTCCGAACAAATAATCTTACTCTCGTATACTACTTGTTTTTCGGTATTCCGTACCGGTATATCTACTTAACGTATAATGAAACTTTATCGACAAACATGAACGATGGAAATTATTCGATTCCGTACAATCTTATCTCGATGGCATACAAATGCAAAGTATTAAAAGCGAAGTAGCAAGCGCGTGATGGTAGGGAGACATTGAGTGGATGAAATTTTTATGCTTCGAATCAATTTGTCGCTCGCGATTATGTATTGGAAATAAACGTTCTCGGATTTATTTTAAGATTTTCGATCACGTAATGAATGGAGGGATTTGAATTTCAATCGTCGATTGGAGTTTCATTTGATTATGGTTTTTGATCGAGAAACTGTGAGAATAATTTTACTCCTTGAGACGTTATTTACTACAATCATTATCGATAATTTAAAGTTGTCACTGATTATGAAAACAATTCCTTTTATTCCATTATCTTAATAGCGCTGGTATTTTTACAATTTGAACGGCATGCGCTATGCTCCCATCTCCAACAATTAAATGACGCACGCTTATTCCGCTGCACGTTGTGTACATAGGTAATTTTTTTTAGTTCTTGCATCCTGAATTTCATATCATTAACGTTTCATCAGCCACCATGAAAATTCAATTGAGCATCTACTGATGATATATAGAAATTGAGAAATCATGAGTGCCCAAAAAGCTTCATATTTCACCAATACATTGAACAATTGCCAATTCGGAATCGTTATTTTCTTTGATAAATATGTAACACGAATTTTGAATGTTTGTTAACATCGAGACCTTCATAAAATGGAGTGATCACTTCTCGTAAATCGAAGTGCAATTCATCACACAAATGTGAGCGAATCGAGCTGCATTCGGATTATAAAAATGTGAGCACAGGTAAAACCGTTCAAATTTTATCGATTCAATCGGCCAGAATGAGATCTGTATATCTGATGATGATTCTAAAAAGATTCTTAATACGATTGAGAAATGAATTGAAATTAAATGCGATAATTCTGATGATGAAATATGCATCGAATATCGGTTTAGTATTTTACAAAATCAATACGTAGAAACGATCTCCTTGGTAAGTATTTAGAATACTCTTATGCATAGCAGGTAACTTGTTCGCTTGTTCTTCGTCCGTCAATAAAAACAAATAGGATACCCATTCAGTACGGTACAGCTCTCCGGAGAATGTTCTGTATTTACTGCATCTGCTGCGTCAACTGGAATGATATTTTCTCATCGAGAAAACTACTCGAAATATGACAAGTTTTATGACCTAATGCGACGGAAGTGGAACGAGAATGAAGGAATCATGATATGGATACACAGTAAGAGCTTTCCATACATTTTAACTGATCTCACGTAGAAACATTCCGCCTGCTTTGAGCCGTGTTCATAAAAACCTCTCATCGAATTAGCGAATGTGATCAACCGCATTTGATTAATCTGGAATGAATACACAATTTTCTAGTCTCCTGAATTCTAATTGAGATAACTGAAGAGTGTTTCTCACGCGGAACATCGCTCATTAATCACCCTTCCATAAGAGATCAATTATGAAACAATGAATATTAATGAAAACACATCCTCGCAATCATTGAAAATCCACTATTCATCGAGATATCCCGGTAGGACACTGAAAGAGAACAACATTCGTTATATATTCCGCTTGATCTGAATAAGTAAAGCATAAGCTGCGAGCAACGTTATTATCTTCCACGTAAAACTGGGGCGAGAACTGCTCACAGCTGTGGTCATGTTCTTGCATTGATTTGGTGTTTGAGTTGTGCGGTGAGAATAAGGAGCCGCTGAGAAGTACCGCCACTGAATTCTTGAACCGATATTTTCCATCAAGCTAATCTGTTTGAGGAAGTGAATGTACATTTTCTAACAAGGATCAGGTACAGGATGACGGTAGGGCAGAAAAATAGAACGTGAGAAGTGGCAAAGTACGTGGAAAAATTATAATGCAGAAGGAAGAAAAGCGTAAAGAAAAGTAGAACGAAGAAAATGAAAACGAAACACGAAATGACGGAAAAAAAGAAACCGAGGGGAACCAAAATATAATACAAAGAGCATTTTTATTGCGCAAAAAAGAAAAGTGAAAATCGTGCAAAACGTGAACAAAATACTAATGTAAAAAGGAGTAATGTGAAAAATGAACAAAACATTACAAGGTTCTTGAATATAATACCTAGAGTGGAACGAACAAAGTGGGTGTAGCGGCTTTATTCATTCGGATGCCAGTGTCATCCTTCGCGTACATTCGAGAGACAACGAAAATGTACAATAGAGTTGTTTTGCAAGAAACATCCTTTCTCTCCGGCGAAGTGGGTGGGTGGATAATAAAAACTGTATTTCCTCGAAAATCATCACAAATGCACTGTTTTCTTTTCTTTGCGTTATCAATTTCCATTTTGTTCAAGTGGGGAAATTCAGTTTGCTAACAATTGAGTTTGATGATAAGGTTATTCGAGATTCAAATTTCTACATTAAAAACAGGAACTCGTGATTCGAATAGAGGAGTTCAAAGTTGGTAAACACTCATCCGGAGTTGGAAACATGATTTCTTGCACTGGAACACAGAAAATTATATGAAGTCTTCCATTCAACTGCATAAAATACCGCTTAATTCAGACAATGCTTGAATTAGTTCGGGTTCGTGAGATCTATCATAGAAGAGCATATATCAGAGAATTAGACAAAGAATCGAAATTTCAAAAAGAGACTGATAAATAACGCATGAATTTTTGTTCCAAGAAAATATTGTTGCTGAGAAATTGGAGATCATTCCAGTGAGAATATTCCATCCTTTGTTGACCGTATTCAAATTGATAAGAAAAGAATCGATTCCCACATAATCAAGATGAGAGTTATCTATCATTTCAAGTGCAATGAGTTCCAGTATTCCCTGTCTAGAAATGATGAAATTCTCTCATGTAAAATTGTTTCGAAATAAAACCTTCTAAATATAAAGAAATGTATTAAAAGAGTTGGTTGATTGATTTTACATTGAGAACAAGTTTGAAACTCGGATCCCTCTGTTCTTTTCATGGTATCGTACGTAACGTTGTGACGAGATCCGTCAGTGCAGAATAATGGCGGTAGCAACATCTCGTTGTGCCGTGACAAGTCTCATCAAATCATTTCCTGCGCAACGCGTTACCATAAAGGTGGTACAACGCGTGGTCAAGTGTGTCCATCCTAAACCGGCGAGTTCCACTGCTGAATCCTAGGCATTGTGGGTTGCTATCTCGAACACACCAGTTAAAGATACATTCACGCGAATATAAGAGGAGGTGCGAATAGAGGACAAACTCCAAAATACCAAAGCAATCGGTCATCTCGTGACTCATGTGCAAGGTATCAAACTCAACGTTTTAATCTCAGTAAATTTGACGTATCATACCTTGTAACGAACCCCTTTTTCAGGGTCTTTTCACATAATATATGTAAGTTATGTATTGATACATGCTACATATTAGGTATGATATTTGCGTCATAAATGTAACAAATCCTACAATGACGTGTCATTACCCAACCCTGCTCGTGTGTATTGTTAATTGTCATAAAAGCAATCACTACTTGCATGTGTATGACTCAAAGTGATGAGCTGATGAATGATGAGCATTTGATGAGCCAATGAATTCGTCAAGTATTTTCCTATATATTTATGCAATACATCATGACATTATAATAAAATATCGACCTTGGGATGCATTCAATATCCCTCAAAAAAACATATCTAAAATGCTGACCGTCGTTTTGATTATCAAACTTTTCTTCTAATATGCAATGTTGGGAAGAATTTATCAATGAGATGACAATTATTGACCCATACTTCTACTCCATTCATCTATAACTAGATTTAGCGATATTTTAGGTTACAGCTTCATTATCAGATCCAAGAAGTAGTTTTTGGAAATACTGTGAATTTAATATCAACGTTCACGGGAAAACTTCATTGGATCGCGCCGACACATGAATAGAAATAACTAAGAACCCAATTGTACTCTTCAAAGCGAGTAAATATTTCACTCTGATACTGTGAAAATTCAATTTCATGGAGTGAAATCTCACTCTTGTTGGGATCGCAGGATTTCCGCTCTTCAAAAGTGAATTTTTCACTGCAAGAAATTTAGAGAAACAGATGTGACAGCTCCATGCATGGTAGAAGATTCGATACGTAACATTGACGAACAACATTATCCCGTAATAGTGGACGGGAGTACAACTATCCCATGTTGGAGCAGCCAGAGTTGACAAATGGCGTGGTACTGGCAGAGTTGTATTTGCAACTTCGGCAAAAACAACTGTCAGTACTGGCTAACGTTGTCAGATGGTCTTGAGCCAGTATCGAATTAATACTTTTCGGAGAATACCCGGACCGTACAGAAACGGAACCGTGTCAGTACGGAATCAGAGTTGGTTGGATGATGAAATGCGGAAAAAAAACGATACGACACCAACATCGATGCAACGTTGTTCTAATATGGAAGAGATAATGGATAGGGATTCCACTGATCTTTTCAATAACACGGTTACTCTGATGAGACAATACTGCGCCAGTGTTGAGCCAGAGTTCGATTGATGACAATGTGCCAGTATTGATAGGACTCTGGTTGATTATGGGATCGGTAGTCAGCTGACGTTAGAATCACGATCTTGGCAATTCAGCTGTGATAGTGAGTCGAAGTCTTGCCGGCATTAGGCCAGAGTTGGTATGATAATTAAATATGTTTGAAGGATAGCAATGTGATAGTATTGACAAAACTGACTGATTACGAAATCGGTGGTCGAATAACATCAAAATCACGATTTTAGCAACTTGGCTGTGTAGTGAGCTGAAGTCGCGCGAGCATTCGGCCAGAGTTGGTATCATAATTCAATATGTTCGAGAGACAACAATGTGCAAGCATTGGCAAGACTTTATTCCATTACGGAATCTATAGTGAATTGTATGAGTTCAACGGTCCCATCACAATAAATGACAATTTGAGTGATTCGTCGTCAACTCGGAGATCGGCTGATGTGATAAAGACTCAGTTTCTCACTCGCAGGACCCGGGTTCGATTCCCACTCAGTCAACTCTCAGGACACCACTTCCAAAGTACCTTTTTCGGATGTCGATAATGAGAACAATGAATGATTCAGATTTTCAAAGTTCTAATTTAATGTATTTGGTTTTACTCGGAATATGATCACTCCTGGTAACTCCGGTTACCGTTGCTGTGCCAGTGCTGAGTCAGGTTTGAATTTGTACATAGGATGTCATCATCTCGACTCCTCGTTATTCCTCATTCAACTCTGGCAAAACAACTGATCCTGTTGCAATGCCAGAGTTTCACCATAGCAGGCTTACATCAAATATCGCTACCGCCGTGGTGGTAAATGTTATACTGGCCCTTATGTGAAATGGTGTTATCATTCCAACTTCTTCGTCAGTACTGGCAATCCAACTGGCCCCACAATGGTCACTTTAGATTTTCTAAATAGTACTGGCACCTCCGGCAACAGTGGTGAGCCAGCAGCGGCCCGTGTTGTCATTTCCACATAGGATGTTATGGTATTTCGGTGAAACAAAACAGAAAATCATTACCACATATCACAAGCTCATAGGAATAGAAGTTGCAGATGCTCAAGATTTGTGTGACGTTTCCACAGAGTAATTCAGGAAGGGTGGGTTCAAATTAGAACATTCATTTTCAATTAGTGTCAGCGTTACCAGCCTCCTACTTTTCCAACTTCCATCATTGGACGTTCCATTCAACAGTTGTGTGTAATATGCTGATCTATGGGGAAAAAGTAGGAATCTGCCAATGTTGATTGGTGTTGATGGTGCAAATATGATGCTCGGGGAACTGAATTCTTTGTTTTCTCCTAAATTGAAACCTATATATCGGGTTTGCTGAACACTTTTACTCTCTTCTCCGTAAAATTCCTAATTGGCTCTCTTATAGTACAAGGAAACAAATAGAATGTACATTGATTTGTCAATTAATGAACGATCAAGATACACAATCAAGAGAATAGCCACATTATCCGGCGTTAGATGGTCTTCATGTTGAAAATTCTGGGGCGGGACTCCCGCGTGACTTGGTTGAACTCATGTAGGACTATGTGGACCCTGCACTGGCCCCACGAAGGAAATGAATGAGGCCTCGTCCAACTGGGTCACACCTTGGACTAGTGTCGCCGCGATCTTCGATCTAGATCGAAGATCGGCTCGGATCGCTCGAAATTTCGATCTGATCTTCGAGACGAGTCGACAGAATTTTAGACGATCCGAGTTATAAGCTGAGCCACCAACATGAGATCGACGAGCTAGATCGTGGTTGAGAAAACTTTGCGCTCCCCGAAAAAATTGAAACACGTGTGAGATTCGCGAGTAAGGGCTAAATTTATACTGTATTTTTAGATGAATAGTAGCTGTTATGGTAGCAGGGGTATTAAACAAAAGGTGATTTGAACGATTGTTAAAATGAGGAAATTCAATGAAAGGTCCTGATGGCCTTCACGAGTTCATGCCTTCACTGAGTCGTTTAAATTATGTTTCCGTTTAGTACAGTGCTGAAAGAAAGTCAGGTATCAGTTCTAACGGTAATACCTCTGATTACGTTGTAATTGATGATTTTCGGATATCTGTAACCATCGAAATAAAAGAATCAGGAAGGAGCCTTCTTAGTAACACAGTGAAACGGCGATGAGTCATTAAAGATGACTGCCGAATGTAATGAGATTCATGTTAAATTCGAAATCATTACGAAATAATGGTGCTGTTGAAAAAGGGTAATCACGGTCAACTTTCAGTTACTGATCACTTCTCATTCATCTTATTTATGTTTAGCACTTTTGATGGATTTAGATGTTGGGTTATGTGCAGGTGAGGTTGTGGTAGTGAATAATTTTCATTGGACATCTGAACAAAAACCCTTATAAAGCACTAGTCACTAGATGGGTTTTTCTGTTTCACTAAATTCCAGTAACATACTGAAGCTCGGTCACATTCACATAGAGCCAGAGTTGCCAGATTAGGGATCGATCTGAGGGAATCAACAAATGTAAGAACTGTGTTAAACAGAATGACCTATTGGAAGCGTCTAGGGATCCTTAACCTGGCAACAGTGCATAGAGCAAGAATTACGCGGAACCCTTAAACTCCGCATGTTCATAGGCCCGAAAGGCCGCTTGCCCGAATTATCACATGCCCGAATGTTCGTACACGGTAAAAAGTAAAACTTACTTTCAATCTGAATATCAGCTTACTTAAAGATGCAGCCAAAACTAGCCCTATTTTGACTGAAAGTAAGTACCGAAAACAAATGCCGACACAATGGAAAAGACTGAATGTCAGTCAAATTTTCAAGTAAGATGCAGCTACTTCAATTCGGACTTTTTACAGTGTAAGCCCGAAGGTGCATGACTCCGAATTCCTGATTATAATTTATGTTGTAACTCGAATGTAGGATACTTTGTACAATTGAAATGTGTTGATAAGCCATTGACACGATCCTAATTCGCTTTTGTGCCGTATAAAAGTACCCAGTAATTGATTTGAACCATAAAGATGTCTTCAGATGGCAGCGATTAGCGACGAGCGATACGTTAGATAAAAAGAGAGGTAACATGGGACCTCTCTTTTCATCAAAAGTATCGCTCGTCGCTAATCGCTGCCATCTGAAAACACCTTGATTCATCATTTGAACTTCGGGGTTATGCAACTTCGGGCTTACGGACATTCGGGCATATGACCATTCGGGTATGTGACAATTCGGACTAGCGGCCTTTCGGGCCTATGGACATTTGGAGTTATGACACCCTCCCAGAGGTAATTGCAGGGGGCATAGTCTCAAATGTGAAATTCGAAGAAGCGTTTGTGGCGCCGCCCAAGTTAAGGACACTTGAACTATTCCAAAGATGTATACCCACACTACTTCACAAATTTTTATTATTGGTCTTCTAGTGGTGTTAGTGCACGCATGTGATGTTAGTTCAAGTGTCCTTAACTTGGGAGGCGCCACAAACGCTTCTTTGAATCTTACGTTTGAGTTTCTGCCCCCTGGGTAATTGGTAGACCGCGATTATCCCGAAAGCGTGTTGGCCCGAAAGTTAAAATCCCGAATAGAAGTAATCTCGAAAAAATTTTGGTGACATCTTATTTCATTAGCGCGTGACTAATAAAATATAGTTATCTTTTGGGATTACTCTTATTCGGGATTTCGACTTTCGGGTCAACACGCTTTCGGGATAATTGCGAGGATAAAATCATTACCCACACAGCACAACAGGGCATAAAAAGTTCTCAATTGATTTATTTTAAATCTCATAGTTCTTAATGGCTTCATTATGAATTATTTCTGAACTGATGTGCTGTGTGGGAAGTCGACCGACTTAACAGAATATAAGTTCAATTTTATGGAAATGAAGAATCATGGGAAAAAATACCATCATGACAGTAGGGTGAACTGCCCGGTAGATGAACGATTCATAATAGCAGTAACTATTAGAACTGATATTATCTCTGCTACATAAAAATAATTCGATTATCTTCATAAGAAGTTAATTCTCTTGTGAAAATAATCGAATTATTTTAATGTAGCAGAAATTTTGGACTTTCATGCATCGTTCATCTATTGGATAGTTGACCCTATATTGGTCCCATGATGATGATGATATACTTTCGCGTGATGAATTTTTTATTTTCATGAAATTCAAATTACATTCCGTTAGATGAGTAGAGTATCTGCAAATTACTGTCAATGATGGGACTTTGTACAGTAAAATTTTTTTCAGCGTATGACATACATTGATGAATTTGTTTCTTATATGACCGATAATCATCTTAATCGGAATCCAGGGACGTCTTTGGGGGGTGGCTCAAGGGTCTATAGCCCAGAGCGGCAAATTTCAGGGGGCGGCAGAATTATAGAAGTTTTTTTCCAGTTATCAAATGCGTTCGAGCACAAAGGGAGCGGCGAATGTGAATTCAAGTATTTTATGTTAATATATTCACAGTATTTAAATCATTTACTCACTTGTTAAACACTTAAAAATATACAAATGTGTTGATAACTCAGATTAAGTATTTGATAATTGAACATGTAATCCATTTTATGGATATATTTACATGCTCTGAAGCGTTTTAAAAGCGGCTACAGGCTTCAAACTCTGAGTGTATCAAAATAAAACATTAGAATTTAAAGTGTATGTACGGAAGTTGGATACATTCGAACATGATTTGTGCATGAACTCATCAAACCGCCGTGTATGGTTGTTTGAACTGTTCTATTCCTTACCCTGGTTCAAGTGTCATAGCAATTCATAAGAAAATGTTGTTATTATGAAACACTATGGATTTTGCAACACGATATTCATAAGTCAACCACGGAGTCCTATGAATTTCTGCTCATGAATGTATGTTCATGGGGATACATGATGAATCATAAACAGAAATTCATAGGACTTGCTGGTTTACTTATGAATATCCTGTCGCAAAATCCATAGTGTTTCATAATAAGAACATTTTCTTATGAATTGCTGTGCGACGGAAATTCACGGAAATAATTTACGTATCAATCTGCTGTCAAAGTTTTTTGAATTCATGAAATTTTTTTTCAATGAATGAATTTTCATTATGTATTTTTTATTTGATTCAAACAAATTTCTCCAGGTAGCGATTTAACCTTTTTCACAAGTTCGCATTTCCCTTTTCATCGGCAAGCATATCGTTATAATCTTTCCAACGGGAAGATTTTCCTGGAACTTCCCTGAAATACAATTTGTGAAATTTAATGTGCGACTTTTGGAAAGTTCATATTTTCTTTCTATTCTTTGTTAGGTATTCAGAATCTATCATCCATTTTCAAGTAAAATTCAACAGAAATATGGACCGTTTTATCTTTATTACAAACTTCAGAAATATTCTCAAATTTTAAGAAATACTCTCAGATTTGAGGAAAAATTCTGAAATTTTTATTCAAAATCACTATTCGATCTTGGCACCTCTAGAGCTTCAATTCCGGTACCTCGTTGATCCTATACACTTATATAAAAGTTTCTGATCAGATGGATAAGTTCATTCAATAATTCCGATATTTTTTTTCGATTAAGGAAATGTAGGTTACCAATAGTTTATAATGCTAAATGTTTAATCCTGTTGAGTGTGTCAAAGTTTTATTAAATAATATATTGTTTCGAGTTATATGACATAGTTTCCAAATCACATGAATACACCTGAGAGAATGATTGAAAATATTAATTCAGCTCAGGTTGGGGGCGGCGAAATATTATCAGCCCCTGGGCGGCGAAAACGTAAAGACGCCCCTGTCGGAATCCCAAAATACGGTGGTAATAACAAATTTCATGAAGACTACTTTATTTAGATATTTTAAAAATGCAGTAAGATCGTACGATCTTCGATCTGACTCGACGATTTTCAAGTCGATCCGAGCTGTAGGTTAATCGATCTAATCTTCGAACCGATCCGTATCTGAATGGCAAGAGCCGAGCCGATCTGATGCTCAAAGCTCGGATCAGATCGGATCGCGGCAACACTACCTTGGACCGATTTGGGTCGTACAACACATTTACTCAGGAGACGAGGGATCTTGATATACCTTGCACCACACCACCTAATACCCATAATGGACTAACACCAAACGACCCTTTCTTGACGGCAATCAATTCTTCGTTACTTCAACTACAATATATTGAATTTCTTGTCAGTTCATCATTTGTTATTCAGAGTCGCTGGAGCCACCTTAAGCTCAAAATAAAAAATCGCTCAATATGATATCCAGTTTCAAGAATTTCTTCATCGCTATTGAACATAATTTTGTTTCATTTCGAATAAATTCATATTAATTGACCCGTCTTCCTTAATTCAATAATTTGGTAATAAAAACCCCTCAAAAGATCCCTTCAGAGAACCTCGGAGTCTGAGAGCCAAATGCATTATTGGAGATGAATTATTCAATTAGGGGTGATTAGCTGACAAACGGAAGGTCACAAGATATGAATCTATAAATCAAGAATTATGATTGAACATTCATTTCGCTATGTGCAGTTACACGCAGAGAAAAATTCTTGCTGAAAAAGCGATTTCGAAAAATCTGCTTCGCTAAATTAGCAAAACGGTTGCTGTTACAGCAAAAATATCGCTATTTTAGCAAGATATTTGCTAATCCAGCAAAATTTTCTAGCCGTCTGTATATCTACAATTCCGGATTGCTGAATGGCAAGCGCTTGTCGAAAGAGCAAAATTTTTGCTGTAATAGCAAATTCTTTAACAAGTTTTATCATATTAGCAAAGCAAATTTTCGAGGTTTGCTGTTTCAGCAACTTTTTTTCTCTGCGTGTATGGGCTTTGGTGACTATCACCAAATGCTGGTAACTATAATGCATGGTAACCTCGATGCATGTTTATTGTATACGTGAAATTATATCAAGATGAATTACACCGATCGTTCAGTTCAATTCTTTGAAGTAATTTCATCAGAGTCATATGAGATTCGCATCAAGGAATTCAAAGCTTTTTACAGTGGAATTAAAAAAATTCAATTAAATTTTCACTCCATTGTGAATATAACTCACTTGAACCTTTCACCGAAAAGAGTTACTTTCCCAATGTTATCAGATCTCCCTGATATATCCGTACAATCTGATATACATACCACCGAGAGGATTCACCAACATTTACGTTTTCTTCTGATACACGTGAAATCAACGATACCATTTTAAGTGTCCAAACCTCCCACGAATAACGTAGACATTCGCACCTTTTCTATCTTTTGGTCAGATCATTGATCTATTTCAATTGCATTGAAAACTAAATGGCCCACAAAGTTGAAAAGGTAATAAATCCTAGCGTATATCGGAGAGGATTTTGTCAGAGTAACGAGATTAGATTTCCCTTGGTGTTCGAACCGTGACGAAATCTCATGATTTTCCAATGAATTAGGTTAAATGTGAGTGAATAATGTAGAAGCGAGTGGAGTTGATTGTGAATATATATGTATATATGTATGAACGGTTGGATCGAACGTTGTGTTCTAGATGCCTCACGCAATATTTTCAAATATTTATCAAACATCTGGAATATCTGACAGTTCGATCTGTGACAGATTTATGCAATCATTGCATGTGATATTTCAAAACTGATCTTAAAAATCGCAGAGATATTATGATTTATAACCCATGTGAGAGGATGCAATTTTGGAGTGAGGAGGGGGATTATGAGCAAATGACAACTGGAATTAGAATATGGATAGAATATCCGCATTCTCTAACTGTCACGTTATTGAACTTTGACTTGAGATGAATTTGGAGTGAATTCCCAGGTGGAAGAAATTTCATGTGAAGCGATTATCGCAATCATTCAAGTACACCCTCTCGTAGATGGAATTGTGGATTCGTTCCTTTCATCGTATCATTTCTCAGGATATTAAAAATCAACCGTTGGTATTTGCTGAAAAGGGTGGATAGAAAAATATCATCTTTGGATCGATGCCAATCCAATAACTTGTATAAAAATTCCGTGTCAGTGCCAGAGTTGATAGCGGATTCGAATTCAGGGACGATCTTGCAGAAAAGAAGTTGACTATTCATAAACTGTGAAAAATTTCTTTATGCATTCCTAAAAGAAGTTATTTGAAGTTTCTGAACATTTTTTGAGTGAATTTCCAAAGTATCAAAATTTCATGATCTCTTATGAATTTTCCTCAGAAATTCATCGAGATAGATATCCATGCAAAACTCAGGCATTCAGCCAGTTATGACGACAGTTTGCACCAGGTATGGTGATCAAGTGTAGAGAGTTTACGTTGACACCTACTTTAATTTCAAACAGAAATATTATCGCTGATATATCGGCAAAAAAAAAGACAAATTGTATCAAAACAGCAAGTTTGCACCAGCATTCATTCATATTTGAATCAACATTATTGGTTTTATGTCAAAAGTTTTGTATTGGCTGCTCATTGCAGTACCATTGAATCAAGCTTACACTAGCGTTGACATTCTCTGCTTCCCCATTGAGGCTCGTTGATTACCGAAACAATGTCGTTGTCATCCCAGGTCATCATAGTCTAACTTCCTTCTAAGGTTCCACTAACGTTTGTCAGGGTTGGATCAGCCTCACGCTACTGGTGAATTTGACGATAATTATTCAATTTCCAAATCCATTCAATATGAATTTCAATATGATTTCTTGTTGATGGAAAATATTCTTCGATTGTCTTTCATCCTCAGCGCACACAAAATTTTCATAGTCGAAAGAATACACCTTCCAAAGTGGTCGAACTTCTGTAACATTTGCGACGTTCTCAATCAGAACAATGGTTAGTGAATCAAACATCTCTACCTCCGCTTCACAGTTCGAGTTGGAGTCTGTGAAACTTGACCACTCTGTTTCTCTGTCCATCGACCACATCATAGAGCGATCAGCTTGTACATAATATAGGAATCAAAGTTACAGGACAAGAAACCATTCTGAAATTAAAAGTAGAGTTCAGGATTTCCGCATATTCTCTTGTGTAATAATTGAACGCAATTATGAATTTTTGGGCTATCGGAAACAGCATCAACAATTGTAGTGAATTTTACGAGACCCATCCGTCACTAACTGACTAACTTGTTCGAATCCAACCACCATATTTTATATAATTGATATTCATTCCACTTGGAACACATGCCCTTGCAAGAATTGACAAGATTCAAGGACACCCAAGCTTGTCCCAGGATTGGTACATGTGTCAGGAACAGGGGGGTGCAACTCGATAAAAACTATACGTAACGTTTTGTCACCATTCGATATTCCCCAAACTGTCCGCAAGAGACGCTGATTGTACTATCAGAAAAAGTCACGTGATACGATAATTTTTCGGTAACGACCCAGTACTGGCACAGTGCTGGTGATTAAAGATCCCCGGAGTTATATTTCAAGTGAAAAAAAAATACATTGAATTTGAACTTTCAAAACTTTGTGAATCTATTTTTCTCATCACCGTTATCTGAGAAAGACGCTTTGGAAGTGGTTTCATGAAAGTTCACTGGGCGAGTATTGAACCCGGGACCTGCGAGTGAGAAACAGAGTCTCTATCACATCAGCTAATCTCTGAGTTGACAACGGACCACTCAAATTCCTATTTATTGTACTAATTCCCTTAAAGTCACACAATTTAGCATAGACTCCGTAGTGAAACAAGATTCTACCAATACTGGCTCATTGTTCTCTACACTGTTAGAAAAATCTGTTTGAAATTTAATATAAAAAGTTTGGAAGCAATCAACACACACAATTGTGTATCAATTTTCAAACATTTTTGTATCCCAAAAATAATAGACAGAATTTTGAAATTCAAGCCACAACATTATAAAAATTGATGTAAAAAAATGCATGAATTTTCAACACTATATGACTTAATTTCCAAAATTCCTTCCAAATGTTTCATTATGTTATGGTGTGAAATTAATACAAAAAATGATGTAAAGATGTGAAATTACAATAATACATCAACAATGATTATTAAGTAAAATATTTATGCTTTGGCCCAAAATGTCTTTAAAAATAAAAAACTGAATTTTAATCAAAAATCATGTTTCGGAGGAGAACACTTGCAGATTGTCGACCACGTTGTTCACTACGTTCTCATGTCATGGAGAGAAAATTGGAAACCTCGAAAAGAATCGAACCACCTAAACCAATCCCTACCTGATGTTGCGCGATCTACTATCCTAACGCCCTAACGACCTAAGCTAAACCGGTACCTACGTGGTTCATTAGAAAAGATCAATGTAAATGACGTGGATATCTGATTCAATCCATCGGTTGAGTATAATAATCTATTAACTTATGTGAAAACTGCAATTCGGTTGACAGATGTGAGGTTAAGTTTATGTGATAAAAAACAATGAATGAATTATTTTTGTGAAATGTGTGGTCATTATTGTTTAATTATTATGTATTAAAAATCTTTTCAAGCGGAAGTTTAAAATAAATTTCCAAAAACTTGGATTATTCACATAAAGCTCGTTGGATGGTTTTACTCTTGAAGAGTACTGTCAAAGTTGACATTTGCAAATTGGAGAAAAAAGTCTTATTTTCTGTCTTGAATTTGTTATTAGAGTGGTGATAAACTTGTAGAAAGAGTTTGAAGGTTGGTTGAAATCCATATTGATCAGGAAAGTCGAAACCGTATTGCAAAACTTGGAAAATCTGTTAACGTAGCTGACAATACTGGGGTATCGAGTCAGCTTTTCCTTACTACATGAAATCTAGGCAGGAGAAATGTATCAAAATTCAGTGAATTCAAGTTGGTGTTGAGTGAGAGAAGACAGAAATATTCATTGGATTTTATTGGTTACTATAAAAATGTCAACAAATAAGGAAAGGCTATGTAGGACTCACTGTATCGTCTTTTAATATTTTTGTTTCAATAATGTTGTATCATGCTGCTACGAATGAATGTTATTATATTTGTGAAACACGTTCAATACACTTGTTTCTTCAATTTATTAGTAAGAAAATACAAAAATGTCCACAATACAAAATTATTGAAACAAAAATAATGAAAGATGATACAGTGAGTCCTACATAGCCTTTCCTTATTTGCCAACATTTTTATAATAACCAATAAAATCCAATGAATATTTCTATCCTCTCTTACTTGACACTAACTTGAATTCACTGAATTTTGATACATTTCTCCTGCCTAGATTCCATGTAGTAAGGAAAAGCTGACTCGATACCCCAGTATTGTCAGCTACGTTAACAGATTTTCCAAGTTTTGCAATACGGTTTTGACTTTCCTGATCAATATGGATTTCACCCAACCTTCAAACTCTGCCTACAAGTTTGTCACTACTCTAATAACAAATTCAAGACAGAAAATAAGACTTTTTTCTCCAATTTGCAACTGTCAACTTTGACGGTACTCTTCAAGAGTAAAACCATCCAACGAGCTTTATGTGAATAATCCAAGTTTTTGGAAATTTATTTTAAACATTCGCTTAAAATACTTTTTATTAAATGAGTTCTTCATGACTCATATTACTACAAAAATGATTTGATCTCTGAGTTTTTTCTGAGAAATATTGATGTAAGTATTTGAATAAAACTCATTCTCACTGCATCAACAAATTATGATTTTTTACATATTACAACAGCTATGACTGATTCAATAATTCATGTTGCACTGAATAATAGATTTTTTTAATACATATTAATTAAGAACTAACGATCACGCATTTCACGAAAATAATTAATTTTTATTTTTCAATTCAAAGAAGTCAACCTCATATCCGTAAACTATATTTCAATTCTAAAATACAAACAGATTTGTTACATCTTCTTTCTCATTCATATCACCTGTAATTATGTGTAAAAATTAATGAAAAAACCTGTTCAGCTGTTTAAAAATCTTTATGCAATACGTGCTGTATGGGTACTGACATTTCCGATATCAAGTGTGAACAATATTTTATTCATTTTAGAATTGAAAAATTCATTCTTCTCCATTTTATATATATTTTAGTAAGCACTTGTATAATTATTAGAGATGGTTTTACTCCACATTATCAATTAGTTCAACTTATTACATACTAATAAGTAGCTCACTAGTTTTGACCAACCAACGCTAGTTGGATTCAACTTATCAGTAATTGACCAGTACCTCGCTAGTTTTTTGTGCTCAGTTTTTCCTCTCTAGCGCCTCATCAGTCATAGGAAAAAATTTGTGAAATTTTTACCAGGGGTGATTTGATTTTACGATGAATTTCACTGATTCTTCCTTGAAAATTTCAGACTGTTTCATAGATTCAGTTCAAAGAGATCTTACAGAAAAATATTCACTCGAATGATAAGTTGGTATTTCTTGAAGCGTAATTTTCATCAATAACGCAAGCAATTCTCAAGATGCAAGGGAAATGTTTCGCATTTCTTAAATTACCATACATGATCTTTTCAATGATATTTACTTTTGAATTCACTCATTACAGCAATGCGATAAGAATGATCCACACACCAATTATAAACCCTCTTCCTGCATGTCTCAATAAGAACATGGTCTATGGCTCAGTGGTAAATCTTTGGCTTCGACACCGAAAAGGCCCACGTTCGATTCAAACTGCAGAAGAAAAACTTTTTCCATCTTGCGAGATTTTATTATTTTTTTTTTCTTTCATATTCAATTAGATATTGAATCAGCACCATTTTTTGGAGGGAGAACCACCATATATGAGGGTTTTTAGAAGTGAAAACACCATGAACACGTGTTTATATATTTTTTGTCCTTGGCAAAAACTCCCAGATTTTATCTAAGAAATAGTCTAGGAAAATACCTAAGAAAATGTCTAGGAAAAAGTCTAGGAAAAAGCTTAGGAAAATTTTTCCTACGGGGTGTGCCTTTTTTCAATACTATGTTTTACCATTGGAGTTATCGTACATATTGAACAAGTGATAATTAGATGCGCAAAGTGTAATTGCGCATTGATATTCATCACAGTTTATGAAAATTCAATATGTACATTTATGAATTTTCATAAACTGTGATGAATATCAAAAACGTTGTTTGGAATTTGAGAAATATGTGATTGATTTTCCAATATTCAAATAAATACAGAAATTCAATATCTACAGTTATGAATTTTCACAAACTGTAATGAATTTCAAAACTTTTGTTTGAAATTCATGAAATATGTGATTGATTTTCCAACATCCAAATATGGAATAAAATTCATATAGCGCCCTTGAAAATTAATGTACTTTTTTCTATGAACGTATATTAAATTCACAAACATTTTTAACAGTGTATCGAACGTATCTAATACTAATACCAAGTCTCGCTCAGTACTGGCGCGACTTCGGCTCACCACAACAGCCGGATTGCCATGATTGTCATTGTGACGTCAATCGACTACCGATTCCGTAGTCAGCCAGAGTCCTATCGATACTGGCACATTGTCGTCTCTTGTACTAATTGAATGATAACACCAACTCTGGCTCAGTACTGGCGCGGTTCCGTTTCTCTGCGATCTGGGTATTCTACAGACAGTATCGATTCGATACTGGGCCGAGACCGTCTATCAACGTAAGCCAATACCGTCTGAAATCCGGTGAACATTTGGCGCCAGTTGAAATACGGTGATGATTCTGAGTAAGCAAAGTAGTTTTTGCCGAAGTCTGGCAAATACAACTTTGCCAGTACCGCGCCATTCATCAACTCTGGCTATTCCCACATGGGTTGGTATAAGATTGGCACAAGCGTAAAAAACAAGCATTCATTAAGAACAATTGTGCCAATGTTATTCACATAAGTGGCACAATGTTTTTTATTTGTAATCGAATCCCGAGTTTACAATGGCTAAAGACTTGTGCATAATTATCGGGCCCAGACTGGCCCAACCTTCTCCCCATGATTGCTCACACGCCCTGGTTTCACACACCAAGATAGATATAGTTGACTCAAATAAGAATAAAACTTGACTCAATGGTAATGGGCTACTTTTAAATGTGATCATACACGGAAATCAACTGATCTTGAAGAACTCCTCGGACAGCACAACCTGCCACTGGAACGCTAATGAAAAGTTCACAGGACGTAGGAGAGGTTGTCTGGACTCTCAAAAAGCGTCCCAGTGACACATTTCGCTGTTGGGGCCCTAGTAGAAATTTTGAACGGGAAAATACGAGGGCCTAATGAGGCATGCTTGATTTCCTATCAGGTTTCGTTACGGTTTTTCCTGTTTTGTTTGATTTCATGGAAATCTCATCCGAACCCTATTGTATCCTTGGGTTAGAACCCTATTTGAATCCTATTAGGGAAATCAGGTGAGGCCCTTGTGAGGACCTCATAAGATTTTCCTCATTTACGGTCTCTGAATTCTAACGTCCCTAGTAAAAATGATCCATATAAGACCATATATAAACCATATACGGTCATATATGGAGAGAGATTTCATATATAACCACATACAATCCATATTCAATCGATATTCAATGCATGTACAGAGCATATACGGTGCATATACGGCCCGTATATGCATGAAGGTTGACATACACGGGCCGTATATGCACCATATATGCATTTAATGTGGATCAAATCTGGATTACATGTGCTCATATATGAAACACCAATGCATATATGATCATATATGGTTTATATGTGGTCTCATATGAATCATTTTTACGACGGGTGATCAGGGCTTTATTGGCATAGGTAATGCCTGATCTAATTTCTACTCGAAGATCTTTACAGGTTCTCAAGATGTCTCCTCTGTGCAGTCTTTGACAAGACTGAAAAAATTCAAGCTTGTCCCAGTTTTGGCACATTTGATTCATCGTTTTAACACGATTACGGTATTTTGAGGTGGCGAATCAAGCTGAAATATAAATCAAATTACCCTTTCCATCAACATAAGGGATGAAAGAAACATTGGTTATTGCTCGGCGAATCATTTGGACCAAGTTTGAAAAAACCATTGGCCAAAGCTTTTCCTGATTTTATCATTCCTAAGCCTAGATCAAGTTTGGTGAATTGTTTAAAAAAAGTCTTGGGGCATCTTGTAGCAGGCTTGGTCTATGATTGGGCCATTGGTCCATGACCATATAGTTGAATTCAACGCAGAGTTGTTTAAAGGATAAAATAACGAAAGAGTGTAAAATAATCTTCATCTATTTTTCCCCACTTCCAGAATGAATGAGAAGTTGTACGCCATGAAATTTATTAACATCATTTAGCTTTTGTTCACTATACATTCAATGTCTCTTTCATGAATTTAATCCCTTTGAAGATGGCGAGGCTAAGTCCTCGGTATTTCATTAAGTTATACACATGAATTCTGTTTTCACGGTAGCTTTCTTCGAACTTCAGAATTCCTCATCCTAATTGGGTTTTGTCTTTGTGTCGTATAGTCTTCACTCTGAGTCATTGAGGAATTGATATTCGTACCACAAACATGTAAAAACAGAAGAACAAAGAAACTTTTCTTGTGTAATTAGAATATCCCATTACTTTATTCCTCAAGTTCATGATAGTTATACGGTAGTTGAATTGACATTTGATTCATCTAAAAGCGTGTTTCGTCATTTCTGTATGTTCTGTACGGATTGTAAGTGATTCAACTATCAAATCTTCGAGAACAATGTATCAATATACTGTAGTGAAAGATCTGTAACAAGCATAGAACATGCACAAGTCAAATGAAGCTGCTTCATTCCATAGGGGATTAACTTATTCATTGTGAATATGTAAAGGTATGTTGAGGTAATACTTGCTCAACACGTAACTCCGGTAAACGCATCGTCTTGGAGGAGAACAAAGGAGAGCATTGATCATTGGATTTCGCATCTGCTGATTGTTATTACACGTCACATGTTCTATTAATATTGAATCCAGATTGTACTATAATGATATATAAGTTAATCGAAAATGTATGGCCTTTGATTCAATTTTGAGTGCAAAAGTACATTTTATCATAATCGAGAAAGTAGGAATATCCAGCCTTACGTGACGAAACCTTCGTATTCGATTCGGATAGCATCAATACCATCGAGGTATAGAATTACAAAAGACACATGATCCAAAACGAATTTCACCATTCGTTTATTTTCCTCTGGGAATGAAAATTCCTTGACTTTCAGAATTCAACTACACACGTTCGGTTGAGTCACGAGCCAAACCTTCCTCCTTTTTTTTTCCTTCATTCTTGTTTGTATACTTTCACATCGATATACCATCGATGGTACCTATAAGTTTCCCATACATATTCCACAAACTATACCGCCATCACGATATTATCCAGACTGGAAGGAACTACTCCCCCCAAAGATTCGCGATCCCCAAAGAGACCGATGGACTCATCGATAATTGACTCTGTCTTCGGTTCTTGGTTTCATTTCCAAGGTACCTAATTTATTTCTTCTACGTGGTGTATCCACAACGTACCGATATATTGGATGTGCAGATATATATATACGTCTACTGCGCTCATTCGCGTACACGCTCGCGTGCTCGTCTTATAGCTATTCGTCCATTTCGTGTATGGTGAAACTTTTCACCCACACGGAAGAAGAACGCCGGAGTAAGAAGTAGCGAGGAAGGAAGGATACACGAGAGAAGCGAGGATATCACCGGACACGAGCTCAAACTGTAAATTGAACCGATCGAAACGAAACATGTTCCGACTTCTACATCCTCCATAAGATATGGATTCGATATCTTTCGACTGCACCCCATGAGACAAACGGGATGGCAAGTATATCACATTGTTGATCGATCACAACAAATTTATTCATGAAATTTCTGGCAATTTGCGGTGACATATTTATGCATACTAACTCTATTACAATAATCGAAAAGCGTGGAACAGAGTGCGCTATCGAATTACGTGTTTCGGGATGTTGTGAGATTTCAAGTGTAAGGGATGTTACGTCATAAATTAAGAAACTGCACGCAATTAGAGTAAGTTACATGGAAGAGGGTATATCAGGGTATCTTTATCTATAAGCGTCATCATTGTTGAGGTTAAAACACAACCTGAAGAAAATGTTATCTAGAGTGGATATGTGTGCGTGTGTGTATAAATATACGTGTGATGTGTATACGCATGTGTATGTTCCCTTAGATTACGAAGATGAGAGAATTAAGAAAACGTATGGAGATATAAGGGAGGTAATAGAATACTCAAGATAAGGAAAATTTGATAGTCACGGGAAACTAGAGTTCCATGGTAAGAAGAAGAGTGGAATGGAGAAATGTGATGGAAAATGTCGCAATTTGAGATAAAATGAAACGAAATGAGAAATAGATTGGAGGGATTCAATGAGATATACACATTGTACGGTTATTACATTGACGCTTGATAAAATTGCTGTGAATTTCCAAGGATATGACGGAGATACGTTGAAGATTTCTGATGAATTTGAAAATTTGAATCAAGCAACGGATGAATATTTCGAGTGAAGGAATGCAGGTGAAATCTGGGAAATTGAATGATTGCAGTTGTGGAAATTGGTGGGGTTGTACAAACAACCTAGTACTGGGAAGGATTTATTTGCCACATTCTGGCAAGAAAAATTATTGGATCGTTATTGCATCTTCACTGTTCTTCAATACGTGTTATTTGTTCGACTGGATTTCGTAAATAACCCGATTCACGCCGATATTGAAACTCGACTCTGAAAAATCTTTACCCTCGACTCGATGATGGTGGAGGTTGTGCCAGTACTCAGCCAAATTGGATCGAATTATTCGATTCCAAGACAGATGAGCATATGTGGTATTTATCACGTCGCCGCATTCCAATGCTTCACCTTCATGCTTCAGAATATCGACTTTCTCCTTCTTCGGGAATTGAGATTAGATGTACCCATATGTCACGGTGAGAGAATCATTGGATTACTGGTTTTTAATACAGGTCGGATAACTGCTGAAGCTGCATTATAAAACTTCACTTGCACGCCATCAAAATTCGTTTATCGTAATTCAGGCGATTCGTCATTTCAACTTTCAGGCAGTATTGTTAAATCGACTGGTCTTGTGATGATTGAAGATTGTCCGGATTGGGAATTTTCCGGATGACCGGATACCGGTTATTCCCGGATATTGAAAATCCGGATAATTGGATACCCGATAATCCAAAGTACAATTATCCGTCCGGATGCCGGATGAATACCGGATAATATCACTGATGTAGAAATGGAAACACGGCACTACTGGCTTACTACTGTTACCGGACATGCCAGTACTGGCAAATCTACACGGAAAAAAATTTACTGTTGCTGCAACAGGATGCAGCCATGTTGCAGCAACAGGAGTAGTTTTGTAACTGCGGCAATTGTTACGAAATCCTTCAATATGGGATAAATAGGCTTTATAAAATGAATAAAATACGAAGCTTTTATTTACTTTTTTTATGACTTTATTAAACTCTCAAATGTTTAAATATTGAATTACAGTAAATGTCTTGTTGCAATGTCATCTAATCCTTTTTCTCTCACAAGAAGACAAGGCCCAATATGAGGTGACAGGTTTTGTTTTTTCATATAATTACGACTATTATCAATTCGAACATTCCACGCATGGTAATGTTGATCAAATTCCACAGTAGATATATAATTCAAAACAAAGTAAACATCATTTGCTACATTGTAAATTTTATAAATTTTTCCAAATCGAGGTCCTTCATTTTCATCAATATCTACTACTACTACGGTATCTAATTGATATCTATATCTATGATAGTCGATGTATTTCAAAGCTTGGACATCGGATATTTTGGTATTAATGAAGTATTTCATTTTGTCTTCGTTACATTCTTCGCATTTTTCTTTGATAATATTATTTTTAAAGTTTCTGGAAATCGATACATAAATCATTTTCAATTGGTCTCGAATAGCTATAGTGACTAATAAATTTTTGGTAGAAGATGTCGTCACGCAGGCATTCTTATATCTTTATTTTTTGACTCACATCTCATGCACCAAAAGTGAACTAAAGGTCCATTTTGAAGCATAAGTTCGTCGTAATGAGTCATAAGGTACGATTGAAAGGTTAAATTCACTATTAGGTTGCAACAACAGTAGTAATTCTGTTGCTGCAACAGGATTTTTTCATGTTGCTGCAACATGGCTGCCTCCTGTTGCAGCTGCAGGAAAATCCTGTTGCTGCAACAGTAAATTTTTTTCCGTGTAGAGCGACCATTCTGGGGCCAGTTGGATTGCCAGTACTGGCAAAGGAGTTGAAATGATAACACCATTTCACATAAGGGCCAGTATAACATTTACCACCACAGCGGGAGCGACATTTGATGTAAGCCTGCTATGGTGAAACTCTGGCATTGCAACAGGATCAGTTGTTTTGCCATAGTTGGATGAGAAATAACAAGGAGCCGAAATGATAACATCCTATATGGAAATTTGAACCTGACCCAGTACTGGCACAGTACTGGTGACCGGAGTTACCAGGAGTGATCATATTTCGAGTAAAACCAAATACATTAAATTAGAACTTTGAAAATCTGAATCATTCATTGTTCTCATTATCGTCATCGGAGGGAGGCAATTTGGAAATGATATCTTGAGAGGTCACTGCGTGAGGATTGAACCCGGCGCCTGCGAGCGAGGAACTGAGTCTCTATCACATCAGCCAATCTCCGAGTTGACGACGAATCACTCAAATTGCCATTTATTGTAATGGGACCGTCGAACTTATACAATTCACCATGGATTCCGTAATGGAATAACGTCCTACCAATGCTGGCACATTGTTGTCTCTCAAACATATTGAATTATGATATCAACTCTTGGCAAATGCTGGCGCATCTTCGGCTCACTACAACAACCAAGTTGCTAAGATCGTGATTTTAATGTCATTCACCCACCGATTTCGTAATCAGTCAGAGCTCACCAATACCGGCACACTGCTGTCTTTCAAACATATTGAATGATCATACCAACTCTGGCCTAATGCTGGCAAGACTTCGGTCCACTACAACAGCCAAGTTGCTAAGATCGTGATTCTAACGTCAGTTGACTACCGATTCCGTAGTCAGTCACAGTCTAATCAATACTGGCACATTGTCATCTATCGAACATATTGAACGCTGATACTACTTCGACTCAATATTGGCGCAGTATTGTATCATCAAAGTAACCGTGTCCTTGAAAAGATCAGTGGAATCCCTATCCATCATCAACTCCGTATTAGAACAACGTTGCATCGAAATTGATGTCATATCGTCTTTTTCTCGCATTTCACCATCCAACCAACTCTGATTCCGTACCGACACGGTTCCGTTCCTGTACGGTCTTGGTATTCTCCGAACAGTATTAATTCGATACTAGCTCAAGACCGTCTGACCACGTAAGCCAGTACCGTCTGAAATCCGGTGAAAATTTGGCGCCAGTTGGAAAACTGGTAATGATTCTAAATGGGCACATTTGTTTCTGCCGAAGTCTGGCAACTACAACTTCACCAGTACCGCGCCATTCGTCAACTCTGGCTATTTCCACATAGGTATTGTTAGTATCATATTAGGTGTACAAATAAGTTTCCGCGGTTTGTCAAAAGATGGCCCCACCAGAAGGTTATGGAGAAATTGTCAGATGTAAAACGTAATATCCCAAGTTTAGTCATCTGGCAACACCATAACCTTAAAGTACTAGTGATTCCGTATCAGCATCACGTAATTTTTTTCGTGCAAAAATGTCAAATTTTATTCCGAATAAGCATCATTTGCGGGAACTTTTGATTTACTTCTTTAATGTGAAAAAATCTGCAGCTGAGGCGCATCGATTGCTTCTAGAAGCATATGGTGAAGCTGCTTTAAGTGAGAGAAGTTGTCAGGAATGGTTTCAAAAGTTTAAGAACGGTGAGTTTGACGTTAAAGACACAGAACGCAGTGGAAGGCCGAAAGTGTACGAAGACATGGAATTAGAAGTACTATTGGAGGAAGATTCGTCCCAAACGCAAAAAGAACTTGCACTTACTCTACAAGTGACTCAACAAGCAATTTAACATCGTTTAAAATCGTTAGGAATGATTCAAAAACAAGGAAATTGGGTTCCATATGAACTAAAGCCGAGAGACGTTGAACGCCGATTATGCATGAGTGAAATGCTGCTTGCCAGGAATAAAAAAAAGAGTTTTTTGCATCGTATAGTCACTGGTGACGAAAAATGGATTCACTACGATAATCCAAAGAAGAGAAAGTCATGGGTTAAGCCCGGCGAACCATCAACATCGACAGCTAAGCCGAATATTCATGGAAAAAAACTCATGCTGTGTATTTGGTGGGATCAGCTTGGTGTCGTGTATTATGAATTGTTGAAACCAAGCGAAACCATCACTGGAGCTCTCTACCGAACACAATTGATGAGATTGAGTCGGGCACTTAAGGAAAAACGCGCCCATTACTACTCCAGACACGACAAAATTATTCTTTTACACGATAATGCTCGTCCACATGTTGCGGCGCCGGTAAAAACATACTTGGAAACACTCAACTGGGAAGTTTTACCCCACCCGCCGTATTCACCAGACTTAGCCCCTTCTGATTATCACCTGTTCCGGTCGATGGCACATGGTCTGTCTGAGCAGCGCTTCACATCATATGAAGACACCAAAAATTGGGTAGATTTGTGGATAGCGTCAAAAGATGAAGAGTTTTTTCGACGGGGTATCCGAATGTTGCCAGAAAGATGGGGAGAAGTAGTGGCAAATGATGGAAAATACTTTGAATAAAACGTAATGTACTTTTCCTTTACAATAAATTCCTAATTTCTTATAAAAAACCGCGGAAACTCATTCGTACACCTAATAGCTTCCATACCGAAGAGAGTGCTGTATCAAACAAATTATTTGAACGAAAAGGCATTTATGAACATGAATCTAATTTTACTTGTAACATAGGCACTAAATAATAAAAGTCTCATACAAAATGATGGTTATCTATTGATCGGAATCGAATGATATGTAATTCACCTTTTATTCATGCACATATAATGTAATTATTACTGTTCCAATTTTGAAGTCGTTGTGAGAAGTGAAATTTCGAATCGATTCGAAAAAATAATAAATAACATATCTGTTATACTACCCACTGAGCATTTCTGTTAGAACCTCGCATTAATATTGCAGCGATATTGATGCGATCTTGAAAGTACCTGTCATGAGAATTACAACAGTAATATTACAGAATTCAATTACAAGTAAGTTACAGCGATGTTACGTTGTCAAGTAATATTCCAACGATATTTCTGTGAGTTACTTTTGTAATATTGCATTTGCAAATTGAAAAACAGGTACTTCCAAGATCGCATCAATATTGCTACAATATTAATACGAGGTTCTAACGGAAATGCTCAGTGGGTAACCATGTATTGAAAAAGAATTTTACAAAGTTGAAAAGAAATACTCCCAATTATCCATCAAAATGATTATAATGAGGCAGTGTTTCGTAAGAGCATGTGCATTTAGTTCTCGTTGAAAATTTCCTTACATGTTGATATTTCCAACAGATGAACAGCTCATCTTCAGAACATCTGAACGCGTAATAACATTGCCCAAATGATGATAAATTACATTGGAACAATAAAAATAGTCGAACTACTCGCAGGAAAAACTAGTTAGAAGCTACAAATAGAAGCTTGTTAGAAGCTGACAATAACTAGAGATCAACAAACATAAATGTCAGAGTTGACACTATACATATGCACCAAAGCAATTTCTCTACTCTTACACATTATTTGCAAAATATACAAAAGACAAAGAGGCATATGAAAGGAGTACACAAGAAATGTACATCAATCATTTCACAAGTACAAAAGTCATTCACCTTCCATATTTTGGGTTGGCTTGAAACTTGAAATAAATGATATACAATGATTACAAAGTATCTTCAAAATATCTTTTGGATATACATGAATTGCATGCATGCTATATATTCCTCAGCATCACTTACCTTTTGAAGAGAAAGAAGCGATGTGATTGCCATCCCCACAAACGTAGTAACCCTGGTTAAAGTGGCATAGCAATTCATCAGAAAATGCTCTTATTGTGGAACACCATGGATTTTACAACAGCATATTCATGAGTAAATCACGAAGTCCGATGAATTTGTTCTTATGATTCATCATAAATACCTGTGAATTTATATTCATAAGGATTCATGATGAATCAAAGCACAATTTCTAGGGGTGTACGAGTAGTGATTTCTTCGAGTCGAGTCGAGTACTCGAAATTCACCGAACAATCAAAAACTTGTTGAGTATCTGGTAGATTCCCGAGTACTCGGAAGGGATATAATATATATGAATATGAATATAATCTACATGTAATAATGGATAACGATCCCTTATGTTCTCTAAGAATATTCTACCCTTTGCAAATCGACAAATTACTCGAAGATTTTCGAGTAGCTCGGAAATTTCGAATAGTACAAAATACTTGACTCGACTCGAGGATACTCGAAAATTTCGGGATTTCGAATTTCAATAGGGCACACATTAAGACATGATAGCTTACTGAACACAATATTGGAAGGAAAAATGAATGGTAAAACTCGAAGAGGTAGACCTAGATTAAGTTATATGAAGCAAATTATACAAGATAAGGGTTGTCGTAGATATGCAGAAATCAAGTGGTTAGCGGATAATAGACAAGGTTGGAGGATTTCATCAAACCAGTCATAAGACTGATTACTTCGTGATGATGATCGAATTTCAACTCCATATTGAGAAGGGAAAAAAGGGGTGGAAGCATTTTGCGAGGAAAATAAGAACAATGACATTATCTGGTATCCGATACCGGATAACTGTATTATCCGGCTAAATACCGGATATCATGATTTCACTTTCCGGCTATTTCGGGGATAGCACCGGATAATTGGATAATCAGATGCAGTATCCGGTATCCGGAACATCACTGGTGATGATTGTTCGAATTTGCCAACACTGTTTACCCTAGCAATGGTTCTGTATGCCGTTATGTTTCAATTTCCACAATCTTGATGGGTTCGTGGGACAAGTTTTGGTATGATGAGGTCCATTGAAAAAGTAGAAAAACATGTCAGCAGCGATGGTTACATAGCGTTTGGTTGTTTGTGAAAAAATGTGCAAAAACTTCAATGTTCTCTGCCAAATTTTTCGATGATGTAACTGATCACAGCAGTTATTTACAACTGAATATTTGGCCGTATTTCATTGTCAGAAGAGTCAACGGTCCAAACTGTAAGAATTATTGTTGATGCTTTCTGATATACACGCTCGGATAAACTTGAGCGTGAAATAACAGATTGTTATTTTCTGAATTCTAACCTGGGTTTATTCACATCAACATGAATGAGTGATCAATTCCCCGGACATCTCCGAGATTTTCATGATTGCCCCAAAAAATTTCGGAAAAATCCGGTCATGAGCCAAAATTATCCCCTAATGCTATTTACAAATAATGTATAATAAGAATAACAATACAATAATTGAGTACGAAAATGAAAACGTCTACTGCATAACACATAATAATTACAAACAGGGGGGTATAACTTCATTGGAAATAGTGTTTTTATGAATGTGAAATTTAATGTGGAATGTTTTTAGTGTGGGGTTCTGTGAGTCGGATTTGTTACATTCATCATTCCACTGAGCTGTGCATTATATCAGTTGGTTCCATAACTAAAGCTCGGTTCGAAATTGATTTTGGATCTTAGAAACTCAGTGATTCCCAAGTGAAAGACCCCTCGGTTATATCATAAGATATTTATCGGTTTGAACAATAGATAAAGGTAAAAGTCAAGTATGTACACGATTTCTCACAGAAAGTTCGAGTTGGTGGATACTTTGCGTTAGAACTTCAGGATCGTCTTCGTAAATTTGCTTGATTTAGAAGCTTTATTTGTCTTTTATATATATTATAATTGGGTTCAAGGGTTTCTTTTGTAATTATTTCTCCTCAATTCATAAATTCTGAAACTGCTGTCTAATGAGAATCATTTAATTCCTACCAAAGTTCCGTTATCTTGATTTAATGGTCTGTGTCACGCATTCCCCTAATCCTTCAAAGAATCTCAGAATCCAACAAGCTAAAGGCATCACTTGGGGAGCTATTATTCAATCAGGAGTGATTATATACAGTGAGACCCTTATTGATGCATTTCATAGCGCAGTAAATGACCATCAGTTGGTTTTGTATGTCTTCGAACGGTATTTGTTGATGGAATACAAATATAACCCATGCATAAAAACCGGCTCCATGGCTGAACGGTTAATACACTAATTTCCAGACATGGATGTCCGGCAGGCTTGGGGGTTCGAATCCCTGACTAATCAAACCGCCTTTTTCCCTAACGGTAATGCTGCGAAAGGGGAAATGGCGGTTGGTGCGTCAACCAAAGTTTATCCCGAAAGCGGTGACCACCGTAATAGAGGAACGACGATTGATAAATCAGGGAATCTTACCCCTGCCGCGTAGGTTAAGGTCGGAGGTTCTACCTCCAAAGTCTCTGTGAATTCAACCAACTGAAAATTGGCGTACAGGTCGAGGAGACCTGAGCCATTCATAATCTACATTTAACCTATGCATGAACAATTCATATTTTGCTTGTTAAAAATAAAAGTAATATCAATAATGTGAAAATTCCGAATGCATTCTATCAGAAATAACAGTTTTCCACATATTGTTAATCAAAACCTCGTATTTTGGTCCTTGAAACATTATTGATATGTGTTTTTTTTCACTTTTATTGCATACTGCGTATGCAAACATATCACACATCTTTTCATTTTGTGTGAATGCGAACATGGATTTATTCAGAATTTGATATTGTGATGATGACCGTCAATTAGTTCAATTGATTCACTGAAATCAGTAGATCAATTCCAACCCTGCTATTGTTATGGTACTGTAAAACGGGGCTACTTTGCACATGTTTTGGCGGTTTTTTTGTTTGTTACTGTTTTTTAACATCAAGAATTGATGTTTTCTCCCCAACGAAACAATGTGTCCTGCAGCTATTGAGTTTTGGTCAATATGAAGTCCCATCACCTCCCCACAATTTTGTATATAGATTTTTTTTAGTATCAAAGTTACCCCGAGTGTGGGGCTTCTTTGACAAGGCATTGAAATTCACATTGTGTCAAAGACCTAGAACGTGAAGGTTACTTTCACATCATTTTGATGAGAAAATAATAATATTTAATGCATTATACGGAAAATCAAATGAGAAAAGACGAATTTTACCAATCCATTCACCATCTTTACTAAAGAGAAATTTCACATAATAATACTGAACACTTAGTGTACAATTATAAGCACGTAATCAGTCTCGCGATTATCTTCGGAATCATAATCAACTTCAGCATTATCACAATTAACTCTAGCAATAATAAACCTACCAAGTTTGGACAATAATAGGGAAGGCTAAAAATAGTTATTAATCTGTATCCTCGCACACTGTACATTCATAGCCATGATTGGTTGAGCCTTTGTTAAACATACCACAAATCCAATTTTGGCGAGTGATGCAGCGAACCCAGTCTAGAGCATGATGGTAGAATCGGAATCCACACTTACAAATGTAACAGAGATCCGTCAAAACTGCAAAGCACCCAAACTGTACGAAGCCGTATTTACATATCGCAATGCAAACACCAACGAGGAACACGCTTAGATGAGACGAACACTCCCCTCCCAACACACAGACCCGGTGAAACGTTCTCAGCCTGAGTGGGTATAAGATGAGGGGGGGGGGGGGGTGCTATGAGAAATACCGGTCCCGAACATTGAAAAATAAAACATTCAAAATTCCGTGTGGGTGATTCCCCACTCAACCATTTTCCGTGTGGGGGGTGCTCCCCACTGAACCCACATTATTCGCCGGGCCTGCCATCGCAGGGAGTCACGCTAATTCGCTCCGCGCACAATTAAACCGTATTTTAGCGCTCTGTCAAAGTAGCCGCAAAAACTGTCAAAGTTACCCTTAAAGTCAAAGTAACCCCGTTTTACGGTAACCCGGCCTGCAAAGCACTCCTAAATTTGCGTTTATGCTACTAGCAGTACCACGGTAGCAACTTAGTAGCTTTCCCCAGATTTTGGCACTGCTTACTACCATAGCATATATATAATGGAAACTATAACGTAGCACTACCTCAGTGCTACCAGTATTACCAGGGAGTGCTACCAAGTAGTGCTTCTAGTAAGATACTACCAAGTCGCTCCCATTTTCATACATAAATTAGGTACTGTATGTACAAGACGCTTTTGAATGTGTAAGTGGATGGTAGCGACGCTGCTATAAGCACTGCCTTAATTTTGCTGGCTGGGAACAGTCAAATTACTTTGGAAGGTTGAATTTTTATTTCCAAAACATACCCTTTTGGTACATACGGCGCCACGATTCGGCTGTAATAAAAACTACCACACAAAAAAAACTTAATCTAGAAATGAGAGGAAAAATCCCTCTCAATCAGAAGAGATATTTCACTTTTGTTTTCTTCTTCAATTGAGAATATCCCTCTATGATTTTGACCAGTTGAATAACGAACGAATGAAAATTCTTCCACACAAAGACTAATCCTACTTATTATGATACTTTATGATACACAATACTTTTGATACCATAATTAAAGGAGAAGTTGCATCAAAATAAGAGGGATACTCTTATTTTGATATCAATTTCTTTTTTTTTATTGCATTAGTCACTGTAAGGGTCTCGCCCGCCACCACGGGAGTTTCACGACCTGTATATACGATCGTGGTCCAAATGGATGTATTTCGAAGAAAATTGAAACCAAGAAAATTGTTCCATTCATTTCACATCCATTCATCACTTGTCTCAATCAGTTTTACAACATTCATAAGATGTGTGTCCACCCGTGACCACTATTGTCTAAACGGGGGAAATTGCTTCTTGAAAATGTTCATAGTTCGTCAAATAGATACCGCTAATCATTCTTCATCAAATCCCTGTCACATTTACACTTGTTTTTCTTTATCGCACGAAGACCAAGAATATCTGAAACACTGTAATGGTGTCCGAACCTGGTCTAGTGATGTGCAAACTGATTCTTCGCATGTTCAATACTCATCCCCTCCTGCTCTCATCGATCACGGATCCGTAGAATGTCCAGAGGTGTCCAAAATGCTTCTTTCCGCGTCCTAATTACGTCCATATTCGCCCTTTTCTGACAGGAAAGAATTCCGCTATTGTAAACAAACGTAAATAATTGCGAAACACAGGTGGAAACGCCCGTTCCGACTATGGAGAGCTTTGGACAACTTAAGACCAACTGCAGCGGGAAAAATTCAGAATTCGTCCACGTTGTGTTGACCGTTGAATCATTAGTATTTCGGACAATCCCCCACGATTCGGAGACACGCTTTGAAAAACACAGTATTTTTGTCATAGATCACTAAGGATAGATTGGGAATAAGTATCACTTATGTAATTCGTGAACTCTCAAGTCGTAGAAAATCTCGTACAACTTTTGGACATGATACCTGGACATCTGAGGACATCTATTGAACAAGTACACTGCGCTGTCCGAATAGTGCCGAATGATGTCTTCCTCACCCTTTGTCTGGGGTAGGCATTTGAGTGAGAAAAAGGTCCGCGGCACTATTCAGAGAGTGCGCTGTAATAAACAGATATACCTAGATTGATCCAAAATTTGAGACAAATGAATATTCACAGACATTTTGGACCAAATTTGGACGAAGTACGGACCATTTTGTATACATTTTAGACTGCGTTCGGAGGTCCAAAATTTTTCCCTTGACTCATCAGGCATGAAGAGGCACTGCAGTGAAAATAATTGTGTGTGTTGCTTATGCTTCTATTAGGCCTCCAAGGTTTTCACTAAAACAGTTTCGTTTTTGAACATTGAGCTTGAGTTACGTCTCAGGACAACATGAAATCACATTTTGTAAGGAGGAATCTAATATTGATCACTCGTATCATAATCATTTGATGACTTCCTGCCATTTTCACATGAAACAAAATACCTTATAGCTCCTGCAAAAGCTTCATATCCAAATGTATAGACTCAGAACTAGGGAAGAGCTTGAAATGTCGGTTTATTCTCTTCCATCTTCGTCAATTCACTGTTCAAAATAACAGCAGTAATTTTATTCCATATTTCATTCACTTTTTTTTACAGTACAATTGGATGAGTTTCGTCACTCTTGTTCTAGCTCTTACAATTGATATTCCTCCAACACAGAGCACATATTATTTCAAATCTCTATTAAAGCAGGTCCCACTAGATTCGATTACTATCAAATTTTTCATCAGAAAAATCGTTATTTCCATTCTCATAGTGCCATTAGTCTCATATGGTGCATGGTACAATATTTCGAAAATAAATGTACCCTCCCGGCCATCATCAATATAAAAATGATTATCCGAAACACGAAACGACACTTCCATCCATAAAACATTCATTTCTCGTTTTCCTGATGTCCACTCCGACCGAGCATCAATTTGACAAAAAAACCGAATTCTCGTCTCTTCAAGTTTCCATCAATCTTGCGCTCGACAGATTCGAAACTATGACAATATGTACCCTTCCTGACGTGTCCCGGATTCAAACAACAAACATGCCTTTTTCACAGTTCGTCCTCTCTCATTGATTTCTCGGTTCTTTTTTGTTTTCATTCCCCTGTATTGCAAGGAACTAGAAGAGAGGGATAGAGAGAGAGAGAGAGAGAGACCTCTGAATAACGTAGTTCATGAAAGTTTTTTTCTCAAAGATTTATATCACGTGAATCGTAACGCAGGTTCCCAACGATTCCTCTTCCCACGAAGCATTGTCGTCGACTGTGGAATGAGAAGAGAAATCTACGGAAGTGAGTCACCCTCGAAAGAGAGATCCAGTATCCGTGCGCGATCCTTTGAAAACCATTTTGGAGTAAAGCACAATTGACGTCGAGATGGGAGGTCGCGATTTAAAGCGATTCGCGATATAAACTTGAACAGCTAAAATCCTAGCTATCTTCCTTTCGTATTTTCCCGTTCCGTTTCTGATCGTGATCTCACGTATCTGATTGTGACCAGAGTTCGTAAATCCGATATCGAAGTGACAAAGGAGACAAGCTAAAAAGAAAAGTAATACATCCTGAGATATAGCGTATCCTTCTCTATCTTCATGACGGAATTCTTTAAGGGGTGATAGGGGTGAAATCGTTAAGAGATTTTTCTTCCGTGAAGGTACATTCATACTGGAAAATTTCAGTTTTTATTGTTATGTTGTCTCAGATGGGATGAAATTTTCTCTCACACGTTCGGAATGTTCCAGAAGCTTCGTTGTAGGGTTTATGTGAATTTATCTTCATCATTTCATCTCATGATTGTTGTTTTCGAATTTTGTAGCACAACTGGATTAAGAACACATAATCCCAGCGGGGTCTTGGTTTTAATTTGAAATATAGAGATCGTAAAAGAACATGGTACATAGCATGTCTGGGGATCTAAGTGGATATCACAGATTTTACAACACTTGCTTTATAGCTGAAGTTATATAAAAAATATCTTGAATCTTCAACTCGTTCATCGTAGCGTGAGTTGGATAGTAAGAATAATAATGATAAACATTTCTCCCTCATCGACGTGTACAAACGAATTCATCCACGGATTAATTGATAAATCTTCAAGCGCCAGATAGAAGTTACATTCATCATATAATACATAAAGGAAAGGAAATAACAGTAGGAATAAAAAACATCTCTTGTATCGTACGATGTTTCAATCTACCTCTCTTCGTTATAAATTTAAAGTGTATCTGCAGGTATGCGAGCTGCATAGCGAAGAAAAAGTAGGACACCGCTTTGAGAAGCTCCTTATCTGATTTCTTTGGGGAGAGAAAATTAGATAGTGAAGTGCATCGAATACAATCGTACGATTGCATTGAAAGATCCAAATCAAAAGTATCAAGATAACAAGCCCTTTATAAATAATATTCTATGATCGATTGAAGCGTGTAGTGATGGTTACAAACATATTTTCCATGCGTTAGATCGGTCAATTACGAATAAGTATAAGTTACAAAGAATACACGGAGAGATGTTCAGTTTTTCTGTTTTCAAAACTGTAAATAATTTAAGTTAAGAACAAAAGACGTGAAGAGGACAAAAAAAATTGATTTCCTGTCTCCTTCCTTTCACATACAATTTACCATACAAATAGTGATCCCTGGTGTTTCAACAAGTCGCTGAAGGCCCTGGGATACAGGTGAAGAGCCGTCCCTGGTGCTTTGAAATGATCGCAGTTGTGTTCGCTGGATAAAAATCAAATGTCTCCATTTTGATGTTATATTACGTAGGAGGATTAGATTACCACGAATATCAAGCGAAATTGTGTAAACATTCGAGCACGTATGCAAACGTCGCGTTGTAACAAGAAAATAATTGGGGAAGATTGACGTGGAATGTAATGCATTGTGGAATTTTATGAACTCTCGTTGTTATGGGGAATGAATGACATGTTTCTATCGAACAGATTGGAGAAAAAATCAGCGATGCATCGGTATCATAATTGGAGATGTCAAACAGAAAAAGAACAATCAGTAGAACAGATATTACGGGAACGTGGGTTCCACAATGTAATGAGAACTCTGAATGTTCTCGATGTGACTGCATTCTCAATAACGTGAATCAGAAATCACAACTATACACGCATTAAATTTAATGGCATTAAAAACTGCTCTCAGAAATGATGACACAACATGTATGAGCTTTTGATTTTAACTCTGATTGTGAAGCAATTGTTGAGGATTGTCAAAGTAACTTCGATTCAATTGAAGTTTCCATTTCGAATGATGGGAATGCTATACTCTATACCCCTCGTTGGAAGAGAGTAATGAACTTCAGGATAACTTCATTCGAAGTTTCCAACATATCCAAAGTATCCCATAACAATATCTTCATCAACTGTTCCGGAGGAATTATTCCTTTCCTAAGGTAAAATTTGAGATAAAACGGATCGACTAGAAACTCATCCTCTGAACCGCAACATCGAAGAAGGGAATCTCTCTATGTTCAAGAGATTTAAATAGTGTTTGCAATTTATACCCACGTGGAAATTTAACGATTCCGTCAAGATTGGAGATGGACAATGGCTTGAGCCAAACATTGCGGGGCACGGAAAAAATAATTTAGCTGCAGCAGCCAAGTAGCTAGCACGGACACGGACAGTCATTAAATTAGCTCCTGCAGCTAAATTTTAGCTGTTACCGCAAATAAATTAACTACAAATGCAAATTTTTTTGCTGTACTTAGCTGCTGCAGCTAAATTATTTTTTCCTTGTGAAGTGTAGAGAATTCATAATGGCCTGGTGGTGATTGAATTGGTGGTATGAAGACGAGATCTGTTGGAACAGAATTGACGCAAGTTTTGTGACAGTGTTGATTCAGAGTTGAACCAATGTTGGTTTTATATTGGCCAAAGTTGCAGAATCATCGAATCCAGCTTGAACTAGCTTGCCCCAAGCCTTTGAATTGAGGCTCTTCGTTTGCTGAAACGATGTTCTTATTCCAGGCCTTGAAAAAGTTTGTCAAGGTTGGGCCGGCCTTGCGTCACAGGTGAATCTTAATCAGACAAAGCATCGAGAATTGAGAGAATGTGTACCAAAACATCGAGCGAATTGACTATCATCCAATTTTCATAATTCTACAACTGTTAAAAATCTCTTTCAATATCTTTGACGTGACGCACTTCGCTTGATCAACCCACCCGACTTTTTGACGTTTATTCCATGAGAAACAGATGTGAGAATTTCAATTTTTTCCTCCCTCTCGAGCTTCCCCAACTCCTCTTTCTTCCCTTGAATGATGAATTCGGAAAATAACAAAAGAATTTTGATCGAAATTACAAGTATAAAATACATGAATGAACATGACGAAATGAAGATTGATTCCTTTTCATTTACATCTTCGAAGTTGTTTAACTCTCATAAATCATGAGACAAAAGGGGAAAAACCCTATTTTTCCTCCGAGTTCACATTCTTTATGAACCAATTTGTTCCAAGACATATGCCAAAGTGAATTTATAGCGAAACACTTCACAAGTCTTTCAAGATTTTCAGAGACTCCTTTGAATGGAGAAACAGCGACTCAATATTTATTGAAGAAGATTCTTTCGAAAGGTCCACTCAAGACTCGAATTTACTTTTTTCATGAATTTTCCATGATAATTATGTGCTTTGAATGACGTTTCTGGAAATAATTTGCGTCCCTTTGATAACAAAGTTGTATCGGAGAAGGGAATTTTTGAAGGGATGAAAGGAATTCGTAATACGAAAAAGATTTGCGAAAGAAGACGTCCCGAGATATTGATTTTACGCCACGACGTATTAATGTCAGGAAATTGTCGGGAAATGAGGAGTATCGGGATGAGAATATCGAGGCATTTAATTCTCTGTGAGAATCGTATGGAGTGTATGTATGAAAGATTCGTGGTTATTCGAAGAAAGGGGACTGGTGTATTTTGTACATCGGTTTACGTGTACTTATCTTATTCAGTCCACCTATGCTGATCCTTTCGCATCAGTCCTTTCATCCTGAAAGAAGGCATCCAGTTTATCGTCATCATACGAAGAGAAAGTTCAATGAAATCGCGTTATATCCCGTCTGATAGGTAGATAGATATAGGAGAAAAATATCATTTTCTACAAAGCCACTTCAGGATGGGTTGAACGGAAGAAACGACCAAGGGTTGTTGTAACGGTTTAGAAGTAATGGTTCCTGCGCATACGAATATGTATGTGTATATGTATATATATTTGTACATCCACATGAACGTGTACGTGACAGCTATCGATCAAAGAACGATGCTTTTCTGAAAGCCTCACCTGCCAACCTATCTCTCCTTCTCTTCAAACTCTTCCGCTCGTTATCGTTTCCGAAGGTTTTCCTCCCCCATACACACTTATAAACGAGTGGCTTTATCGGGAACTATTTATGGGCGTCTCTTTCTCTTCTGTATCTGCCTACCGTGTTCTATTTTGATGAAATGTAAACGATAACGACCCGATTCTTCGCTTTTTCTCCCAGCTGTATTGGTTGAATCATAGATACTTGCTGGATTATTACATACTACGTTATTTTATTTTAGTTTCTTGTCAACTTTTATACAACTATAGTAATAAGCGAATCCCGTTTCTTCGTCCTTGGTATCGATTCCCAAATGTCGGATAATAGGGAGATGAGATAGAAAGAAGAAAATTTGAATGGCCTGGATTCAAGTTTGATATAACTTTGAAATCCGAAGAACAAAGTTTACAAACTTTTCTCAGCATCGTAATAAACAGAGAAGAATCAGTTTCGTTAATATCTTATCGATTACTGAATTCATCCATTTTATACACAAGTCTTTTGATATATTCATCATTGTTCGAGGACCGTGTTCTATTTAATCCCTTCCATTTTCCATCACATTCGCGCAAGATTTGGTATTTTCAATACTCACACAAAGAAGAAACCAGTTCAGAATTCCTATTCTTCGTACGCAATTTCTATCGCGGTACACTTGGAGTCGATAATCTCTACATCTCTCAGAGTATTAGCATAATCCATGAACTCTCCATCGGAAGAACTACGGGATCACGAGTTTGAGTCTCGGACCGAAGAATCGATTCATTCCTCGTTCGTATCAATAATATCCGAGTTGGATGAAACTTTTCTCCTAGAATTGCGTATTTTTCATTCTTACTGTTTTGTTGAACTACGAGCCACCATAAAGTACACTCACTCTTTTTTTATTCTTTGATACGTTATCCTTGTTGTTGTTGTTGTTACCGCTATAAACTTTTTTCACAAATCTCTCTCACTCTCTCTCTCTCTCAATGTTGATACTGTTTTTTTTGAGAGCGTAGTGGGTACATTTTTCCCGTTTTGCCAGGACATCACTTCCCTCTCTTCCAACGAATAAAGTGGAATAGATTTATATCTCACGCGGTACTTTGAAAGAAGAAAAAACATTTCACGTTCTGGGTACTCCAATTCTTCCGTGTGTATTTGCTTTACGTGAGGATTTCGCGTGTATTGGATCCACGTACACATTGAAACAACTGTTTTTCGTGTAGAAGCTTCCTGTTGGCTGGTGTAGTATACTTTTGCATGGTACTAACTCCGTAGCCCGTGAGGCGGGCTTTGTCGTTGTGCCCGATCCACTGACGCTCCACCGGTCGGTCCCGCATTGAATTATTTGCGTCGGCAAACTTATTCGCCGCAACACGTGTATGTACGCGAGGACGTGTGTACATACATTCATGATGGGAAATAAAAAAGTCGGGGTTGAAAGTCTTTTTAAATAACTTGGAATATTGTAACCGGTTTTATTATATCCCTCAGGGGTTTCGAATTGATCCTTTCGCAGAATATTTATCGATTGTAGACTGGTACGTGGAATGATTATTTCAAATCATGTTCAACAAGTCGATGAAAATTCTCTGGTTCGTGTTTGCGAGGTATCGGATACAAAATTTAAAAGCTGTTGCGTGCTTCAACTGTTCTAGAGTGGTTGTATCTTTGCAATGGGTCTTGGCAGATGAGGATTAGGAGGAGATCTGTGTTTCAGAGAGTTTTGTTCATTCTTATGGTTCACTAGAGGCCGAAGAAAATGTATTGTTCACATGTTCCTGTTTGTTTTTTGGAATATCAATCATGTGATATTCAACAAATAAGTTTATCAAACGTGAAATTTGGAAAGGTAAAATGCGGACAAGGGAACAACACGGTCCAGATTGAACATTCAAGTTTCGCGTTTTGGCAACGTTAATTACCAGTTCTCATAATTCACAAGCACTTGAATTTTCTCTCTCGAATATTCGTTGAATCTGGTAGCTTTCTCATATACCTTGTGAACTCGGCTCATTCATTCACCTCCAACGCGCTCTCTACCCACTGCACACAATCTCGGTAAGATCGCGCTGATCTTACTACGTCTGGAATATACAAAGCTCTTCTCTATTTTGATAACTACGACGATGCGTTTGACTTGTAAAATAGGAAAAAAAATAATTACAAATTTAATGGTACCTACACGGAGAGAAATGCTGGTCGGATATATAGTAATCTTCAATAAAAATTTGAGAATATTTCTTAAAATCTGAGAGTTTTTCTTGAATGCATAACAAAGACAAAACGGTCCACTTTTTTGTGGAATTGTATTCAAAAAACAATGGAGAATTATCAATAATTAATAAAGAATAGAGGAACATATGAACTTCTCAAAAGTCACATACGAAATTTCACAAAGTGAATAGCAGCATATTGAAATTTTGTTACTATTTTTATAAAATTTCACCCGCGACTTTTGGGAAGTTCATGTGTTTCTCTATTCTTTATGGAGTATTGATAATTTTCCATTGTTCTTCGAATGAAGTTCCACAAAAAAGTGGACCGTTTTGTCTTTATTATGCATTTAAGAAAAATTCTCAGATTTTAAGAAATATTTTTATCAAAGATAACTATATTTTCGACCTTCATTTTTCTCTGTGTATAGTCGTTATGAGAGTATTATGGAAGAATTATGAACATGGAATATGATATTCAAAGTCAGAAATGATGGAAACAATACACTGTCAAACGAATCTCCCTTGAGTTTCATAACAATATTATGAAACTTTTTACATAACACAATCTATTGAATTTCATAATATGATATTAATTTCGATTATATCATTCTCAATTTCAAGAATTTCTTCCTTGATTTTAATGATATATTCGTAAATTTGATAATTACTTTCTCACCGTTTTAATAAGGGATATTAACATTTCATAAGCATAATAAGAACAATAGAATAAGAATAGCAGAAGAATTTTTCTAACAGTGTGCGATTCCCGAATTTTCGCTCTGAATCTCTCAATCAGATATTTTTCATCAATTGGCACGAAAATGGTGCATCATTGGTCCATACGTTCGTGATTGGCGTCCAACAACCCTTTACTGCCCAAACGTCCTGAATTGTGAGGAAGTTTTCAACATGTTTTTTTCGTCTGTTAGTGGTCTAAAAAAATAGCACTGTCTATATTCTGACGTGAAATTTCATGCTCACTCAGAATCCCAAGTCAGAATGGCGATTAAATTTCAAGGGGGCAAAATGGTCGATTTGAACGTGAAAAAACGTAAAAATTTTGGACAAATATTTTTTTCTTAATTTTCTCACAATTTTATCGCGCATAATACATCTTCGAGTTATGATCAAAAACGATCGGAATATTTGAAGTTCAACCAGGAATTTTTATATAAAAATTGAACTACTGTTTTTTATGAAATGCTGGCAATAATGTAAAAGTATTATAAAAATCTTCGACAATCATTCACCTCGAAAGTTATTGAGTTCAACAAGAATTATCCAAGAACAAAAATGTCTTCAGATTGAAGAAGACCCTCGAATTTTCCCAGAATGTTTGAGAAACAATTCATGATTTTCCAAAAAATTATGAAGTTGAAATTATCAAAAAAGTAATTTGAAACATCCGAAACAATTTGAGAGTAGTCTATGACGGATTGAAGATATCCCTCTTCTCCGAAAATTTCCACCAGACTTCACTGTTTCCAATAAAAAAGTTGCTGAAGTTCAACCCTCAAATGCATTGGAAAGAATATTTATCTCTCCTCTTTGCATGAAATCTTCATTTACAGTAATGGAATATTCAGTTAGATGCAAAAATTGTTCACCTGTGGTGAATGAATTATTTATTTGGGAGACCGACTTATTTGGGACAAGTATTTCATTATTAGATTTGATGAAATGTTTCATTATTCCCAAGCAATATGCTATGGAGAGAAGACAAATAAATTAATTATTTGGTTAGAAGAAATTTTCTTTCAGTGTGGTAACCATGGGTTATTTGGATCCACACCGACATAAAGAGTTGATTCGAATTGATTAGTTGTTTACAAGGTTGAAACTTCATAATTGCGCGTTCTAAATTAATTTTGTGTGATTTTATTGCATTCTTTCCCCTCAAAGGGTATCAAAGTACGGAGGTTGAAGTATCCGAAGTCAAGTCTGAAAAATACCCTATTATCTCCTGTTAGAATTTGATATTTTTTCTCCATCAGACACACTGAGAAAAAAGGAGTTGTAAAATTTACTCCTTGTGAAGTCAATATTTGGACGATTTTAAAAATAGTTCGAGCTACCACAATTTGAGTTGATTTTACAACAGCGAATGTGAGATTTATCACAGCTGATGTGAATGTTACATTCCTCGCTGTGGAATCAACTGAAATCCTGATAGCTTGAACTATTTCTTGAAATCTTCTAAATATTGACCCCACAAGATGTAAATTTGATTACTTTTTTTCCTCGGTGTTGTAATATGATATTTTTTTCCGAAAGAAACAATCTTTTTCCATCAAAAACCATCCCAGATAGCAATTTAGCTTTGCTGCGATGCTGTCAGGCAAGCCTGTGACAAGGTTGACATAACCCACCAAACACAGTTTGTCAACGTATCATCGGTGTGATGTAATTTCAAAATCACATGCAATGTAACCTGCTCGTTGCATGCAATGGACAGGTAACTTGTAATTTCACACTCAAGAGAAGTAGCCGCCACGTCACTATAACAAAACATTTCTTGTGTTGGTTACATGGCGGTTACATGCAATTGTGATGACCTTTCTATTTTGGAAAATATGCATCGTAGACACTTTTTGACCTTATATTCGAGGTCACCCGCATATATATATGTGTGTTCAACCTCAAAACTGGCGTGAAAAAAATATATCAGGTTGATTAGTATAACTTATAACAGATCGATGAAACCACGATGTTGCTAAGATGAAACATGTCATATTGTGGTTACATTGTAGCAACTTTTGATGAGTGTGAAATTACAAGTTACCAGCCCATTGCATGTAACGAACAGGTGATATTGCATGTGATCTTAAGTTACATTGTAGTTATGATAAGGTAACAAATTGTGTTTGGTGGGAAGCCTCCTAGTTGACACACGATAAGGGTATAAACTCACAAAACCCTTGCAGCAGAGTTGTAGCAACCTCACACTGACAAGATTGTCAATAACAAGTCCGAAACAATCGAATGACAAGTTTAACAAGCTCATGACAAGCTTACATGCAATTTGAATTGTAGAATATCAAAAGAGCCCGCTTCAACTGCATTCATAAATTCTAGCAAATTTTTTCCGCTATATCAAAGCAATTCAAAATACGCAAGACACGAATGACTCCTGGGTACCATTTAAGGGTGCTAAAAAAGACGTTACCAGTTGAAGGTTAAATCACACGTTCTACCTTCTGCGTGATTCTGATGCCGACGGAGTAGAATTTGCCTCCTTTGGAGTGCTTGATTAGAGTGAGTCCCCTTGCCTCTCACTTCTTGGAGTGCTTGACCAGAATGAGTGCCCTCGTTTTTCCATTTTTGGGGGACTTGATTGGAGTTAATCCCTTTGCCTCTCACTTCCCATGGTGCGTGATTAGAGTGAGCACCATCGCCTCTCACTGAAATGCTGACCTTTTTAGTGTTTTGTTGTGAGCCATGGCTTACAAAATCGTAAAACACACTTTTCACATAGAATTCTGGTTATGATTGGGCAATTAGAACATTTTTTCAGGGACGAGAAAACTCATTTTCATCAAGCACTCCAAAAAGTTAAAGACAAAGAAATCCACTCTGATCAAGAACTTGGAAAGTTGGAACCGTGAAAAGTGGGAGGTGAAGGAATTTATTATAATCAAACCCTCTAGAAAGTGAGACAAAAGGGAACTCATTCCAAAAAGTGAGAGACGAGGACGCTCATTTTAATCAAGCTCTCGAAATTCTAAAAGGTGAGGAGCTTCATTCTAATCAGACACCCCAAAAAGAAACAGGTGAGGTATAGTTGGAATTTTCGCTAGAGTTTTAAGAAGTAATGATTTCAATTTAAGCCAATCAGGGATCAGGATAGATTCTTAAAGTATATGGAACCTGTTTCGCAAATGCAATAGTCAAATTCACTGGAAGGAATAATCCGTTCTGACCAGTCTGTTTCGTTCAAACTTTGATTGAGTGAAGTTTTCTGTTAGATCTCAATAGATTATTCATTCGAAGAATAATTATTCATCAAGATATCGGTAACAATCAAGTATGCATACGATTTCTTCTAGAAAATCAGAATGAATGGATCTTTTCCGTTAGATCCAAGCATTTTATTGTGAAATTATTGAATCTAAAAGCTTTTATTTATTCGTTTCTCATATATACAGGGTGACCCAAGTCGGGTAGATTATATTCCGCAGTCAAAATGCAATAATTTCCCGTATGAAAACAATTTTCTTGAGGCTTAATTTTTGAGATATGCGCATTTCGAGATTTTTTTCCCAAATCCAAATCGCTCCGAAGCGTTGTGTGCTACATATTTGAAATTGACACCATTCGTCAAGTTGGATCTCTGGGAATAACATTGAACTATCCTGTCATTTTCCAATCCCAAATTATAGCGATTTGAAATTTTTTCGTTTCCAGCCAATCCTGAAATTGCTTTGTGATGAAAATCGTTCAATTTGAATCCATCACTAAAGCCATTTTTTAGATGCCATGGCTATTCCTTCAGCTGTGACAGCAAAAACTGTAATTTCAGAAGTAGCAGCCAGAAAATGGGAGTGAAAAAATGAAGAGTGTTCTCTTTTTTTCCGCTCGTCGTATTTGATCGACTGTTGCTTCTTCCGTTTTTATTTCATTCTCCATAGCGTCTGTGGAGTGCCTTTGATCATTTTGTAAATGTAATAGAGCTTTGAAGTGCGCATACTTGATTTGTTCGAAGGTCATTACCAATCTGAGATAAATTTCAGCCCTCAATGGCCTATACTGCAATCAGTAACCGTCTCATTATGAAAAAAAAACATGAGAAATCATATTGAATTGTATTCAGAGTGTCGTTTGAAATTTTCATAACATTTCACATAATTCCTGTACTGATTCATTTCTCATCGAATCTAATGATTCGATTATCGGAAACATCAACGACGAATCCAATTTGATACAGCAGTGATTTTTATTCCCCTCGATTTCCTGTCACAATCAATTTAAAAATATCATCGTGTTGAATGATTCACAGTCAAAGTATGTCATGAGGATGGATGGTATCAAAATACTCACCCTCGCCTCTCAACAACACAGCATTACAGATATTGTTCAATTCATTCAAGCATACGACTTGGGTGTGTTTTATCCTTTTAATGAGGAACTTTTTCTAAAATTATAACCCCTGCGTAAAAGGATCCCGCTCGAGTGTGCACTGTTCCATGCTGGTGCGGTTGAAGTGAGGAAAAAAAGGTGAACCTTTGTATCATCGGTAAGAACCCTCTTCACGTTCATCTTGTGACGATCCGACTTTCCTACATCTAGTTGAGAAGAAAAATGCGTTGACGCGAACATTTTCACGCTCCTCATAATCTCTCACTCGGTTTTTAGATATGTAGATGATATGTATGTATCGACAACGTACATGAACGTGGGAAGAAAAAATAGGACACCTCAACGTTAAATCAACATAATGATAATTGTTATTGCACGAAAACCGACGTTTTCTCGCATAACCCTTCGAAATAATCTTGTCATATTCGATGAGAATTCATGTATACGTAACAGGGAGGGAATAGAAAATACGTCTCGTAGAATTGTATATCACTGGCGTTTCAAGTTTAAGGTATCAGAATCATTTCTTAGTTCTCGGTTCGTACCCAACTGTACGTAACTCTTCTTTCGTATTCTACTTTGGATGCGGTGTAAATATCTTCGAAATGTTGAAGAGAGCAGATTTATGAAGAGCTTGGAATCGACTTGCAGGGAAAGATTCCATGCCGTTGAACGTGTTTTTATTCGATACAAATGGTTAGTAGGATCTAGGTGTAGGAAAATCGTATAAAGATGGTGAATGTTATTTTCAATTATACGCAATATTTCCAGAGTAGACTGGAATGTATCAATTATCATTATTTCATCTCGTATGAGGTTTATATAATCTCGGATATACGCGTATGAAGAATATTTTTCAAAACGGAAACTCGTTAAAATTGAATATGCAGCTTTTTCATCACGATACAGCGTTTCATTATTATGACACAGGAGCTGGAAATTTTTATTTTATTGAAATAACGGATTCATCACGTTGGGTTCTCATAAATCATTCTCAATGAATCCCATTATGAATGGGATGGGAAATAAAGAGTGAATAACAATGAGAAAAGCGTACTAAAATTATATTCAAAAACTTTGAATAATATCCTGCGGTGAATTTTTCGTTGTTTTTTCGTACACGCTTCACAAAAAATAGTGAATTTTCTACTTTTTCGATTATATAAATTAGTCATGGTACACTACCGGACTCATAACTCAATTGGACATTTTATCAAATTGGAGCGGTCTGTTGGACAGAACATGCTGTGTACAAAACAATCGCTATATTATGAGTTCATACTTTGAGTTTGGCAACAATTCTTTTGCTGCTTAGCCTCTAAAGTCTCCGAATTCAATCTTATGATTAGAATCAAAATTTATTTCGAATAGAATGAGCATGCCTCGAAAGTTCAAAAAGAGTTGATGAAAAGTTCAATTGGGGTTCAAATAATTTATTTCGAGTTTTTAAGAATGTTTTCTGAACTCCTGTGTTGTGCAAGGAGGGGAATTTCTTGTAAAGAAGAGAGAGCGAACTGCATTGGACGAGACATAGAAGTAGTGATTCCAAAAAGAAGATCCCTGGTTGAAAAATCCTATTTATTGCGATAGATTTCTATTCATGCACAGAAAAAAAAACTATCTTGTATCAAGACAATATTTTTTTCGTTATATATGAAACACGGATTATTGTCTCAGTTCAATGCAATTCGCTTTGAATCAAACACAGGAATAAACAAAATTCTTGATTCAAAGAAAATTGCATTGAACTGAGATAATCTGTGTTTCATATATAACGGAAACAATATCTTCTTGATACACGATAGTTTTTTTTGCTGTGTGGTTACAACGTGCAGAATTCAAATTCAGATCTAATAAATATTATTTAGTTTGAATGGTAATTCTATACGTTGGATCGGAATGAATGGGATTCATCGGTGAAGGATGACTTGTCTTCCCAACGATAGTTGTTTAGGAATTGCGCAATGCAGTAGATTATGAATATTTACAAGAGATGAGTCTCTGCGTACCGAGGTCCAAGTATTCTGGTTCAACTTCTTTAAACGCACAAACAAAGTCAAAATTCCGTATATTTTAGTCTATATTTCTGGATTGATGATTAATCAATAATTCAAAGACTCTTGTTCATTAAACTCAAACGCGTTCGATCAATTCTTCTCAAAACATGAAATGGTCGGATTTGGGAGAGTAGGAGAAAATAGATGACTGCGTTACTTTTCACTCCTATTTGAACATTCCTCTTTGACAAAATTCCTCTGATGCAGTTCATTTCAATTCCCATGCTGCATTCTTCTTCGTGGAATAATAATTGTATGAGAAAATATGATATTACGATAACAATGGTGCTCCAAACCCATTAAAGTGGCTGTATGGACACAACGAAAGTACCACTACTACAGAGCAACGTAATTTGTTGAACGTAACACTGATCTTCATAATCATCCAGTCAGCTTGTTGTTGTTAAGTGGTTGTCACAATTAATTCAGATTTTGTTCATAACTGTAAAGATAGACTCGACAAATGATTCTCCATTATTCTGTTTCCCATTGAATAAAAACCATTTAAAGTTGAAAAGATTTGACCAAAGTTATATCTCTTAATTTCTCTTTATAAAAATATAATTTTTTTAGTATTTTCGTACGAATTCTACACAGCGAACTGCACAAAATTCCATGCAATCTTTCATATAATCTATGAACAAGTCCTCGAAATGAAATTTCACGAGGGTACATATACTTTTTTGACTCACTATACGAAGCAAGACTGTGAATAATTCACAGTCTCGTGTGGTGTTATGTTTTTTGGAGCAGAAGTTTTACGATTCCGCTTTATACTTTTACATTTGCAGTGTAGTTTACCTACGTGGAGAGTAAATTTATAATTCGTAATAATGTGGTAGTAATTTTTCACTTTGTGTTCGAGGAATTTATTGAAAAATATTCCAAAAATGTATGATGTTCGCACAAAATATTTGTGGAGACTCATTTCACCCGGATTAATTTGTAATTAAACAATACTAACCACGTTTTGATATGAACTCACTTTGCGATACAACAGTTATTCATATTCGGAAAGAATTGAAAACAAAATGAATGTAGCCGTCCTTCACAAAAATCACGTTCACAGAAATTCCTTGGAATCAAATAAAGACTGCCTGTAAAATAATTACAATTTGCATATTCAATTCATGGTGGTGTTTGATCGGTTTATGATCATACCTATCCTGTACCATTAACGATATTGATTTCCCAAAGGTATAGCATTGGGAACGCAGTGATTCTGTAATGTCACTGTACCTGTTTAGATAAAATAACCAAGGGGTCTGCGATCTTGTTATGGTGTGGAAAAAAAATGCCAACATTGTGTAATATTTTTTCTCCATTTCACAAACATAGATGGAATGCACGGGATGCTTTTAAATCGAAGTGATATTTTAGAATGATCCGGAACATGTACGAAGAATAAATTGTAATGGAGGGTGCAATGGATGTTTATAATATATAAATGTACCGTCTTCTTTCAACAGAGTTACAATGCTTTATCGTAATATCTGTAGAATTTTTCTCAAATATTACAATGAACGATCGTCTAACACAAATTCCAGTGGATACTGTATCTATTCGTCACAGAAGTCCTCCAGAACTTGAGGATCTTGGGATATTTATTTTGGATATGCATAGAGGGTGTGCATCTAAAACAATCTGATTCGAAGATTTCAAGAATTATCGGAAAATATAGTATCACAGAATTATTGCTTTCTAACCACAAAAACATTGAAAATTCCATTTCAGTGATGAATGATGGCAAAACGTTCTCAACGGAATCAATTTACAGTGACGCTGATGTTTTTTTTGTTACGTACACACCGCTCATCCTCTTTGAAAAGCGAACATTCAAATGAAAGAGAAAAAAAACAAGCTGATGCCTGTCATTTCTCTTAAATTCAATTGCGATTATTTGTGCCGAATTCCTCCTCACCAACAACTCTCAAGTGAGAGATTGAGAATTGATTGCTTTTAATACTTCTTTGTTATTTGATATAAATGAAGCATCGACTGTAATCGAAAATACACTCCATCCGGCACAAAAGTCAGAAAGATCCTCCAGTATTCCGTACCACTCTAGAACCGTCGGATGTGAAGTGCGGAGTTTTTATATCAAGAGAGCAACTTGATGCAATCAAAAGTAAGTATCGTTCCTCATCATCTTATTTCAGTTCTGATGATAGAGATGAATATAGATTACGAGCAAATTCACGATAATGACGGAAGATAGAGAATTACTCATTTTTGGAAAATTTAATTGAATTCAAAACTGCAAGAATCTTTCACTTGGAGAGGGAAAAAGATGACATTCCAGCATTCATCAGACAAAATCTTATAAGAATCCATATCTTCTCGTTTTTTCAGCTCCACCGATAATTGAATGTAATTATTTCATATCAGAATTCAAAAGCAATGAATGTTGAGTGTAGACACGTTTGGAATCATGTTCAACTGCCAATGTGAGCACAAATACCGCGTCATAAATATTTCATGAGAGACAATTCAAAAATTCAGGAAATCTGGAACATCATCCTGGACTTGAATTCTCAGAATATTCTATCTATCAACGAATGATATATTTCTGTTTTTGATCATGCAAATGAAAACCAGACATTCTATGTATATTTTTACATATAATTGTCTCAAATACAATTTCTTTTCCACACTTTGAAAATTTCGTACAGTTTTTATACACTCTGATGTTTTATTTCTGAAAGCCTCCACCCAAAGGACTCTTGTTTATGTATCAGCATCGAAATGAAGAATTTCAAACAATACTCTCCAACGGCCGTAACAAAAGCAATAATATAAAATTAATGAGGTAACAACGTTCCTGCAAAGTTTTTTCAATTTCAGGAAGCGGGTAGAAGAAGAAAGACACGGTCTCAGCTAATTTGATGAAGTAGTTTTCCAGGTAATGCTCAATTGAATATTTGTGGAGTCGACACGCTAGCTAGCATTCCCTTGCGTCAGAATTTTAAGCACACGAGCTTCCAACTTCTCCTTTACTCTCCTCTAATTTCACCCTGGAAGTCTTGAAGTCACTCACAGCTCGAAGGTTAAATTATGTGACTCTCTGTTTTTTCTTGTTCAACTCTGTTTGGAAATCTCACGCTACATGTGATGTATTCATAAGGGAAGAACGTTTACGTAATCAATTTTGGAAGGTGGAAGGAATTTTCATCAAATGAACAATATTTACCGATTGTAATGGACGGAAAACTTTCCTTTCCCTCAAGAAGGTAAAAAATATTCCTCTCATCAGCTTTTATCAGAAATGCTCCTTCTAAGATGTTAATTTAATCCAAAGAGCAGGCAAGACATGACTTTATTCATCTCACCGATGGAATTTTCTCGAATTGTATATGGAATTTATTCGCTATTCGCAATAGAATTCATCGATTAGAGAATGCAGCCAGGAACTATTATAGATTAATTGTATTGCCACATTACAAAAACAACGGGAGAGTTTTCCAGGAAGTGGAATCACTTATGCTTTAAGTTGATGTTGCCAAGAACCGTGATCGCGAAAGCACGCTTATTATACATGAAAGCATAAAAGTCAGAGCTCAATCCCCCTGTGTTGGTAGGAAACGAAAGTTAGATCGAACAAAGCAATTATAGTACCGAAGCCGGCCACCTCCTCGTACACCCAGAAACTTCTAACCGCATCTCGTATTCATCTGAGAGACTGTAATAAAGGAAAGAGAACAAGCCGGTAAGCATTTCAAGCTCCGAGAAGTTGCAAAAAGTTCTTGTTTTTAGTCGACAACTTAAAAAGTCGCCGATTGCCGATAGACGAAAAACATCTTTGACGTGGATTCATGTGAACGAACTTCAACTGTGTAATTATCACTTCACAATGCCCAATCACTTTAGTTTGTTAATTATCATTCAATAGTTCCTCATTGGAATATATTATTCGTTCTCATTGATCGATGGTTGATTTTTCTTATGAAAAATATTACATTTCAATGTGAAATTATGTCGCTTCGGAATAGAGATTGTCAAAAGATCTGGGATTGAGATAGATCTTGATACAAATGAAAACAATCTTAGAAGCATTGGGATCGTTCTTTATGCTTCATAATAATGAAAATGGACGAGACGGAGGAAACGTATGTGCTCCCTTGAGCTCTGTGGAAATTGCGCCTGGCCAGGAGAGCACAGAATTTGCATCTTCTAAGATTTTGTGTGGGTATTGGCTCATGAATATAGACAGATATGATCTTGTCTTGAAATGCTTCGGCCCTGAAAATCAAAGGTCGAACTATACGGTATAGCGGATCAGAGCTCCATATAACGGAGAAATCTCATATTTGATGTCTCCAGTAAACGAAATATCCATCCGGGAGGTGGGATGAATTTGGTCTCCGTATAGAAACAAATCAATATACATTTCCTCTCATTTCAAACAAAATTATTATTAGGGAAGAGTGATGTAAACGTTCTAATTTTCTTCCTTCTCTTCTTGTTACAGGTAAATGTTTGATGAATATTGATCGATTCATTGCCATCATTTGTCGAAATATATGAATAACGTGATTTGAAACACACGCGATGGGAGAAATGATGATTGTATGGGAAGTTATCATTGTTCAATCGTGGAGCATTCATCAAAGGAGTGAATTAATTTTTGAAGTTTCGCTTTGCGTGGATACTGCGATCCGAACTTGAAGTTTCGATATAAATGGAAGAGAAAACTTGGGCAGACAAATGAAATAACTCGAATCATTGGAAATCTTCTCAAGGGTAACAAGTACAATACAAATCTTTCCAAAGGATCGTAACATACAACGTTCAAATGAGATAAGAACCTGCTTTTGTACACATCTCTTATTCCTTGCCTTGTTATATCCTTGACATTATAACAACTTTTCTCAGGCGAATAAGATATTAATCATATTGGACGTTCGCTCATCAAAGTGAAACGTGAGAAGATTTCTAGTATCGTCTTGTCTCGTAATTCTCCCGAGTAATTTCACCAAAAATCGAGCTTTCCAGACGACCTTGATCCCTCAGAATCATCATTCGTATTTTTTTATACGGTTAACGTCTGTAATATTTGATAATTCGCAACAACAAGGGAGTATATTATTAGATTTTTATGCTGTATATAATTGAACTTCTACATCTTGTGTTATCACTGATTTATCAGATTCTGAGTTCCAATCTCAGTTCATCACTCATGCCCTCTCATTTCGGAACCTCATTTGAATTGATTGAACGTTTATAAGAATTTCTTCATTATTGTCAAGAAGGAATAAACCAAGGGAAGAAGAATACAAGACCTCTGGGCGTTTTTCTATCTTGAGAAAATATATCATATTTCCTTCTACGTCTGTCATCTAATATTCTCCTTTTTCATGTGGCGCATATTGGCGCATATGTACGTACGTATGCATATCAGATAAACCCCGGCTAGGGAAGATAGAGGATTCTTTTACGAGCAAGAAGAACAATGCTGAGTAATCGTAAGACGTCCCTACGATAGAGCATATTGCTAGGAAGTTACAGCTGCATTCGCCGCAGGGCCATGGAGATATCTTACTAAATGCAACCGGTGGATTGTACTTTTTACCATGTTTATGTACTCTCGTATGGAAAATCGTAAACATTCGTAATACGTTTTCTCTTGTTTGACGTGGTTGTCAAATATCGTTTCCAACTGCGAAACAATAAGAACACAGTTGACTTCCAAAGAACTTGTGAAGAACAAAGTATTCCATTGTTTTTTATGAGCATTCGAAATCACTTATTTGGAATCAGGGCATATATGTGACTTCGAAAAGTATGAATTCTTGAATGGATCAAGTGGCATTCAATAAATATTATTATGAAAACAAGAAATGAATATTACAGCTGTTACGAGATGCGGTAGGACTCTTGGTAGGCATCTGTTGGAGAGAACCAGTATCTCAAAGAGCATATACGACGCGCATCAAAAATATCAAAATGAGTGCAAGGAAAGTAAAAGGAATGTAAAGAATGAAACAGCGAACACGAATAACTTTTCATCCGAATGAACACCCGTTATGTACCAACACAATGTGGAGCTGATAGCGAGGAAAAATCTTCCAACAACGTGCGCTTGAAATACAGCACAATACGCATATGAAATGTGCACAATCCGAGTAGCGGGTGACAGAGGAATCACAGCACCGCGGAACGTATCAGGCTGGGAAAGAATGTTGAGAGTGAAATGTATTGATCGGATAACGGATGAGAAAATTTCAAACAGAACAGTGGCAAAAAGTCCGATCGATAAAATTGCGAATGAGCCACAGGGATAATTCAATAAAACGCGTAGTGTTACACGAAAAAGCGTAATGGAGATGATAATAAAGACAGGAATGAAAGACAAAGTTGAAAAGTTTGGCGCTCGTTCAACGAATTACAATGAACAGAGAACACGGTAATTACTGTGAAACTTGAAACATTATAAAATTGTGAGAACTGATAATTCTACTAGGTAATTATACCCAAATAACACAAGCACTTCTCAAATATGCTATGATCATTCTATGAGTATGAGAGGAATGTGAAAATGAGACTATTCTGGATAAATTCGTTCAGATATTCTATGAAGGTGCAGAGCACGTCATTATTCGAAACAGTCTCATTTGGAGGTTCTAAGGATGTTCATAGGATTTTCCAAATATGTTCTCAGCATTTTTAACCTCTTGTGTTACTTGGGTATGAACGTTGGATACGTTGTTTCAGAATTCATGCTCTATCAGGATTTTTGTTGGTATAAACGATGCTTTTATGCACACATCGTTTGTAAAGTTCAAGGCATCTTTTCTGGATGAAATATAGCTGAATCCACGAATGAAATGCGAAGAAAGTTATCCACCTGAAGAGTAATAGCGGATGTAGCAGGTAGCCAGGGTAGGGATTCTGTTCAGATCGAACACAGGGAGAAGAAATTTAAGCATCGACAAACGGGAAATGAAAGAGAAATATATGAGAACCGAGAAAAGATATTCCTTCATCGCCGTTGTCGAAGTAGACGATGCCGTAACCTAGGTTAGGTACGTGATTTGAAGACGTCATAACCGGATCCCTAGAACCAGAAGATCGCAGTGGCTGGTATTAAACTATCGTCGAATGAACCTTTAACCACGGTTAGGGGAAGAGGCACTTTTAGCACTGGGTACAGAGCCTTTTGATTTGAATGCGAGAACGATTTTCCGTGCGAGGAGCTTGAAAATGTAAAAGCCACCCGCTGGAAGGTTGCGCTTTGAGGTAAGAAAGAGTGGAGAGGACAGAAGAAGAAGAAGAAAAAGAAGCAGAAGAAGAGATGGAACGGATAAAAGCGAGATGGACGTATGAATACATAGGAACACAGAAGAAGATGGATAAAGAGAGATTCGGGGTGTAGACGGTAATATAATTGCTTTCGCAAAGGAGGTCGCAAATTTACCGTTCATGGTCGGTCAGTACGGCTGAAAGTGTCTCCTCGAGCGTGAGCTTTTTAATACCAATCCGAGAAAGAACTGCTACTTCTGGTTTTGAAAGCAATGGGAACCCGGTAACTCTTTCTACCATCATCCCCCATTTGTCCTCCTCTCCATATTCGAATTCTTGCCGTGTCTCTGAGTTCTGGATTTAGAATAGATGCTAATTATAGAAATATTAGATTTTCATACGATTTATTTCCTTTGGAAGTCGTTTTAAAATATAATACCGTTCAATCTCTGATAGATATTTCCAGCGAGATGTTCGCAGTTTGAAACGATTCTCAATACCACAGAGATGTATTCGGAACAATCTGTCTACGTGTGAATAGATTCGATGAATCATCAGTAATCATATATTATGTTCAAAGATGAATTTTGATGTATTGTTGATTGGGTATTGTCATAACGATTAGAATGTGGAACACAGAGTGAGTTTCATTACCCATTACAAGGTGGAGGGTGTACTAAAGTATCTACATTCGACCATTACACAAATTAGTGAAACGTGATTGTCCAAAGCTTCTTCCTGTTGTTAAACGTGCGTCAGGTCGTTGTATTCTCAGTTAAATCCAATCGTACTCCAGCGTATCGAGGAACATATACAAATAAGGATAATAGGATTGGGAAGAAAAAAATTGAGTTGTAACAAACAGTTTTTGTATTGTATTTGAAGTGAGTAAATATGATGAATATATTTCTCACATTTCCTGTATCTGAATTTGAAATGCTCAGAATTTGGAAACTCCTTATAATTTTCCAAAGCATGAAAATGTGTTGTTTGAGATGATGATTGATTAATGATACATAAACATTCAGCGAGTCCGAGCGAGTTATGCGTTTCATAATGTTAATTCTGGAAAAAATTGGAATGTGGAACCAACTCAACCTCCATTCACGAGAAAAAACCTTGCGATTTTATTTTTATGCATTGATGATTATAAGTACAATGGAGAAGAACAATTATTCTCAGGAGACATTTAGATCAAAAGAGGATAAAAATTTTTAATACCGCAATGCCAGCAGTGCTTGTTCGCCTCTTTAACGTGCCTACATATGCATCGGTAGTTGACCTACTCATAGATTCGGTCGAATGCATATGTTACATGTAATGGCTCAACAAAAAGCGACCAATGGAACGATAACGTGAAGCAATTAATGAGAATAATTTATCGTATAACGGTGACATACTTCTGGGAATATAGGTTATTCACAATGTATTTTTGGATCTTTGATGAGAAGAATTCGTGTGTTCCTGTACGGAAAAGAGAAGGAAAATCGTTGCCGGTATCTGAAATTTTATCATTTGTGGGAAAGAATTGATGAATATTCATTCAGGGGGCTTAGAAAAGTGCGGAAGAATCTCACAATATTCATATGTTCATTGTAAATCATGTTAATGTAGCTTTCGTGTCGGTGTGATTCATACAGCGCTGGATTTTTTAGGTTTGTTTAGGGATTTTTTTGGTGAAATAGTGCTTTATTTCACTAGTACCTAGCAGCAATATCTTTTGATGAAAAACCTCAAACCATGTATCGACAATAATACCATGTCTTATTATCAATTTACCAAAAAGTCCAAAACACCTCTATTTATGACGAATATGTGTTCACATTTTTATCTGCGTAAGCTGAACGATATTCCGAAACATTAATATGCAACAGTTGGTTAAGCCTCCTTTATACACAACCAGATACATATTTCATCCCTCTATAACTTCTGGTATATTAACGTGCAATGGACCACCAAATGCGAGGGAACAAGCGAGCGGAGTTAACGCCGTTTAATTATAAAATTGCGAGTAGACCAAGCTCAGTTCAAATCATACGAACAATATGTCCAACTTTTGATATTTGTATATCGTGTGTTGGTTCATTGAGTATCACCTAAGTGACACTCCAGAAGATAATTGGATCACGAAGAACATATTAGATACAGAATATTCCCATGTAACGCAGAATATTCTGAGAATATTCTCACAATATCCGTAAAATGTACTGGATCGAATATTCTCACAAAAAGCGTAGAAGATTCGTAAATATTCATGGAAGATTCTTAGAATATTCGAATGAGACTGTTTCGCATATTCTAGGAACGTTCGTACAATATGCGTACAAGGTTTGTCCGGAGATCGATGAGCAGCGCGTGTGCAAGTATCGTGATGACATGAATTCAGTGATGGCAGATAATGTTGTTGAAAGCCTACAGACGCTTGGATAATATATTATTTTGATTTGTATTTGAGGAATGATAAATTGATGAAAGGCGCATTTTAATTTTGCAAATGTTCTCTGAGAGTGCCATGTGTGAGAAATAATCCTCAAAAGTATAATAAAATACTAAGAAATGCCGTATATATTATGATTGCCTGTTGCGATCATAAGTATCTCATCCATCCATGTGAATCCATGATACTGCTAACAATTCATGACGATAAATGTTTAATGATCAAAAAAATTGATTTTGAAGTAGTTTCCGGTGACATACAGAAGTTTATATTGATGGGAATTTTCATTTCAACAGCATTTTTTTCTAATATTCCTACAAAATTCGTGGCATTATGTTCTGAGAATATTTGAAACAGTCTCATCCAAACATTCTGAGAATATGCGTAGAATATATTCGCACGTAATAAGAATCTCCATAGAATATTCGAATATCCTCAACGTATATTTTCAGAACATTCTCAGAAGGTGCGTGTGTTACCTGGGTTGAGATTCATTGTACGAACACTGAGAAACATCAGAATCAGTAGTGGTCGTTTGAATTGATTGAAGAGTTGACCCTGTATAAAATGACACAATCTTTGAACTCTGAAGAAACTCAATCCTAATAATATAGCAAATAACGTTTCAAGGTACTTTATGCATAAACTTCAATTATTCTCCTTATGATTATAGAAGGGAATGTGAATATATTAGCCGAGTGCCACGAAAAAACAGAACATTATATAATTTTCCTAGATGAGAAAAATTTTTCTGGAAAACCCTGGAAAGTTCTGGAAGAATCTGAAAAACTTCTGTGTATTACACATGTTTTACCGCTGAAAATTCCTCTGAGGATCTATGAATATCTCTGGAAATCACTAAAACTCTCTGAAAAACTGTGAACACCTCTGGAATCCTCTGAAAACATTGTTCACTGCAGCCCTCTGAAATTTCTAGAGATTGTCCCAATGAATTTTTCAGAACAGGGATATCAGCAAGATACAACAGAAAGACGGTATTCTTGAGTTGGTATGATCTACTCCCCACACAGCACCGGATGTCTCAACAATGTTGTCAGAATATTACATTTGGAATGTGTAATATTCTGGAAAACATCTCAAGAAGATTGTCAGAATGTTTGCAGGATGTCTCGTGTCACCACCTTTGTAACATTCTGGAGATATTCTGAAACATTGTTGAAATCATTGAAGTGATATTCTGGAGACATTCTGAAATATTGTTGTGATCATTTCAGCGATATTCTGTACGGAAAAAAATGTCACAATCACATATATTAAGAAGCTAACAAAATATTACTTTGGGTTGAAAAAAAATTTCTTCAGAATTTACTTCTACAAATGTTGAATGAGCTTGGCCAGGATCACTTTGAATGGAAGAAAACCTGCTCCGGAGTCGATTATCAGAAAGTTCCCCCAGTGGGGATTAAATCCGGGTTCGTCGAGTGAGAGTCGAGGCTTCTATCACTTCAGCAAATCTCCGAGATGATGGCACCACTATCAAAGTGCTATTTATTGTAATCATCGTGATGGGAGTTTGAAGAATTCATTTCCGTGAAATGAAAAACAATCGATTCAGAATCTTCTGACACAAAAAATCGACCTACTGGTCGTGGGAGAGAGGTTTTTTTCGACCTCGACTTGGAAATTTTACAAAGGGCTGAGTGAGATCAAAGGAAAACATTTGAAAATTTGTTGCCGTGGTATATAGATCAAACGATTCAGGAATGGAAAGTGAATAGGTTGTAGGAAAGGCGTTATTTTCGATCTTGAATTGTAAATTTTACCAAGTCCTGGATCAGATGTATGAAAATTCATCTTGCTTCATAAAATATTGCTACTGTCATATTCTCAGGATATTCCATTTGCGACAAATTTAGCATATTCCCCGTCGTAGATCTTCAAAACATTACAGATCATTATGTGTGTAATGTTCTTAGAACATTTCCAACGAAATATCGTATTTGCAATATCTATAGAATCTTGTATAAGTATCTCACACAGAATGTTCTGAGCAAAATATTGTAATGCTCTAGAAATATTACTGAGACATCGGGTGCTGTGTGGGTCAGCAGGGATGGATAGCCTCAATCACCTTTTTGTACTTGAAGTACTTTCTCTTCTCAAGTAATCTCTAATTTGTCGTTAAAAATCTCTATGTCATAGAAATAAACGAGTATTTGACAGGAAAAAGTACTTCAAGTACAAAAAGATGATTGAGGCCCATCCCTAGTACTTCGGTTCTATTTACATGAATTTAGCGGGATTTTGTACGGTTGCCATTGAAGCGTCTCTAGCTAAAATGTCAATTCTGGTTGGCCAAACGAAACTAGTGCAGGAGTGTTACGTTTAGCAAACCCGAAATGAGAATTGTTTACTTGGGATCTTAATGAAACTCCTTTCCGCCTCTGACTCAGCTTAAATCCATTCCATTACATTACTTTGGGTTGGGTCCTTTTCTTGAATTCAAAAGTTCGCTGCTTAGGCTGGAGTGATTTTACTGCTCAATGTTCTTTTCATCACGATTTGAGTTCATGAGGCTGTGACGTTTCGTTTCTCAACTACCGTGTTGGTAATATTGATTATCATTCATCAAATAAGAAGTCTGCAAATATAATAACCCAGTGAACATTCAGAAATGTTTGAGATGCCCTATGAAGTTAAAAAAGTCAACATTCAGGAATGTTTGAGATGCCCTATGAAGTTCAAAAAAGTCTCCTATCGTGTTCGATAAGATATTTCTTTGGATTCTATGAGATATCTGAAAGGAGACTTAGCAAGACTTCTCAAAGATGTTTGAATGTTTGTTGAGAATGCCTCAACATTAAGCGAGTGTACAAAAAAGATCGGACGGAAAGTATCCGGCAATTCGTGTTCCGTTACAGAAATCGTATGCAGACTTCGCTTTTTTTGGTATTTCAACGGTGAATATAATATCCAAACGAATAAATCTCTCAGGATCTGACGAAACACTTTGAGAATTGAAATACACAACTGAACAGCTTGATTACAAGCGCGGAAAGAAATAATTAGCTGTGAGATGAATAGATACTTTTTCAGCTTCTACGGCTGAATTTCAGCTGCTACAGCTAAGTTTTCAGCCAATGTTGTCAAGAGAGTACCTGTCCTGTGAATACTGAAATATTTAGCTGTGGCAGCTAAAATTTGGCTGATATTAGGTGTGCCAGTTGAAACTCGGCTTCAAGTTGGTTGCATGAAACAAAATATTTGAACGCATCCAATTCGTCCGCCTTTTTGGATATATGTAGCGTGGACATTGCAGTTGTCATATCAGTCATTTTCGAGTAGTAATTTCCTGTGTATCAATTTTATGAGATGAATTTCGATAAGCAACATTTACGCCATTGTATTATATTCTGTTTTCAAATGAACAAAAATGCTGCTCAAGCTATGGAATTGATCAATACGACATTGGGTCAACATTCTGTGAGCCATTCAGAAGTGAAAAAGTGGTTCACAAGATTTCGTAATGGGAATTTCAGTCTTGAGAACGATCCACGTCCAGGTGCAATCAAAAAATTTGAGGATGAAAAACTTGAAGTCACTGAATGAAAATCCATGTCAAACTCAAGAAGAGCTTGAAGAACAGTTAGGAGTTACTCGTCAAGCAATTTCACTTCAATTGCATGCATTGGGAAGAATACAGAAAGAAGGAAAATGGGTTCCTCATGAACTGACGGAAGGGAATGAAAGACAAAGAGTTGCCATTTGCATGAATTCGCTTTCCCGGTTCAAGAAGAAGAATTTTCTGCATAAAATCATTACGAGTGATGAAAAATGGATTTTGTATGACAATCCTCAACGTAGAGGAGAGTTGATTCGGGCAAGCCATCTACATCAGTTGAATAACCGAATATTCGTGCGGAAAAAGTGTTACTTTGTGTCTGGTGGGATTGGAAAGGAATTATTCACTACGAGCTTCTCGGACCTGACCAAACTATTACAGCTGAGCGTTACCGGGCCCAGCTGATCAAAGTGAGTGATGCTCTGGAGGAATAAAGACCATTTACGGGCAAGGAAGGCGGAAAGTGATACTGCTGCATGATAATGCACGTCCACATACAGCAAAACCAACCCAGGAACTCATCCTCAATTTAGGCTGGGAAATTGTACCTCATGCGGCATATTCACCAGACTTAGCTCCTTCGTCATATTTGAAGGAGCAGCACTTCATGAATATCGAAGATTTTTCGTCGAACTATTTCGTTTCAAAACTACCAAGTTTCTATTGTGAAGGCATTTATCTACCACCCGATGAATGGCAAAAGACTGTAGATAATAACGGCGAATATTTCAATCGATAATTCTTGAAAGAAGTATTTTTTCAATAAAATTGAATTTGACAAAAAAAGCAAAGTTTCAACTTGCACACCTGACACACCAAGAATTTCCTTCCATGTGAGTTTGTTTCGGTTATAAATCTATGTTCGCGTTTGTGACTGGATCATTTTGATTCCTCGCCGCTACAACAGCACGACACAGCCAGTCCCCTATTTCCAGAAACCCATTGATTCCCGTCAAATTTCATCTCAATTGGACTAAAATTCATCTGATTGATCTATTAGACTGTTGTCCAATTTCGATAAGATTTGAGGAGAGTTATTGAGTTTCTTCAACCAGGTTTTCTGCCATGTGAGAATCAAAATGGTAGGAAAAATTTGCAACGACAAAGGGTTAAGAGTCTTCCGTAATTCTTCTAGATTTGAATCACAGGTACTGTGATTGATGCAGAGTGGAACCATTAGTTTACAAGATTCTAGCGGGGTCCACAGTAAAAGCAAGATGTTCTTTTGACACAAATTCAGTTGAACGGTAATATCTGATAAAATAGCCGCAATTCACCGGCTTCATCGGGATTCAATAATACGGGTTTCATTGGTCATGAGTTGTTGATCAACGGAAATATCAGGGTTGCACAGTCATGAGGCTCCAAACAATCTGATAGAGAGCGATTTACAGTGGATTGGATTACAGGGTGTGTGTCGGATGTTCTTCCTCTCTTCTGAGCTCAGAGCTTGCGATTGATAGGATCGAAAAGGTGGCACCTTTCCCATCTCTCCTCTTCCCCCCTCCACCCCTCCTAACCAGTTGCTACTCTTAAAAGGGTAGCACTTCTTCACCTTCCCTAGCCAACCTACCAGCATGTCACGGTGATAACAGCCGAACTCAACCTCGTGGTGGAAATATTGTCAACCATGCCTCAGAGTCACAAGGAGATGAAATACCAAACCCTGTATTCGCACCTCCTTTGATATCTGGGTGAATCTGAGTGTATTCCCAACTGCTGTCTCCGAGGTCACGGTATGCAACACTTGGTGTCTAGCAGTAGGAATTGAAGGGTTAGACCGGACATATTCGGCAGTGTACTATGCCGCTTTTATAGCAATGCGTCATTCAGTATACATATACTGCTTTCACTGATGGGGGATTAGCGAGACTCGTTACACGCTTGAGACTAGGTTCGTGGTGCCACAACGGAATATCACCACTGACACTATTCCACAAGTCTTCTGACGAATCTCTGTACAACGCAAAAATTTCACTGCTCGCCAACTGGGGGAATCTCTGATCTCCAGCTTCCTGTTATTAGACGTCATGTCTGCGACTTTTACTCGCAACGCCGTGTTCAGTGAGATATGTATTCCATCAAGCACACACGGAAAAGGTTCACTCGATGTCGTTCCTTGCACCAGGACAATGAAGACAACTAAGTGACGCTGTCTAGGGACCCTTCAATGAGGGATGAGACAATCAGCTTTTCACTTGCTGTCATTAATGGGATAGGGGATAGTTTGCGCGTCATTCGATGAATAACATTAAATATCTCATCAAAAAGAGGACGGAATAGTGGGATTTATATTATATTCTCAATGGAACGATGCATAACTTAGCTATCTATTTTTGGGTTATCCCATCAGTGGCGGCCGTTGTCTTATCCCTCACTGGAGGATCCCTAACGCTGTCTCCCTCTTTTAGTGGAAGTAATTCTCAAAATATCATCGGAATAGCTATGAAAATTGCTGTGCTCATGAAAATATAGCCACTGTGACCACAAAAATATACTTGAGCCCAAATTCTGCTACATGTTTTCTTAGAGAGTGTGTTTCATGAAGAATTTGATCAAGAAGTATTTCACCACTCCGTGTTATCTCAGTTGGCACGCAATACAAATTATCGCTTTCATATTCAATTAAAAATTATTGCTCCATTGTACGGAGTTTCGTTCAATCAAAGTACTCGAATTCCCTGAGCACTGTCATTATGGTTTATAGCAAAAAAAAACCTGCCTGGCCCCCTCCAAAGACCTTCTACTTCGCTCCGACAACTGGTTCCCTATACTTGATATTAGTGGATCTCAAGTGAACAGTCAATGTTAAGGAACATCACTAGCATTGTTTCTTCTCTGGAACATTTTTGAGGGTGATGCCCACGAAGTCCTCCCACATTTTTTCGTCGATTATTGCTCACTTCAGATCGTTCTTCACCAATCATGGGAAACTAATCGCTGGAGCAAAGTGGGAGCTTTTCGGACGGCACAGGAATCTTTTCTTATGCGATTAACCTCTTTATGACGATGATACGGGTATCGGAGTGTTTGGATTTTTTTAACCCTTGAATCGGAACCCTCCTCAAAATCACGTTAACTGTAACCCCCGGTCCGACTGACCACTATTACCTCAATCTAGATGTTAAAAGTTGTTAAGCGAAGGAAACATTTCTTCGATTATTATAGAGGTCTAAGGGGTAGGATAGTAGGCTTGTGTATAGAAATTATCGAACCATCATGTGCACAATACGAACAAGATTTCGAACAAATCAACCAAAAAAGTTCGAACTATGAGCAAATAAAGTGTTGATATCGGTCTGTTAGACCACGATTGCGGTGAGAGGGTTGATGGGAATCAGATATGTGTACGATCAACTTCTTATTTATGTAACACATTAATATATGCCTGCGATAAAAATTTTTCGGAAAAAGAATTGTTTGAATATGGTGTTTTCGTTCTTCATGGTGAATCACTTTCACTTTGTGGTTTCTCGAAAGATTATTTCCCAATTCGCTTTCAGTGACCCGAAACACCGAATAGTACTCCCACTTTAGGAGAAGAGTTGGTTTGTGACAAAGGAGGCTCATTCATTATAAACAAACCATTTTTGGGTCAAGTGGGATTTATTAATAATCAACGAACCTTATTTGATTGGAATACATTTGGAATACTTTTATTCTCAGTTAAGTCATAGTTGTGGAAGTTTTTACAAAACTCAGCCGCCAAATTTGATTCACCCTGTTGTTGTTGAGGTAATCATCTTGCATTCGTTTCCAGCGACCCGAATAAGCTCCTCATTAGGGATGAGCATTTTTGTACTCCGGGAGTACCCAGCGAAGAATATTGGATTGAAATTCAAGAATTTTAATTCGAATTTTGGAGTTATGGAATTGATTTTACAGAACTTCTATTCACCTCCATTCTAACCTATTCTACAATCAAATCGTATTCCAAATCTGGAATTTAGATTCAATTTTTCCAATGTAAAATTTAGAATAACAACTTCTATATAGTCAATGAATTATCTTTACGATATTGAATGAATGATTTTCATTTCTGTTAAGAGAATTCAATACAGAATAGCAACTGGAATTCATACATGATATTGAAATCTAAATATTTCAATTTTTCTCTATTCATATGTATTCTGTTTTCGGAGAATTCGAATTGGAAAAAATTGAAAAGAATAGGAAATTCCTATTCTGTTCTATTCCAGATTTTTTACTGGGTACTTTTTCGTGTAAAATATGTCTTTAAAGTGTAAGCAAACATAACTGCATGCATTTCGAAGGCCCAGTACCGTCTCTTCACCGGCATTGAAGGGCCATCAGCGACCCATTGAAAGGTCAATGATCGTTTTTCGCAGGAAATTGAATGAGTCTTCTCAAAAGTCATCCGTCATACTGGATCCGTCAATTCGTTATTCGTAACAATAATCTAACATTCGTGTCCTCCCCCTGCTAAAAGTTCATTCCCAATAAAAAACGATTCAAAACGATAAGATTTCTCAATAGTTTTGAATGAGGTTTTTGAATACGGAATTCACAATGTTATATCGTTCTTAAACCATAGAACTCTATCGTTCCTTATAGTAGTCTACAGAATTTGACGTAAAACGTATATAATTTTATCGTGAAATTCCTATAGAAAAAGGACCACTTATTTTGGACCACATGACTATTTTTTTTCGAATAAGTGGTACTTTTTCTATACGAATTCCACTATAAAACCACATACATCCTGTTAAATTTCATACAATACGATAAGGAACGATAAGGTTCTATCGTTTAAGAACGATATAACATTGCGAATCCCGTATTCAAAAACCTCATTCAAAACTATAGAGAAATCTTATCGTTTTGAATCGTTCTTTATTGGGAATTTTTTTGCAGGGATGACTTGAAGAACCCTATCATGCTAATTTTAGTTTCAATTGAATAAGTTCCCACAAAAGTGATCTGACAATTTTTTTTCTCCCCAAATTATCTTAAATTAATTTCCAGCGATCGGCCAAACTTCCAAGAGAGAAATTGCTAGTTTTCAAAATCATGCTTCTATTTTTGGCCAGTTTTTTCGTGGTTTCTTGCACTGTGAGACGGGAAAATGTAGGAAATAATACAATAATTGTACATATCGCGTCTCTAAGGATTGGACAAATTCTCCCTTTCGGCTTTTCAAAAAATCAAAGTAGTGTTAGGAGGCTGCTCTACATTGAGGAAATTTTATGAAACATTTCATTTTACTAGCATCGTGATTACGAGTCATATTTTCTCTATGAGGTTAGGTTACTATACATAAACTAATAGGTAATACATTTATAATAACACCGAATATAAATATTGCGTTCAATTCTATTGTGGAAATATAACTCATTGTAAAAAAACGTTGCTGGTTTGGTGGAAATTATTACCAAATTCTCTTAGCACAGCATTCGAATGGAGAAACTGCTACCTTAGAGCACTCTCCATAGTGCGCGAGTTCGTGATTTGGCCGCGCGTACCGTTCGCTGACATGCAGCAATGCCAGTCTTTTTCCTTTACGAACCCGCGTCCCATACTTGTTTGTGCATTTCAGCGATCCATCATAATTTTGCGGCAAAATTCAATTCATCATGCGACATTCTCATTGTATGATTTATTCCATCAGTGCCAAAGTAGACGCGAAATTTTCAGACCTCATGAAACATCAATCCAATGTAATAATAATCTGTAGTTGGGCGTCAGTGTAAATTAACGATGATAATTACAATTGATTTACATTTAAAATCTCCTCACGTGAGAATTACATTAGAACAATGAATATAATGAAATCATCAGTATCGTGGCGACCTGAAAAGAGTATCGAAGATTCATTCCTGGTATAATAAAGAGAGAGATGAAACGTGTTAGTAGTATTCACCTAGATCTGTGTATCGTCATCCATCCGATGGAGTGTTCTACATTGACATTGATGACTTGACAGGAATCGAGAAATTATGTAAATGTGAATTTACGCCGATGAAATATTCATAGGTGCACGTCTATCATTTTACAATGTTCAATCGTTCGGTACACATTATTGATGGATCGTTAAACTGCACCGATCACTGTGTAATCCTCAATTCCTATATGTAAGTTTTATTGCATTGATCGACAGTCCGTTCGTTCTCGGAATGTACATTCACCTATCGTCAGGCACATTACGCGTTTATACACTTTTCCACTTTGCCACCTCTTTCATTCGAATGATCTTGATATCCTTTATTTCATTCGACTATTCCATTATTTTTTCTCTTGAAATCTACTGAAGTAATGACGATCAATTTGGAGTTTCGTACGAATGAATGAGAGACGAAAATCATTCTGAATACAGGGGAAGCTGAAGAGTTCTTCACCGATACAGACAGAATGTTGACTAACAAAATATTCACATGAAAATGAAAATAGGAGAACGTAAATGTAATACCCTCTGCGCTCCGTGCAGTGAACAAAGATATATTTCACGGATTACTATCCAAGAGGGTATCTTGGATGCAATGGATTTCCTTGTTTACCCATGTCTCAGGTTTCCTCAAATCTCGAACTGAAAGCACTCGGTCGGTAGGGGTCCTTTCTTATTTCATAGTAGAAGTGGACCGTCAGATGCGAGGAGATAAAAAGTAAGCAGATTCTCTCTCAACATCAGATGGGGTTGAGACGTGGGTCGAGTGTGTACCTATCGGCTTCTTTGCATACGTTTCAATCTGAGCGCTACTCTTTCTGCCACTCAAGTATCAAAGAAAGTGGAAAAGGTTTCTGAAAAACAAAATCTTCGGTCATTCTTCAAATAACGATAATGGAAAATGTTGAGAAAAGGGTTCAAAAATCCAAACACGGAATCCCAATATTTTGTCCATTCTCTTCAAATTCTTCCTTAGGAAATTGTGAGTTTTGTCATTTGAAATGTTGGTATGATACTGTACTTTAATATCCGATATAGGTTAATTACCGATTCAGGTCGTTTTTCTTTCTTCGCAGGCGTATGATTACAAACGTAATTAAATGACTTTTCAGAATTATAAAAACAAAGGAACGACGGAAAACGGTTTCATTTCCTTCTATAGAGACGAGAGCCCGGGGAATCTTCTCGTAACTGTCGCTGAATATGCAAACGTATGAATCCACATGAAACTTTGGTGCACTTGTCCCTTTTACAAGGTTCGACTTGATATTCAGCTACTTCCTACCTTTTCCAGGAGGAAAAAAAATGATGAACGCACCGGACAAAGCACGCGCAAGTTTGACACATTTCCGTCGCATAAAAAGCGTGCCAGGGACATATTTTCGCGTTCATCTCTCTCTCTTTCTCTCTTCCCTATCCCTCCCCCATATTTCCACACGACTAACCTTTTTATTTTCGAACATCGTCTGTACCACCTCCCTCCCTCTCTCTCTCTCTCTCTCTCTCTTTGTTTTTCCCGCGCTCGCAATTCCTATCTTTCTCCCCCTCTCAGAGAGAGAAAGAGTTTTTCACTTCGTTATAACAGCTTGTTCCTTTTTTTACTATCTATCCTCCATTCCACACTTTCTCCGTTCCTTTTTCCACCATCAACGCGAGTTCTTCTCTTCCAACGACCTACTCTTTATTTCGCTCTATTGTTCTCATTTCTCCCGCCATGCTCTCTTTCTCTCATTCCTATCTTCTGTTTTTCATCTCCTTTTTCGCCTCTTTCACTCTGTGTTCCGTCCACGTACAAACAACGCCACGCGCCGCCACCCTGTTTTCGCTGAATAAATTTAATTTAAATTTTCCTGCCGTTTCAAACGCTCATTCAGTAAATATATTAGGCCGTGCAACAGCCTATACATAAAGATATCCTCGCAATAGTGTTTTTCATCATCGGCTTTATTAAACTTCATTTGTAAGTCGTCTGACAATTCATTGAAACTTATCGTGTCGGATGAAATGCCGAGAATTGAAATCGACTTGATAAGGTGTAGACTTTTTTTTACCACCCGTCCGGGTCGATTGTAGTGGATTCTGACAACACGATACATCCCTGTCTCGCGGACCAGGGAAAAGTGGCAAGGAGTTATACATCAACGAATTTCCTTGGTACTTTTCATAGGTGCAACGTAACCGTGAAGATGTTTTGTTTCAACGACAATGTACATAGCAACCGGTGCGCATTCGTTTACGAGTAAGTAACGACATAATATCGCTATTAAGGTATTGGGTGAGGTATCGTGTCAATGCTATTGGAGTAACCTCACGTTGATGGGGAAAATACGCTTATACGGATAAGTTACAACAGCCGATGGATTTGAACATGTACAAAGATGTGATACAAGAACGAAGGGATCGAATGAATGGATCCATTCATCGGGTAGGAACAACGTTGACTTGAGATTTGATGTGAAAATACTTTGGCGTCACTTTCAAGAGAAAATAATTTGAATTCCGCTTGAGGAGCGAGAATTCAAAAGAAAAGATCAAGCAAACGATAAGGCACACCTTCGAAAAGGAATAGTTAAGTACATCACATATGATCTTGTAGACTCAGTTTCTACGCATCCCAGATATCTCTTCATTCTATTTTATCATTCCTTCTTTCATTTTTCACACACTTCTCACCCAGTTTTCTGACGTACACCCATTTAACCTCGCTGAAAGTGAGTCGAGAGAAAACCTGAGGCAACTGAGATAAAATGTCTCGAAAAGTGGACACTTTTGTTTCGGACTCTCTGGTCTGTGATATCTCTCTGAGCTATTTCTTTACTTCATTTTATCGAATCTTTTCTACGGGAATCGGATCAATAGGTCAACGTTCGAGAACAAGGAAGGAGCACGTGTTTTCTCTTCTCGGCAACGGCGCTGATGAACATCGATTGTCAACGAAAGGTTTTAGGAACTCCCGTCCCTCAACTCACTTACATTGTTTGAGAGAAGAAATTTATCCATAAGGTGACGAAGATTGTTAAGTAAAATAAGAGTTTCTGAACCAGAAAATTTCCTGGATATAATCTTCACAGTACACGATCTTACTTTGATCGCTCAAGCGTTGTCAAAGTATATATTATGTGTATTGGGTGTAGTATAACACTACCACTTAGGCAAATTGGATTATAATATCTCTGGAACAGAAAGAGACCGAGCGAAGTCTCAACTCTCGACTATAGTGAAAGCAAAGTGAATTTTTTTCTTGGTTACTTTCTTGCTCGAACTTTCATTCATCCTTCATCGAATCAAAAATAATAATAGAGGTTGAGAAGAAATTCGTTATCATTAACGTATCATTCTTCTTTGTATCCTGATTGGAACGAAAATGATTTTCAATCCAACAAATTTATTTGAATCTTGTTGTTCTTTACCTCAACCATATATTGTATACGAGTCTGATGTGTGTGTTCATCATAATCATCGATCCGCTCGTTATTCACTCGTCATCGTTAATGAAAATATGGCAGTGAGAAAAAGAGATGTAGAAGAAAAAACCATTGCATGATTATCCAGGCTTGAAAGCGGAAAATAGGTTGTACCTTTATGAAAAATCCACACTCTCTGTTCTTTTTTTTCTTGGTTTTTCTTACAATTTGTCGTAATCCCAAGAGACTATCGTTGAGCAGAGTCACGCCAAGTGAAAGTAGTGGAACAATCATTCTCTAGAAAATACAGAAATCAGGTCATCCCTGCCACGTAATATCATATACTTCTCGAACGACTTTATCTATTTTCTGTTACATGGTTTTCGAAATGTGATGGAGATTCGTATACCGTGAATTGATTTCGTACGAAAATACCTGTAGAGTGATACCTGCGATGTCGTCAACATGTTCATACACGTCAATTTGGAATAGTATTCTTCATTTCCAACAGTTTTCATCCAAATTTTTTGTTTCCGTTTCCTTCGAACGATACGTAACGTTCGAGTTCGTAAAAGAATTTCACCCTCCTTTTCGTATCATCATTTTGACACTTGATATGAAATTGACAGGAATGAAACCCCGTAGTTAAGTCCGGACAATCAACAAACAAACCCATTTAATTAGCATTAACAATGCAATTTCCGCAGCATCATTGGAACTAATATTGTAAACAGCGGGTGTTCACCACGTCTGTCTGGATACGGAACGTGTAGCTACGAGGGCAATATTGGATCGGTTCGGTGGCAGACAGACAAGCTATGTAGTAATTCTGTAATATCGTGGATGACGGTGGTTAGCCTTAGGGGTGGGTAAACAATGATGTTCAGTCACTGTTACTCGATTGCCACGCGGCCCATAGGTATCAAATAACTACGCATAAACATAGCTGGATTATGTCGAATTCGAATCACGTGATAATTAACCAGGCTATTCCAGCTGATGTTTAATATTTTCAGGATTTTCATTCATGATGCTTGTTGGTGACGCATGCTGACCTCTCGATATCTAGCACAAACAATGCGATATATAAATCACGATAGATGATGTACGAATCAATTTCCGATGCAGGTGATAGATTGTTCAAAATTTCACAGCAAAGCAGGATTCATTAGTTTTTTTATTTTTCTTCCCTGCTTTTCAACATGATTTCAAGTCAGCATTGACGTGACATGTATGCACACAGTACGTACATACGATATATGCGATAGGTTGTTTGAGATTTGGCGAATCTGATTTTGCTGACACACTTTCTGGATGCAATCTCTCCCTCAACTGAATGAACCTGTGACAGATGAAATCTTGTACTCTAGTATTCAATTGAAATTCATCAATGAACAATAGAAATGGAATCGAGTTACAAAGATTGTGGCGAACACAAAGGACTAGAATTCACATTCTGGACAATCAGAGCGTACCCTGGTGAGAATGAAGCGTATTGAGAAGCGTCACAAAGAGGTTTCGGGAGAGTGCTGTAAGAGTAATCGAAGGGTCAATAAAAAGTGATAGGAGGGTTCTGGAAATTAATTTAGCAGGTGTAAAGCGTGCGTCAAAGCGTTCTGTTTTAGTGATAAGAAATGATAATGAAGGGTTAGGTGACTTTTAATATTTGAAGAAAGGTGCTTCAGCCTGCTTCAAAAGCGTAATGGAACTGTTCAATTTTTCTTCTGTGCTTGAAAAAAACTATCCAATTTTATAAAGAATTTGAAGAAACTTCAATGTTTAATGTTTAGTATGAATATTTGCTTACGAAACTAAGTACAGTGGGGGAACCCAGCCAACAAAATCAAGGCAGCGCTTCTGGCAGTGGTGCTACCATTCACTTATACAGTTAAAGATCTTCTGTACATATATGGCTTCATTTATGTATGGGAATAGGAGCGACTTGGTAGTATTTTTACTAGGAGCACCACTTGGTAGCGCTTCCTGATAATACTGGTAGCGCTGAGGTAGTGCTACGTTATAAATTGAATCATATATATGTTATGGTAGCATGCAGTCTCACGGTAATGGAAAAGCTACTACGTTGCTACCACTAGCACTGCTAGTAGCGGAAACGTGAATTTGGAAGCACTTTGCTGGCTGGGAAAGATCACCTCGAAAATCCATCACTACTACTCAAGGATAATGAATATTTGGTTTTCATTTGAGAACACATTTAATTCGGTTTGAAATCTTCTATAAATTCAAAGTTTCGCATGAAATCAAAATAATTTCTCAAATTCGTGAACAAGTTGATTCCAATGATCAATATTTAGTAATTATTACATGTGCAAAACAATTAAATTAACTTTCACATATCAAAGATAAACGCAGACAGCACAGAAAGTTTTCTGAACATTTTGAAAACATGCACTCACGAAAACATACGTTCTTAACACATTCTTTTCATCTACCACGAGGCGTTCTCATAATGTTTCCCCAACAGACTTTTGTGAAAACATATCTGCAATTTTGTCTCCCCCGTTTGAATTTTTCCGAGCTTCATTTAGAGTTGGGATGATATTTCCAATTGCGTTTGATTCGTTACCTACTGATAGTTGATTTTTATTATGTTCATCAAACTTTTCAACTTTATTCGCGGCTTATTATTTGTTATATCCTTACTGTTCCCTACCTCAACCCATTTTTCAATTTCCTCTTTTTTATTTTCATCAAGCTGTCTATTGCCGCCTGCGATGTACCTCGATTTGTGAGTGTTTGAGTTTATTTTGTTAGATGCTTGTTTAACCGTTTCGTTAGAATTTGTTTGCTTCTTTCTGTAGTTGATAATTTTGTACGCACTGCAGTCTTAATAACTTGAGGTATGTCCCCCCCCCCCCACAATTTGCACATTTCAGTCCTGCTTCTTTTTTGGTCGGGCAATTAGCATACAGGCGCGTCCACTGCACTTGACGCTACGAGGCAACGAATAACAAAGGATTGAAACTTGATGAAATCTTTGACAGCGAAATCATTGCCGCTGTAGCTTGGGTTTGTTGTGTTCTCCTACTTTAATAGATAGGAATCCCAATCTGTTTGATTTATATATGTGTTTGTATTTTCATCATTATTCAAAGTGACTAAAGGCATAGGGAGTAGAGTTTTGTCTTTATCCTTTCTCATTTGGCAGACCGAGATTATGTCGTATCTTTTTCCTATTAACTCGCTTTTGATTTCATCAATATCATGTTCGTAGATGGGTATTCGTACTACTGATTGGTGGATCACTAGTGTTTTCATACAAGTAGTACTCGAAGCTTTGTGTCTCAAACGGAGTCGAAAGTTTTCTACAGTCTTCTTCAAAATTCCTTCTCACTGAAAGTACTCCTCTGCTAGACGAGTGCACCATAGGTGCGAAGGCACAGTTCTTTTTGATAATGATTTTCAATGGGTTATATGAATGACTATTGTCATTCACTATAAAGTTTATATGTTTTTTACTCTGACTTTGTTTATTCCTCCTTTCTTATCGTCCAGCAGCGGTGTTCCTCCATCAAGACCACCAAACTTGTTACTTGGTGTCATGTGACTAGCCCGAATGGGAGTGTGAATCCGGTACCAATCCGATTTGCCTTAAGCCAGATCTGGTATGGATATGAGTAATCGGATTGGGCCCGGATGTAATGTGTAACGCTTTATTTCATCCGGGCCGGATCCGGCAACTAGATCCGGGCCGAATCCAGCAACTAAATTCAGACGTGATAAATTTCCCTTCAAGTTTCTGATAGAGATGTGGTTATCCTACTTCAAACAGGTTACTTGATGCGGTCCAAATTGGTTGATCCATAACCCCGTGATTGAAGTTTTCATTAAAAAATCATCAACAAATTCAATTGTTGATAACGTTTTCAACTTGATATTTGAACATAAAAGTACAATTATTATTCCCTTAACGTGTAACATAGTTTATGAACAATCTAATCAATAATTTTATTCCTCTCCTAACCTGAAACATATTTGTCGTATAATACATTATCGCAATTCGCACGCCACGGATGAATGGTTGAGGGAGGTATATATATCAACGAATGGATACAACCAGCACTCGCGGGAAACCTCAGTCATTCAGTGTCGTATCAAAAATTTGATGGTAACCCGGAGTTTATCGGTGGAGGAGTGAAATTTGTATAATTCTAGGGGCATTTCGAAAAAATTCACTTGCATTCATTCTGAGTTTTCTTATTAGGGCAGAGATTAGGTTCGTCGCATCTGGACATGAACAAATTAACATTATTCGTATCTGACTCCCGTCAGGAAAAATAATTTGAGTCTGATGAGATTTTGAAAAGTTCGCCTTGTTAGGGCCGCAATAAGGTCTGCTTCTTCCGGATTGGATTATGATTTCCCTAATCTGTGCCTCGTCTGGTAAACTGATCAAGGTTGAATGAGGTTGAACAAGGCTCTTATTAGGACGCAGATCAGGTTAGTCATATCCGGATCAGAAGGACTCATCAGATCCAGATAAGACTGAATGAGGTTTTGCTCATCAAAGCGCGGATTAGGTTAGCCACATTCGGACCTGATTCAAATTATCCGCATCTGGCCCCAATCAGGAAAACGGATCAGGGCCAGATAGATTTTTATAGGGTCAACCACATTAGAACTATCATCAGGTTATCCTCATCGGTGCCGGATCTGGAATCCCCGATAGGTTTTTATCTACACAGACATACTCAGGCCCAAATATGAAGCTGCATATGGGGCATCCCATTTCACAACCGGATCCGGTCCGGACCACTTTAGGGCTTACCGGATAGGAACTTTCACTCGGGAACCTTTGCTTCTTCGTTCAGAATAGTAATTCGAGGATTTTCACTCAACTTAGTGTCCACTGAGCTCTTTCTGAACCTCTTTTTCCCTTCAGGTTTGATGGAACCTTCGTTACAGTGTCACCAGATGTAGTATTTTCAGTACTACCGTAGTATTTTTCGGACCTGAATTGAATCCATTGGTATTTTTGTAGTAATTTTCCAGAATAAGTACACGGAGAAAAAGGTATCTTAAAAAGTACCATAATTTATAGATTTTCTGCGCTGGTCTGACCGAGTCTAAATATTTACCTGAAAAAACCTCTAAAAGTACCATAATGTCTTGGACTTTTATACGGAAGGTACCATACTTATTTCAAAAAGTCCAAGAAATTATGGTACTTTTAGAGATTCATGCAAGTGAATATTCCGACTCGGGTCAGACCAGCGCTGAAAATCCATAAATTATGGTATTTTTCAAGATATCTGTTTCCCCAGTGTATATGTTATTTTTTTGTAACACGGTATTTTTATGAAGAATCAAAATTATCAGTCATGAGATGGGAGGGATTACTAATGCACTGACAAAACGTTGCAGAGTTACAGTTTTATCTCTTTCCAAATTCATGCTCCGATTGATTGAATAATTAGCTTGTTCTCGGAAAATCAATCAGGAACAGTGGTTGGAGGAGGAATGTTGAATTCACCAATGGGAACTTGTTTCCAGTTTAGCACATTGAACTTCATACATACTGAAATGAGCACTCCCTACATTAGTGCGGTTAGAGGGAGAGAATTGACTTATTTGTTCAAGAAATGGACTTCTTCAGCCAATAAAGAGAAAAATATCGATTTAGATGTGTTGTACAGAGAAAAATGTACTGAAGTATTACAGTATGTGGCTGAATGGACTAAACTATAGAATATCTGAGGAGTACTCTCTCGGTAGCCCCATGATATCCCAGGAGGTAAATATCCCGAGAGAAGAAATGTAAATCAGCCCATTCCAGGCCCCCGTCCGGGCCCGGATAAGGCCCGAATAGGGCCACTTCCCAAATAGAAATGCTCTACTTATTGACAAGTTTTACAACGCTCAACTAGTCACATACTAGACACTTGCAAGTACCTCACCAGAACCCTACGAGGCACTTGCAAGCGTCTAGTTCTTGGCTATTTAAGCGTTACAAAACTTGTCAATGACTAGAGTATTTCTACTAGGGTGTTCAATCGGAGGAAATTCTACCTGGGATTTTCATTCTTCCAAATATTTCTCTGTTCAATAATATCGCTTATTTCTCATAGATTTCAAAAGATGCGAACCATTTTGCCGTTTCCGGAAGGTGAAGGAGTAAGCACAAAAATGCACTAAGGCAGAAAATAACATAAGTATAATCATAACAGGATGCAAAGAACCTATTCTTGAGGTTCTACGCATTCCGTTTGTGTTCATATCGACGCTCATTCATTGATATTTTTATTCCTCAACAGTGAAATATCCCCAAAGAACGATCTCCCGAGACGAGTATGTTCCGGAAGTTCAATAGCTCGAAATTCGCTGATTCGTCAATTTTTAGTGAGTTCTTAGAAATTTTTTAGTGTACTATTTCTTTAATATTTTCCTAACAGAAGATGGTGTTAGGTAGTATTTTTTCGTTCTACCTGGTAGTATAATCTCATTCAAAAATCTGGCGACACTGCTTCGTTATCGACTTCTTTTTCCATACTGATGTGGATTTTTTCACTGGTTGTAGTCGAATATTCTCGTAATTCAGTTCTTGTCAACGAGCCAACGCTCATTTTCGTTTCCTTGCCGTCACTTCTCATATAGTTGTGTTCTTTTATATAGCAATGAACATCGCTGATTCATGTGTAGAGTCACCTCCCTCCCGAATTGCGCTTTTCCTTCGAACTGTCGTGACGAACTTGGTGTCCGCACCTCGTCTTATATTCTACCAGGATTATTCTCACTTGGTGGCGACGCGCTGCCTCTCGCGGATATGATCGACACTCCAGAATGAGGGTAGAAACCTTTATGCTCTGTCATTCTTCAATAGGATCATGCGCGTTGCGAGTGAGGATTCGCACGTACCGCTTGTCGACCGGTTTCGTTTCGCCACCGTTCGACGTCACTACGGATTCTACGCGGAAAGACAGAGGTCATGATTGTTTAGAAAAATGACTGACAATTTAGGGAAAAAGAGTATCGCTGAAGAATTTTTGTAGTGAATTCATCAAAAGTTGATCAACGTTTAGTATTTTGACTACGAATTTTTGATAACCTTACTGCAAAGATTTTTCAGCGTTGCTCTTTTTCCCTAAACTGACAGTCATTTTTCTAAATGTTAATAAATGTTATTCAAGTATTGATAACTTTTCTCTTTCCGTGTGATGTTTACATTTTCTGAGATTGTGACAGATCTCGTTCAGTGCTGCCAGATTCGAGGCATACACTGTTCCTTCCCCCTCCATCGAGCCACTTTCGTTTCCCCCACTATGTGAATCAAGTCGGACGAGCGAGAGAAAGAGTAAGTGACTTCTGCATGGTAAGAGAAAGAAGAGTGGCCCGATGGAGGGGGAAGGAACGGTGTATGCCCCGAATTCGGCAGCACTGGTTTCGTTGCGAGGGTTAACAAAAAGTACTCGATTTTGGAAATGTTTCGGCAGTGTAAAAATACTCTCGAGCAGCCAATTCTCAATACAGACTTGGGCAAAGAATAAATGCAGGGTTAAGCGGAGAATAAATGCGAAGTAAATTCCTCATCACTGATGCATATAACACGGGGAATCTTTATAAACATTCCTGTGACCACCTTGTAGAATTAAGGATGAGCTCGATGCCTTGTACTCTTGATCTGATGAGTTTAGGCAAATAACATTCATTCGAGTGTGGAATTATTCAATAAACATTATCAAATTCTATTTACCAGACTTTTCAAACGAGATTGAACTCAAGTATCATGTCATATGTTCTTCCAATATATTCTACAAAAGAATGGAACCTCCATTCGTGTTTGATCTTCGAATAGAATTTGATTATCGTTATTAATTATGCATGTCCCGATACACGCGATCTAGTAGAGTATTCTCCACGCGTGGAGAACGAATTCGATATCCGTACACGAATCGTATTTACCTATTGGTAACAATCGTGACTGGCAGTACAAGACTTAGATAGTACTCCAGTAACTAACCTCCAGTAACTAAATAGTACTAACTGATTACTATTTCAGATCAGACTTCGATTCATGATTATATATTCTATGAGAAAAAAAGAATCAATGATGGGGGTTGAACATTCTGTGAAGAAGAAATATCTAAAATGATACCTTTTGCTACCACACCTTTCTCCATTGTCATTCAAACGCTGTTTTCAAATGAAGAATGATTCAATTTCAATCGAGCCAGGAGCGGACGGTACAACCACTATTCTGATCAGGTCAGGGGTTAACGCGAATGAAATGAAATGCATTGTACTCATAAAGAACTCGCAACACTGTCCGAGAGAGCGAATGCTCGCTGAGTTCAACGGTGCTTGTTACAAGAGGATATGATTCCTGTCGAATGATTTAGAGGATGAAAATGAATCCGAACGTATCGTATCAATGTATCCACGTACGATCGCTAATCAGTTACCTCTCGTTCCTTCGAGGGGAAAAAATATGCTTATCATTCAACTTCCCCTCGAGGTGATATCTAATTAGCGTAATTGATTTCTCTCGCTTTTACAGCGTGAAAACTCGTATAGGTCGAGAAATATCAATCTAATTCACGAATGAGGATACGAGGATACTTAATAACGTATTGAATTGATTCCGCTCAATTGATTGTATGATCATGTTCACTTTTCACGAGAAAATTGTTCTTACGGGTGCAGAGACCCTTCAGGAAATCCATGTGAGCGGCTTCATGAAATGCTGTTTTAGAATTCAACTGAAATTGTAAAAAAATTCCATGTGCGAGAATTTGCGATGTGATTTTTATGATGTTCCACAATCACACTCAAATATTTGGGTGAGTTCACAGTACGTGAACAGAAAGTATGGTTTGGATGGGAGTATGGTGAATATTTTTTTCATTACAAATGAATTGAAAGAAATCGATTTAGAATTATTTCTGTAATAAAGAAAATCATGATGTGAGGATAACAACTTCAAATAGAGTTGCTTAAATATCTGAGAAGTTTACTTCTCTCCATTCGATAACCGATTCGTATATATCAAAGTTTGATGGAGATATACACTCCGTCAATCCAACTCCTCATGAGATTGATCGAATTCAATTTTTCAACCCCACAGAAAGCTTCCGTGAACTTCACGAGTTTGGACCAACTTTAATTCCATTCAATCAACGAACTCTTTTGTTTTCAAAACGTTTATCAAGCAAATAAAAAACTTTATTGTGATATGGGATTGATTTTTGGAGAACATATATAATTATATAAATAAGTTTAATGTAAAAACTATAAAAAATGTAGAGGCTGATGCCGTTGTATATTTGCCTGGCGTCTGTTTTCCGTTAGCCACCTAATTTTCCTTTGAAGTTCCATGGAGGGGTTGTGAGGAGTGAATTCATGGTGCACAAAGAAGTGATTTGGCTAATATGAAGATCTCCACGTAGATTGTGACTTTAGCGCACATCCCTGCACTCAGAGAAAATTCATGCGTTTTATTCATGAGATTAACTCATACTACCGAAGTAAGTGCATCTTTAAGGTTTCGATGTGTGAATTTTAATTTGCAAATTATTCTGATAATAATTCGTATAATTTTGAGAGGATACGAGAGGCACTAGCGAAGTTTTTTGAGACAAACTACGCAAAAATATACCAAAAAAATGTTTTCATGAAATAACGAAATATTTTGGTCGATATTGCGAACAACTGGAATCCTGTGCTACTTCAACCAAGTTCTTGTTGTTTCAACAAAATTATTTTGATCCTCAATTCTGAAACAAAAAATTTGTGTACTCAATATCAAATGTTTTTGATACTCCAGCCGAATGATTTTCATAAAAATTATCAGAAAAATCATATCACAAAAAGTACACCGGGCAAAAAAGGTAGTCTGATAGTTCCCAGGGAAAATCCAACGCATTATGCAGCCTATTAAACAGAGTACATCATGTCCAAGTATACAGGGGAAAAAATTCATTGCAATGATCAGTTCATCTTTTGTGTGAGTCATATCATAGAATTCAATGAACGATTTCATTGGAGTCTTTCTTTACGTAACCAAAAATTTCTCTGAGGGGATGTCCAAGTTCTTGTCTCAACGATTCCATTCATTAAGAATGAAACTTCCAATTGCTCTGAAACTTCATTTGGGGATTCATGAATGATCCTTTCATTTTTAGTACTCGAATTGTCAGATATAAGTATAAGAATATATTATATTGAATATGCAAATGTTTCAGATCATCGTATCTTTGTTATGATACTGTACTTCTCGAAACAAAATAAGTGTTTCCTCATCAGTGAGAACTGATAATTCTTTTGCATGAATAAAAATGTTGTACAGATGCAAATAATTTCCATCATCCATAGGAGGATATGGGAATCAATATACTGGAAAGAATAAGTATTACATCAAAGAAATAATTTCTTTCAGGTTCAAAATTCATTGAACGAATGTATACGAACAGCAATAATGAATCACGTAATTAAATGAGAAATATGATTTCATTGAATTAAAGGAATATTGCCTCATCACAACGTCTTTTCGAAGAAAAACGTTGAACTGAATCAATAAAATTCATAAATTAATTGAACTCAATTATTCATTTAGATAAAAACATGGATTTTTGAAACTATCTTACATTTTCTTCACTATCACGAATTGTAATCAGTTTCCTCAAGGTGTCGCCACTTTCTCACAACTTCTCTTCTTATTGTATGATTTGTATGGAAAGAATCAATCACGCTATACTCTCGGTAAGTAATACTTTATCCAAATAAACAGTTTTTCTAGATTTTGGCATTGAATTACAGATCCTACCTGGACTCATAGCAATGTTAAACCGAGATATGGCATGATTCTTCAACAATCCATGAGAGTCTGAGGTGTTACAGAGTTCTCAGAATTTCCGCTGGTCACAAATTGAGAAGCACTAGAATGGACTATGAAATATTGATAAATAATACCATTTTTCTTATAAAACCAATCTTATACCGGCCTCTATAATTTTTGAAACATCATTCATTGAAACAAAATTCAGTTCAGCTGTTCAGCAAAAGGTGTCTTGATGTTAATAATTGACTGATTCAATGATAATGATAATAATTCACAGTATAATTTCATTTTATCTTGATGTTTACATCGGTGTGGAGATTTTTCGAATTGATCCAAGTGTAGGAATTGCTTTTGTCTTGAAAAAGTAATGAATTGAATCAAATTAGGGGTTTCCCCACTGAAGAGAGGGTATTGGATCAAAGAAATCTCTCATTCATCCCAAGAATGTCGGATTTCAATACATTCATCCATTGTCACTGTTGGATGAATCCATTCCTTTGGATGGACAAAATATTCATTGCGTCCACGAGGTTGCATGAAGTTGGGAAGAAGAACTAGACTTAGAACTCAATTCATAGATATTGCATTGTTAAGTGTATTTTTGTGGATATAACAAATATTCATCCGTTCAATAAAATGTTACTGCCTGGTGATAATTTGAACAATTGGATTGAAAAATGATTCAAGTTCTTGCGATAAATCTTTTTTGGAAGAAAATAATATGCATATGACTCCAAATAATCTCTTGATTCTTCTCAATAAATATTCATTCCGTGAATGAAATACCTTCTGAAATTGAGATAATATAATTTCAGTACCAGTCAGCATAATCCTTTTCATTATGCATAGCCATTTTGTCTTTGAAAAATAATTTATTGAAACCAAACACTTCCGATTGCTTGGTGGTGAAATATATATCATTCAAAGAAATCTCTCATGAACCCAAAGAATCCCGTATTCTTGACCTAAGTTTCACGACATGCTTGTAAATGATATATTTCGATGATTTGATGAGATAATTTCATAGATATCATTGAATGGAAATATTTCTCAGGAACAAAGGAATATTCTTGGTCCCAATGAATTTTTTCTCTCTGTGTACAATTGAATAAATCATGAATTCAACTCATCAGACGAATAGCGAGGAATGAAACTGAATCTCAGGGGGTTTCCTGCGAATAGAGGACAGGATTCCAAATTTCGACTGAGGTCTAACATTCGATTAGCAGGATTTAATTTACTGCGAGGCACCACCGCCATGCTAGAAATATAGGAAACAGTGCTCCATTACATTATTATTGTTTCATCATGCTCCATCGTGATAGCGTGCAAATCAAAACTTCATTTTAGGTGATTTCGAAACTTTTTCAGGTACCAGTTCTTGAGATTTTTACCCCCAGTCATTTGTTATCGACTATGAGGCTGTTGGAGCATCGCGTTATGTATGTTTTGGGCTCTTGAAATCGAAGAGTATCAGGAAGGGATATACCGGTGAAAGGGTATAAATTATCAAAACGGAAACTCACACCGTCAAGACCAATTTTCTTATAGCTCCAACCAACAGAAGTTCTGTTTCCAAAAGTAAAATTCACTCATTACTTCCAGAACTGTGCTCTTATTGATTGGTCTCATCAGAAAGTAGATCTTCGGGGTGTGAGTTTCCGTTTCCAGTTTATTCGATTGCCTCTCGTTCTGGATCGTATGTAACCTCAAAAATTGAAACATGCAGTGGTCTGAATCTCAACTGCCGCTGGTGATTTGAAGTAAATACCACCAAATACCAGAAACAATCCAGGTAAAGCAGGTTGTTGGTATTTTGATAAATACTACTAAATAAGTAGTGTTAGTAGTGGTAAGTGATGGTGATAGTGGGTTTTCGTAAATAAACGATGAATTCTCAACTCTTCCCCTTGAAAATATAAGTAATAAACAAATGAAATTACCTGGAAGTATTGTTTCTATAACATTATGTTATAATATAGTCTAATATTATTTTCTCCGTTTCCTCCAATCTGCTGACATCTGGAAGCTGATAGTCGGAATTTGAACCACAATTTCAAGATCAACAATGATGACAACTTTTGCAAAAACCAATGTACAAAAGAAATGTTCTAATTCTATAATGTTTATTATTGCGACAACTTGTATGCCCATAGTTCAGTCCGACACTGAGGACCCAATTTCTTAGATTCAACGAAAATTTCTTTGCCCTCATTCTGATAAATCTTGTTTTCAATGGAAAGAATTATTCATTGAAATGGAAAAATTTCCCATTGAATTGAAATCATATTCTTCGAATTTAGAAAAGAATATATTTTTTTATCAATTTGAAAATTCTTGGTTCTAATCTGATGAGACTTTTCTCCACTGAACTGAATTTTCCACCATTGGAAAAAAGATTTATTAGAACGAGGGCAAAGAAAATTTTCTTCTAATCTAAGAAATTGGGTTCTCAGTGCACTGAACACAAATATTGCAGCAATATCACAGTGATATCACAGCAATGTTGAAATACTGCAGTAATATTGCAGCAATATTACTGCGGTATTTGTGCTGAGTGGGGTAGTTGAAGTGAAAAAAAGTGTAGTAGTCGAAATTTGGACCTTCTCCTTCAATATGAAATCAACCGTGGATCTTCAGTTGATTCCCCACCCGTACAGCACAACCACCGATCCTCCACCTAGGACTCCGACTGGAGGTGGAGAATTGGTGGAGAAATGGGAGCCGTGGAAATAAGGGAGAGTCTCCGTTGAGGCAACGGAGAGGCGACGGAGAAATGTCGGCTCCCTGTATTTTCGATATAATGCATATTGGTGCATTCACATGACTAAATCTGAATGTACGAATTAACGAATTTGAGTTTTATTAAAAATCCAGCGGGTGGAAATTTCTCCGTCGCCCCTCCGTTGCCTTGACAGAGACTCTCCCTTATCTCCACGGCTCCCATTTCTCCACCAATTCTCCACCTCCAGTCCACCGAAGTCCTAGGTGGAGGATCAGTGGTTGTGCTGTACGGGACAGAGATAACATATTCACAACAATGATCTGAACTCTCGAAGATATGTCGAATGATCTTCAGATCACTGAGAGAAGAGAAAACGTAAAAATTACAATTCTCATCAAGAGATGAAAGACATCGCGGATTATAAAAGATAATCGGCAGAAATTATTCCAATAAGTTACTGTTGTAACAGTAATTTTATTCCTTCAAATAGTAATTTATTGAATTAATGTTGAGCGATTGTCTTCCAGAGATGGGCAACCGGAAGTAATTTTGTACTTTCGGAGTACCTTTTGTAAATAGTACTTCTTGTCTTATGTGAAACATGTCTTTATATGGAGTCAACAAAAAGCACTCCTTCCTTATCTTTCATGACCCGTGGTATCTTCAAAATGCTAATGAAGATTGTAATTTTCACACTGTTTTTCTCTCAGTGAATATGTGATTCCAATGCTCATGTTCCTTCGTTCAAAGTGCTGTGGGAATTGAGTTTCGAATTCATTTGATTGAATCAATAGTTTGTCCTGTACATATAATTTACTACGGCAATCAAAAAGAATGAGAATTTGTTCAATCGATGAAGAAGGCACAAGAGAAATCAGCTAGCTTCTTATGATGGTGTCTGTGAGGAAAGGAGTCATTCAACGAAATCAATAATGGGTCGTAACAGGATTGACAAATTGAATCATGAATGAGAATTTCATGTTGCAATATTTGGACCAGAACCTTTCACCATTGTGAATATTACCCCGATATTTCAGGGATCGCGGCTTCCGAGAAGCAAGGGAATGAAAATATTAACATTCCATTATCGTTACAAAGAAGATCACTCAATTAACATTCTCATACATATTGTAAGACATCCATTAATAAGACTTCAATAATGAACCGATGTAAAAAGATTTTGTATTACAAGATGTAATATTGTTGCGGAAATTGGCACCCCTCTTCACGGAAGAAAATAATTCGCTATGGTAGCTAGGAATTAGCTACAGTAGCTACTTCGTATATTTGATGGCCGAAGGTATTTGGGTTTAAAAATAGCTGGAACAGCTAAGTTTCAGCTATTCAAATATCAGCAACATCATTTTTCTCCGTGTTGTCAGGAGAATTAACTGCTCTCATCGATCTACTCGAACAAATGTGGAATGTCTTCCTTATATCATCCTGCTACACTGTAAAAAAATCTGGAGAGTTTTTGTTCATACTGTTGATGAATTTTGTCTCCTCATTCGAATTGTGGGGCAATTGTTTTTCTATGAAAAATTTATGCAGTTTTCCACTACTTTGAGGAATCATTTTGTTTCTTGGGTATTGAATCATCTACAAATGAAGTAAAAGTCCACCAAATTATGGCAAAAAATTCCCTCTATATTAGATGTATAACTTTGCTTCCGCCGTTTTTTTCTGGAATTCGAGGCTTTATTGTGAAAAACTGGTTATACATTTATGATTCAAAGTATTGTCCATCGCCGGCCACTACTTTCTCCCATCTTTCGGGCAGCATACGAATCCTGCGTTGAAAAAAGTGGTCATCTTTTGAAGCGATCCACGAATCGATCCAATTTTTTACTTCTTCATAAGACCGGAAGTGCTGGTCAGCTAGGCCGTGTGCCATTGATCGAAACAAGTGATAGTCCGAAGGAGCAATGTCTGGAGAATACGGCGGGTGGGGTAGGATTTCCCATTTCAAAGTTTCCAAGTATGTCTTGACCACTTTCGCAACATGGGGGCGAGCATTGTCATGCTGTAAAATCACTTTATCATGTCTCTCGTTGTATTGTGGCCGTTTGTCTTTCAATGCTCGGCTCAAACGCATTAATTGCGTTCGATAACGACCGCCTGTGATTGTTTCAGTCTGTTTTAACCACTCATAATACACTACGCCGAGCTGGTCCCACCAAATATCGAGCATAACCTTGGAACCGTGAATATTCGGTTTGGCCGTCGATGTGGAAGCATGGCTGGGATATCCCCATGATTTTCTGCGCTTGAGATTATCGTAATGAACCCATTTTTTATCCCCAGTCACAATGCGATGCAGAAATCCATTTCGTCTTTGCCTTGCAAGCAGCTGTTCACCAACACACAAACGCCGTTCAACATCTCTTGGCTTCAACTCATACGGCACCCAATTTCCTTGTTTCTGAATCATTCCCATGACTTTCAGGCGTTCTCAAATGGCTGGTTGCGTCACTCCCAATGATCCTCCCAATTCTCGTTGCGTTTGACACGAGTCTTGATCAAGTAATGCCTCCAATTCTGCATCTTCGAAAACCTTCCCTCTTCCACCGCCATGCTGGTCTTCGACGTTAAAATCACCATTCTTAAAGCGTTGAAACCACTCTCGGCACGTTCTTTCACTAATAGCGGCCTCACCATACGTTTTTGAGAGCATTCTATGAGCCTCAGCCACAGATTTCTTCATATTAAAACAGAAAATTAAAACCTCCCGCAAATGACGAGAATTTGGCTCGTAAGCTGACATGTTCGATCGAGAATAACTTTATGATGCAGACACAAATTGACTAATATTTCGATGGCGTTATGTTTACAAATACCTAAGCTTATTGTATGAGATCTATGATCTATTCATTTCAATTATCACTCACCGCTACAGCTATCTATTGCAAAACGGCGGGAGCAAAGTTATACACCTCATATATAAAAGAACTTCGACACCACCTTTTTTTGGGAGAAAATTTCCCAATCATTCTTCACAGTGTAGTATTCTTTGCAAACGATACATCAGCTCCATATCGTCTCCTGAATTTTTTTCCGCGAATATTGAATTCTAGATAGGTCAGTATCCGAGTAAAACCCCCGCATTCAATGTTTCAATTTCAGTTTACCGTTCCACCCTTTTCCCGAGAGAGTAATTACCTCACATATAAATTGTCATGCGTGGTGAAAATCGAGATCTTTCTTTTTCCGTGGAGAAACTCAGTATATTCATAAGAATAGAACTCACAATTCTTCAGATGTATGGTACAGATATGCACAGTATGCGTTTTACCATCGGTTAACACGCCAACGCCAAAGGTCAACGAGACTGTACAGTCTAAATCATTTGCGGAGAGTTATGCATAACGATTTCCATGTCTTTCACGGTGGAAGTATAAAAAATACAATTTAAATTTTAAGATTCGTCATTCACTTTTTTAATCCTTCGAATGATAAGCTGTTTTTAATGGTGAGCTTCCCTTTGTGATGCCACGATACACAAAAATTGTTCACAGAACAGTGGACACATTAATCCCCTTGAAACGTTTCACCGTAACAAAGAGCCTTGTTATTCTTGAAATAAGATACCAATATATCAGAGATATTATTGGAAAATGATTATATCGTGGGAGATTTGATAAGATACACGATACAGAGTCCAGTTACCTCACGGTAACACATTGAACTCCACGAATACACCCGTATCTTAATAATAATAATTCAACTTGGAAATACGAGTCCCAAAGGAAGACCAGAAATCGATCCCTTTCCCGTTCGGGCAGGACGAGTAATCGACATTTTATGAACACTCTAATTTGTATAGATGCATCGTGAGTAGGTATTGATGAACAATCGAAGCCTAAAATTTCATGATATCTGAGTATGTTTTATTGATAACCAAGATCTAAGATTTCTACAAGGAAGTTATTTAGTTTGAATTTAGTTATGCGTCATATTTATCCCCGGTTGATATGAGGAAAAATTGAAAAGTCTCTCAGGAACTTACGTACATGCTGTACACGATGATATCCCGCTCCTCAGGTATTATCGGCTAATTACACCCTTCTGGAACGATAATATGCTCGATAGGAGTGGACTTGCCATACTTTGGTGAGTTCATGGAATATATGAAACCACGATACAGTCGGGTACGGTCATGAATGTGTGAAACAAGAATACTCTGTTCCGACACGCAAACGTGATTCATCTTGAGCGAAGGGAGACTTTATTCAAGATCATTTATCATAAAAATTCTCAAGTCAGTTGTATAACTCATCGTTCTTTTTCTGCTCATTTGAATCTTGAAAGATGCAGTCGATGTCGAATGCATAAATTCTCGATGAATAAGGTCAACGATGAATGTTATGAAAAATTTATATTGCGTATTCTCGAATGACTTTCAGGGACTCCACATGAGTGTTGTTTGAACCTTTTAGAGTATTAAAATCATGATGTCATTTGTTTCAATTGATTTGCCTTTCCTTCACAGAAACAGGAGCATAAAATTAGGAAAATATGACTTTCATTCAAACTATTCGTTATTCCACTTGAAATGAAATACAGGACCCGTTTATAAACTCCGAAGTTTTTGTCATACGGTATCCTGTGGTTACCGAACCTCTCATATCTCATTCGATAGAACAACGGAAAGACACGGCAGGCACATGTGCACGATAAATCCTTCTACGATCTCGCAGGATCTGCAACTTTTTATAACCGTATTCCGTACATCATTTGGATGTAACTTACTTATATACTAGTTAAGTAATCTCATTACTGAGCTGTGTTGCGTAATCATATTAAGATCTAATGCGCTTAATACGGATGTGTGTTCACACGTGTTTGTTCACGTAAGTCAAACATCACGTGACGTACATACGTAACAGTCAGCGGTAACCATTTTGCGCAAGAGAGAACGATACTACTGTGGGAAATGGAAATTCGGAAATTATATTCCACAACACGTGCCTGTTCGAATCATTTTCGCATTTCAAGTCGCATCAACTCACCGTGATCACAAATTTCCACTCAGCGAAGTCAAAGTTTTATTTGTCGGGGATCAAAAAGTAGCGAAAAGCCGGGGTCTCGATTTCACATATTTCATCGAGTGTAGATTAAAATTGAATTACCGTTCTATTGATTTCGAGGAAAGGAACTCGATGGGAAAATATGGAAAGCAGATGTAGTTCATGGTATCCGGAGAAAAAGTCGGATTAAATTTGTAGAAGGAGAATTTTCAGTCTAATCTGTGTATAATTTTCAAGCTAGAAGTTCATTCCCTGGACTTGATTCAGATTCCGACGAAGCTCGTAGTTTTTCGCTATCATCGGAATCTTATCATGGAACATTGATTTTTGTATGCTGTTGTTTTGATGAAATAATGTATGCAAGAATCTGTGACGCAATCTGTGAGTATGTTCGTGTGAGAATTAATTAAATCTCATCATTCCGTGTATGATACTTATATTCATTTATGGATGAATCCTCCAATTTTCCAGTACAAAGAACAATATGAAAGTGATTCACACGTCGGTCGTATTCGTTCAGTTGCATATATCGTATCGGATAATTCAATTGATACTTTTTATCAATTCTCATTCCAATTCTGTTTCCGTTGATAATGTTCTTTTCAATGTAATTCAACAAAATGTACAATGTCATATTCGAGTGAGTGTTGATTCGATTCTGAAGGTTTCACAGAGGACCATATTTGATGAAACTTATCAATGTTTGTAGTATCAGATTATCAGAACTACTTGCATGGTATTGTGTTGATCACTGTTATTTGAGAAAATCTCAGGATTTTGCTCCTTCCCGAGTAGAAATTGAACTAGCTTATCTGAGTTATGTACTAGTGACTATCTCGTCACTGGTATTTCAATTATTCTTTATAATCGTTGAATCTCCTGTTGAAAAAAACCAGCTGTGTTCCAGCTAGGTTCGACTATGCTGCGTAGGATCAACCGACATGGAACCAGGTTCGTCCTACTTCAGCTGACACTACCTTATATGGGTTTACCTAGAGGTCGGTACTACTCTGCATAGTTTTGACATTTTTATCAAATTGTGCCACAGTTTTGTCCCACTGGCATTCCGAGATTTTTCTTCAATTCATGAATAATTTGAAAGGTATTGTTTTTTCCAATTCTGCAAATTAGGCAGATTTCAGGATTCGGTCATCAGTTTGTCAGGCTATTTGCATTCACAATAGACTTGTCGATATTTTTCTGATAACGTTCTTCAATTAATCCTGCCATAGAAAAAATACTCTGATATTGATGCATCTTAAACGAGTCAAGTTTGAGTTGGTACAATTGGAATCTGGCCAGTCTAGCTGGAAACAAGTTGATCCTATATTGGTTCTTGAGTCAGTCAACATGGCCTGTAACTAGCACCAGTTGCAACCAAGTCGGTCGCATATTGGTTTTGGGGTGCAACATCATAGTCTGTAACTGGCACCAGCTGGTTTCAAGTCGATCCAACTGGAACCAAGTTGGTCCAGCTATGACCAAGTTGGTTACTTGTTGGACCATGGGTTTTTTCAACAGGGGCATTACTACCTAATATTCCTGTACAGTCTTTGTTATACTGTCACTCTTCAACCACTGGGACGCCCATCATAATTATAGATGTCGCTGTATCACGAGAGGAACACTGCCTAGTAATGATCTCGTCATGGGCTAGTTCATATTCGACGTCCATGAAAAAATGAGGTCATATGTTTTCATCGTACATCTCCTCACCATTGGCTTATGACTGTCTATATTATTCTAGTCAAGTGGAAACTGTCGGTCGTAGAGCTATCGACCGATGGTCATAACTTCTTACAAGAAACTTTTATCATGGACTCGAGCATCTAAAACGTTCAGAGCGGCGCTGCTTGATCGATTCCCAGTGTCAAACAAGCTTAAGCAACGTTTAATCAAAATCAGAGATGAGTTGAAGAGATTGCTCACGAGATATGAAAACCATAGTCTAGTTTCTGATTGGCAGTATCACGTTTTCCGTCTATCTCTTCACGCTGGTTGGCTTAGAAGAAAAATTCAACCAATCATATATTTTTCTTCAAAAGAAAAAAACGTGATACGGACCATGATTTTAACATTGCGTTAGCAATCTCTGCTATTCATCTCTGTCAAAAGTTAGAACAATCGGTTGCTACAGTAACGGCCAACAGCTTCCACTTCCTTAGTCAATGGTGGGATAGTACCAAAATTCACTAGCCCATACCTAGACAGTGATTAGTTGCAATTTCCACTCGGATTATTCGTGGAATGGATGTATTAGGTGAACAAGTTTGCATAGAAAGCCCTTAGTATTTTACTTCAAAATGTTCTAAGTCATGAAAGGATTCCGAATTCCCCAACAAATCCATTTTTATTGGAGTAATTTCAGTAGAGATAACTTGGATTATTCACTCGGAAATATTCTAATGGGTAGAGAAAATTGGGAAATATAATCCGATCGTTAGAATTCTAGAAATCCGATCTATTCCAAACACTCATTTGAATTCATTCCCATCACAAATGTGATAGCGAGATGAACTTATGTGACCTAATCTGATGTAAAACGATACTCATATGATTCTATACTATTCTTGGGTTCATGATTAGTTGTTAGAATTCTCTGGCAATATCAATTGTCTAGTCATGAGAGATGAATGAAAAATGAGTTCCCATTGTACTGAACAGTCATTTCTGGCATTAAAAAAATATATAGACTTGAATACACACAAACGAATTCATTCAAAGATATGACGAGAATATGTTGAAATTTGAAAAAATCAAAAAAGGTTCTCGTCGGTCGGGTTGGGTTAAGAAATTATGGAAAACAATTTAGCATCTGTCAAGTGGGTACAACGTCGGATCCATCGCGAGCCTGGTGCGGATGACGCACGATACATACACTTGCGCGCGAAGAGAGGAAAAAATGTATGCTCTTTTTTTGCATCAAAAGCAAACCAGAAGAGTAATCGCCTCGTTTGTTCCCGAAAGGGACAAAGAGAGAAGCGGATTAAGCGTCACGTGCGCGACGTTATTGATAAAGAGGTTCAGGTGTATGAAAAGGGTACAGGTTGAATGTTTGTTCAGTTCAAAGGCTTGCGAATTTTCGTTAAAAACGTTCGTTCCGTTAGTTTGTACGTAACAAAGTATACATTCGCATGCAGTGCCGTCGTGTTACGTGCCAACACACTTTCCCTGTGTAATTCGGATAACGAGTGGCACGAGTTTGTCAAAGATATCGTGTAAATAGTTAAACAATATAGGATCCGGGGATACACTCTGTACCCAACCGTACGTGAACGCTAAAGGATTAGCTGAATAACAATCGGTTTCAACTTCCAGGTATCGAAAATGTATTTCGATCTGCAGTATATCGTATACCTCACAAATTTTTTCCATGATACTACCGATTTTGGAACACAAAAATAGCAGCTCTGCGTCTCTATGTGTTCTCGATCTTGTGAACAATTTTGAAACCTGCGTCAATTTCTCCTCATACAATGTTTTTCCAAAGTGTGAGTTTATTTCTGTCAGTACAAGTTAGCATTTATTCTTATCAGTTCCGAGATAATGCTCAAGCGATGATACTTTTCAGGCTTTATTATTTCATACTCCTCCTTCGCTGAGGATAGAACAATCAAACAGAAGATGGGAATCTATGTTGTGACATTCAAATGACGAGAAGAATATTTTCATCAACTCACGAACCAATGTTCTTCATCACGTATTCGAAGTACAGTTCTGTCGACGTTCCGAGAATGAACTAGTGTCACATCAAAACCAGTCTGAATACAAATTGAAACACTACTAACCTTTAACCGTTGCAGTAATAAACCATTTTATCTGGATGAATAATTAAGGAGAATCACAAGTTGAGTATAAACTATCATCTGTGTAAAATAAAATTATCAGTTCAATTTAACCAGAATGTTTCTCAAGTACGTGACAAAGTTAGTTACATGAATTCGAAATGAGCTGTGCGAGGAATGAGCATATTTTGCAGCGAATGAATAATTCGATTCCTGGTAAAGTTGTTTGAGAAAGAATATTGAGATTCATACGGTGGGATGATGTTTATCTGGAAGGATAAATATTACTGGTAATTTCCAAAGATCAGTTTGGAAGATAGAAAAAAATTTGGAGAATCTAATTATCATTCCATTGTTTAATATCGATTGTATTTCATATGTCAATTTTATGATCTCGATCCCACGAAACACCTGTTGGAGCATTGTGGTTTCAATGATTCCAAAGATCACAGGACATGAAATATAATGAATTAAACTGAAGTGTACTTTGTTAAGTACATGACATATTCAACAAACACAGTACACTAGGAGTGAAAAAAAGAAATTTATGATGCATTATGCGTAATTATCGTAGAACAAAAGCTTTTTCATTAAACGAATGACAATTAAGAGCTTCCGTACTGTTGTGATCATCACTTTCAATTGTAATTCCAACTGTAATTACAACTATGACATTCGAGTGTGATTGCGAATGTATTCTGTATTCTGCTTGCAATGGAAACTTTGTACCACTAGCGTAATGAATTATTCATCGATCTACAACATTCTTTAATTCATTTCCTCAGAGATTTATTCATTAACGTTTCTGAATCTTATGAATCCTCCGCGCGAGATGGAGTTATTTTTTCCCATTCAGTCCAATCGATCAGTCATCGACGGATACTTCAATTTCGTTTTGTATCTCCATGTTTCAGGTGGGGAATAAGAGAAAGGAAATTATCTCAATGTTTTTCATTTCACACACATTTGAAATCGTTTCTGAACTTTGCTTACCAGTTGGAGTCAGTTCGGTGTACGTCTGAACACAACGGAATTTATCTACTGTGACATTTGATAAATGAACTTTCTTGGACTGGATATCAAAGTGAGATGCAACTATCATTTTACAGTAGTCCAATACACAGCACTAGCGTCGAACTTGGAACGTTAAGACCACAGTTTACAACTATGTTGCAACCGTAATTTCCTTTCTTGTATCCTACGGTGGATCAAAAATAGTACAGTTTCTGAACAGAAATTGGTTCACGTATTCGAATCAAATCCATCTTCACTGTCATAGATACATATCTCTAGATAATTGATTTTATTGAATTATTGAGGAATGGAAAGGATTTGTGACTGTCAAATCTGAAGAAACTGTTGTCAGTAGTGAAAATACGGTATGGGGACTCGTAACTCTGATTCAGACAGTCGTGATTACTTTTTCTTATTCATAAATGATTTTTAAAGGTCGTTCGATAATACACGGAAAATAGCAATGTTCTCTTAGAAAATTTACAATGAACGTATACCACGAATCGTTACCAAAGGCAGTACACAACGAAAGTCTGTATAATTTCGAATTATGACATAACGTAGCGTACGGTCAACCTAAGGGACTTAGAGTTACCTTAGTTTATTACTGATGTACGCTCGTACACGATCGGGCTATTGTTACCAATGGTTATAGGCGACTGCACTAAAGCGGTTCCATAAGCATGTACTAACTAGACTTCATCCGTTTTATACCATCTCCGCCACGAGCGTTGCATATATAACAACTAGAACGACGACAGCGTGGCGTGGATTCAAACCGAAACCCCTTGTATTTATTCTTCCCATCGTTCTTGGTTTTAGAGTAATATATATAGTCTATTGTGGGAGGCTAGTTTGGAATTCAAATGCAATTTATGTGCACAAATATCCTTTTCCATCGACGCTATTTTTGAAAATTTTTTTTCAACTCATTATTCGGTTGATTATTGAATGTGAATGCTTTGAAAATCTCTTCAAATCACCATACTTTTTGAAAATTTTGAAAAATATGTCGAGTGTATCAAAATATAGATGTACGCTGGAAAGATAGTATGAGGATGCAGATTTTTTTTTAACAGGATGATGGAATAAACCGGAATTGTGTGAACAGAATGTGATTATATCACCGATGGATTGTCGGAAAAATTCTTTTTTTTTGTATCCCCTCGTTGGCCTCTTCATTGGCGAGGTTTGACGGGCGGGCAGCCATTCTCGACCCAAAACAAGAAATCAAATTTTCTCTGATTATGCATGAGGGGATTACATACACTGAAAAAAAAGTGTTCCAAATTTATTTCAATCAAATAAAGTTTGTTAACTATTAACAAATCTTGTTTGACTCGAAGATGGTTTGTTCATAATAAATAAGCCCTGTTTTTGTGTAAGATCTTCACGGGGAAAAATGCAGCTCGAAAGGATAGTAATCTTTAACAGAAAATTGGAGAATATTCCTTGTAATCTGAGAATATTTCTTAGAATCTAAGAATTTTTCTCAAGTTCGTAATGAACGTAAAACGGTTCAGATTTTTCTTGAATATTGCTGGAAAAACAATGAAAAATTGTCAATACTCAACCAATCATTAAAAAGGAATATGAAGTTTCCAAAAGTCGCGCATGAAATTTTACAAAGTAAATAACAAAATTTTGGAATCTTATTCTCAAATTACAGTATTTTGTTATTCACTTTGTAAAATTTCATGCGCGACTTTTGGAAACTTCATATTCGTTTTTATGATTGGTTAAGTATTGATAATTTTTCATTATTTTTTGAGCAATATTCAAGAGAAATCTGAACCGTTTTATGTTTATTACGAACCTAAGAAAAATTCTTAGATTTTAAGAAATATTCTCAGATTTTAAGGAATATTCTCCAATTTTCTAATAAAGATTACTATCCTGTTAAGCTGCATTTTTCTCCGTGTTCTTAAAATATCAATATCTTATCGCGCATTATCGAAGAAATGTTCAATATCTGTGCACAAATTATTCATGACTAAATCTTATGCCTCTTTCTAGAGAAATTTGAAGAGTATTGGTAAAGATTTGTTGGAACCATGAGTCCGTCTCATCTGAAAAATGTGGTTTTCAGTAAAACAAAATCAGAAAAGTATATTCTGGATCAAGAATGGAAAATAGGCTGTGGAAGTGAGTGGGGAATGCGGTTGAGTAAAGTGGACTAAGCAATGAAAAACGACCCGAGGGATGAAGAAAGGTATTGAAGCTCACTGCACTTTACACGAGCGCTAATTTCCTCTCGTTCATACGACACACGAGCTTTTCTTGCTGCAAATTGCCAAGCAGATCCGGACAAAAATGAAAATTCAGTTTCAGATAGATTTTGTCCGGAGTCACCAAATTGGAATGTCCTGTGAAAAACTGATGGCAAAAATTTCAGTCCGAATCTGCCTGGCATTTTCAGCAAGGTTCCTGTCGAAACTATATGAAGAGTTTTGTTTTTTCGTACAGGTCATGTGGGAACAAAGTAGGTTACCATTGCTGGATACTAAAGGAAAGTTCTTTTCGCATTCTGGGCCTAACCTACACGAAAAGGTAGACTTTCCATATATGTTTGACAGAAATCATCATGTGCATCATGGATAAAAGACGACTGATACACTTGGTACATGCGGTTGACTCTCGACGACCTCTGCATTCCTTAACCTTGCTTTGAGACGCTTGAGTCCCCTTGACTCAACCATACCTCGTGCCCTCTTCAATCATTCATCCTGTGCCTCCGATTTATTACAACGTATTTACGAACCCCTGAGCTGTGAAGTCTCTGGATCATACAATTAGCCTCTGAGTTCGTTATGCTGCTTCTCAACTGATCCTCGAAAACCTATTCAACCTTCATATCTATCTCATGAATATAGTGATTTGTCTGCAACCCCGATACCATGCACGTTCGTTCGCAGCAACAAATTACAGCTATTGGACCGATCGTTATTGGGAGATTCGTTATCGTCAATACATGAAGTAAAATCTCAATAGAAATTTCTGTGGAACCTTCTCAAAAATATGGTGTCTTATGTCACATTATTAGATATCTTATACAGGTCTCCATTTTAGGTGTCTCAAGGTTATCTCAAAAGATGAACATATCTTTTAAATGTCCTCAACATACCCAAAACTGTTGCATAAAATAGGTTTCAGACCTTTTTGAGGGATATTTTAGAGGGATCCAAAAATGTTCACTGGAATCTGTTGCCATATCTAATATTCCGAACAAGAATCATCACCAGGTTGGTCTTAACCCTAGTGTGTATGCATTCTGCCTCCACTTCAACTCGATCTTGGGCCCATGAAGGCAAGATGGGATCGATGCTGGATCTGTGTAGGCACCATCCTGAGCAGAAGTTCATATTGGGTGATTGATCAAGTCCAGATCTGGAAAGCTTCACTCCAAATCAGGTCCTGATATGAAATGTAACGCACGGTTGTATCAAAGCCCGATTCAACGAACTAAGGTAGCGCATGCCAAATTACAAACCTCTCAGAACCAGGTCTGATTAACCCCAATTGGGCTCACCAAATCGTAGCCTCACCAGGACCAGTTCAGGTGTGCCAAAGAAAGGTGAGCCTTATCACTGTCCGATGGAGCCCATATTGAACATGAGGCTGGCCATAAAACTTTTCTGCTCGGGATGGTACACACACGCCAGGGGAACCGAATGAGGGCTTGAAAATTGCCTAGTGGATGTAAGTGTGGTGAGAATCCCTTCATTTGGAGTGAATCAAGAATATAGCTCCAGGAAAGTGACTTGAGAATCTAAGATAGGGTTAGATTTGGAAGGACTAGAAGCAGCTGAAAAAAGACATCTTCATCAGAACCAATTTTTCCTCACACGTCGGGGGAACTTATTCTCAATTATTTTTTCTTGGGGTTGGAAATTCTTCGCATTGAATCCAAATTTTTGCCCTAAAAAAAAGCTGATGGAGCAAATACGGACTGATTTAAATGGATATTCAGTTCACTGAAACACACGACAGAATTGACTGTACCCACCCCCCCGCCGAGAGATTAGCTCTCCTATTTATTCCCAGTGCATTTTTTCAGTGTTGAATTTTAATTGGCCGAAATGGCGAGGAATACAAATCACCTTGATTACCAAACTCAGAATACATTTTCAAAAGGTTCAGATATTTTTATCACAAAGGTATATCTTGGAACTTCATCTGAACAAAAAGTTTGTTTATTTTGGCCTCAACTGTCAGTCACTTTGACATCCGAAATATGTCATTAGACAGTTTGTAAATGTATCTTGTTTGGAGTTGTTCATCACATCATCGTCGTTGATTGCTTATTCATCACGTTGTAGAGAAGCAATTTATTGATTATTTTGGACGAAGGTTTAATTGGAAACCGTCATCGTGACAATCAAGAGTTCCTTGTACGAATAAATTGCATTACCAAGTTATTTCTGTATTCTTGGAAAAGGAAAGAAAGAACCCACGATCAAATGCTCCAATCAATTTTGTAAAACTGTTGTTTCTTCGCTTGAAATATATCTGATATCGTTCTAGATGATAAATAAAAGTCTATGCATACTTATGAATTGTCAACAACAAGTGAATATAATCTTCTCATCGATTTACCGTTATTGTCCGTAGCATATTTTTATCACCTTCATGGGAAATGAACACAGTCGGTTTGTAGTATGTCTGTTTCGTTATTCAAAATCTGTTATTGTGGTAAGTTGTAGATCGCTCATATCGTGGTGGTTGAAACTGTAAATTTCACTGGGGCAAGTGCTGTATGTACAACAGTGTTATGCAGATTTATCTTCAGAAGTGGAAATGTACACTAAGATGAGAGTTTATTTGTATCAAATGAATCTTCTGTTGGAAACCGCCAAATGAATATTCATTTCACATAGACATAGCTCATCGCCTTCAAATGAAGTTTGTTTACGGTCAAGAAATGTCACACCATATTTTTCAACTGTTCATATATTCAAATTATGGTTAGTGAGGGTTTGTAGAATCGATACTCATCTCGCCGTGTTCAATCAATATTCCATGAAGACAAAGACACTCTCTTTTTAGGGTACAGAGATATTAAGGATGCTGAAGGATCCCTTATGGAAAAAATGATTAAAAATTGGTTAAATAAATATATATGTGTATATGAAATATGAGTTCCATTCACGGAACGTATATGCATACATGTGACATAAATATTCTCCCGTGAGAGATATCAATCACAATATTGCAGATATACTCAAGGAAGGAATATCACACGGATGAGTGCTGGTGAACACAAAAGTCCTGCGCAGAATCGTGCAAAATAGTAGTTCAAACAAACAACGAATTGGAAACTTTGTTTCATCATGATATAAAAAACTCATCAGAGAAATTCATTGTCACGCAAGGAATATATTTCTCCGGTCCGGTTTCAAATATTTCAAAGAAGCACAATGTGTGATATAGGAGGATTTGATAAAAATAGGAATCACAAAGTGATTTTAAACTCAAAGCATTTATTCATCAGGATTCGATGATTTTTGTTCTTATTGTTGAATTTTATTCACACGAGTTGACGCTATTTCTAGAACTATGAACCTCCATTATTCCATCTGCATTCGCGATCTCAGAGAGAATTCCACACGGAGAGAAATTTGGAGGACTAATGACGTGAAAATTCCTCATACTTTTATCGCTCGACGTATCCCGGGATAATCGCGGGGTTTTGAGGGTTGATCGCAATGCACTATCCTTCAAAGGCTTGAAGCCACGCATTTGTTTCATGTTATAATCCGTGCTTTGAACTCGTGACCATCTCCACGCCAATAGTCCTCCAACTTTCTCTCCGTGCATAGATTTCTTTTCAGGTTGTTGAGAAATGAATTTGCTGTATGAGACATGTCGCTCTGCGCAAGACGGAAACAAGATTGACAGTTTGAGTTCAAGTGTTGCACACACATACTATACTACTGTGATTAATATGATATTCATTCCGGATAGATTATCCCTCACACGGAAATGATTGGTACAGTGCAGACCATAATTATCCACTATCAGACCGAAGAGAAAATGAACATTCGTAGATGACCTGTGTAGATTATCGTGCACTTTTCAAGTTAATATGTATACACCTTCGATAGTTGGTGATCTCTTTGCGTTCCTTCCACTACAAATTATCTGGAGTTCATTTTCAGAATTGAAGATAATCATCGCATTCTCCTGTTGAATCGAGTCCACGACGATCGTTGTGTTTTATCTTCTCTTTTTTTCCTTGCATAATGAGAAACAAATCGCTGGAAGAGACGACGAACAAAATTGTTCAATGGTGCATCAGATTAGAATCATCAAGAATGGAATGTAAGCTGGCTTACGTCTACAACAGCTGCCACGTACAGAGACGTTTTAAAAATCAATATTCTCCATTTTATGTTGCATTACCATAATATCTTATGATTCTCGGTAAGAAGAAATGGAGAGAATCGACTGTGGTACTCGAATTGTAATTACAATGAAAAGTTGAATTCGAATAGCATCCCTGGTGAATTTCATTGTAATTGAAAGTAGAAAAATAATGATGGAAAACCCAGAAATGAATAATTTATGAGTATATTGCGATGAATAAACGAGAAGGGAATACCAGCGAGCAGAGTACAGACCAACAATAAGTCAGAAATTATTTATTACACGAGTTACAGATTGTTTTGTTCGAATGATATTATTTGACCTGAGGATATATTGACTTGAATTCTAGGGTCACTCTTTCAAACAAAAGCGATCGGAACGAGATTCAATCTCATCGAGGATGATGCTTGTGAATATCAAGTGCATGCCTTGATCGTATAATGTGAAGAAAAATTGGATCCCTGCGAAGTTGTGTCTCAGCTGAAAGATTGAATACACCGATCGAAGTGAATACGAATTTTTTATTTGGATTTCAATGATGTTGAATTGAATAGAAGAATTATGAACCAACAAACTTGATGATAGCTCTTATCACTTCGATTTATCGTACCTAGATTCTTCAGTCTTGATGTTCTAATATCCAAGCGTACGTTGAGTTCAAAATCCAAACCATTCGTCATGATCCATTTTCCATTACGGTAGTTGAGTTAGGACTCCACTCCATAAGCTTGGTTCTTGTGGTAAATGTGAGCTTTCTATCTATTCCCTTCTTGTTCTCACAGCACTTTTCGTGTTCGAACATCGATTTACAATAAGCAAGTCAAGAACAAGATTCATATCGAAAAGTAGGTCAATACGCTCAGAGCGTGGATCGCGTCCCAATGGCTTGTGCATCGATTCCATACATATAAGTCACGTGTATTGGATATCGAGTGCAAGTATCGTCCCGAACTTCGACGTGAGCTCCCGAAAAACGATTCTCTTGGCTTTTCACAATATTCTGAATTCCTTCGTGCGAGGAATTTCAGTTCTTTCCATGGAACAAGGGGTGAATACGATTAACATATGTCGTGAACCACCCTGGCGGGTGAGAAAGAATAAGAAAAGAATTCCAAAGACATGCTTTCGTTCGAAAGTTATGTGTGTTTGAAATAATCATTGAATAATTCGTTTTGGTTCATTGGAACTCTTGTGGATACGATGAATTTCATTCAACAACAACAGACCCTTCATTTGCAGATGAATTGATTATGAATTCAATTTCTGTTTCAGGTGAGTCTGATCTGTGTTCTGTACTCCGTCTATGGTGAGTTTTGTCCTTGAACGATAGCCCATATAGAAATTCACCATTGGTGCTAGCATGGCGCAATGTAGATAAAATATGGCCGAGGCTTGACAACCAAGCATGGCGCAACACTGAAATGATTTTATGATTTATCAATGTGCTTCTCCAATGGAGCTCCATCATTGGTGCAGGAATGGCAATGAAATAGACCATCATTGGCAAACAATAAAAATATTTGTTTACCAATGTTGCGGCGATGATGAAACTGTAACAAATAATTAACCCCAAGATATATTAAAATTGTGCGCATTTTACAATTTCCAATATATGTTATTTGGGATCTCATTGTGCTTTTCTGATTTATCTGTGAACAACTCGGTGTTTTTTGTCGCTAAAGTTTTCCATGAGAAGTGTACACAATGTGCATCACCGGTAGGAGCCCTCTGGTGTAACCTATAACATAGAACGATTGACTGTTCTCCCAGAGAATTATTTCAGCCTCACATATTCCTTGTATACATCTCTCACTACTCGCGAGAAACACTCGATCGGTAACTTAGCTAGCAATTCAGTCATCAAAAGTTCAAATTAAGAAGCATGTCAATATTTAGCCATGCTATTACCAATGATCAGCGCGATATTGAAGACTAATTTTCATCCAGACTAGCCCAAAGTTTGTGGCAATATTCAATCACGTTCAAATGATCCTCATTACCAATAGAATCTACGGTTCAATCAATTTTGGACCAAGGATGAGCCTAGCAAGCGCCAAGCCGGGCAGAATTGTGGATCAATGGTAGGCTGACAACCGAAATTCGCTGGACACTGATATCGGTGCAACATTATATTTGTTGTCAATCAACATTGAATATTTATAGACTGACAAGCTCCACCTTTCAATATTGCGGCAAGGTATATTCTATTCTCAGCATTGGCGGAATCTGAGAATTTTTATACAGGAGGATTTGAGTGAGAAAATACTCGAATCGTGGATTTGACTCACGATTTCAAGTCATGTGACTATGTCATTCGAGCTGATTATAAACTCGAATCAATTTATTGAACTCAAGGCATCAGGCGTATAGCGTCAAACAGTGAAAGAAAAAAGAGGAACTTTGTGTCTTCTCTTGTCTCTCAAGATTTGAAGCCGCACCCTCGATACTCAAAGATTAAGATGTTATATATTATCGACTAAAAGTGGATGATCTTTGATGAGAGTGATTTGTTTCATCAAATATTCAAATATCCAAACTGTATAATTCAAAGTACCTGAATCAATATCTGATATGAAAAATGTTTGAATCAAGTTCTCCCATGAGTTACATCAATCGGCTGCTATTTTATGGCTATCACTCCCACTCTCATTGATTTTTGAACTCGTGATAATAATAGAAAAAATCCGACAATGTGGAATCATTGATTAACATTTCCTACTATTTATGGAAAATTTCAAATTCGACTGCATATATATTCGAGTTATTCGAGTGAGAAGGACTACGCGAATCCCATTACTGGATTTTTATTCTTGATTGCTGCTCCTTAATATGGATTTTTGAAATAAGAATTTTAAATCCAATATAATCTTACTGAAAACTATCATCAAGTTGAGTTGATATTTTATACGAATGTGACAAAGCTATTCGAGATCAAGTGCATTCGTTCAGGATTTCACTAGGTTTGAATTTGAATCATTTCAGTGGAAATGAATGTATCGGAATGAAATTTTATCGCTTTTGAAAAATGGAGTCACCACGAGCACGAATTTCTCTCAAGAAATGAACATTGTGTAGCGCAATGCGATTGAATACACCACTTCCCCCTTGACTTTGTAATGAAAGAAATATTATCTTGCATTTTAATATGTTAAGAACACATTGTAATTAAGCTGTGCAAAATCCGAAACATATGTCTCTGAATTTATCTATTCTATGCTCCATTAAAATTTGCCTGTATCTTGATTTATTGAAGTTAAGGTCAGAGCCGCGGTCGGAGCCGAGACACTGAAAAAACTGTTTAATTGTGCCGACTAAAACATTTGATTATTATATGCCCAACCAAAATTTTTTGTTGCCCGAATGGAAATTTAGTGTTTGATTTCCTAAATTAGAAGTATTTTGAAAGGATCTTTGTATTGGGAAATATTAGGAATTGTGAATATTCAATATTAGGAAATGCGAACAGAAGGATGTACCCGGCTATGATGTACAAAAACGCATCGATGAACTTCATGAGTTTGGTTATTCAAATTATCCCATGTCTTTTTCTCGTTATCAACGGGCTATATCTATTCAAATGGGCGAAAGTTATACTTTGTTCAAGAATTTTGTTTCTGTGACGGAATAAAACAATCAAAATGAAATTCTTAGGGTTTAATATACATATAATAACGTATACAAAACAATTCTATTCTGGATTGTTCAATCCAAAACAACGGCAGCACAAGATGTTCAAAGTATCATGTCTGTTTTTGGAGGAGGTCTGCGGCCGTATGAATTAGTATATTGCGTATCAAGGGAGGAAAGGATGCTATTAACAACGAGTGTGAGTTTGCCGCACGAGCGGAGCGAAGGGACCCATATAGAAATTCACAATTGGCGCTAGCATGGTGCAACGTAGATAAAGTACGGCCGAGGCTTGGCAACCGAGCATAGCGCGAACCTGGAATGATAACATCATTTTATGATTTACCCACGTGTTTTTCCAATGGAGTTCCATCATCGATGAAACAATGGCAATGAAACATACTATCATTGGCAAACAATTGGAAATTTTGTTTGTCAATGCTGCACCAATGATCAAAGTAAAAAATATTTAATCCAGAAATATATAAAAAGTATGCGCAATTCGCAATTTCTGACATATGTTGTTTGAAGTCTTATTGTTTTCCCTTCATTTGTTTGTGAACAACTCGGCGTCTTTTGTCGGTAAATTTTGACATGAGAAGTAGACACAATGTATGTTAGCTCAGCGGTAGGAGCCCTCTGGTGTGACTCATAGTAAAGAGCGATTGATTGTTCTTTCACAGACTTACTTAAGCTTTATATATTTTTCATATACGCGTTTCACTACTCGCGACAAACACTTGATTAGTAACGTAGCAAAAATATTATATAGGTTGCCAATATTGAGCCATGCTATTACCAATGATCGGCGCTACATTGAAAACTGATTTCTACCGAAACTAGGCCAAAGTTTGGGGCAATATTGAACCACATTTTGAATGATCCAGGCGTTGAATGGAATGTATCGTTTAGTCAATGTTGGGCCAAGGATGAGCCCAGCAAGAGCCAAGGTTGATGCAATTGTGCCACAATAATAGGCTTACAAACGAAATCCGTTGAAGACCGACATCGGGGCAACATTGTATTTATTGTCAATCAACATTGAAGATTCATAGATTGCCAAGCTTTGTCTGTCAACATTGCGCCAAGGTATATTTCGTTGTCAGCATTGGCGAAGCCTGAAAATTTTTGTATGGGTGTAGTAATACACGAATTGTAATGGCGTACTTACCTCCCGAGATACGTGTACTATTTTCCATAACACTCACGCGGGAAGTTCACACAATTCACGTGAGACAACCCCATGCAAGACAAGCATGACAAAACTGCAAAAAAACCCAAGCTTTTGTCCCAGGATTGGCATATGCGTCAGTATCAAACCTTCGTTACAAATAGTTGGACCGATATTTTTCCATGATTATCGCACTGTTTCCAATGGATAGGTATCGATTGTACATCTGTTCATACCTTTGGAATGACCGTTGTACTTGGTACAATCTTGGGACAAGAGTAGAGAATAATCGTTTGTTAAGAACAATTAAACCGATGTCTTCCACATCAGTGGCGCAACGCTTTCGATTGACCGAATTCCGAATTCACAATGGCTAAAGACTTGGGAATAACCATCGGCCCAAGACTAGCCCAATCTTCTCCCTATGATTAGCCCCATACTCTACTCTCGCACACTCAGATAGATATAAATCATCTAAATAAGACTATAACTTGACTCAATGGTAATAATGAGCTACTTTCAAATGTAATCATATGTTACACAGAGATCAACTGATTTTGAAGAACTGTTTACAGAATTCCAAAATGTTTTTCCCATGCAGGTATTGACAATACGGAAGAAACCCAAGCCTGTCCTAGCCCTGGCACATTTGACACATAGACTGGAAAGTCCCGGGCCTAGCACATAGATGGCGCGAATTTTACTGCATTCACCTGTTTTTTAGTTAGTACACTGAGAGAAATAATTACTAATACCAAGAAAATGTATTCTTGAATTCTATCAAGAATACACATCCTTGATGAACAGTTGACATGTTGTAGACTCAGGAAAAGTTTTCTCGAATCAAGAAAATATTTTTCCAATTCAAGACTTATATTCTCAGCTTCAGAAAAATTTTCTTGTATCAAGGATACATATTTCTTAAATAACGGGTTTCTTCGAACATGGAAATATGTTGTTGGTGATAGTAATTATTTCTCTCAGTGTACTAACCTTCAATAGACAGCTATAAAAATTTCATGATATTCTATTCATTATTTTGTGAGTTATTGTACTAAGAGTGACGCTACTTTTGTAATTTTGAAACAATGGATCGAAAACAATTTCGTCTTTCAATTTTACACTGCTTCTTGAAAGGGAGAAATACCGTTCAAGCGCAGCAATGGCTTGAAAAGTGGTATGGAGACTCCGCTCCATCAGAAACCACAATAAAACGTTAGTTTGCTGACTTCAAACGTGGTCGTAGAGACACCGATGATGCAGAACGCAGTGGACGTCCAAATGAGGCGGTAACACCAGAAAACATAAGAGAAATCCACAAAATCGTTTTGAATGATCGAAAAGTGGAATTGCGTGAGTTAGTGACATCGAAAAAGTATCAAAAGAACGTGTTGGCTTGATATCGCATGAGCATTTAACTATGAGAGAGCTCTGTTCAAAGTGTGTACCGCGTTTGCTCATTGTTGACCAAAAACAAGAACGCGTTGATGCTTCTGAGCAGTGTTTGACCATGTTTGAACGTGACAAGCTGGAATTTTTGCGTCGATATGTTACAATGGATGGAACATGGATCCATCACTTCACTCCGGAATCAAAACGATCGGCATCTGAGTGGACAGCCACTGGTGAACCTTGTCCAAAGCGCCCGAAAGCACGACAATCGACTGGAAAGATTATGGCCTCAGTATTTTGGGATGTGCGTGGTATAATATTCATCGACTATCTTGAGAAGGGAAATACCATCAACAGTGGATATTATATCGCATTATTGGAGCATCTGAAGGCCAAAATTGCAAAGAAACGACTGCATATGGCAAAGAAAAAAAAATGTATTCCATCAAGACAACGCGCCATGTCACAAGTCAATTAAAACAATGGCAAAACTACATGAATTGAATTTTGAATGGTTCCCACATCCACCGTATTCGCAAGATTTAGCTCCCAGGGACTATTGGCTGTTCGCAGACCTGAAAAAATGCTCGCCGATAAGAAATTTTGCTCGAATGAAGAGGTTATCCCTGAAAGTGAGGCCTATTTTGAGGCAAAAGATAAATCGTCCTACAAGAGTGGTATTGTAATGTTGGAGCAGCGCTGGAATGATTGCGTTGTTCTTGATGGAGATTACGTTGATGAATAAAGCTAATTTTGAACAAAAAGCACCCTATTCCCTTTGTTAGGCCTGGGACTTTTCAGACCATGTGGGAATCCATTGTTTGAACATGATTCATGTACCGTATTCTGAGGGAGAAAGTCAAGCTGAAATATGCATCAAATTACTTCATCAATAACGGTGATGGGAGAAGCATTGGTTGATACTTGGCGACCAATTCGGACCAGGCTTGAAAAAATCATTGGCCCAAACTTTCCCTGATCTTATCATTCCCAAGCCTGGTTCAGATTTGGTGACGGCTTCAAGACAAGCATCAGCAAGTCTTTTGCCAAGCTCAACCCTTAATTTAGCTATTGCTCTATACGCACATAGGAACGTAAGAAATATGAAAGTGCGCAGAGACCTTTTATGATATCAACGGAATGGTTACTCTCACAGTAGGACAATCAATTCATCTATATCCTCCCTCTAATTTGTATTATACCCCTGTATCACAAATGAATTATTAATTTATCTATCTTTCTGTCTTCCTTGGGATCGAGGAATAAAAGTTGTCCATTTTCCCTCCCTAGGGAACGAAAACGTACTTTTCCCCCGCTCTACAAGCATAGGAAATAGCACTCGCAGGTGGTTTTTACTTGCACTCAGAATAAAAAGAATATTTTGTTCACAATCTACATCAAGGGGGGAAACCACATTAGAAGGCTCATTTTCACTGATTTTTTTTGGGTAGGAAGGATTAATTGGAATCCAATCAAATTCGGACATCATCCTATTCATGTTTTGGACGAGGTTTGTGAATTTTTTCAAATGATTTGGGTGAAAAATGATGGAGTTATACCCTGTTGTCCGGCATATATGGTGAAGAATTTTCTCCGACTGCGGGACATGCTGCGGTTTTCATTTTCATCTGAAATCAAGACGGTTTTTATTTCACTTTAATAACATATTTCCTAAGAATGTGAACCTCAATTCAGGTGAAAATAATGGAAATTAAAGATTTGGCAGGTGTTGGAAAATTTTTTTCGATTTCCACCACTTTTTTTCACTAATTATGCAACAACACCTTCGAAATTATTATATCATCCCAAAAGTTTGTTCATATTCTTCGTAATGTCATCAAGAATGAAGCTACCAAATTCCATAATGATCGGTTCATTCGTTTTTGAGTGAGAACTCCCCGCAGATGTGAAAGAAGTCATTTTGAGAAAAACACGTTTGAAAAAAACTTCCTCGGAAACTGGAAATTTAAGAAAGTTAACAATAATATGAAGTGCTAACCGATTAATCAGCTATTCCATCACCATACATCAACCCTTCTTCTTCTTCGTAAGCTTCATTTTGCGCTTGCGGAAGTACGGAAATCTCGCGAGGGATTAGTCTACTATTTTTCTCTGTGTGCCGGAATCAAAGTGCGCTCGGTTCTATGCTCATAACATCTAAACGAATAGGAATTTCGTTTCGAAATTTTGACAGCACATTCTTGGATAGTTGAGCTAACGATTCATGCAATAAAAAAAATCGATTTTCTGAACCTCCTAATGTGGTTCCCCCCTCAAACTGATCAAAGAAGTACATGAAGAGAAGTATACGGTAACGGTTACTATGAAGAATAGTAATTTGGTGACAGATATTTCGAAATTGTAATATAGTGAGTGCCATGTGAAATCAAATTGAGTACGATAAACTGTTTACGTTGCCATGGAAACCATAGATTAACATCGTAATGATCACCAAATCGCAAGCCATCACTCACTTCCTATTCTAAAGTCGCCATGAGAACTAAGGCAAATGGTAATCAATCCCATATAATTGCCTCCGTGTACACTCAATTATTGAAAGAAAATTGTTCTTCGCAGATTAATACGAATTTGAACTTTCTTTCCAAAAAAAAATTGACTTTTGAACATTTACGAAAAATACAATTGTTAATGAATCTCTGGAATCGTGTGTGTGCTTCTCATCAAAATCTATCTAAAAAGCCACAGTTGAAATTTCAAATCAATCGGATGAAAATTGCAAGAGTTATTTATACGAGCGAGTTGGAAAACACAGTTCCGAGATAATCGCATTCAAAGTTTTGGAACTATACAGCTGTAGACTGACCATTCGATTTTCATGGTCATACTTCCGAACGAAAAAAAATGTTCCATCGGCGCAGAGCTACGTGAACACTCAAAATATTTTTTCGATTGTGGAAGAAGCATGTAACATTTCAGGAGAGGCGTATACATTTCGAGATTGTTGAAAAACTTTTACATCGCTCTCACCATTATAAATATCAGCCACCAATGAGTTTGAGTAATCTTGAAACATATAATACGATTTTTCTTCTCCTCTTTGCTTTGCAGAGGTACTATCTTTTTCTATATTTCCTTTCCATGCGACGGAACCGTTATTAAATTTTCTATTTTCGAAAATAGGGAAAGGATGTGAAGAAGTCATCTAAATGCAAATAGAAAATTACACGGAGAGAAGTATACGGTAACGGTTACTATGAAGAATAGTAATTTGGTGACAGATATTTCAAAATTGTAATAAGTCCCATGTGAAATCGAATTGAGTACGATCAACTGTTGACGCTGCCATGGAAACAATAGGTGAACATCGTAATGATCACCAAAGCGCGAGTCCTCACTCACTTCCTATTCTAAAGTCGCGATGAGAACTGAGGCAAATGGTAATCAATCCCATATACTTTTCTCCGTGTATATTACAAAATAAGCATTTCGAATACAGAATGAAAATGGATATTTTCTATTCGGTATTTATATTTCAAATGGAGCCATTTCAAATAATGCACAACTTCGATTATACTTCAATTATTCCTGTAATCTCAATATGTAGATACTGCGTTTGAAATAGTATTATAATCATCAGTTATCAATAAGTAATTACAAACTCACAGTGAGAGAGCATATCACTGTTTCTCAGGAAGGGTTCGATTCTGAAGAAAATTCTACAATTGTTTGTCAGCATGATGTTAACCCTGGGGAAAGAAAGATTAGATCTGACCAGATCTGATTTTTGACCAGATTTGAACAGATCAATTGAGATCTGAAAAACTGCAATTTCAGCTTGTGTTTGCTAACATACATTTTCAAATTTGAATTCAAACATGGGAAAATATCAGGAAATTTGTGGTAATTCAACAATCAATTGCCTATCAAGATTAAATGTGATCTTCAATTCAGATCTAACGAAATCCACACAGATCTCACCAGATCTGTCATGATCTAGTTAGATCTATTGAGATCTGAATAGATCTCAATCTGATCTTGTGAGCCAAAATTTGGATCTACTCAGATCTGATGAGATCTAAATAGATATGATTGTTTCCTCCGGGAGTCAAGTACTTTACTCTTGAAACTCGATTCGTTTAATATGACTCATTGAACCCTGGACCCTCAGATCAGTTCAGGGAACAAAGTTATGTCGCGTGTGGATAACAATTTTGGATCAGAACGTTGACGTTATATAACTGCATTGACTGGGCCATATGAAAATACTTGATGCATCAATACAGTATATGAGAATCTGTTCAAACAGCGAATTCAATAACAGTTGAAAAGTTCCCATCAAGGGCAGGTTCTCATCAAGCTCGATCCCAAAATGAAGTGATTTCCTCGAATTTCATTCTCATGGGAGGTAGTGAATGAAGAACTTGAGTTTTTTCCACTCATTTAATGAATCTTGAGATACTTGAAAAAATGGTTTTCGAAGTAAAAAATTCGTTTACCGAAACTTTGAGGGTGGTTCTGTTGGAATCATGATTTTCACATCGGTTTCCATGATGGCTCAAAAATTGAGCGATGGATGAATATTTTTTTTTTCATTTACAAGTAGGTTTTATTTATTGAATCCTAAACCTAATTGCGAATGATGTTCAAGAATTATTTTTCAAAATCCTTTGAAGGGCGAGAAAAAGAACTTTTGAATGCTACCAATAATTCATACGTTCACTATTTTTTCAATTTTCGATTTTTTATCAACATTAGGGGTCCAGGCTCCAGCAAGTATCCTCAAAATGATGGAAATTTTTTATTAATTCCAGATGTTTTTTGAAACTGCTACGATGGAGATCGTTTGGCCATTATTTTTGTACTAATAAATTTCTTCCTGTACTTCAATACATAATGAATAGGTGGGAAAAATTTGAGTTGTTAATTTACTGTGGTATATGAAAAAGATCTATAAAATTCACCTCATTGACCGATCGCTTGATGAGAACTTGCCCTTGATATTTACTTCCATTTTCCTTTTGAGACAAATATATTCACTTAGAAAACAATTTTCCCAAATTATATGATTCTTTTTCTCGCGAAGAACTTTTTTCCGTGTAGAAAGCGTCTTTCACAAGATGCGTCCCATTCTTTTTCGGTTCCGACTGAATTTTTTAGAATGAATTTTTCAGTCTGAAACAGTGGCAGTCCACTCGAAACAAGTGAAAATCCCACTCGAATCGGACTGGCTCACTTTTGAGACTTAGTGGAGTAAAACAAATGCTTTTTCACTCTTCCAGATTTAGGGAGTACTCAAACTCAGTCCGATCAAATCCGATTAAAACATGTAGCTGGAATTATAAGCAAACAGCGGATTAATATAACTTTTGATCGACCATGATTCGAATATTTTTCATATGAGAAATTGAATAAGAGGCTTCAAGTTATGCGATTCAGTTACACTTTGAAAGAAAATTTCTATAAAGAACTTCAGTTATGTTGTAAAATAATTACCACATACATGTGGCAGGAATTTTCCGTGCTTAGCTGGAAATTCACGGTGAAATGATGGTAAAATCCCTACACAGTAAGAAATTCTGTGTGAGAAACAGTGCACTCAAAATTGATGTTGAAAATGAAAACATATGAGTGTTCAATTGACAGATAATCAATGTAAATTCAACACTTTTGTGTTCTTTTTTTACATCCCTTGTGTCAATATTCAACACAAATGTTGAGGGGAGCGTTTCCCATGTGTGCACAAACATTGAGCAAATTTTCTTGCGCAAAATTGGCCAGCATTTGCCAAAAATGGTCTGAAATTGGCTCTATATTGATGCACACAGGGGTTGAGACATGCACGTACGTTAAAAATACACAAAATTTTGTACTGTGTAAGGTTCGAAATTTTCATTCAGATTTATTGTCAATTTCTCTTTGCTGCATGTGAGAGAATTCCAATCATTTCTCACAGTGTACCTAAATATTTGATGAGACAATTATATCAAAAGTAACGTTAATCCACCGTTAACATTTTCGAAGAATACTTTCGGAAATTACTTCCAAATCACGTCGTGAGCAAAACGTAGAAAAGTGCTCTTTTGGAAATTAGCAGAATTCATTATTTGATATGGCAACACATGTTCCGAATATGTTTTCAATAGAATGAGCTATGTAATTTACTGATTATGTGATTTGAAGTATTACAAAATACAATGCCACGTAGTACCTTCATGAATCACTATGAGGATCAGTAATTTCTGTAATTTTCATCGCTGAATTTGAACTTTATGTGTCTACAAATCAAAATGCGACGTGATATAATTTCCCAGACAGCACAAATGACCCGTCCCCGTTATGACAGTAAAAATGAATTCAATACGAACTCAATGAACTCAAAATGCATACATGTTGAATGCCTGAATAGTTCTTTATGAATTCGTGATATGAATTCTTTCTGAAGATTAGGCTATTCATCAAGAGTTCATTTTGAAATCAAACTATTCCCAATGAATTCATGTTTACTGTCGTAACGGGAGCTCTTTGCGGGAACTTTTGTGCTGTATGGGTTACTATTTAACATATCGGGGGAAGTTGTGCTACGTACAGCGAACTCTCCTATTTTCTGAAGATCTCTTTTCTCCGTGAATATTCCTTCGACATCAAATTTTATATTATACAATGTTGGAACTCTGATTCGAATTGACCATCAGATCACAGTTTTATCGCAAATACTAATATCGTCGTGATCCATTATGATCATGATATTGTTTCAACCCCATCATTGTCACCGATCTTGATTATCGACTCAAATTCGATACACAGGATATCAGTAACAATAACGCGGGATTATGTAGTTTCATAGATAAACAATTCAATCCCCTAAAACTCGGTCACAATGATTTCGCATAAATCAATTTTCCAACGACACTATTTCCGTTCTCACGAATGCATATATACTCTTCCTAAATCTTTCAAATATCACATCCGATGTACCTCCATTTCGCGTTCGTTGTTTATTTTGATGTTCTTGCATTCACACAATTATAATATATTCCATACACGAAAAAGGTACAGCGCGGACGATTTATGTGCTATCTCGTGAAATAAGTGCACGTAGAATAATTTGTCAAGTCGTGGATTTAAGGAAACCGTATATGTCATCGTGCGAGAAAGCATTGAGATGAAAGACTGTGTTATTTGAGCATGTCATAATTCTTTGGCGGTGTTTTTATTTTTCTCATGTTTCTAGCAGTCCTATTATGTTGCGCTCTGCAATAGGACAAGAATTATATGTTCCGCAAACTTTTACCGTCTCCGTATCTATACTGTACTGTATTATTCCTTGTATTATGAAATAAGAATCTGTTTCATATTATTCGGGAAATTCGTGATGGATAGATGGATTGATGAGAAAGTGAGAAAAGGTGGAATGGTTCATACAAACTTGATTATCAACGCTTTCTTGTTTTTAGAAAAACAGGAAACTATCATGTAATTAGCGTACCTGTGTATTAGCACAATTGTGCTCGGCAAGTTTCTTTCGGTAGAACAAGAAAGAGGCTTCTACAAAACTTCTCGAAAACAAGAAACAAACTCGGTAACTTTCTTCAAGATAAGAGAGCAGGAGATTCGTTAAGGTTCTTAAAGAGAAGCAGGAGAACGCCTTATGAAGCCTCGCCTTGCCTCTTGAATCGAATTATTGAACTTAACATTAAAAGTGAACAAACTCTCGCGTAAGGGACATCGAAGTAGTTGAATCACTGGAATCATTGCTCTTGGATTGAATGCATAAAAATGAAAGTGGTGTTTAAGAAAACGTAATTTCCTCAGTTTTATGAGAATATGGATTTTGTGTCGTATCTTTGACTTCGTGTCTTCATAGTACTTGAAAGTTGAACTTTGATAACTTGTAATCCATTACGATAATTCTCTCCCGTTACTCTTCATCTTCCGTTATCGTGAAAGTTCCATGAGCGCCAACGGTATAACCCTTATGAGCAGAATCGTGTACTCGATTTTAGTTTCGCTGCGAAACAAAATATCCATATATTCGATAAAGTATATTCTCAAAAGTGTCATCGATACGTCGGACATTGCCAATCTCTTCCGTCCACGTACCTACATGTACCGCATATTCCGTAAGCATACACATACCCTTATCCCCCTGTGCGATGGAAATGACAGCCCCACTGCAACGTAGGTCGTAGTAAATTTTCCGGTAGCGATGAGGAAGTGAATTGGGAAAGGGAAAAAACACGAAAGAGGGAAAAGGTGCACGATACGATGCGTTTTCAGGAAATTTCCCCGTAGCCTCATGCGCAAATATTTATCGACAGTATCGAGATCTATCCATGATGGTAGTGGTGCTGTTCCTGAGATACACTGTGGCGAATGAGTGCATGATCTGTATTCGACTCTGCACGTACATAAATGTATACGTGTATGCGTTACATATCGACAGATACCTGCAAACTGCAATAATATATCTTGGCATTCACGCACGCGTACACCATAGAACTTGAAAGTACCTTCGTATTCTTGCACCTCTATATGCGTCCCTATTCCATGTGAAGGAGGTGAGTTTCTGTCGTAGTACGCATTGGGGAATCATACGAATACATGCATAACAATGTCTGCTTTTGTGTACCGCTTCCACCTAGCTTTCATCCCAGCTTGTACCCTCCACGTTCCATTTTTTCCTTTTTTCTTCTCTCACTCTCCCTCATATAAAATACCACCACCGTCGCCTGCATTGCGTATATACTAGGTAAAAATGTCTTTGGATCCAACACATACTAACCAAATGTCAACCGTTCTGGCACGTTGTCGGATGTTTATGCTTGTGACCCATATTCTCATCACGATGCAATAATATTAGGTTTAGGAAAAAGTTTGAACACACAAATTTTCTATACTTTCATTTCTTTCGTGAGCCATATGTTCGGGATGTTACGTTCAATCGAGGTCTTCATGATTTGAAAAATTGTGTGATCGAAGTTATTAATTGTTACCATATAGTTCACTTGAATTTACTATCTTGTGGATTGTTATTTTTTCCCACTATGAGACGAGTCGAAAGAGATACAAATTCCAAGTACCACGTTGACTTATCAACTTCGGTACAAGACTATCGTTATATAACTAATCGTATCACTCAAAGTTGTCGTCCGGTTAATCGTAGGAGAGTACTTCCCTTACACAGTTCCGTCGAGAGGACTTGTATTGAAATTATATAAAAATACACGCGTATCTCCTTAACTGGCGAATCCACAACAGCCTTTCTCAACGATATACAAGATGCTTATTTTTCCATTGTTATAAAATAACCATCGAGGGTCATTCAACCATCGAATCATCCCTAGTTGGCCTTACACTTTTACGATAAACATCGAATTGATGAAGGCATGTACAGTATTTCAACCTCAAACTGTATCAGTCCAAACATAAAGGCAAATATTGAGATATTAATCAAGTTCGAATCAGTGGACGGTGGTTTCATAGTTAGCGAACCATTTCCAAGCATGTCAAAGTGACGTGATTGAATTCTCCTTTTACAGAAATTGCAATATTTCATTTCGTCGGTACATTTCAGAGTAATTGATGTAGTACTGAACTTTCGTTTCATTCGACCATTTTTCATCCCTTGCGTGAAACGCGTGTGTATACATTCGTGCGTAATGCGGGAAAATCTCGCAACTACGTTATTCGATGAATGTTTTCATCCAATTGCAATTCATTCCTATATCAAACCAACGAATTAATATTTCTCCGATACTGGATTCAGATCATTGAGAATATTCCTTTTTGAATGGAGAACAATCGAGCACGTATCATTGAATTCCTTCTTCATTTTTCACAACATTCCATTCGAAGAATTTATCGATTTATTTATCTTCCAGAGTCTGTACGTGTGTGCGTGCGTGTTTTTATCATTGGCCGTGTCGGAACTGTGTACCCATGTACGAGGAATAAACTGCGCGTATCTTTTGTCTGCAGCAACATGGCTACTGGATCAGACTGGATATTGTCTTCCACGAACGGAAATATTCTTTTGTTTACAATATTTCTGCATTGATATTCCACATTCCAAGCGTGATATGAATTCATTCAATGATCCCTGCGATAAATTAATATGTTTTCATTCGGGTTGTGAAATTCTAATTACCCTCGTGGGTTCATTCGAATTTGATTATTGATATTTTTTGTTTCGAATGAAGAATGAGGAATGATTGTTCGTAAGATCCTAGCGTACAAGGAGGAAGAAGGGAATGGAAAGAAGGTGAAGACAGAGGAAACTGGGGAAGAAGATGATCGTATGGATTTACGGAGGAGAACAGGTGACCTCTAAACCCATAATGCCATCCTGACCCGCTTACCGTATGAATTTGCGCACGCGCCCCGTCGACTCGCTACTATTAATCGTACATGTTTGTTGTTCGAAAATTAATTGCAGAGAAAGTTATATTGCCTCCTCCTGGTATTTCCAACATTCAAAGCCTACGCGTTTACACGTTTATATACATTAGGTTTATACATATACAAGGGCTGCTGGTTGGTTTATATAATACCACGCGTACATGTCGTTTCTGCATTTATGTATATGTGCTTGTAATTCATGGTTATAGCGTGGCGCGGGTACCACCGGCAAATGAAACTTTAGTTTGCCCCTGGGAATCAGTTGATCGATCCTGCCTTTCGGCCGGTCTCTCGTCCTTTCTACAGTCTTACATACACACACCGGCGTTCATATATCCGTGTACGTATTTGAGTTATGGATTTACGTTGAGCAATAAATAATTCTCACTGAGAGCGTTACAAATATTACTCTCGCTCTCGAGGAAATATACAAAAACAATATCTACGTTATTTCGGAAAATTGTTTAGAACTGAGATTCACTCTGATCGGGGTCTTCAATAAGAGCCACTTCGATTATCTCTCTGCGAATCCCGCAACTTTCCTGTGTTTTTCTTTTCCTTCCCTACTTCCCTCTTTTCTATACCTTTCCAGTGCAACGGATGCAAATAGAACTTATTACAGATGCAGTTGGCGTGGTCGAGCGTTAAACGGATTTGTCGTTTCGACGAGGATGTTTAATAGCCCCGTTTACGGCCGACCCAGCGCGCGGTAATTTATTGTTTGACCCTTCCGAGAGTCGCACATTTCCGAGCAATCGTCCTCTGCGAATTGTCCATTTCGGCGAAAGCTAAAATTCAGGGATTCTACGTTGAGCGTGGTGAATATATGTGCGCGCGCGCCCGCGCGCATGAGTAATCAATGCCACACGCACGTTTTCCATCTGCACGATGGTGCTAAATAGCGAAATAAACACCGTCGTATGAATTGCAGATGACTATTGTATTATAAACTCTTTGTATAACCCTTCAGTTCTAGTGATACGATCGATGACATTTGCACGTTCCATTCACAACAGAATCGCGTTCGACATTTTTCACATTTTATCTCGGTGAAATGTTTACCGATCCAATTTTTGGGGGAACATATCTGTAGATTGGAAACGCGATTTACATCACAGAAGGGCCCCGATATCGTGAGGCGGTATCGCGCAAATTATTATTAGAGTAATACTGTTTGTAAAATAATATAACATGGAATATCATGATATTACCGTTTACAAAGGAGAATATAAAATCTATATATGATGTCTAGAATATCTAATAATTCCTGATTCTCCAAACATGATCCTGTGTTACGATTTTAACATCGTAGCTTATACGATAATGTTCTTTACCCGTAGGAGTTTTCTTGAATTTCATAAATTCGAGATTTGTAGGTTGAAAGAATCGAGGTCGATGATGACAGTTCAAATATTTTCCATTTCATATGATTCATATTTAGCATTATCTATCATTATATTCCCTCACATCGCATTTGATCATTCCGATCTATCATTGAAAAAAATGTTTCAACAGCGCATCATCGATAATTTTTCACCCCATTCTAGATATCGCGAATACTCGTCCTCACCGTCAATCAACGACAAAATTATTCAAATCGCAGAGCGTACAGAATTTCGCCCTCCCCGAGGTCAATCGTTGAAAAATCTAACAATCCAATAACTGAAAAACTCGTAAGATTGATAAACTCTGTTATGAACGGTGTATGACAATCATTATTTTTCCCGATAACGCAATAACGCTGAACGCACACCCATCGACATTATCACTTGATTTCAGGAAATTCATCACGAGGTCAAAGTGCATAAATGTGATCGTGCGAGCACATCCTCAATTCACAATGGAAACCAATGGAATCCGTTGAAGCGTGAAAATGCTTGCGTTGCCCACCAATTGCGGTGCGTGTATCCATACATGCATACCAATACGATTTTATATATATATATATATATATTATTGCCAATGCACGAGTAAAATCCTGGGGCTGATGTGGCGAGTTATATCGTGCTTTGCCAGCCCAATCTCGGTCCACTTCATTCCCGTTCAGTAACTGACTGACTGAGTGCCGCGGTTCGTTTATTGACGTTCACTTCCGCACGGAAAAACTAATTCTTCGCTCGTTGGTCCATCGTAGGGAAACTACAATTTTAGATTTGTTAGCTTTCCAGATGTAAAGCTCTCTTCGACTCTGAAACAACGCAGTAAAAAAGAAACTTTCAAATGCCACGATTGATCACTCACGAGGTAAAGGATTTCGAAATAAAATTCTTCGTTCCCCTTTTTGGTTTTTTTTGGAAAATATCGATAGAAATGCAGTATTTGTAGGGCGAATCAATAAAAAATTCAATCTTCCTCTGTTAATGTTTACGGAAACTGAATGGGTGGCATGATGAAACGATTTGACGATTTCATATATCTGAAATTGTTATACGAAATCGAATTATCTGTAGCAACAAAATCAGGTCGACCATTCTTTCTCGATTTACTATGCAATTTATGGAGAGGAGTGATATCAAAATGATGAAATGTGTTTATACATGAAATAAAAACAAAACAAAAGAGAGCGAAGAATTGTTTATTTTTAATATCGTGTTACATGCAGAAAGATTGATGTGTTTCATCGATCGGAAAGTGGAAATATTCTGTGGATGATTGTTGTATTTTGGTGTACAAGATAACAGGCGTTCCGCGGAGGGTGGCACATGACTTTGGTTTCACGAGATCAAGCTCATTCCTTGAATACTAATGCAGATACTAACGCTGAACGTCGATGATGTGTGAACTGAATTTTATGGAATTTTGATAGGAGTTTCATGCTTTTCGAGAGAATGAGAATTATTCACCCCAATTCCCTTTTATGAAAAAACAAAATAAATTCCACAGAAGAGACTCGAAATTTTCCATTCATAAAATTTAAATTCAATATTCCCACAGTGCCGTATATATTTATATATGTTTCATTTCGTACACGTTTCTGTGTTCGCGTTCAAAAATCTCCCTCCCCTATCAACCCCAGTCACACGGAGAAGAACGCACACGACAAGGCAATACAATTTCTCGAGGATTGGAACTACTTTTTAAATGATATCAGGTTCCCTCAGGGAGATCTTCTGAAGTTTCATACAGTCTGTTATTGGGTAACAAAATTCTATTATTCAACGAAACAAACTATACGAGGCTCTCAAAGATGTTTTCATACAAGAAAAAAAAGAATACAAACACATCATATGCGATTTCATGTAAATTTTTCAAACATCGAAGATTTTTGCTTTTGAAAACAAAAATAGAGGGGAATCAATATTCTTTGTATTACTAACATTATTGTTCATGAATATTTCTCACCCTTTTCTAACTAATAATCAACAATTACCGTTTAATATTGAATTTGAAATGAATATGAACATTCATATTGAAGTTTATGTATGGAAATAATGAAGAGTTATTGATCGTTATCAAAGTAATGACTCGTATTATTTTATGGAAATCAAATGATTTGTAGCGTTGGAGATGGATTGGAATATCATAATTTTCATAAATGAATTGCGATATCAATTTGTGTACGTGATATAATTTTCCGCGATTATTGAAATTCAAATTATGATTAAAATTTTTTGAGTAAAGAAGAAAACACTGAACAATTTCAGTATATTTTTTGAAGTCATTTGGAATTCGTTAAAATTTTACTGCGAGAATTGGAATTTTGCAGTTCAAAATCCGTAAAATCCCAATGAATGTACTGAAAATGAAATTCGTTTATCGCACAGCAGTGAATTTCAAAATGGAATGAGGATGCTTCATGTTGGAATGAAAGCGATGTCAAGAATTCGACACTTCTCAACTGATCTCGATGAATGTTAAGGTGACGATGTTCGATTCTAACAATCCCATGGAGTATTTTCAATATAATGTAGAAACGAAATTTGACGATTGGGTTATCGAACCAATTTGACGAATTTCGAACGTCGAACGAATCTTAACCTGTTTTCAAATCGAGTGTATGGTATATATATATATATATATATATCACAGATACGTCATGTTACACTAAAAAAGAACATCTATTTTACAATAACGAATAATTCTATACGAATAATGTAACTGCCTCTCTTTTCACAAATGAATTTTTTGTCCTCGACGATATTATTTAAATCATTTATGATCCGCAGTTACCGTGAATTCAATGATACGAAAAAGTATTCAAAGGGAAATGTAGTAATATTGCGAGAAACGAGGCAATCGTCCATGAAGAAATAAAAATGTTTTATTCGTACTTTGATTTTGAGTTGTTATTAATTCATAACCTGACCTAGTTCGACTCGAATTGCAATTTCAATGAGAGACCTATTTTCCATTCCTTCTCCTTTCTCTCCCCCTGTTGTCTGTATAGTCTAACACGTTCCTTATTCTTTTTCTATTTCTCTTGCAGCTCACTGCAGCGTCTTCACTCTTAACGGCCTTGTTCATTTCTCAGACCATGCTCTAATGGCTTGGCTTATTCTTAGAACATGGAAAACAGAATTCGTATAATCACTGAGAATAGATGATCCCGTCACATGCTTCGCGATGAAATAACAATGATAACGAAGCATTGTTGATTCTGAAATTATTTAGACTTCAGATTCGAGTTCCAAATGGTACAGACTTCAATTCTCGAATTCTATGAATTACATGTTTAGATATCGATTATCTGATGAAGTTGTTGTCGAATACTGCTGAGAATGCATTCCCTGGTCACTGATTTCTCACATCGACATGTAATCCTATTTGTGAATTCACATTCTAGAGATCAGGATTCATCCCTTTTGTCAAAACGATTTTCAAATAATTCTCATCCGTATTTGTGAGACCTCGATCTGTATGGATTTACTCATGTAATGCAAATTTAATAGAATGTCCGATGGATTTACATACAATATAGGAATGGGACTAGGATATTTATATCCTGTGAAACTGTGTGAAATATGAATATCCCTTACATTCTCACTTATATATCTTACGGATAATCAGAGAATGGTTCTAATACGCTTTAATGGTTTGTATGGGAATGATGAAAATGCATATTATCGTATTCAGGCATCGTTATCATCCCTCAAATCAAATCATCCCTTGCATGGATCGTGTAAATCTGAAAACTTGATGAATATGTTTTTATAGGAATGGAGAGGCATGTTTGCTCGTATACTCATTGATCAGATTATGCGAAGTGTCGTTCACACTCAACATCGTTACACGGAAGAGAAGGAATAGATGTACATTGAACAAATTTTCTAGTGAAACTTACCGTGGAACTCCATTAGTCGAGGAATAAGTGAAAATTCTTCACAACATGTACTGTGTGGCAACCACTTTACGCAGTCGATTTTTGGCAATCTAGGTAGGGTGCACTGTTAGAAATTTCTGCATTAATTTTAATGCATTTGCTGGAAGTTTTTTTCAAATACGTACATGAATTGAATTTCATACACATTTTACATGAAATTCAATCTAAACTATAGCATAATCTATATTTTTTCCACGTTTTTGTACATTGAATCTGATGTAAAATGTGTATTAACCTGAATTCATGTACTTGATTGAAAAAGACTTCCAGATATTTCTGACAGTGTGCCCCAGAATTTTTGTTTTTCCCAAAAAGAGACGAAAAATATCCGTTATTTCATTCAATACTCCGTCCGTGTTGGAGTATATATTTTCTAATGCTGTAACGAACATTCCAGTTTTGTTTCCAAGATATTGGATCTGAAGTTTAGGTTATGGCGATTCTGACGAGACATGATTTTTGTGCGGTCAATGTTCACACTTCTCCCATGGTTTAGATGAAAAATGTGGTTCGAAGAAATGACTAGAATATTTCACGAGAATTGTTCTTCCATGAGCACTATCGAGCGTTGATCCATGTGGAAATAGCCAGGATTGACAAATGGCGCGGTACTGGCATAGTTGTATTTGCCAGACTTCGGCAGAAACAAGTGTGCCCATTCAGAATCATTACCAGTTTTTCAACTGGCACCAAATGTTCGCCGGATTTCAGACGGTACTTCACAGTAAAAAGTAAATCTTAATTCCATAATCGACTGATTTTCAGATGAGGCTCAAAATCAGCAATGTTACGATTTCAGCCGTAATATGGGATGGAAAACAGTTATGGCCGTATTAAATTCAATTAAACCGGATAATATGCTGATTATCAGCAATGCATATCTTATAGGCAGCCATGTAGAGTTTGATGGATAATTCAGTAAAGAATATCTGAAAATAAGATTAGAATTCTTTCATTTTCAGTGTTACAATTGTTTATACGTACACATATATATTTGCATATAATTAATGACAGTTTCAATTCAGTCAAATTATTTCAGGTTTTTTATTTATCATTCAAGGTGTCTAACAAATTCGGTAGCAGTTTGTAATATCACTTTCGTAAAAGCTTGTTATTGGATTTTCCGCACTGTCAATGGATTTTTTATGTCGACACTTTCACTTCAACATTACAACACAAATTTGAATTAATTCAAACTTTCGGGGGTATTCACATTTTCACTAATTCTCAGTTCCCGTGAAATGTTTTCCAAATTTATCTTCGACTCCACACTACACATACCATCAAATTATACTATTATGAAATTATTTATCACATGCGTCGATTGAAACGGTACCGTGGCGAAGTGGTTCAACACAAAGGACTAGGACAGGTTATTCCAGCAACAATGTGGGTTCGAATCTCCCGATGAGGGTTAAAGATGTTCAATCTTCAAAAACTACGATCATGATATAATTGAATAGTCAACAAGTGAAGTGAATAAATTCACACAACAGGGAACTTTCATTTTGCATTCTCCGAATAAACACAAACAACTTCCTCATCGTCGATAGGTAACGCTATGTTGAGAAGAACAAAACAAAAAACAATGGACGAACCCATTTATCAGGAACAATCCGCTTTGAATTTCAGTTCAAAATCAGTTTTAATTTCAGTTCAATAGGGATCAATGTAAGCTGTATTCTTGTTTGAGTTTGAGAAGGTTTTCCAGTAGCTGACTTTAAGTCTGATGAGTCTTCTTTCGGCTGCATCTTAAATTCAGCTTATATTTTAACTGGAATCAAGTTTTTCTTTTTACCGTGTTGCTCACGTGGTCAGACGGCCTTGAGCCAGTATCGAATTAATACTGTTCGGAGAATATCCAGACCGTACAGGAACGAAACCGTGTCAGTACCGAATCAGAGTTGGTTGGATGGTGGAATGCGAAAAAAAGACGATACGACACTGTATCGTCCACGAGCCGGGTATATTAATTTTGAAAGATTGATTCAATAACTAGAATCAACATTCGGATTTCCACTCCTCGTGGAACGCTTGCCGGATCGTCCTTGACAAAGAACCGAGGGGATCGGGAACAAGGTGTTTTACATGAATCAACCAACACAGTTTTCATACGGTATACAGTCTGACTTTAATTCACTTCGATCATTCGGAGTACAATGTTCGATTCACACAATCAGAGTATTTTAAACGTTGTTTTGTAACTCGAAATTGACGGCGGTACAGTCTACCGGATGATTTAGAAGAAACGGTAATTGTATTAAACTATCGCGCGTAGACGCCGATTGTGATTATAAAAGGATACGGGGGTTTCTACGCGCGATGATCCTTAAACGTTCGAATTGATAAGCAGTTAGAACTGTACTAAATAGAGGGCATTCAGACTTCGACTAGCGGGGAGAGAGACGCATCGCTTTGTTCGATGTGTCGTTCGTACAGAATATAATCTCGAGCAATACACCAATATCGATGCAGCGTTGTTCTAATACGGGATAGGTAGTGGATAGGGATTTCACTGATCTTTCCAATAACACGGTTGCTTTGATGAAACAATATTGCGCCAGTATTGAGCCAGAGTCAGTATTAGCATTCAATATGTTCGATAGTTGACAATGTGCCAGTATTGATAGGACTCTGGCTGACTATGGAATCGGTAGTCAGCTGAGGTAAGAATCACGATCTCGGCAATTCAGCTGTTGTAGTGAGCCGAAGTCTGGCCAGCATTAGGCCAAGATTGGTATGATCATTCAATATGTTTGAAAGAAAGCAATGTGCCAGTATTGATAAAACTCTGACTGATCACGAAATTGGTAGTCGCCTGACGTTTAGATCACGATCTTGGCAATTCGGCTGTTGTAGTGAGCCGAAGTCACGCCAGCGTTCGGCCAGAGTTGGTATCATTATTCAATATGTTCGAGAGACAACAATGTGCCAGCATTGGTAGGACTTTATTCCACTACGGAATCTATGGTGAATTGTATGACTTCAACGGTCCCATTACAATAATTGGCAATTTGAGTGATTTGTCGTCAACTCGGTTTTCACTCGCAGGACCCGGGTTCGATCCTCACTCAGGGAACTTTCGAAAAATCACTTCCAAAGTGCCTTTCTCCGATGACGATGATGAGAACAATGAATCATCCACATTTTCAAAGTTCAAACTTAATGTGTTGTTTTTCACTCAAAATATGATCACTCCTGGTAAATCCGATTACCGGTACTGTGCCAGTACTGGGTCAGGTTTGAATTCCTGTATAGGGTGTCATCATTTCGACTCCTTGTCATTTCTCATCCAGCTCTGGCAAAACAACTTGTCCTGTTGCAATGCCAGAATTTCACCATAGCAGGCTGACATCAAATATCGCTACCACCATGGTGGTAAATGTTATACTGGCCCTCATGTGAAATGGTGTTATCATTTCAACTCCTTTGTCAGTACTGGCAATCCAACTGGCTCCATAATGGTCGCTCTAGATTTACCAGTACTGGCAACTCCGGCAACAGTAGTGAGCCAGTAGTGGCCCGTGTTTCCATTTAAACATATTGTTATTCACAGTTTCACCGGGGCGTTTTCGATTCACATAACGACGCTCACAAGGGGTGCTCTGCAGATGTTGGTACTTCAGAACATATCGATGCCATTGAAGAAACCACTTCAAGGATGAATAGAAGAATTACATACAGATAGTTATGAAAAACTCTTCATATTCTCAAAACAATGATACATTGAATTGTTCCGCAACACTTACGAGTAAGAAAGCTCGGACTTTATGGATATCCCGCACTCTCAGTGATGTTCAAGGGCAGGAACGAGTCATGAGGTGTAAAAGGATGCTAAAAATGTTTAAGGACCATGAAGTCCTTCAAGAAATGGATAAAACTTTTCTACGTACTTTCTGATCAACTGAGCCATAAATAGAAATTTCAAATCCACAATGTTGAACTCAATTACTTTAATTGAACTTTGAACTGCAAATTATTACTCAAAATTACGCAAACGATTGTAAACATATTACCCTACATATGTCAATAATTTTTTAATTCATTTCCTCGAGTTGAGGAATATGTTTTGAGCTTTGGATTTATATTTGGAGCCAAATCCTAGCAGTGAACTTCATTGATACATATTTGAAATTTGTAATTATTGATTAGTGATTTAAAAACTACGCAGCAAAATTTTGTCCGTTTTGTAAGGCTCCATGGTTCTTGAGTCTGGCACTGATAAGGTAGTGTATTTCATTGTGACAGGTGATGAAACGTGGTCATACTACTATGATGTACCCATGAAATTTCAGAACCAAGACTGAGCATTCGAAGACGAAAATCAGTCATTGTGAGTTAAACAATCAAGATATGTGGAAAGCGAATGGTCGGAGTATTGCTTGATAAACATGCAATTATTACAACAATGTTATTAGAAAAATTGAAAACAGTATCATTTACATTAACTGAAGAAATATTCAAATATGTTAGTGAACACAACTAACTTCACTGAAAAAAATATTTATTCGTCCTCTCTCCATAAAATATTTATTTGTACAAATCGAATATCCAATTAGATGCAAAAACTGATTACTTATGGCGAATAAATTATTTATTTAGAAGGCCAATTTATTTGGGGCAAGCATTCTATTATTTGATTCGATTAAATATTTCATCGATCCTAAGGAATATTTTATGGAGAGAAGAGAAATAAACTATTTATTTGGTTGGCAGAAAGTTTTTTTCCAGTGTTGGTACTTTTTTTCATTACAAAGTAGTTGCCGGGACTACTTTCGTGATGATCGAACATCGACTATGTAAGTAGTTGCTACAACCATTCCTTTTTCCCATATTCTGTTATAAATCGATATGTTTTTAAATAATAACTTTACTTCTCAAGAAATCACCCATCAAGATAAAAATGTCTCACGGAAATCATTATCTAAAAGAGAAAGCTTTCCCTGCAATATCTCAAACATGCGAGCTATTATAATGATTAGTACGATGACACAGCGATGGAGACTTTTTTCTTGTCTTTGAATGGAAGATACGAATATCGTGTCTAAGATGAGTCTCGTACAAGCATCATCCAGAACCGCTCCATCTCGATATTATGATTTCGTGATGACGCACGAAATCATGACATGAAATGCTTCTAATTAAGAAAATTGATGCATTTCTATCTACTCTGGTAAATGAAGCATGAACTCAAGTAGAATGAGTTCAATTTGAATACTTCCATTTTGATCAATGTTCGGTCTTTCTATTTTTCGATACTTTGAACTTTCAACCAAATACATCCTCCAGCAGACAGATCACATTTTTCTTGACAATTTTTCTCACCGTACTCTCTGCACTCAGAGATGTTTTTTGTGAGACAACAATTTCTGCTCCCTTGAACCACGTGAGTGTGAAGTTTTACTGTCACTTGAACATATTGAAACGATAATTATTTTTCTAAACTCACTCAACACTCTTCATTCTCAAGATTTCTTGAGAAATTATGAAAAAAGAAGTTATTGAAGAAGTCTCACTTCGTACCACATAGAAGATATCCTTGAAAAGTGTTAACAAGTCACATACTTCAACGAAAGAATGATGAATCATCACTATGATTTCATTGATACATGAAACATGATTTGAAAAATTGAATAAACTCCAGACATTTCATAAACACGTTGGAAGAAAAAGAGAAGAGCCAAAGAGAGAGAGTCTGCACTTCGTCCGTGGAATTGAAATGATGGACTCATTTTTTATCATCACTTGGTTGGTTGTTGGAAAGAAGATTACTCGATTAACGTCAAAGATTGGTCTTTCTTGGCCGCAAGCTAAACGTGTCAGACAGTAGTTGAGGGTAAATCTGACCCTCTCTCGTTCTCTCTCCCTCTCTCTTCTCTTTCCCATTATTTTGCCTCTTTTTCTCTCGCTGCGTTCCTCCACCGCAAATTCTCCCTTATATATTTCACAGGCTTGAATTTTTCATTTGATTTTTACACTCGACCTCGGGTACCGGGGAACCGCAGCAATTTTCGTATGGATTAAATATTAGAGTATATCACGGCAGGGAAAACTTTTATCCTGAATACGTGTATACAATTAAGAGGAGCTGATTATGGAGATGGGCGGACGTCAGGGAACAGAGATGAATATTTGATACTTGACGAAATGGAAAAGTAAGATAGCGAAGGAGGAAGGATGAAAGAAGGGAAACGAGAGTAGAAGAATGCACGTGATGAGAAACCACCGAACGTAGGAACAACTCTGCGATTGGATGTTCAACTACATGAGATACTTACTTTCGAACTACGAGGAAAAGCGCTTAGAGAGTTGAGGAAACAGTTTGCCTGATGGGAGTCTCGATGATTGAACAGTCTAATATAAATGGGGCATCGCAAGGCACAGTACTGGAGAATAAACCTTCTCGTGGTCCATTAGATCTTCAATTTTTAAGAGGGCTTTTTTTGTAATTCGTATCATCGGATTGGGGATTTTTTATTCTGTGTTCTCATTATGCGAGATTGTTTCTACTTGGAAATCGATGAAGTGTGGGCTTGAGGGGTCAGCTTCGGATCTTTTATTGAAAGTTTCATTTAGAAATTTCTATGTTCTGCTAATTTGGATGATAGAATCCAGCTTGGTGCAGGGCTAACATCCACGGCTTGGTGAGCTGTTTCCAACCAATATTGATTAACGATCAACAATAAGTAGGATCATCAGTGGGAATTGATGAAATACTTTAATGACCCATCATTACCCTGGCGAAAATGTTCACTCGTGGAAGTGGGAAGAGGGAAAAACGCCATTGAGACAAGAAAATATTTCATCCAATGGTATCTATAAAATATTTCTTTGACCCAAGTGACTATTATTCCAACGAATGAAATGGTTTTTCACCGCATGAAATATTTCATCAACTAAAAAACCATTCCATCCATTACAGTAAAATTTCATTGATCTGAAGAAATTATTTTATAGATACCATTTAATGCAATGTTTTTTTGGATCAATGACCTTTTTCCTTCAGTGTATTTGGTAAAAAGTGTTTGCGGGAGGTCACATTTTTAACAATGTAGTGTGTTGTATGGGATCCGAGTAAAGATTTCGTCTGTGAGATTTCTCCAAACAGAATTTATGAACGGGGTGCAATTCTCTTGGAATAATCTTCGATACTTGACGAATTGCTGATTTTGGAAAAAATTCCTCCTCATCGACTGACAAAGAAACTTCTTTTCCGGAAGATCTGTATGAATTCAACCATCCTCATATGAAGACATGAACCTTGAATATTCTTGAATCATTCATTATAGACTACACGGAAAAAAAGAATAGTTGCAGCAACTACTTGAATATTCGTTTTTGGACCATCTACTTAAGTAGTTGCTGCAGCTACTTATTCAAAGAACCTCAGGTATCTACGTTAGTTCCCGAGCAAGCGTTATATCAGCACTCGCTAGGCCCTTAGAAGTTCCCCGCTAGCCACTAGACTCTTCCTAGCTCTTGGTTAGATTCTCGCGAGGCCCTAGACAGTTCCATGGATGACGTTGCTGTCTATCGAGTCACTTATCCTGACTACTAAGTAGCTGCAGCAACTACTTTAGTAGATGGTCGAAAATCGACTATTCAAGTAGTTGCTGCAACTATTTCTTTTTCTCCGTGTAATCAGTCCAAAATAATTACCTTCGAGTGATCGGTATACAGACCTATACAGGGATTTCTGTTCATTGAATTTTATTGTAAAAACATATATTGCATCCATCTTATAGGCCTGATTTGTAGTTTTTCCCATATATTCCTGAATGATTCTAGTGACTACTCAACCGAACAAAAAAACAGAATAATTCAACAAAAATGTCATTTTCTAAATTGCAGGACACTGAAATGTACTTACTGAAGTGAAATTTTTTTGTCGCATGTGATGCTATTAGATCAAAAGCTAAGAAGAAACCGTCTCACCTCTTTTTCCGTCTCATGGAGACTTTGTGCCTCTATGAAACTTCATCATGTAGAAGTATTCAAGGTTAAAATCAATATGTAAGGGTCGGTCCATTCATACAGATTCATAGAAGAGTGGCGCTGAAGTTGTCTCTTGAACCCTAAGGATACAAGTTCGAATCCGAGCAGGAGCCATTTTTTTTTATTTGAATTCTTAATTTTTCTTGCAATGAGAATATGATCTAAAATCAATCCAGGAATCGATCATCAAAATAACCTTAAGTGAAAATGTTTTTGAACATTGCGTTCCTCTGGGGGTCGAATAATAGTATTCGGTTCATAAGAGAGATAAAGAAAGAACCGCTCACTTCTTATGTTTCGTACTATTTATGTATGTTATGCATGTGGTCTGATTCAATAACTAATCTCTGCCTTTTGATTATTAATCAAAATCGACATAACCCTCTGGCATACGGGAATCTCATGACATCACCCCAGTGAACAATATGTTATCATCTGGAGCTCTTAAAGATCTCCTGAATATGTGTAAAAGGTCAGATAAACCTTCCAGAAGGTGAACATGAAGATATCAGAATGTTATCAGATGCGTCGATTTCTGAGGAAAATAAGAGATTACCAGAATGTTATCCAAACGAACTCTTTAGGAGGATTTTTTTCTGAGATTTCAAAAAAATTATACCATTCAGATATCAATATGATAACATTGACAGAGCTCTTTCAAAAGACCTCTTGAAGAGCTCTTCCTCTCACAAGTGTTCACTGGAACGTTTGTTATTGCCATGGTTTCCAAATTCCATCTGAACTTCACTTATATTTTCCGACATTACATCGTTTCGATATTCGTAATCAGATATCTACAATAAATGATGCTTGTTCAATATCTATATGGGGTTATCATTTTCGATATTTTTTGGATAGCCGCGAAACATCGATTCGACACTCTAACGGCATTTGTAACACACGTGAGAATGAAGCGTGAAAATGCTACAATTTCCGTCAACTTCGCGCTTAGATATTGTTCCTTTCACACTCTCGCGTGGCTGCATATGCTCCATTTTCAGCAGGGTAACTGGAGTTCACGCCTCGTTTGGATTATCCCAAGGTTACGCTAAACTGGACCCTGTTTCAATTTGAAGTTGTACCAATTCACAATCCACCTGGGGTGAAGCGTGTACCAAATGCGAGCTGTTGTTATATCCATGCTTGATTGAAACTTAGTGCTAGATTGAGCTGCTAGGTCTTGTGCATTATTGAAGAATCATTGGCCTGAGGAGGAAATTAATTTCATTGGAAGGTTGTTTGAGAGACCGGGCAACCCTCCCAAGTAACACAAGAAGTCCTAAGAATGTGCTCGAACATTCTCAGAACTCCTTCCCCAGTATGCATGAACTCTGGCCCACTCTGATCCCAATCTGGTCCAGTCTTGGGCCCATATCGGCAGGATAGGGCACATGCTGGGCCGGGGTAGGCCCCATGGTACATGCATGCTAGGGTTGTATTACTTGGGCTTTGGGTGCTAAAATATTCAACTATAATAGCTAAAATTTAGCTGATATAACTAAAAGAAAACATTATCCATAGATGTGAGTAAATTTAAGGCGAAAAATTTCTTATTCACGTGATATAACCTCTAAATTTTGACATGATGCGTCTGGATGAATAGAATTTTGAAAACGTGTTGTTATGTGGTAATGTGATACTCCATTGAACATGAACTGATATCGTGGAATCAAATTCTACAACATTTTGATGATCAACTGCGTACATACCTAGAAGTAGTCGTGTCAAATTTCAGTTGAGCTCTCACTTGAACAAAAATTGTTTCATGAAATTCATGAAATTAATGAAGATACGCAAACAAACACTCTCCATCTGGCAATGAATAAGCGCTAATGAGTGTGGCTTCCTTAAGGGGGGAAGCTTCTTCAGAACTTTGAAATTTTGCATTCTTGGTTTTTTGCTTTAAGAATTCAATTACAACCTCAAGAATATATTTTCAATGTTTTAAGCCCAATATGAGTGACCTGAGCTTAACAATAGGCTTGGAATGTAAGATTTTCGCAGACTTGTACGATAGCAATCGAGTACGGAGACAAGAGCGACTTTCGTTAACATCGACAAAAGAGGCCAGAACTGCACAGAAGGAAAAGAATGCGGCCGTAATGAATGATTTTCACGAAGTAGAAGGTTTGCTTTATGGTCCTGGTATCGCGGATCAAGCTTGGGTGACTATAAATTGCTTTTAATTCTACTTCACAAGAACGAAAATTTCAGAGGCGTTTTTCTCAAAATATGTTTTTTTCCGCGCCGGGGACTATAACTCAAAAAGTAATTGAGATATCAACTTGAATCTTCCACAGACATTGTTCAACGTATTGGCCTCAGCATATACCCAAAAGTTTGCATAAATTATGACTAAAAATATTGTTTACAACAATTTGTTCATGAAAAAAAAAGTTTAATTTTGTTCTTTTTGTTTCCAAATTTTCAATTTTTTTTTGTCAAAAGTAGGTATATGCTGAGCGGAATAACTTATTCTGATGGACAGATTTTGGTTGGTTGATTTCAGTTGACTACAAGAGGCTGGGCACTCCCCGGCGCAAAATGAAGGAGCCAAGTTTCAGCAGCCGTAACTCCGCCATTTTGTTCTTTTTTTATGAAAAAATTCATATGAATAAATTAAAACTTCAATTATAATAAATTGTTTCTTTGAGCACGATAAATACTCTCAATTTTTTGTGAAAAATCATTGAAAAACCTGTTGTCTGGAGGAGTTGCCCCCCTTAAAAATCAACAAATTTATGATAAATACTGTTCGTGATTTTGGAGTTTCATTTGACTCTCGTTTTAACTTCTCAGATCATTACAATTACATAGTTGGTACTTCCTCTCTCGGATTCATCAAGCGCGTTTGTGAAGATCTTCGTGATCATTTAATTCGGGATTGTACAGACTTGGGAAGAGTTCAGCATAAGTTTCTGCGTTTTGCTGCCTATCAGATAGGCCGTCCGTTGAGCGTCACTTGTCATGATTACTCATTGATTATGGCTCTACTTAACTTGCCTCCCTTGGAATCACGTCGTTTGTTCAATGATTTTCCATTTTTGTATAAAATTGTTAATGGGAAAATTCGCTGCCCTCAACTGCTTGGACTTGTACGTTTTAATGTCCCTTCTCGTTTATTGAGGCGCCCTGAATTGTTCAATCCAATTCCTTATAAATCGAGATACGGTTATTCTGATCCGGTAAATCGGATATCTATCCTAGCAAATTCTTACAGTGATGTGCTTGAATTATTTTCATCTCATTCTGATCTTAGGAATTCTCTTTCTCTTATTTGTCAAATTTAATATCTAATTGTCCTTTTCACCTATAATTATACACGTTAACTGTTGTTGTAATATAAGATGCATGTAGTCGAGTTTAACATGATGCTTAATGCTTTGATGCATGATATATATAATGTGGTTCAAATAATGTATATTCTATGTACCAAAGGATCTTTTATACCCGTATGAACAAAATAAATAAATAAATAAATGAATGAATAGATATCATTATTTTCATTTTGAGAGGAAATAGCCTTGATTTTTTTGTTTGATGAGTAAGATCCGGTCGATTCAAAGAAATTCTTGGTATTTCTAGCATGACGATCAATCCGTTTGATATGTAACTACAGAAAGATTCTGTAAAGAGAATCAAGAATTTCTCGAAAACTAAAGCAATTACACTTTTTCCCACATTGAGTTCACGACCCGTAATATTATACGATACATAGATCCTCCTCACAGAATATTCTAAACATTCTTTTGACACGTTTCAGAATGGATTGAAATTTCACAGGTGAAATGCATCCAGTACTCACAATAATGGAAATGAAAAGTAACAGGGTCTAGCCTTAGGAAGTCGTACCATGTTCATACGCTCCCTCTCTATAAATGAGAATAAAAATGCCAGTATTGAAGGTTTTTGATGATGGATTTAAAACTGATGGAATGTGAATCTCGGAAAATTAAATATCGGGATAAATTGATGGATTCCAAAAATATTGGATTATTGGGGATGCAAATTTTCTACGAATTGTGGAAATTAAATGGATTCAACGAAAATAAAAGCAAACCATGATATCAGGAATGAAATCGATGTCATAAATATATCTTCACAATATTTTTGATTCAGAATCAAATTAAGGTATGTAGAGATGTTTGTGAAGGGCGAATTTATTATAATGTTCATTTAATAAACATTTCTGAGCATCAGAAGTATTTTAGAACGATTTATGTAGTACAAGAATAATCCTTCAAGCGCAGAACATAAAAAATACGCTTGCCAACATAGTACTCACAAACATTGTGGAAAATCAAAGGAAAAATCTGATCACAACTCCGACGCTTATCCTTAATTGGGAATAGTTGGAGATTTCAATATACAGAGAGTGTTACATGTAATTCGCCTTAAAAACAATCAAATCCAACGATTTGTAGTTAAGCCACCGAATGGAATAGCCAATAAATTAACGGATTCGCTCGGTTGCGAGCAAATTTTCCTCGAGGTTCAAGAATATCAGATGGGCGAAGTGAGATCGCTTCGAAGTATGAAGTGAGGTAGCAAAACGATGCTATTTGCGCGTAATCCTAACGGCAGGAGACAGTAGTGGATATACATGCGCGCACTTATACAGTTACGTACGTACGAATAACATATACATACAATCATGTATGTACACATTATTCCGATCCTAATCTGCTATTCGACAAGCGGAAAGAAGACATTAATTCAACAGATTGTTTGTTTTCCACGAGCGTCGCGACGTCTTAAGTGTGCAACGCTGTCGTAAACCTTAGCTTATCTGCAATTTATAGTCAAACGAGTCGTTTCTTTCGTCCTAGTATTTGTTCGGTATACCGGTTACACGGCACAACAACTTTCAAAGGTATTCCATATAGGTCTGAAAACTTCATTGTTAGAAGCTTAAAATATCAACTTCGTTCTCCGTCTTCTCCTTCTTCGAAAATAACTGAGACTATATTGATCATTTTTCATTTTCTTCCCTATCTTCCTCCCTCGCCTTTGTGGAACTTCGAGAATCGCTGCGAAGAATACGATTTGTATCTCTGTGAAATATAAATGTGATCGATACAGTTCGATTTAGAGGAAATAGAGCTTCTTTTTCCTTTGGTGATATTCAAGTGTCGAAAAGATTCATTTTGTTCCCAAGGTCCAGAGTGTATAAGGATATCCAATTCGAATTCTCTGCCTTTGAAAAAGAGTATGAAGATGAAGATACATTGTAATAACTGTATCATCGTTGAGAGTTTAGAATTGGAAAAAGAACACAACTGAGATGGAAGCATAAGTCCTTTGTAAATTTTTCATTCCATTTGGCGGGAGTAGAACATTTTTCTCGATGAAGAAAATCTGACTGAGATACAAACGATCATCCAAAATGAAAAGAAACGGTAAGGGAACTATCCGGAACTTCCAATTGGATTCAGTCTGAAATCTTCTTGTTTTATTCTTTAGTTTCATGGAGGATATCGATAGATCCTGCGAATGGGATTTTCGAATGATATTTCAATTCTATTTCAATATTCTTATTCGGAGGACATTACAAGGAAAGAATTTTCTTCTAAAAATTATCTTGAAATTCCATTAGCCGAGGTACAAGTGAAAATTCATCAAAAAATTATGCTGCGCAGCCTGGAAGAATAGATTAATTCTGTCATTTATTCAGGTTGCAGATGGAAATTAGTACGCAATATTTCATGCTTTTTTTAACGTTTAGAGATGTAAGAGACCTGCAGAAGAGAAGCGTACTCATTCTCACGTGAGAAATTTGTAAAATTTGAGATGCCATTTAGGAACATGTTATATATATGCGTACCTTGTCAGTTATCGGGATGTGAAAATGTATGTCCGAGGATTATAACGGTCATTTGGGAATTGTGTCGAAGGTCCTCGCTAATCCTTACAGGTATGAATATGAACTTGTGTAAACTGTGCACACTATATTGGACTTAACACGGGATTATAGATAAATATATATGAAGATGGATACTGAAACATTTGCGTTACATGTTCTAAATTGAAGCTGCACAAAGGTCAGTTCATATATCTTCAAATTACGCCAACGAATTCATTTGGATTGAATGAATGGTTCTTGACATTACAAGAGAATGAAATTCATTTTGGCGAGTAATATGATACTTGTAACATTACTTGAAATAACGAAAAATAAAATACGCACATTCACACATGAAACCTAATGAAGCTCACAGATGATTACTGTTATTTTTGATTGTAGTAAAAAATCAAATAGAACATTCATTCTATGATTTCAATACGAATGAAATAAATATCGGAGAATTCCGAGAAGTTTGACATTTAATTTTTCTGATTAGTTTAAACTGTTGAATGACACAAATCCGGTGGTGCTGGCGGTGGAGTAGGTGTGTTCTGAAACAGATGAAGAACTCGCAAGAAAAAGCAGCACTCTGGAGACTCGCTGCAATTTACCACCTGCGAAGTGAGTTTAACTCTGGTCCAAACTATTGCTAAACTTGAATCAACCTACCATCCATGCTTAGCGCAACACGAGAAACCCTTGTCACACAGGGTTGCCTAATGCTTGGGGCAGTATCGGGCCATATGTCAGAGACCTTCGGTGTGTAGCATCAGTTTTTCTCCTTCTGGCAATATTGGTCGAAGGGCGGACCAATGATGGATTAACGAATTTGATTCGTCAATCACCTCTGCCTAAACGTGGATTACCCAGCTCTGCGCTCAGTTATATTCTATCGTCAGCATTGGCGGAGCCTGAAGATTTTTATATGGTTGTGTACACAACAATTTCTCGATTTTTCGAACCAACCTGTATAAATCATAAGAAATTGAATATGAAGAAGTGATTTTTCTTTAATGTCGATCTATTGTACAATCTATGAATTATATCAACGAACAAAGCATTTAGTCTTCGGGTTCTGAGTACTAAAAAATACTTCACCCACCTGATCTTATGATTGAATAGATTCAGATCGAGTTCATACACTTCATAACGAAATCTATAACATACTCCACACTCAAATTGTTCGTAAAAGAATATGATGATCCACGATAATACAATCTTCGTGCATCCTTCGAATTCAATTGATAATCAATAAGATGTTGTATATCGGAATATTATTTAATTGTCACGTACAAGCAGAACGTGTGTAGAACTTGGTAACCCCAAAGTTGCAACATCGATTTTCATATCATGAGTTGAAACGTGAGGTACAGGAAAATTCCCTTTATAATTAGATATTCTCTTGAAACTAAAACAACAAATACCATTTATGGTCACCTCCTAAATACAGACCCGCATATACATGTACGTGCACATAACGTGCTCAGGTAGATCATAGAATTTCTAACTCTTCTATCGACGAAAGTTCAAATACCTCTTGACATTCTCCAGTTGATCGAACCTTGCGAGGAAATCGATTGATCAACAGACATTCGTTCACGTATCATACGTAATACGTGGAAATCTCTTGTTCCATTAGAGATTATTCTGGATGTGGGTGAAAAATCAACACACATTCTGAATTCCGAGATTCAATTTATACGTCCAAGGATTTTCGAAATTAGGTACGTACCGCGAGTAGACTATTGAGATGTAGATGCAGCAATAACGTCAACCAACGTAAATTCACAGAGATTTTCAAATGAAAGGAAGAGAAAAACAGGGAGATGAACGGATAGGGAAAGAAAAGAAAGAACGAAGAACATAGAAATGGGCCATATATAGCACTGTCGATGCATTTGGGTGAGACTTCGTTACCTCTCTTCCTCTTCCTCTGCTCCTTTATCCCCTTTTTAGATTCATACTCTCTGTCCGTCTCTCTCCACACAATCCTCTCCTCAAGAACAATAGTTCAGAACCACACTGTATAGAACATCACCCTAGTACAGGAGTAATCCTGCATCTACTGGACCGATTGAATATACGTACATAGATGTGTCCCAACATACATGCGCGTATATTACAACCACACGTGTCCTAGTACAGCTTAGTTCACATATCGGGGGCAAAAGGCTTTTTGATGTTCCAACAATCTTCTTGTTGAGATTGAAATAAACGTTCGAATGTCGTACCTCTTTTCCAGCTACTATCAGTTCTTTGCAATGATTACGTAAATGAAATGGAAAAACGTCCTCCTGACGAGCGAATGCCGAAATGTATATTATCAAAGTGTGGCTCTAAGATTTCGACGTTACGGCTGCGTTCTAGCCTTTTTCGAGAAAAAGAATCGCAGAAAGTAAAAATCATCATCGTTGGAAACCATTTCTCAATTCCAGTATGGGGGAAAAAATATGTAAAAATGTGTGCTCGTTGCAGGAGGAATAGGATGAAAAGACTTTTTTCTGACGAGCGAATTCAAAATGGGGGAGGAGAATAAAAAAATAATTGAATTCCCTTGAAACTCAGCATTCGGGATTTGTCATTTATAACATAAGATCTGTCATAAGTGACCCCGGAAAATCTCCGAATAACAAGTTCCAAACAATTTCAGATGATTCTGTATTAAATCTTTGAATATCGTCCAAATATCGCACGTTCCATAATGGAGTATGATAACCAGCTCGAGTTGCAAGAAATTCAATCGATACAGCTTTTTTTCGAAAGACAAATGTCCTATCAACTCTCACATATGAATTCAAATATTCATTGACAATGTTTACCAAGTATATAACCGCCCGACGGAAAAATGTGGTTTTGAATAATTCATACTCCCTATTTTGGGATAGTCATCACAGATTTTTTCTGAATCGCGTTAATAAACACGACAATGAAACTAACAGCGGTGAGCTAGCAGTGTATTGATATAATCTCTGATGAATTGTTTCACAAAACATTTAAGTAGCTAAATCGCACAGTCTGAGTATCTGGCATGTCATCTAGGGTTTATCCACCTTAGCACCTGGATGTGTGAGAAGCCTAGATACGCTCGGCCAACGTGGACAACCATTCATGGTCGTCCTTCCAGTTTACCCCTTTCTAGATATTCATAGTCCAGTATCCTGCTGGTTGAGGCGAGTCCTTTCTCCACTCTACTTTGCTACGCAGACGAGACATACGAGCCGTAACACGCGCAGTTTACACGCCGGAAAACGGTGACCCCGAAACCCCCTCGTTCAGCATACGAACTACCCTAACAGCACAATGTGTCTCCGGGACGTTTTCTGAACGTTCATAAAACCTCCCGTACGTTCTATAAACGTTCCATAAACGTTCCAGTAACATGTTGTGCTGTCTGGGTATTGATCACTGTATTAAGAAGAAACGATCGCATAGATGGCTCCATCTGGGGGCATTTTTTTCCGACCAAAATACTCGAAACGGAACGCATAAAAAAGTCTGGAATTTTCAGGGATAAACCTCCAAAGATTCATCCCTGAAAAGTTCAGACTTTGTAATGCGTTCAGTTTCGAGTATTTTGGTTGGAAAAAAATACCCCCAGATGGAGCCACCTATGCAAAATGCCACAGGGTCTCACGTTCGAAGCGGAACTAGTGAAACCTCCATTTCAGCTCTTGATTGTCGAAGAAATAAGTCGTATCAGTAAATAAAGTAGGTCGTTCTCGAATCACCACCAGATCCACTGGACCGGCGTATTGTGGACCGGGTAAGTGTTGCCCAACGAGGTCCACGTGGAAGTGGAGTGCCAGCTGCCGCTCAACCTCTTACGGAAGGATGAGGATCAAAGCCCTGGCGTTCACTCCCAATCAGGCCCATAAAAGACACACTAGCACTGGAGTGCCCACAAGGTGTCCCGCGGACGCAAGCTTCGCCTTCAGCCGTTCGGCAGTCCAGACAGCTGCAAAATGTGGCTCTCACCACGGAGCAGATGAAATAATCACGTGGTGAAAGCATCACATTACTACCGAAGCACCTGCGGCAATAGCCACGGGCATTGCCCGGAGGAACACCTGCGACGGCTAAACTGCCTGACACCTGAGCCTCCTTTCGGAAGTTTCGTGATTCCGGGCCTCCAGCGCCCGGGCTCACTTGAGGTTTCCCGTGACGTGGGGTGGCCAGAAACCCAGATCACACATTAGTAAAGGACTTCCCACCTTTGAGAGCCAACTGAATCGCACAATTGAAAGCCACTCAATCAATTTATGATATTCGAATCAAGTTTCAACGAAAAGTACATTAATGTGTCGCTAGTTTCAGCTCCATTTTTAATCAGTTGTTCGAAGAGGTATGTACTCAATCTAGGATTCAGAACTGCTGAACATCTTCTGCGAAGGCATTAATGATGTGGCCACATGTTCTTCTACTTTCCGAGCTATATCGTCGAAGAGGCGATGATGAATATTTTTTTTTTCAATTCGAAATTTTTGCAAGATATGAAAGATCTACATCAGATTCACAAAGCTGATTCCAAATAGCTTCAGTAATACCTGCCGCATCCGTCTTTTCAAATGTGCGAGATTAAAGTACGTTGATCCTGGTCCTTCAATGATGAAGATGTGTCTTCTTGTTGCATTCGTGGATGAATTTTACCTGAATTCTCATTTTCCTCTCCTTTCATGGTAAAGTCTGTTCTCCCAATGAAATACATTGCATTTATTTTTTCTATTGTTGAACGATTTTCCCCCTGGAACTATTTGGCGGGTTTTTGAACGTTTTTTTCTAACTTTGTCCTTTCCAATTACTAATTTCAACCTTTGTGTTTCAGGTAAGGTCCTGTGAACGTGACATATAAGAGGAAAGGCCGGATTTGCTGCTTCGCGGTTTTACATCCCGTACTTGTCACAGGCAAGCGCAAACTTTGATACCTGAAATCTAGTCTGTTCGGTATTTCCTTTTCTCCTCCGCTTATCAGGCAGAAAAGCGCGTTCAATCGTACGAGGTTTATAATCGTCAAATTCTGCATAAGATGTTGGGGCCAGGTTTTCCTTACTCAGATAACTGAGCCCTGAACAATTTACTCTCTCCCCTCCCTAGACGTTTTTTGATTCGGTTAGTTGTGACAAGATCGACTCTTCTATTGGACATTTTGCGTTCTAAATGCTGGGCGGAAAGAAATCCTCTTTCGTTTTGCGGTATTCTTACTACGCATTCGCAAACACTGAAACAATCCCCGCAAACAAAAACTGCAGGTGTTTCAAAGGGCCAGTAATGGCTCTTCACTGGCATGACAGGACCATCAGTTGCCCATTAAAACGCCAGCAATCATTGTTTGTAGGGATTATACTTATAAGGAGCGATGTCAAAAAGACCACAAGATTCTTCACAGTAGGTATCGAATCGTACTGTGACACTTGATGTTGATATCACTGTGTGAGAGATAGAATTTATTCAATTGTTTGACATTTTAATCTTCGTCATCTTAGTTGGAACTTTGCAATGATACTGTTGTTAATTACACTTCTTTTCTTCTTATAATTATGTCACTACTTGGATGTTGGTAGTTTTTTTGGATTTTTAATTCTGTCCATGCCGGATAAAAATATTGTATAACATCAACGTGACGAGAAAAGAATGGTAATATTTATCATGCTAACATTTCATTCGGTCTTATTTTATATGAAATCGTGATTGTCGCTATGTGAGAATGGAATTCTCCACCATTTTTTTGGTAATAATTACTATGCTACATATATATTATTACCAGGAAAATGGTGAAGAATTCTCTTCTTACATAGTAACAATCATGATTTTATAGGAAATAACACCGAATACTATGTTAGCATTGTAAATATTACCATTCTTTCCTCTCCGTGCATTGAGTCGTCTTATGCAGCTGACTCCATTTTCTCGCAATTTATGGCAAAGAATATGCACACACAGCGAAACACTTCAATTTTGTGTCGCAGCGACTCAGTGGTGCCCAGAGCTTGTTCTCTGTCTCTCTCTGTCTCTCTGTCCATTCAAACATGCGACGATGGTGCAGGTCTGCACCATCTCCTCTACTATGTTGCATGTTTGGATGCACGTGTAGAGAGACAGAGAACAAGCTCTGGGCACCACTGCAGCGACTGGCACTCGTCAACACTTGCTGCTTTGGTCCCCGTTGTTGTCACCACCAACTTTGCAACAATTTGCAGTCTGCTTCGCCTAGCTGCAAATCCCTGGATGAACGGGTTTCCTGAATCCACATGTGGACTCAGGTTCCCGCCTGGGGTCGCTAGGGTTCCCGTCCAGGATCCGTGTGACCCTTCAGGTCCTGGACTGAAACCTGAAGGGTTCCAAGCGAGAGCCGGAAGGGTCACACGGGTCCTAGACGAGACCTGGCGGAAATTTGAGTCCAAAACCTGAGAATCCTGTCTATCCGGGAATTCACAGCTGGGTAGTGCGTCCACAATCATCAGTTTGGGTATACAAAATAACGAAAAATTGTCCTACTACTTCTGCATCAGGACAATGTGATGAGGATGAATAAGTGCCCCTACAAAAAATGATGACTGGCGTTTCAATGGGCCGCTAATGGTCCTGCAATGCCGTTGAATACCCGTTACCTGGCCCTTTGCAACGCCCGCAGTTGTGTTCGCTGGGGCTGATGTTGCTATGGGGGATTGTGGTACCATCTTAATGCTCCGAATTCAATTTTTCAGAATTTTACAATAACGGGTACACGGAAAAAGAGAAACAGCAATGGTCACTGTGAATCAGAAAAATACATTGAAACTCGAATTCATTCCATGCAGTACTGCGTTTCCCAGTCCTCGTTACTGTCTAGTCAGCATTGACGAATTCCATTACAATACCCATCACTGTGATCACGCTAATCCTCATTATTGAAGCGTGTTTTCATTTGTTTTTCAATCGATCGCTGTGATTTACAGTAACCAGTAGTGTTTTCTTTTTTCCGTGTACTTCAATCCGAATATATTCTACCAATTACTATGATTTAGTAGTATCTCCCAAATTCTCAACGTGAGTATGATGAAATGCTCATTCAAATGAAGCATGCAATCCCTTGTGCCACATTGTAGGTTGAACGATGTTCTGGCGATTTTTTTCAACATCAAGTAGGGTTTTTCTGCAACAGAACTTCATGCAATGATGCTAGGAATTGAAAGAACAGTGATGTATTCCCTTTACAATTCAAGAACCTTTCTTGTGCCACCAAAAAATTCTCCGGAAAAACAAGAAAAATGTCATCATTCCACCTTAAAAACTCAAATCCACACCCGGAAGGCGTAGTCCCAGTGGATTGCGATTTTGCACCATTCATAAGGGTTATTAACCACAACATCCAAGCTCTAGGGATATATGAATTTTGTTGGCACCGGTATTGCGGCCCGGTCTAATGTACATTGCTGCTGAAGTAAATAGGAGTGATGCTACTATGTTAACCATGATAACATTATAAATTCAACATCACTCAATTCAGGACAAATGACCATTGTTTTCAATACTTTTGAATTCTCCAGTCTACTCTTACAGATCCAACAATATGGAAATTTATGTATCAAGAACTTGCGCTGAAGAACTTTTGTTTTATGAATTCTTCGACGAATTTTACTCATCAACCAATAACATCATCCAAAGGATGAACAGTACTCCTTCACGGACATTCAATCAAAGCTGGATGTAGTGACCAATTACCAAGATTATATAACACAATCAAGCAGACTCCTGTGATCTGAGTTTACCTGAACCCAACGTTTCAAAGGAGGCATTGCTTAGGTTCGAAAATGATCAATCATCCTGTGTCGTAAATAAGTCATCAAGGCGGAAACATCGTGTTTATCTAATCAATCCCACCAGTCTTGGTTATCATTGATCGGGTTTACCGATGTAATTGCTCGACTGGACAGAAACCTAAATCCAAACATAATTAGAGGTATCTATATCAAAATTAGTAGATTCCTAACATAGATCTCCCATTTGTTGATGAAGAATCTTCACCTTGAGAAACCAAACACGTACTAATTTTGAGCCAATTCTCGTTGAATATTATATGAAAAGGGAGTAAATTCTATTTGCAGGAAGGAATTTATTCGAAGAATTTATTTGAAAATGATTTATAATCCGTTTCATTCCGATCGGAATATCAGAAGAATTCGAAGACTGGGTAAGCCTTGTTACAGGTAGTTCTCCGAAAGGAAATTGTATCGTTTGTTCACAGATCTCGTCTAAGTGACTCACTATAAATGTATCTATATATATACACATTCCAGTCTCCAAGAAACTTCTGAATGCTTTGAAATTCATGGTTAAATAAATATAATAGAGAGTTCGTTATTCAAATTGGAGGAGTTATTTGTATCATAATGCTGCCACGTAGCACAAAGCTCTTCGGCTTTTTCTTCTCTCATCTCAATCTTTCTCATCTTTTTCATCTCTCCTTTGACAACAGTTTGCTTTTCTGCGTAGTCCGCGAAACAACACATCATTGTTCGGAACCCTTAGGTTTTTAAGATGAGTCAGTAATTTGACATAGAGCATGAAAAGATGCTGTGTCTGATTTTATGAATTTCACTCCATTACTGTGATATCGTTTCGATGTGTTTCAAAGTGTTGTCGTCAGCGATTGTTCTCATAGATCTTCTAAACTGCGAAGTCTTTCTTCCGCAATGTACACAGGATGCTCCATCTGCTCAAGGATCAATGCACTTGATTCCCAACTGTTCTACTTTGAACATTCTTCAACAGAAAATTTTCTAAAGCGAGAAGTTGAAACTCGCATAAAAGTAATAATCGTAAATTTTGAAACAGCCTGTATGTATAGATACAGAGAGGGGACAGGGGTTATTTATTCATGTATGTTCTTCTCAGTGAAAATCTTATATAAAGTTGCCCGCAGTCGTCTTTGGATTATTTTAGATCGCTTCATACGTGATGTGTATTGCGATGTTTTGATATACGCCTGACCCAAATCCGATAGCAAATAGAAAGCATTGAAAGGAGTGAAAGATGTTCTACGATACCAATGTGTTGCCTTGATGCTTTCTTTCTGTAAGATTTTGATATCACTTATACGATGTATCGAGATACGGCGACTATAAAAACATATTACATCGATCCGTTGGTTTGAGAGTAACAAAACAATTTCTCCATGTTACAATTTTTTCAAGAATTCTATAATTCTGTATCCATTATTTCGTGATAATGACTCGATTTAATTCGAATTACGTTGGATTCTGAATCCCCCTTGTTTTTTAGAGTCTTTGAATCACAGTTTATTGGTAGGAGGGTGGTTGTAAGGCGTGAGCTCGATCCACGAAGGAAATGAGAAACCTGGATTTCGCGATTCTTCGGCTTCAGCCATAAACAGCTAGAGTTTCTCGGTATGTTACCTTTAGATCCACGACAGGACCGCACTATATTCAGATCATGATAGTCTTGATAATACTTCCACCAAAATCTATGGTGCGTGTCTAGTAATGCGCGAGGACGAATATCTTTCGTGCGAGTTAGAGGAATCTCTCTTTCCCTCTTCCACACGATTTGCCGTAGGAGGTTGTAAAACTTAGGATTTCGATTCGAAGATATCTGTTTTTCTTCTTCTTCCTCCTGTTCTTTCGTTCTTCAGCATTTTAACCAAGTCTTTCGGCATTATTCCTACTTCCGAGGAAATATTGTCAATGCATATTTGAGAGCTTTTGGATTGTGAGTTATCGGAAGGAGGGATTTTAAAACACGTGAGATAACTCGAAATCTCTCACAAAGTGGATCGTTCATCCTCCTCCTAGTTGGAAAATTTGCGTTAGATCTGATAAAATGTAATCTGTAATCATTTTCGAATCGAAAAAGTACCGTGGAAATAACGTTATCGCTATTGTCATATTACTTGATTACCAATTCAATGTGATTGGCTATTATTTCATTTTAAGAGTTTGAATCAGGAACTTCTTTGTATCAGAATCTTATGCGGAATTCATTATTCCTACATAGTACGATACCACTCTCACGCGTCCCCCGATAACGGTGATGCATGTGTTCTACGATATCACGTTATGCGTCATGAGTGGATTCACACATAGTATTTCGAGATGAATAGTGGAGACTGGATGTATATCATTTCATTCATTTGATCACATCTGTAATCTCATTCGTATACGAGATTTGATGTTATCTTCTCGTAGTTTCATGAAGTGAGGAATTTATTTATACAATTGTTATAAACTGCTGGATATTACGGATAAAACCCTGAATGCATGTTCCGCGGATCTCGTGGATAAAGAAAAAAAAATTAATTGATATAGTCTTCAATTTTGCTCCACACGTCTTAATACTCGGCACTAGTGGATTGAATGAGACTACCGTTTCTCGAATTATCTTCTCGAATACAGGAATATTGATATTTAGGTTTTTAGCAATAGAATATATCGAAGAAACTCATACTTTGGGTACATGCCGATCGATGATAGAAAGTATGTCGCAAACTTCTTTATATATCTGCACATATATACACATATACTTAGGTACATACATATCTATGTATCAAAACCATGGCTCATCCTTTGCTCGGTACTCTATCTCCTCCCATGTGGTTGCTTTCTTCCGTTTAACTTCCTTGACGTGGGAAATTGATCGTATTTTTCTGCTCCAATGTTGATACTCGATTCTCGTTATTCTTCACAATACTTGGTGTTAAAGATATCTTCTTCTTTTGGCCCTCCTCTTCTCTTTCTTCCTTCAATAATGATAAGGTTTGTGATTGACGTTTCTAAGTGTTTCTTCTAAAGATATAACAAACACAAGGTTGGATCAAATTCTCCCTTTGGTTTGCCAGAGGGAAAAGAAAAACAAAGAAAATCCTATTAATTCCCTTGAAGAATAAGTTGTTTGAGATGTTGTTCTTGAAGATTCTATTCTTCATCTTTTTAGACTCCGCTAATTTCATTTCACATATATCCTCCAGAAGTATTGATTCAGAGTTTGTTGATAATCTGAAACAACGATCCTTGAAATGAGTTTAAACGTGAGAGAAAATTCAAATTTTCTAAATTTTCCAATTAATCGCTCCAATGGAACGAAACAATGATTCCGATAATGTATGTTTTCGGATTCCTGATACGATGCAGATTGATACCGTATGCATTATTTCCATCGATCTAATAGAGTGATTAATACGCTGATGATATTGTTTGAAGACTAGCTCTTTATCTTGATTTCGACGATAATGCCAATGATGCATCAAGGGATCGATTTTAATGTGCATAAGGGACGTTAAATGCCTAAATTCCCGATAGTAGCATTATCCTTTATAGCTGATCGATGTACTGCAACACTAATCATCTGTGCAACGAGCAGGAAGCCCTTGTCTAAACTGCGATCTAAATCGAGCAATCGAGGAACATTAGAGTTCATCTTATGACATAGTAGAGTCGCTCTCGATCTCCATTCGCACCTTACCCGTGTTAACAGGATGGACACCTCGAATGTCTTGATATTGACTCTGAACTCCTCGAGGAACCCTCATATTCGTTTACATAATCAATTGAATTGGAATGAGGCTGAAATTAACGCGATACGCTTGGAAATTATATTCATATTGAGAAATCTTCAGGTTCGTGAACAATCTTTCCCTTCAAACTGTTCATTAAAGGTTAGGGTCTACAGTCACGTAACGCGTCAGGTAGAATATCTCCAAACGTCTCATGAATATTTATACGTTACACAAGGAAGGACGTAATTATTAGTTAATTCTCTTCCTCTCACTTCCTTCTGGATGTTTTACTGGCTCCACGCTTAACATCACGTCGAAATGTTTCTACCTTTCGGAGTACAGCTATATCAATCCTCGCTGACATGAATTTATCTTATCAGGACACAATTTGGGAACTACAGGGGTTGAATGTGGAATTTTCAGACGTAGCGGGATCGGGTATTCAAATGGGCGATCGATGAACGTACAATGTACATATAATGATACTGAGAAAGGGAAGGGAATTGAATTTTTTCACTGATTAGACGTATATTTACGCTGCAAATGAAATGTTCCCCCTAAATTTGTAACTTTCGACATATCAACAATGGAATTAATAATTCAATTAAACTCATGAAGCTGCAACTAACATCCGTAAAATGTGCAGCGGATTGTTGTAACTATGGAATCAAGGTTATTTGAGCTTTGTTTATACCAAGAATCGATTAAGTAGCATCCTACTGAACCTTTCAGACACTTGAGTCCTTAATAATAATTGTGTGCAGAAAATTATGACAATCGGCTGTCAGTTCCAGCTTTGTTCGAATTCTTACATTTTGATTGAATCCGAATTCTAATAGTTCTTTATGGATGTGTATCTGATTATGTGACTGAAGATTGACATCGGGTTTTCCCTTTATTCCAACAAAACTTGTCACGGTTATTCGAAATCAGGGCACTGTTCACTGATTTCTGACCATGAGACTTGAATGGTTTTAGTGGAGATAATTGAATGCACCAACTGGATAGTTGTCAAGCTCATAAAGTTTATAAAATATCAGGAGAAACTTGGGTAGGAAGTTGACTTCCCTTTCTGCCTGCATATCTTCCAAAAAACACAATGTACAGAACTTAAATGTGACTGGAAATTTGTACGATTACTCATGAAGACACGGTTGGATAATGTTAGGGTACAAATAACTGGGGCATGTTTGTTTATAGGGGGACAATGCAGGATCGGATGAAGTTGCTCTGATGTTGGTTCAATCAGAGTCCAACCATTGGAAAAATTCGCAAAGACAGCGAGGTATGACTCAGCTGTCTGACTTTTTGCTGAATCAGGAAGTTTTTTGTGATTTCAGCTAATTATTTAGTCACAGCAACCAATTATTCTCCACGACAGCGAAATTCTTATTATTAAGTATAGTATAACATGTAAATTCAGCTGGAGGAGTAGATCTTTTTTACTATGACAGCTGAGAAGCCGCTGTCATAGTTAACAAGGTTGCTATCACAAAGAAAAATTTCCTGTTCCCGTAGAAGATACTCCGCAGGATCAGATTTCATTGTCGTGGTGATTCTTTCCTCTGTGATTAAACATGGAAAGATATGTACGACCAGGTAAGACATGAAGTATTGGTTTTTTAGCGGAGATTCCAGGGTTGTCAGGTCCCATCCACAATAAATCGCCGATTTCTGACGCGCAAGTCACCCAAAGTCGCAGAAATGATTTTTAACGTCCAAGTCGCCTAAAGTTGCAGGAAATTATGAAAATTTATATTTCAAAGGTGGTCAAGTATCATATCATTTATCTTTGCTCAATATATCATTCTGTTTTTGTCTAATAAATAAGCTAAGGAAGAGAAAGATTGTGGTGCGCTCGAGTGCTCTCAAATACCAATCCTACCAACTCAATTTAAAGTTTAACCAAGGTTCAAGTCGTGAATCCTGAATTCCGATTGGCTGATTTTGGATCTAAATCTGGTTGAAGTTTTGAACTCAGTCGCAGAACCATAAACTTTTTGAATTGCGATACCCACTTTCGAAAATTTCTTCTTAAAATATTTGATCAAATAACACATATAAATCAAGGACGTCGTTTTTTCTGCGCGTCTTGAATTGCTCTAACTTTACAGAGGAACATTGTTTAGCTTTGACGCTGAAATCTAGAACTTGTGAAAATCGCTCGACGCTAGATGCTCGTATGAAATTACACCTCAACCCTTTCTGTATTGAAATTATTTAGTGTATTAACCCTGCTTCAAAATTCTTATTGAAACCTATATGAACCGATTCAAGTCCGATGCAAATCCACGATCCTATCTTATTCACGATGAATAAGAACCAATAGGGATAAATCAGATGTGCATTTTGAATCAGATTGGTTCGGAAATATCTGAATAAACATGCCCCTGAAATGAGAAATTGGGTAGTGTTGGATAAGAATTGGGTTGACAGAAAAATTCTGATGCAAAAGTCGGGTAGATTCCGATTGAATTTAGTAAATCGGTTTGAATAAGATGTCTTCAGCGACCTGTACGCGATTCCAATTTTTGGAGAAAATTCAAATCTTTCGGAACTAATCGAGCGGCAACGCGTTTCATGCCCAAACAATCATGTAAAATAGTACGAACTGATTCGTAAGACACAGAAAGTTTACCGGCTATCTCTCTCAAACTTCAGTGCCGATTCTCAGTCACCATTTCCTTCACTTCATCGATATTAACTTCAGTTAAAGACGTCGATGGACGACCAGAGCGAGGCAAATCTTCCACCACATCTCGACCACTTTTGAATGCACTGTACCACTCATATGCCCGTGTTTTTGATAGAGTGAATTCACCGTAAGCCTTTTCCAACATTTTCAGCGATTCGGCACACGAAATTCTATTTGCAACGCAAAATTTAAAACAAATTCTTCGTTCAATCTTTGTATCCATTGTGACAATCGCGGGATACACTTGAGAGAACTGAAAAGATCGAGCACTGTAAACAAACCAAATGACAGATGACAGTCGAACTCCGCGTCAATATACAGGACAAACGTACCAACTTAACAATAAAAAGAATGTTGACAAACCCGCTAGCCGCAATTTTTGAATGATCAATTCCCGGTACTTTTTTGACAGAATGTATATCGAATCCTTTCAACTATTTCAATGAGAGATACTGACGACGGGTTCAAACCTCTCTCTCTATCGAATAGGCGTATCCTTTTCTAACCAACGTGCTCGGACGGTAATCGCTAGTAACCCCTCAACACTTCCAAACATTTTTGAAATGAGTCAGGAATTGAAATATTTGAAATGCTCCGAGATGAAACGTCCGCATTTGCAATGATAGCTTTTGAATCACCACAGGATTCGAGTATAACCAAAAAATTTCTTTACCATCCACCTTGACATTTTCGGTTGAAAGTAAAACACAAATTCCAAAAACTCTCAAAATAGATTGTGATTTCCAAGAAAGTGGTGTAACATGGCACATGACATAGAGTTAGAAGAAAGCTGTTGGTATCAGTTCTCAGGAGTTATTCAATGGCGTCAATAAAGAGTTCTCTGTAAACATTCGAGTAGCCATAACGGATACCTACTTGAAGATAAGAACATCCTCAAATCAAGTTGAATCAAAAGTTAAATCAATAGGCTGTTAGTTCATGACCACCCATAAAGAACGTCCTAGAATGTTTAATTTTTTTCTACATTTCATCATCACATCCTCATTAGATTTTCCAGCACAACGAATGCATTTACAAAGATATAACAGCATTGTTCTCCTCTAAAACTCTGTACCAATATTTTAATTCACATATTTGATACGAATATCTTTACCTCACAAATTATTACCGAAACATCAATACCTCGCATTCAAATATACCTCATTTACATCATAACCGAGCATCACCCCTTGTATTTGATGAATAATTGAAAATCACTTACTATGTATTCCCGCTTTTTTCTCCCCTCGATTCCCTGCATCTTCCACAAAACCGGTAGAATAAGCAAGGCCTTTGAAAAATATATAGCAGGTTCGATGGAGGTGCACTTGACAATGCAGTTATTTGCGTAAGCGTGGCGATGGGAACAAGGACCTCGGTGGGTAATATGCGACAGAACAGTTTTTATACGTCTGGACATGAATCACTTAAAGCCTTTTTAGCAACGTTGCTTGACAATAAATATTCCTATATCGTGACCCGACACATGCAGTCACAAAATCAATGTACGTCCACGATAAATATGCGCAACGTCGTTCACAGTGCCAACATTTATAACATTGCTGTGAATGATCAAATTCCAGTCGTTGTTACGTTATGTTACGTACACCGAAATGGTTATATGTTCATGTATATATAAAAACGAGAAGAAAGGAATTTGAATCATCATTTGTGGAATGTTTTTCGAAGAGGAGACTCGTAACATCAAATTTTCACTCACGATGAAAAAGTTTTCTCTTGTATTTTGCGTCGGAATGGGAAATCTGAGGTGCCGAATATCCCCTGGAGAAGGATATCACAATCAACAGGGGAATTTAGAAGATACTTCTTCTATCCAGTTCAAAATATGGTGAGGATGAAATTTTGTAATGAAAAATTCGAAGGTGCAACGTCAAATACATAATGTGAATGAAAAGTTCCAGAGAAAGATCTTCACGTAATCTTGGAAAAATGTGTTTCATCCCTTGAGAAGTCATACAACGAAGGAGTGGATCTATATACAATTTTTTTGTATTCAGTTGCCAATGCATTCAACGATCATTAATTCCGTGAATCGATCAGATTTAGATGATACAATGGAATTTCTTACATTCAATTGTATCAAAACTAAGCCATTGTGATATTCCACTCCGCCTTTCGGTTCGAAGTAGAGTAAATGTAATTGAGAGGGAGACGGTTGAGGAGATGTGGGTTGAGGAAAATTCAACTTGGTGTCGTAGACATAAAGTCACGACCGTAATCCAGTTATAACTCAATACGGAGTGTAACGAAGTACGTCTCACCCACTTCAACAAAGCTAAACGTCATACGATTATCCTAGAGAAGTTCGTTCATGTATGTATTTACGTACGTGTGTCCGAATTCATGCACCGCACTATCCGCTGCTTGATAATGTTGAAGGACACGCATCCACACACAAAGCAGAAACAGGAACAAGCAGATATTGTACTTCAAGGCAGGAGAAGGACACACATTCACGTATACCAACGTTTCGGTATTGACAAACATCTTCATTAGCTAACGTTGCTTCTGTCACTGTTATTGCAACTGTGTCTCGTAGTACTATGTTATCCGTGCGACGCTAACTTCGCTTCGGCGAACCCTCTATATGATACACGTAGTACAAATGTGTGCCTTCGAACCGCATTTGTTCAGTTTACCTAAGCTCATCTCTGAATTTATTCATCATTACAGACGCGGGTACTGTGATTTCCTTTGAATCGTTGCTTAAGAGTATTTCGTGCTCTTGAAATCCCGCAACTATATCCCCCTCTCATGTTCTGCTTTAAAATTGATGGAGGGTTTATTCAAACTTTGTTGTTGTATGCTCTCCATCGATGTCTGGCAAAACACTCTGTTCTGCCGTGTAGGTTCGTTGGATTGTGAAATAGAGTTATCTTTAAATCGCTGCTCCTCTATCCTAATCTTAACGCGTCTATGCCCCTAATTTGAATACAACGCATGGATCGCTGGAGCATACTTTCTCGATGGAAGAGTACAAAGTACATTCAACAACATAGCCCACCAAACACAGTTTCTTACCGTCTCATAACCATAATGTAATTTTAAAATCACATACAATGCAAGCTGCTTGTTACATGCAATGGACAGGTAACTTGTAATTTCACACTCATGAAAATGTCTATGACGTGACATTTTTGGTGTTGATTACATGGTGGTTACGCGCAATTGTTGTGGCCACGATGTTGCTGAAAAGAAACATTTCATGAGGTTGGTAAGAAAGTATTGCAATACACAAAAAAAGTAAAAAAAAGTTTCTATTATTTTCATAATATAATATCATTAAGTGATGTACGCTCCCTCTGCATCTACAACTCGTGCCCAACGCTCTGGTAAACTTCGCACGCCTTCCGAGCAAAATTGTTTTGGTCGTGAGTTAAAAGTCTTTCAGCGCATTTTTGAGATCGACGAGATCATCAAATTCCTTATCCTGTAAATAATTTTTCAATGACCGGAGAAGATGGTAGTTGGTAGGAGCCAAGGCTGGTGAATGCGGTGGATGTGATAAAACTTCCCAACCCAGCTGCGGAATACAGTTTTGTGTCATCTTAGCTACGTGGGGTCGAGCGTTGTCATCGAGAAGTCGAACTTGGACACGTCTACGCCTTTTTAGTTTGATAATTTCAGCCAGTTTTTGCAGTTGTCTAGTGTGAGTCTCCGCCGATATCCTGGTTTGAGCTGGTAACAGTTCGTAATAGAGCAAGCCCTCAGAGTCCAACCAACAACAGGGTAATACTCTCTGTACTCCGCGAGGCAGTTTAAGGGTTGGCTCTGGTTTCTCTGCTTTCGGTGGCCACTGTCGCTTGCGTGTGTGGTTAACATAGAGCACCCAACTTTCATCTCCAGTGACGATTTCTCGAAGAAAATCCTTTCTGTTCGAACGATGCAGGAGTGGAAGATATATAGATACCCGTGACGCTTAGTTGGATTTGCTGAGATCGTGTGGTATCCAAGACGACACAACTTTTCTATATCCCATCTCTTGTAAATGTTGGAGAATCGTAGGGTGGCTACAACCGAGTTTGTTGGCTAATTCGCGTGACGACTTGTTAGACTTTGCCTTCATAAGTGCACGCAGTTTTTCATCGTTAACAGCTGATTTCCTACCGGACCTGGGTTTGTCTTCAAAAGATGTATCGTCTAAACGGAAACATTGATACCAACGAGATACAGTTGAATGATGAACAACGTCCGACTTGAACGCGCTGCAAATACTAGCGGCTGTAGCTCTTGCAGAATGCCCTTGTACAAATTCGTAATAAGCGATTGCTCGAAGTGCACTTTGTTCCATTTTTGCTCGTACTGACTGCGCGAAACAACTGACTGGTTTATGAACACTGCGGTATGGAAGGTTATAGACTAATCTCGCATAGACGACTCTCGAATGTTCTCAAACTTTGTTATTGGAAAAAAAATGTCGCAAGATTTTCTTACCAACCTGATACATTGTTGTTACATTCTAGCAACTTTTGATGAGTGTGAAATTACAAGTTAACAGTCCATTGCATGCAATGAACAGGTGGTATTGCGAATGATCTTGAGTTACATTCTAGTTATGATGCGACAACAAAACTGTGTTGGGTGGGAGATTATTCAAAAACAAGTGATTCTTTCCCAACAATGAGCGTGTGGATCCAATTATAACGTTCATATATTCATATTAAAACAAACGACATGATGTGAAATCATTTGTTTATCTCAAATAACATACACGCTCGGATGGACTGTTGAAAATTCTGTTTTTGCGATTGACCCAGTGAATGGAAAAATATAGTGGTATCAAGTTTTACGGTAATCTGAATATCCATTCTGCGTAACGTACCGAATCCAATACGAAAACGCATGATTGAATAACGAATGGAAACGCATTTCTTTTTGGTCTCGCGCGAGACCAACTGTTCGATTACAAAGCGATTGTTTTGATGCATACCATGTTGAGTTCCGCTGTGCAGAGATTTCGCGTTTGATTTACTCCCTCGTACATCATCAGTGGTGAATTTTGTTGGATAACTCATTTCGAAATCATGTTTTTCCCAAATGAAAAAAAAACAATGAGAATAAAGTATTCGTTAGCCCGATTCAATAAATTGATAATAAAGTGCGATGATTTTGATTCCGAGCTTGAATTGATACATCCCTTGAGAACAATCCTCTTATTTCACAAAAAAACATGATAGGGGATATAATGAGGGAAGAATCCGATCTCCGCCATAAAATTTCGGATTTTTTCTAATACCTCTTTTATCAGTATACAGTCATGCAATCGAGGGAATACCTTATCTGTATATCTTATTAACCCTCGACGTGGCATCTGGAATTCCACTCTCCAATTAAGATATATCCGTAACAGATAATGATATTGGCAAAGCACAAGGTGGAATATGAAGGAAAAAACGATTCTCGCGTTTAATGTATTATACGATTAAGAGGTTTCCTTTTCTCAATGTTTCTTCTCCAAGATAATGGTGATTTCTCCACGCACGGAGGAATTCACCGCAAATTCATGGACGAAGAATACGAAGGAAAGTTGAAAATCGAGCGGAACTGTTTAGATCTTTGATATAGAAGAAGAAGAGGAAGTTACAGAATTCCTGTATGTTTCCACATTCAACGCGAAGTGAAAAAAAATTCAGCAGTCGTCTCACTGAAATGACTACCAAACTTTTGTAGAAGATTCCTTATGTGAAACCAAGGAAGCCATTCCCTTAGGATATTTCCAAGTTTCGCTCTCAGTATATGTGTATCGAAACCCTTTATTTCGAGTTCAAATGCAAATATCTTAGGAAAATCCCATTTTTCAAGGACCGAAAATACTTTTCTCATTGAATTTATTTTCATTCCCTTATATATTCCAATTCAGCTGGGATATAAAAATCAGGTGTGAACATAAATTCTCTCTCACTAACGGGAGAATGCATCGACGAGGAGTAGAGAATTCATTTTTCGGTGATATACGGAAGTTCACTCGGTAGATGTTTGGCAGGGATCGAACCAATCTATCCCATTCATTCGACGACCAGCAGTGGCATCGTAATTTCAATCCCGTAAGCATATCGTGACTCGGCAGCCGGCCCAACCTAGCCTGCACTACTTCTATCGGCTTAATCTACTCACCTCACCCACCTCCTTATCCTCTTCCTCCGTTCCCTCTCTCTATCTCATTCCATGTACGCATGTATGCGGGATGACACAAACAAGCTATTCTGTTCATCCATTGAACCACACTGCAGGCACATTCAAAATAATAGCATTGAAAATGATTGTATTCTATGGAACGGTGTACAAAACACATATCAAATCCATACAAATAGACAGCATCGAAATATCTCTCAATTCTGAATGACTGAGAGGTGCCAAGAAGTTTCATTCTCTTTCGAGAAATCATCATGAAAATGACGGAGGAAAGCTCAAGGGTAGTGGATTTTTTCTGTTTGATAATGTAATTGATGGGAATGATTGATGTCTTCAGACGTCTAACAACGGTTTTATTCTTGTATAGAAATTATAAAAGAAGATCAGTGGTGAAAATGATCGATGTGATGTGAGATTATGTTTTTACTCTTTTCACTAAAAGAGAGATACATCGATATTAGCCCTTTTGAGAGTCTGTCGATAGGTATCCTTTCATCAGGGAACAAATTCATTTATCACAAGCAACGATCACTCACATAGATGTTTAAAGACTGGTTTGTAACGGAGCTTAGAACAAGACATCTTGATTGAACAGTGCTCTCAGAACTCAGGTGGATATCGATAATCTGAAAGAACTAAAAGCGTGCAGTGCTTGAGATACTTGAGTTCCTGAGAAGAAGAAAATTCAATTCAATGCAACAAATGATCATTGATCTACAATCGAATACCTTTCTCCACTCTGCTGTAGTTTCAACACATCAGAATACTTGTCTTCAAAATTGAAGTAGAAATGCGTGCATAAGAAGATCGATTCGAAAATTCCAGTGAAACTATCGCTTTGTTCAAAGAGAAATCTTGGAAAGGAAATAATCTAAGTATCTATTATTTTATTCAAGTGTGAGTTCAGAAGTTTTGAGCTTTTTCAAGCAGTTTCCTCGACAGACATTCAGGTTATCGCGAAATTACTTTGTATTCCTCCATGAACTAAGTTCGTTTGATAATTGAAGTGAATCTTCCATAATAATAGATCAAGCTTTACAAATCTATTTTGAATGATTTTCATATTTCCAGATCAATGAGAGGAATGGCGAAATTCAATAATATATTTATATTCTTCTGATTATTCCTCATGAATAATTTATTATGATAACGAATTATCCGAAGAGCCCAGTAGATAAAACTCGAAGATAAAACTTTTTCCATCAAATGAAAAGTTAGTCAAGTCCGGTTGTCTGATTCGAAATGAAAAATATCCAACTGAAGTGGAATATTAGAAATCTCATTCGATGATCTGAATGATCATTCTCATGTATGAGGCAATAAAACAACTCTCTTTCATCCGTTCGAGACCCATACATACCGTGAAAAGTTTCAAACAACGACGTACACGTTACTTCATTGCCGATGTCGAACAATGGTAGATGTTTTGGATCACCCGAGTGGAAACTCCCTTGTTTCTAAAAATAAAAGACGGGATGGAGAAATATAGTGCTCCTTCGTTTTCTTTTCTGTTGACTTCTTGCCTTCTCTCTTCCATTAGGTAGATACTATGCGCCATAGCTTTACGATCTCATGAGAAAAGTTACAGCGCAACAGTGAAATGTCGAGCCTCGGCGAATCGTAAAGTTAAGCACCGACGTTGTCATGTGCCTCCCACTATCTTAAAGATATCCTTCAGATCTACCTTAAACAAATTCAAGTTTGTCTTGAACTCAATTGGAGTGTACGTTGCGAGTAAACAGTTTTGAGATTCATCGTGTACATGATAAACTGTACAAGAGTAACTTGGGTCGTATCGTAGTGATAGAATTCATATAAATGGATGTATTCAACAGTTAACGGATTCATGAATAAATTCAATTTCACCTCGGATCAAATCAGATTCGATTCAAATTTCACATCACTTTAATTTCAGGATCGTGATTATCTAATATTCTACCTGACAAACTTAATGCGTGGATGAATATTAATACACGTTTAAATGAAACCTTCAAAATCAGTATTTATTCAGATTTATTTGAAAACAAAAACCCCTGAGAATACATAGAATTTTGAACTCATAGTCCATTCAAGTTAGTTCCTTTTTTATGTTTTGCGAAGAATTTTAATTTCAGAGGTCCACTATTTCAGGAATACAGCGTGAGAACCGAAGAATTACGGAACATTCTGGTGTATTATTCAGGTCAACTTTAATTGTATTTATTCGTGGAATATTTCAGTACACTTTTCTGCACCTACCATAAATTCTACTACACATTTCATCCCAAATTGCAGTAAATGTCAAAGTGAATTTGTTGGTGTTGCGTGTGTTCAGATTTGAAAATTTAGAGACAGATGTTACATTCCCATTAGAAACATGTGATGGGGAGTTGAATTTCATTTGTCATCATTCGATTCCAATTTGTGAGTTATTTGTCAGCGAACTTTGTCTAATCAGAGTGAACTTCCATACTTTTTTATGATACGTATGGTAATAAACAATTCATGAGATGGGATTATCTCTGAACGAACGTTCTTATAAAAGTAGAAGGTAAAATGGACATAGCTGCGAGACATGAATTGAGGTTTCCAGATGCACCTCACAAGCTTCGCGCGTATCATCAATATTCTCATGCAAAATACGTTGACGTGGAGGTAATGTTCTTGCTACGCTAACTTGACGTGCTAAAATTACTGTTCCTGTTCTAAATATGATCCTGTTCAATTTCCTAAAGTCATTGGAACACGTGTTTGAAAATGAACATCTCATGTTGCAATGTATTTCTAATAAGGAACGAAGATTATTTGATATTCAAAATGGAAATGATACAATCATCGCGGTCTCATTGCTTTTACTTGCAGTAGAATCGTTGGGGATCCGAATGAAAATTGGTATGGTGTATTATTTTCATTTGATTTCATTCGAGAAGTTGGATAAAGAGCAAGATATTTCCGTTGTCGACTTTTCACCAATTTTCCAAGCCGAATATTCTACTGGATGATCACGTAGACTCCGAGCTGTATTGATTATGGACACTACACGGACTTTGTCGCTGAACTTTTGAGTACGCTAGAAAAATTGAAGGAGTTGAAAACAATTTCAAGTGTCGAACTTGGATTCAAATTTGTAATTGGTAACAACTTTTGTTGTTTGAAGTAAAAGAAACATTAATTTATGCAACCTTCAAATGACAAAAACCAGAATTTTCAGGGGTTCGCAATGTGTGAGAATAGTTTGCTGATGCAAGGAAAAACTTTAGTCGGTGGAGAGTGGTGCATACAACCCAACATATAATTCTGTTAGGTTTTGTGGTTTTCACCCCAATCCTAGTTAAGTTACGAGACCTTCACACGAGAAAATTTGGAATATCTAAGACTCAGGGACACGTGGGAGTAATTTGTCGATGCTGGGGAGAATGTTATAACACAATGAATGTCCTGTAAATTATAGACTATCATCCTGAAGAATTCTGTCATTTGTACCTCAAAGCCACCTAAGTTACGGCATTTTGAAGCACAAACATATCACAGAGTTTCCGAATCGGAGTCTCGAATTTGTACCACCAATTCGAGTGAGTTATAACAGCTCCAAGATAAGGAACCTGATTTTCTTCAGATTTCCGAGACACGAGAGATGATTTGATTATGCTGAGGAAACATTTTTATGCATAGAGAATGTTATCCACAGAGGGTGATTCAAAGAAGCTCCGTCGTTTGCACCTCCAACCCAACTGAGTTATAACAGCTCGAAGACAAAAACCTGGATTTAAGAGGTTTCCGGGATATATAGAAATATTTTGGCATTTCAGGAAACAATTCTGGTGCAAGGGAATAGTTGTCAACACGCCAAAATGTAGTACTGAGGGAGTTTCATTGTTTATACTTCAAACCCAGATGTCTCACAACACTTTCAAACAAAGAAAACCTGAACCTTTTTAAACTTCACGAATAAAAAAAATTCAGTGACATAGGAAAAATTTTCGGTGCATGAGAAATGTTATACACATCCCGGAGTATGATCCTACAGAGTTTTGTCACTGGCACTCAAGACCCTGCTGATTTACAGCACTTTGAAGCGAACATACCTGAATTTATGACACTTTCAACAAAGGTAAATACAATTTGTCACTACACTCAACCGTATTATTGCATAATAAATGTTCTATACAGGGTGGCGCGAAAGTCTGGAAACATCCCCATAACTTTTGAACGAGGCATGATCAAATTTTTTTTGAATCAAAGGAGGGATCAACGGCTATCTTAACGAGGTACTTTGATACCTCATTCGATAGGGTTTTCGAACCCGAATCCAGCGGTTTTTGGTTTTTTGAAATCGACCCACAACCACCCACATGCACCTACTCACACACACACACACACACAAGGAATCAGGTTCTCGACACGTCCACGCTGTTGATTCTGGGTGATGCCAAGGTTGGTATACAAAAACCTCCGATTCAAAAAAAATTTGATCCAATGATCATGTCCCGTTCAAAAGTTATGGGGGTGTTTCCAGACTTTGCCACATCAGAGTATTAAAATTACGATAACTCAGCGAAAACTGATCCGATTTCAGGAAACAAAAAACTGCTGGATTCGAGTTGAAAAACCCTATCGAACGCCGTATCACAAGCCCCCCCATCTCATTTGAGATTTCAGGCCCCCTCATCGTCCCCTGCAGGCTGGGGAACTCGAAGTCCCCCGTTAAGATAGGCCTCGATCCCTCCTTTAATTAAAAAAAATTTTATCCAATTATCATGCCTCGTTCAAAAGTTATGGGGGTGTTTCCAGACTTATGCGCCACCCTGTATATTCCAGACTATCATCCTGGACAGTTTCGTTGTTCGTCCTTCAAACACCGATGAGTGGCAGCACTTTACGGCAGAAAATTCGGATTTTGAACCCCCCGGGACATGTTTCAAAAACCTGGGTTCTTTTGCTCCAAAGTATGAAAACTTAACAGGGTTCGAGGTGCAAACGACGGAGCTCCGTGATTCCACATTCTGGAGCGTGTACAACGTTTTCCACGCACAAAAATGTTTCCCTGCAAGTACAAACGACAAAACACCGTAGGATCACGTTCTGGAATGTGAACAAATATTTCTATGTACCAGAATCGTTCCTGGTATTGTCAAATTGTTTCCACATGTTCCAAAAACCTAGGTTTTTTATGTTCAAGTGGTTATAACCGAGCTGTGTTCGGGGAGCAAATAACAAAACTCGGTAAGATCACGCGATGGAGGTGGAGTAAACAATTTCTACGAGGTGTGTTCAAAAAGTAAGGTGACTTTTCAAATTTCGCGGGCAACGTACTTTCGATTATCGATTTTTTTGTTTTGCTATGTTGGCACACTCTTCCCGAACATCTGTACCAAGTTTCAAGTGTATAGCATTTTTTGTTTGGTTGTGAGAGGCGTAAAGGTTATAAGTGTTTTGCGTGCTCGGCGATTTCTTGCTATCGAAAGATATGGATCAAAGGATTTGCATCAAATTTTGTGTAAAAAATAAAATAAAGTGCTCCGAAACACTTAAAATGTTGACAGTAGCATACGGTGAAACTGTTCTGAGTAAAGAAAATGTTTACAAGTGGTACAAACTCTTCCGAGATGGCCGGGAAGATGCCAATGACGAGCCTCGCTCTGGACGCCCAAGCACGTCAACAACTGATGGAAACGTTCAAGCAGTGAAGAAAATTGTTCTGGAAAATCGTCGAATCACTATCAGAGAAGTTGCTGAGGATGTTGGTTTATCGCTTGGCTCGTGCAATGAAATTTTTTCTAACGTTTTGGGCATGAGACGTGTGTCAGCGAAGTTTGTTCCGAAATTGCTAAATTTTGACCAAAAGAACCGTCGCATGAGCATCGCTCAAGAACTGTTGAATGACGTCAACGACGACCCAGATTTACTCAAAAGGGTCATAACTGGTGACGAATCATGGGTATATATGGTTATGATGTCGAAACCAAAGTCCAATCGTCCCAATGGAAGACCCCAGATGAGCCAAGACCGAAAAAAGCACGCCAAGTTCGATCAAATGTCAAAGTTTTGCTCACTGTTTTCTTCGATTACCATGGCGTGGTGCATCAGGAGTTCTTACCATATGGTCGTACGGTCAATAAACAGTATTATCTTGAAGTTATGCGCCATTTGCGAGAAGCAATACGAAGAAAACGTCCAGAATTGTGGAAAAATAATTCATGGCTTTTGCATCACGATAATGCCCCTGCTCACTCATCTTTGCTTGTGAGAGATTTTTTGGCCAAAAACAACACCACAATCATGCCTCAGCCACCATATTCACCGGATTTGGCCTCATGTGACTTTTTCTTGTTCCCAAAACTAAAGAGACCTATGAAAGGACGGAGATTTGCAACGATTGAAGAGATAAAGACTGCATCGCTGGAAGAGCTCAAGGCTATACCGAAAAGTCCTTATGAGAAGTGCTTTGAGGATTGGAAAAACCGTTGGCATAAGTGTATTGTATCTGAGGGGGATTACTTTGAAGGGGACAACATAAATATTGATGAATAAATAAATATGTTTTCTTAAAAATACAAAGTCACCTTACTTTTTGAACACACCTCGTATACACCAAAATGTTCTCCCTGCTTTGCTCATTGATTTTTGAATGTCCCAAAAATTCCAACCCTGCAGATTTTTGTTGCCTCTGAGAGGATATTCTGAATTATGAAGTGTTCTCAAAAAATGTTCCTTTTTGATTTTCTTAGGAGGGGCAGAGAAAAAATGAACCCATTGAGTTTCGAGGTATACGTTCATGTATGCTGAAAGTATATGGAACTGGAACAATAGATTACAGCAGATTTATTAGTCTATTTCGAGAGCATGAGGTTTCTAGGGCCTGATAGTTAGGGAACCAAGCGATCTATCAAATCGAGCCAAAGTTATCTTTCTTCATCTTTGAATTCCCATTCACGTTCTTCTGTAAAGTCTCAATTGAGAGCACAGTTCTTCAGTTCACAAGTTACATGGCTATCATCAGTTTCTCAGGATTCATCACAACATCTGACGATGGTCAGGCTTTTGATGAATTCGTTGGAAATTCTGAATCAAAGAAATACGACATGGTTTGATAACCGCTGAGTTCAACGCCCAATAAACATGAACATCTTCAAGATTTCTTGAAGATATCTTTTGAAAGACATCTACAACACATATTAAAAGATATGTTTAAGATGTTTTGCCAAATGTATCTCTAAGATCAGCGGTTTTGAGGTCATGAGTACATATGGATAACACTTCAAATGTCTTTGTTCACAATCAAATTGCAAAGAAGGTGTTTTCGTTCATGAATGAAAAGCTTGAATAATCCATGTAAATACTGAGAAATTCTGTGAAAAGTACGATTTCGTAACCTTGCAGTGCTAGCACTGAAAGTAACGAATCTCCAAGTTACAATATTTTGCGAATTATCGAACTTCTTACGCTGAATTTTATGTACAGCCTCCGTGGACGGTGATTTTATCAAATTCTCATTCCGTTTATTGATAAGTTGTTTTTCAATAACAGTGAGAAAAAAATAATTTGAAAGTATGTATGATATCCATCAGACACTCACGATCACTGGATCATGTCCTTCAATATATTTCACCAAATTCATTGAACTGTTCAAGTTTTGAGCACAAACAACTTATTTTATATTTGTATATGTAATAAACACTTTGTTCGAAAGATCACTTTTACTCTGAAAATATACATCGCTGACATCATATCTCGCTATGTCATATCAACAATTATGAGCACCGTCATCAAATTGTCCGTATGGCTCAGGTCATTGAAGCGTAGGTACGTCGTGAAATGTCCGGGTTCGAATCTCGCAACCCCAAGAATCCGAAATGAAGTGAAATTTGTTGGACCTGAGGGGAGGGGGGGATCAAAAGAGAAGAGAGGAGGAAGCAGAAGCAAAAGAGGGGAGAATTTTTTTTATGCACGATTCAAGATTTTTCTAAGATATTTTTATGAATTCTGCAAGACATTTCTAAGACTCGATCGAATACGTCTGAAACATATCTTCCACAAGACCTTTTTGGGATATCTCAAACTTGTCGAAATCAGTCCCGTAAGACATCTCTTTGTTTGATTGGGTGTGTTCTTTAATGGGATTGAATGAATATTCCTGGCTCTTGTGAGAGCTCACATTGATTACTGACTGATGAACTGAGATGTCCTCTTATCCAAATATGATATGAGCTTGTCATCAACTTGTCAGACTTGTCATTCGATTGTTTTTGGCTTATCATTGACAACCTTATATCAGTATAAGGTTGCTAGAATTCCAATGCAAGGGTTTTGTGAGCTTGTACCCTTGTGGTGTGGGAACTAGGAGGCTTATGTCAACTTTGTCACGAGCAATGGTCAATTGCTATCTGGGTAGCTCTGCCATTCAAAGCACAAGACCGTAAGTCACATTTTTGACGGGAATGAGTTTTTTCTTATCATGTCAATCGTGAAAAAAATTCTGCATTCTACTGTGTTTTTCATTTCGAAAAAAAACTTATCATTACTTTTATCAATAACAGCGGTTTGAAGTATAAAGAAATAAATCAAATTTGAAACGTTTATAGGAAAAAAACCGTAACGACCACAAAAAGTCTATGATACTTAAATGACAAACCATTAGGGTATATCATTCCTCGCGAATCTGATGATACAAAAATTCTCAGTATTCTGTGACTATCATTTTCGTATGGTATATAATCAGTATAAGTCCAGTGGTAACTCAGTAAAATACCAAATCGTGATCAAAAGTGAACTGAAAAAATATCGTATGTTTGTGAAATTTGTATACTTGAAATATACCGCAATATTTTCAATCATTTGGTATTAGTTCAGTACAAATTCGATATGAATTTGACATGAATCTTCCATACTCAATTATCACCGAAAACGTATTAAATTCCGGTATATCTTCGGTATAAATCAAGTCTGGTTTTGGTAACAGTATCATTTGAGTATAATTGAGGTATGGCAAATTTACAAACATACCTAATAATTTCAGTATGATCAAAGTATGATCGTATTCGCTAGGGATACCTTAAAGATGGTTTGCCATTGGAAAATGATGTGTTTTATCGAATTTGAAAGGAATCAGTTTTTCTTGATTTTCTCGAATTCGAGTCAGATGCAGTCACGGTCTTCTTACTTTGGGAGGCAGAGCTAATTGATGGTTGCACTAACTATTTCATCACTAACCCAACTAACCCAAATAATCCTTCGCATGATCAATATTATTACTTGGACTATGAAGTAGTAAGACTTATTATCAGTCATAGTTCAGTCCTTCTCCAACTACTCCAATGGTAATTCCGTACATTTTTTTCTCTGAGTGCACCAATAGAATAAAATAATTTCACAAAATGGTGGAAAAATTCTTCATTTTTGATGACTATCAAACTTCTCGAAATTAAGAGACAAAATCCACTAAAAAATGGAAAGCAAAACTCCCCACATTTTTCACAGTGCATTTTTGAACGAAGAATCGTGGATACAATTCGAAGAAGGAACGATTCAAGAGGTATTCGTAAAATTTCTCCCTCTCTCTCTCTCTCTCTCTCTGTGAATGATGTTCTGAATTTGGAATTCATATTACGACGATTCTTGTCGGCGAATTTCATATTGTGTGCTGCAAAACAAGTTCACAAAGTCACATCTCAATTTTGATGGATTCGATTCGACGATTCAATTGCGAGAGTAACAAATTGCACGCTTATTTTAAAAATTCTGAAGTTGTCTTTCTATCTACCATTGAGAAAATTCCTGTCAAAAATGCGGCTCGGATACAAATTTCCAGTCTATGCATTTTGAACGAGTTTATGTTTAATCGCCTTCTCTCCTCGAGCAATTCTCACAAACATCTCACGATCAATCCTTAACGATCGTTTTGAAAATTTTCCTCTTCTTCCTTTCTACCACGTCTTTTTGCCCGGTCTACCTCGGTTTTATATGCAACAATGGTTTCTCACTCTGAGAAAAGATGCGGGTCCACACGTAAACGTATTCCACAGCCATAATATACTGGTCTCGGGTTCACAAGGGGCGACGCCTTGTTAGAGAAAATTCCCTTGAGACACAGTGCCAGTTTGACAATACCTTGTCGATTATTCAGACGCCAGGTCATCCAATTTGTATCAGGCTGGAAAAGAAGCATACAAAAAGTATACCCAAGAGAGTTTGGACATTGTTATTTGCAGAAATGTGTGTTGTAATATGTAACAGGGAATGGCGACTAATTGGACAGCTTCCTCGTAAATAATTGCAATGAATACCAATGCCGCCCAATTTCGAGGCTATATATTTGGAAAATTTGGAGGACAATCGGACATGGATTTGGACGTAGGGAATTTTTATGTGATATTTTTCGTTGAGTTTATACGTATATTGATCTTTCAATTCCATGAAGACGAGAGGACATGAGACGTGGAAGGATTGTGTTTATGCAGGCGGTATATCGTAATGATTTTTTTGTGAGTATCCATATCAATTTTTATGTGGAATTTATAAAAAAGTGTAAAAAACTGTGGTAGATATTTTACGCTCTCATGCGCTAATATGATTTCATTTCATTCGATTTTCCAAATGCTATAAAATATTCTTGTAGCTTCTGAATGACTTTCTCTCTGCGCGATTGAGAGACGATTCGTTTCATCTCAGCATTCAGAGGCGTTTCTAAGATCTGTATAAGCCCAATTAGTAGGAAAGTAATAAAGAACGGTTGTAAGCAAAGCATTGAAATAATGTTTATTCATTCACAATACCAAAAGTGAGATATCCGCATTAAAGGAGATGTAAGAGTAACAGCAAGCAGTAAATACGTATTTCATTAATATTTGTATCAACAACACTCTGGTATCTCATCATTATTGCTTCTTGAATTTTGATGAAAGTTCTTTCATTCCTCACTCTACGGCAACTCTCTCATCGTGACCTTTGAAGCTTGAGAAGTCTATGCTTTGTTACCTACTCCTTAGCAGATTTAAGAACACGTCAAGGAAACAATATCCTGATGACGTGTTTTATTTGGAAATCTCACAAGTGTTTGTTTTCGACCGTTATATTTGCTTACCTTCATCTTTGCTTGATAGATCAACGAGATATTCTAAAAAAAAGTTTCAAAAGTCTTATCCGACGGTAAGAGATATCTTGTATCTAAAATTCTTCTCATTTCGAAAGATTTCTTAGAAAAGTATTGAGAAATTATTGATGATGCATGAAATGATGTGCAGTGTTTTAATTTAATCTTCTCTCGTAGGAGAAGATTCATTATACATAATAATGAATTAAGGTCATAGAGAATTGTTGAGGAATTAATAATATGAGAATAAATTCCCTTGTGAATGAATTTTTATGGGGAGAATAGAATGAATAATCATTGAAATATATCGATAAATAGTCCACATTATTTCTAGATTCTTTATACTTTTCATATACTTTAGAACTCAGAAATGAAGCAACGTTGGTCTTGGAGTTATACTTGGTCGTTTGATGTTCATCCCTTGGAGGAGCCAGAAGAGATTCGCTGCAAGCAATTGTGACCTAGTCATTTGAAAGAGCAATTTCTACACAGTTGCATGGCCTCACTCGTATTTGCGCTTAAACAAACAGTCGCTTATCTACCCGTGGTAATTCTCAAACATTTTTCCGCAGGGCAAAATCCAATGCCTGTGAAACTCGCAAGTTTCCCACACATTTGCAGTACAATTTACCAGACTCATATTCAGAATGGGCTGCTGCCGCATATGCCGAAAACATTATACCAGACTTCAAAATCGAGTAGTCAAGGGAGAGAATAGGAAGTTCTCTTCTCGACCCAATTTGACTCTAAAGCCCAGGTTGCACGGTTCATCTTTCATCAAATTGTTTCAAAATTCATCATTGCATTGACCATCATTCTGGAAGTGAATCGATTCGTATTCTAGTGTAATATTCGAACTAGAAGAGGATACAGAATCATTGAGCGTGATGTCGACTTTTGTTTATTCAACCAAATATTAATTCGCTGTACGCGGGGAAAAATTTGTACAGCCGATATTTCGTTCATTTGTTGTGTATTGATTCGTCATCTCTTTCTGGCGTCCTCTAATCGATGGAACATGAATAAATATCTGTGGAACAACGTTCGAAACTCAGACCGCGGGTTTGAATTGTTAATTATTTACGGAATTTGGTATATTTACTGGAGAAATGTCACGGTAATGGAAACCGCAGGAGGGTGGTTGGTATTTGAGGTTAACAACACGTTTCATTTTTCATGGATTGATGAAACGATTGAAAAATTCATATCATACAGAGGGATGTGGCGAGAGTGGTCTCTTCTCTTCCGTATTTTTGGGCAGTCATCAGTATACATAGTATATCAAGTACGGTGTGCCTATTGCACCCGCTATCGTACCCTCTGACCGTATCTTGTGAAATATTTTAGTCACCTGGGAAACAATGATTAGATCTGACCAGATCTGAAAAACTGCAATTTTAACTTGTATTTGGTAACACACATGTTCAAATTTGAATTCAAACATGGGGGAATATCACAAAATTTTTGATAATTGAAAAACCAAAATGATTTTCAATTCACATCTAACGAGATCTACACAGGTCTAACCATATCTGTCAAGGCCTAGCCAGATCTATTGAGATTTGAATAGCTTCAAATCTGATCTTGTGAGCCGAAATTCGGATGTACTCACATCGAAAAAAATAATTAGTTACCTCTAAATTCTTCCGGAGACTACCAAAGTTACACGCACATGGAACTTTAATAAAAAAAATCACTCCCACCACTGGCGATCTTCCCTTGGTAGATGAGGATAACACAATTTTCATGTTCAATCTGGAGTTGATTATTTGTGGCATTTTGACACGTTTTTCCAATTGTTTGAATGATTTTACATTGTAAATCACTTGAGACCCGATTACACAAGGATTGTCTGTAGAAGTTACACGTGTTTGTGTTAAATACTTAAAAGAAAATTCAGGACACGCGGATTTTTTAACACATTCACACAAAATTTTCAACTGTGCAGTTTCGACAATTTTGCCCAATAATTTCTTCAAACAATTGTTGTCCGTTAACAAACATTATTTTGAAGGTCCCTTGAATCGACAGGAAAATTTATGAATTCCGAAATAATTTGGGAACTTAGAAATTTATGAGTTTTTTTACCACATTTTTTTTCTTTTTCGAGAATCTACAAATAATTTTTACAGTGTGTGATCGGAATACCTCTAGATCGATTGGACCAAATCTATTGAAATTTTCAGGGGATTTTCGAACCCGTCCTAAGGGATCATTCAATTTTCATAAAAATTGGTCATCATTATCATGAACAGCAATTTTATAATATTGTTGAAGTGATTTCAGTGAATGAGTTGAATATTGTTGAAAGATTGTTTCGCCCCTATTTTGCAACTGTTTGAAGGTTTATTTAAGACTACTATAACTAGACTCAAGATTTGTCATCGAACTGCTCCATCTGGAAACTATTTCAACACCACTCGTCTGGAAATTTCTCCCGGGCCCAGACCGGGGCCAGGTTTATAACTCCTACTTGAGAAGTGGCCCCAACTTGGAATTTTACGCCTTTCAATCTAGGCTCCGTAATGGTATCAAATATCCAGGCAAAACAATGGGAGCCAACCCGAGCCCCATATGGGCTGTGTTGGGCATACCTGGATTGAAATATCCCAGGAATATACTGGTAACCCCAACTGGGGCCAACATGGGCTGTGGGTAGGCAACCTTGTATTGGATGCTTAAGATTAATCCCTACGAGGCCAGTGCTTACCTTAGGATATCCAGGAGTGATTTCCACACGGGCGGTTCGCAACTTTTCCATGACTGCGTGCATTATTGAGAAGAAATGAGGTTCGTCTTAACCCCGCAAGTGCGTGGATACGGTTAATCTCGCTGCGCGGTTGAGTCAACTGAGTATAGATTGAAATAATCTAACGGGGAGTTACTTCAATCGATATTCAGTTGACCCAATCTCACGGCGAGATCCACCGTATCCAAACGCTTACGGGGTTGGAGGTAATTCCAGTCATGTCATGATAATTTGGTGGTTACACAAAAATACCGTCATAACCGTCTTTTGGTATCAATGAAGATACAAGGATTGGAGTTCGTCGCAGAACCGTTTGATATCCGTTCGAAGATGGTTAAAAGACTGTCGAGAATTCTTCAGAATATCTTTTGCTACTGTTGGTGAACGTGTTTAGCACTCTTTGATAACTATTTTACGACTACTCAGAGACTATTCCAGACTAATCTTCATTATTCCATTGATACGAACTGTCGAATGCAGAAGAATAGATACATAACCTGTCACGAGTATTCAAGTCACGGAGATAATGTTTGAAAATCCAATACACTGAACGAAACCTGTAGTTATGGTGATGATCTGAAGTATGGTTAGAACAGATGGCTGCAGTGGCAATACGGAGATCGTTTCAGTAACGATACGGATTGCTACCATAGCAATCGAGGATGAAGGAAAGAAAATTCAGCACCTATTGAATTTGTTTGACCATTGATCGTCAGGAGTTTTTGACAGCACTGATCATTTATATGGAGTAGAAAATGATGAGAAAAATGATCTTATAACAGTGATAATATCGTATAATCCTACACATTCACACGGAAAAAAAATCGGCTTAGTCATTGGATCTTTTCTTTTTCTGAGAATATATTTTTTGTCTTATCTCAAGAAAATGTGTACTTGGGGTGAGAAAATTTTCTCGATATCATGATGAACTAAGTCATTAATTTCTTTTTTTGAAGAAAGTTTTCTTGAATTCAAAAAATATCGGATTGGAGGCGATCAATTCAATATTTTCTTGGTTTAAGATTTTTTTCTCTCAGTAGATAATTGGACTGAATCGAATATTAACATAATGATTATTCAAAAATCCCTGATATTTAGCATTTATGTATTGAGCTACTCCCACTCGGAGGATTCAACTACCTGTTCTTTATGGAAATCGGATGGATAAAATTGATCGATAAGTCCGGAAAATTCTGTTATATTAATCTTTTTGCACCTCAACCTCATGCACGCAGTTAATGAGGTTTTTGATTGGATCAGCTACATACTCTCAATATAGAACATATTTCCAGCTAGCATCTTAACGCTATATCGACAAGTATACCAGTATTGATTCAATATCGACACGAATTCGGCCATTTTCAAGACTTAATATTGTTTTTCATCTCTCAGCCGGATAACGAAAATTGAAGAACAGTATTATCGCAGTGTGGGCTCAATCATCTGTGCCACATCTCGAGAAATCCAACATTGATTTGGTTTAGTACAAATCAGATTTCATTTGGAATAAAAATAGAACTAGTTATACGAATGATACGTGAACTATTTCAGAGCAATCTGGTTCTATCTTTTTTAATGAACCAAGATTTCACTGAATACGTCCACAAAATTGACCCGCTAGATTGCTAATAACAAGGTAATACAACATCTTTTCAATATGCATCGATATAAAATCATCGAAATGTGTGAAAGATTGAAACTTGATCTTTAACCACTATCTTTATTCCGATTGAATTGATCGAAGCATAATTTAGTGTATAAATAATTATCAATGCTCCACATTCTCAAGTGTTATCATCATGAATAAAACTTATGTCACGTACTCTAATAAGTACATACTTTGCTGTAGATGATGAACCGGTGCTAACTGACCTAGTTGTGAATGAAGTGACGTGGCTGAATTGAGTGTACGAATTCATGCGTGCTAAACTGTGAAGGATACTAATTAGTTCAATCGACTGGCGTCTATTCATTTCCTCTATAGAACACAACGTAAACAAAACGTATTGTTGTCAATATCCTGCTGAATATTTATCTTCTACTCCCGAATTACATACCTCAATATACTTTTCTCAAGTTCTAGAATTAATGAACCTGTATATGTACGTATGTATGTGTGTCTCTTTGTTACAGGACTGTTGCTGACGTATTCAGCGCCAATCACGTTGGGTGAGTATCGCATACACTCTGCCTTTACTTCCATCCTTGTGGAGGTTCTCCACAATGAATCTCATTCCACCATTCGATACTTTTTTGTGATCTCCAAGTACTGTAATGTCTCTTTAAGATTAAACGGATCTCAGTTTATGAATCTAATTTAAACATTGGTTTTTCATGAACGATTTATTCGATACGACACAGGAGAATTATTGACTCCAGACGTGGTGGAAGATTGCGGTTTCTTTTCGCTTAATTCGTAGAATTTTTCATTCTGCCTGAACGAGTATTCGTATAACCCAATTAATCGCTGCAGTATAGTGAATAGTACGGTCAACCGAATTGCACGAAAATCGTATGCATTCTGATTTTTTTTAATATCATCAGATAATTTTATATGTGGTTCAGAGTGGATGGTTCATCATTTTGAAGGATTGTTGTTGATGAATCGAGTGTATTTATGTGATAATTAGGTTTTGAGAAGATGAAGGGAATCGAAGAATCAGGAAAAATGAATAGAAAATATCGATGAATCCCTCCCCTCAGCTCTTTCTTTGATTTGATTCATTTTGTTAAATTTGAAGGGCTGTGCGGTTAACCGATTGAAACAATTAATAATCAATAATTGGGCGATTATTTTGAACATGCCAGTTAATCGTTCTTTCCTTAATGCATCGGTGAATTAATCTTTCGTTTTATTCTGGATAATCGACAAAACGATCGAAATGTACTCAAATAACAATAGATCATTGGTTCTAGGGTGGCACGATGTGACTCAAGATCCCTAGTAGGAATTATGATTGGGAATTAGATGGGCTCCAGCTAGTTTTCCCAGATGTTAGGTTGATTTCTAGCTAGTTTTGTAACGCACTTTCTAGCCTGTGCCCATCCAGGTGTCCCAGGGAATTGCTGGAATGTTGTTCAAATTGGTTATTAGAAATGTGAAATCATGTGTTCCCTGTAAAATCACACCTATGAATAAGGTAACAATGTATTTTGGCATGTCATCTCCAGTCACGAACGTTGCTTTTGAATTTATTTCCATAAAATAATCCCGAGTGACAAATTGAAACGTTGGGGCTTTCTTTTATCCCTCTGACCGTGGTAATGGACTATCAGTGTTACTGTACGATCAGTTGCACGGAAAAGAGAAAACAGCAATGGTTACTGTGGATCACAAAAATACATTGGAACTCAAATTTATTCTATGCAGTACTGCGTTTCCCAGTCCTCATTACTGTCCAGTCAGCGTTGACGCATTTCATTACAATATCCATCACCGTGATCGCGCTAATCCTCATCATCCAAGCGTGTTTTCATTTGTTTTTCAACCGATCGCTGTCATTCACAGTAACCAGTACTCCTTTCTTTTTTCCGTGTGGCGCATGAAAAATCTACATAAATCAATTGAATATCTAGGCACTCAAATCGAATTGACTGACATGTGTTATCCGGTTGCCCCCACGTAGTCTCCATCTAGTACGTGCAGGGCCGGCGCCAGGGAATCCGCCGCCCCGGGCGAGAGCAAGTCCCGCCGCCCCTGCATCAGGGAGTACTTGACCGACCAAAAAAAAAGGTCCCTAACATACGTCGCACCGTCGTGTTGAAATGAAATTCTGAAGATCCTATGAATATCGGTTGTGATTAGTTAGTTTATTAACAACTTTTTCATGCAAAAGAACTTCTTCTTGCTTTTGCACTGGCGGAGTCTTTCAAAACTTCAGTCAAGTCCAAGTCTTCTGCCAGTTTGTGCCCTATTGAAATGATTGCTAGTCGATTCAAACGGCTTTGAAATATCATGGAGCGCAAGTACGTTTCCACCAAATATCAATTTCGAGAAACTTCTTTCTGCACTCGCTGCCGTCATAGGGACAGTGATGCCAGAAAATATCGCGTGGACGGAAAAATCAGCCTCTCCGCTGTTGCGTACAATGGAACGTCCGTATAGGTGTGATCATACGCATACAAAGCTTTCAAAGTGTGTAGAGTAGAGGGGATGATTTTTGCGTCCACACGGTTCTTTCTGGCATCACTGCATAGGGAGAGTCAGCAAAATCCTCAAAGCTATGCCTGCATTTGGAGCGAAATTGTGCCACGTAATGAATTGAAGAGTATCGAACTAACCTCACACGTATTCACCAACACAAGTCAAAGACCTTTCAGGACAATACAAGTTTAATACCTCATAATGGCCACCATAAAAACCCAATATGATTGGTCCATCAGAAAATCCACTAGAAATTACTAGCAATTACCTTTTATACGTATAATACATGTATGATACAGGCTATATATTATACGTCAGAAACTGCACTCGACAAGTAAAATTCTCAACCTTGCTCCTGATGCCATCAAACAAACGATCAAATGAATTGAAGTGAGCATCTCATCAACAATGTCGAATCCCATTTTCATCTGCAGTAACAGAGAGAAAAGAAGGATACTCGAGTCACGAGTTTTTTGACGAAGTACAAAACATTTGAATACCAACGAAAAAATAGACAGAACGAAAGTAATCGTGATATAGAAAAATGCTCGTAGTTTTCTTAAGAATATAAAAATTTGGAATTCACTCGTTAACTTTCCCCTCATGTGGCGGATGATCGCTTTGAAATAATGATTATAATTCTGTTGAAATTTAATTTTGACGGTCCTTGTAATTTTCAATTGGTGCTCATTGGAAATAATAAGGATGAAGACAATAAATTTCCCAGTCACCCAAAGCATTTTTTCTTTGAGAACTCGAATGGAATTGTCTCAAAATTTTTTTGAACTAATCAATTCATGAGAAGTTTCAAAAACGTTCTGTTTTGACCCTCAAACGTTAACACCTCTCAAAATCACGTCAACCGTAAACACCGGTCTAACAGTATGTGAGACCGATATTACTGTTTGAAGGTTAGAAGTTCGTAAATTGCTCTACTAAATATTTCTATTCTGAGGCTCAAAGCAGAAAACATTTCACTGTTTAGTTACTGACATATTTATAGTTATCCTTGAAATATATCATAGAAAAACATAAACCACACAATACCACAGTTCAGAAAGAGTTTTTTTTAATGCATTTATTTTCAATTCTCATAGTTCCAAATTGATTCATTATGAACTCTTTCTCAACTCAAGTGTTGTGTGGGATATCATGTTGAATGCAACTTCAAATATCTCGCAAACTAAGTGATAAAATATTTTCTGCTTTGAAGCTCAAACTGGAATAAGTTGAAAAAACATTGATGGAATTTTGAAATTTTTCTACTGAAATCCTAACTATAGGCCTAACTTGAACTGAACCATGATATAACATACACGTTAATGAGAATTGCCTACAATGAAGATCCAAGGGAAAATAATCATGCAAATGCCCCCTTGTAATTTGTATTATGGAAAGAATCTTTGATAGAAAAATATTTTCTCCCATTTTATTTCAAATGACGTTTTATTGAGCCAGGGTGTCCAGCGGTTATGGAATTTTAATGGAATGGGTCAATTACGTGGTTTGTTTGACAAGAAGAACCAATAAAACAAACGACGAAATTCCAGATTCAAACACCCTGATTGAACTAATAAAAGGGCAGGGATGGGCACTTTTGTACTCCCGGAATACTTTTACTGGGAGTACTTTTTCCTCTTGTGTAAAATGTCTTTATGCCTTCATATGAGGTAAAAAAAACAGTACTCCCAGTAAAAGTATTCCGGGAGTACAAAAGTGTCCATCCCTATAAAAGGGTTGAACTTTCCTTGCTTCTCCCTATGAATAATCATTATCATCATGAAGTAATCAGTCTCATAACTGGTTTGATGGAATCCTCCAATCCTGTCTATTACCCGCCAAACATTCAATTTCTACATATCTACGACAGCTCTTGTCTTGTATAATTTGTTTCATATAACTTAATCTAGGTCTACCTTTACAAGTTTTACCATTCATTTCCCTTTCCAATATTGTTTCCAATAAACTATCATGTCGTAATGTATGTCCTATCAAATGAATAATGATCGACCTAGTGAAAATGGCTTGTGCTAAAAAGTGTGAGATCAATTCGAGATCAGAATAAAAAATCTGTCTTAGACTCTTCCGCCCCCCTAAGTTTGCCACCCCGGGCAGCCGCCCTGATCGCCCTGCCCTGACGCCGGCTCTGAGTACATGGATGGTAAATGGGACGCCCAGACAAATTTCTCCCTGGGGTTGGGCAACTGTAGAATGATAGCATCAACCATCGTTCTATTACTATTTTGCTCCACTCCTAAACTGGCAATTGTTTTCTCAATATTGATAAATTCGGACATCATCGGGCTTCAATGAAATAGGTTAAAATCTGATAATCCTTCCGGGGAGACCGAATAATTTGTCAATGGACTGGAAGAACAGTAAATTTTATTGGATGGATAGGAAATCGTAGAAATTCAATGGAAAATCGATACTTTGGGGAATAGGGACGGAAATCGAGAGATCTTTCGATAAATTGGGAGGTTTTGCAACACTTTAGAAGACTGGCAGCAGGGCCAACCCACCCATATAGGCAAACTAGGCAGCCATCTAGGGCGGAAAAATGTAGAAGGCTGCAAAATTTCGAAGAATAACCCAAGTAGCACAAGAACATTTCAAACATTCTGCGTTTATTCCGTGATCATGCATAGAATGCGCAGATGGGACTGTTTTGGATGAATTCGAAGAATACATTCTGAGAATGTGCATAGCATATACTTATCCAAAACAGTCTCATTCGGAGATTCTAAGAATCTTCAAGAAACATGCTCAGAACTTCCAAGAACCTTCGTGGCATTTATAACCTGTTGTGCTACTGGGGAACAGTTTTGAATCCTGAATTCCAAGGGCGGTGTTATAAGATTTTCACCTGACTGGCAGTCACCAAGATCGAATCCAGCTCTTGTCCATACTTGGCACAACACTCATTTATTCCATCCGGTTGATATTAGGCCGTGGATTGAAAACAGTTAGCCTCAAACTTCAATCAATGCCGAATCAGGCGTAGATTGATGGAACCAATTCACTAATTCCCATCAATAGTACAGCATGTATGGGTCAACTTACTGTATAAAAATCCAAAGACTTGGCACTCAGCCTTGCACCGAGCTATTCTCTATTGTCAGTGTAGGCAGAAGCAAGGAATTTTTATTGGGTATCGATTAATCGCGAATATGATGAATCTGAATCTGAGACGTTTTGTGACAAACGATAATCTTCCTCAATCCTCCGAAGATGAGTTAATAATTGTGAAAAGAAAACAGATTCAAATCACAAAAACATATAACGCTTGAAATCACAGCTTCACCTGAGGTTTTCCATTCAAACGTAAAATAAGTCTGTGACTGTAAAGCATATATATCCATACATTCCCATGTGAATATATGTGTGTGCGAAGGATTGGTTTACCTCACGGAAGGAGACGTCTTTTCGCAAGAGTTTCTTCGTCAACGCCCTTCCCATCTATCTTTTCTCCTGAGAAAGAAGCTTACAATCATTCTCTGTCCCTCTCTTTCTCTCTCTTTTACTCTCTGCTTTGCGCTGTTTGCTACGGTACTAAGCCCCATACCCTGACTTGGGTTTTTTTATCCACCGTGTATTCTTGGGCACCCTTCCGCGTGATGCTGCCTCAAGGTAGGTTGCAGCTTACAGTCTTACTGTTTATCTCTAGCTTCTGTGTTTGTACGAACTCTTGGCGTATCAAGAGCGCTCGCCGCACCTATATCTTGTCCGTTTTCGTTCTATATTTTACGTGCACATGCTATACATATATATACCGGCCGGTGGTCGAACCACTCGTACAAGACTATTTCTATTTATTTATTTTTTGCTTTGAGTTTGTTGATTCAATACCAACTACTACCCGTCTCACAGACGAAATGCTTAATTGCCGTGAAAGTTCGCGTCGTTGACCAACCTTTACGAATGTTCCCTGAATCGAAAGGTATCTTATTTTTCCTCTTAATCACTTGTCAACAAAATGGAAGCGGAAAATGAGAAAAAGAGAAGTGTAATGAAAAGAGATAGTATTCGGTGTGTGAGATAGATATTCACCTATTCCTCGTGTATTTTGTTTTTTATCCGTTGGATGGGCTCTCGAGTGACACTTTGTAGATTGAATTCCGAAATAAGAGCATATTGATTCACTGGGGGAAGGGCGATCTGTCTCCTAAAATATCCGGATCATCGAGGAATTATGCGTAAAAAAATAACAAGAGGAATAAAAAGGAAGAAGTCGTTATTGGAAGGAAACCATTGGACTGATAGTGAATGACGTTCGCCTGACAATATCGAATATTGAGTTTTTGAGAAAGAGGATATAAGAACTGGGCCAAAGTAGTAGGGGAGGGTGCGGCGAACTTTTATGAATACTGTGATGAACTCTTCAGTTCTGAATGCCACAACATGAGGAAGACAGGCGAAGAATATTATGATCAATAAAATGCCCAAGGGTCAGACAAATTAGTTCTCATCTCTTTTTCCGATAACATTAGATTCTCATTTATCCCATTCATTCGGGCTTGATTGGAAAAACGAAATGATTCGTTTATATCGTGCTTTTGAAAACGACTACTCTTTTCCTCCATCATGTGATTCTCTCTCGTCATTCTCATTTCACCGTGATATACACTCTAATATCTTCACATTCCATTATTCTCTTCACACGCTAATTCACTCCATTGAATTTCACAACACTTCATCGCTTTGTGTAGAGAACGCTATGAAACAGATGTGAAATATTTCCCTATTCCGATACTGTTCCCTCTATATAGACCTGTACGAACGACCTTATTGTAGTTAATTTCAATTCATATGAATTCATTTCGATGCCAACTGAGATGTCGTCGTAGTCCTGTGAAATGCTGGTACTGTATACATCAGCGTGCCGAATTCATTTCATCTTCCGTTGACTCGTGTGGAAATATATTCGTATGAATAATCTTTCACACTTCGTATGATCGTGAATCGAAAAGTGAGATGAAAGGAAAACAAGGTAGTTGTAACGTGCTGGTGAAATTTTAAAATTTTATTCAATTCATTACAATTCTTATTGTTCTTGTCAGGGAAGAATTGAGGGTGGGTTTAAAGGATTATGATAACGAAGTATCAATGCATTATTCAAAGATTTATAACGTCCAAATGATTTTCTTTAGCGAGAAATTCATTCATGAGAAGGTGACTGATGTTCACGGTATTCGTTGGACAAATGAATCGAACATATCCGCGATTCTCAGAAATTTGATCCAAGGAATAATATGGAAATTCGTGGCTCGATGTTGAAAATTGAATTTAAGTTTAATGTATCGATGGATTAAATGATCATCAATAATGAATTTGGAGAGAAAGAGAGTCGGTGTTGGGATTGAATTATATTAGCAGAAAGAACTCAAACAAAAAATGGACTGTAACGAAGGATGGAAGAGAATTTTAATGATGAAAAACGAAGAGAAAATTCGTTGAACTGAGAATCGTTCAGTCACTTTGCAGATGGATATACTTTGTCTTCAATCGTTTGTATCACTTCATCAGAGAATTCTACTATTCTCGAATCATCGTGCCATTCAATTCTTTTAGTCTTACATTTCTCTTACATTCATTTGTTTACCGTATGATACCACCCTGAGAGAAAGCTTTTAGGACTAATTAGATCTGTCCAAATGTGTGTATTCTGGATAATCCATTTGGATTCCTTTTTCGAAGGATTACGGTGTTTCAATCACAATCTGAAGGAAAATTAATGTACTTAACGTAACGCTGATGTACCTCCAGCAGGGAATGCTTAATCTTATCTTCGTATGTGCGTGGATTTAGAAAATCTCTTTCCTTCAAATACATGTGATCCCAAGTCACTCTCAAGATGTTTTGATCGAAATCAAAACTAGGGAAACTAAATATCCTCAGTCGAGGCCAGTTGGTCTTCGCAGTAGCCCAAATAAAAATCGACCATGGGCTTTAGAATGTCGTAAGGCTCACCAAGATAGCCCGAGCTTAGGTTACCAGGTGTGACATAACTCTGTGATAATAACATCATTCGAGCTCCAGTCCAATAGTTACAACAATCCAAACCTAACACTGGGTGAAAGGTTGTAATAGCATACCCCATCGATGGCAAACTATACAGAAACTTGTTTGTCAGGACTGAGCGAACATTATCGTGATCTTGCGACAGTATTGCGCCAATCTCAAGCCAATGGTCACTTTCATTTTATTAATGTTGCGAAATTCCTGAAAGTTGACCATACCTAGCAAATGATGAGGCACTCATCAGTTTTCCATTCTACTGATCAGGGACTGATCAGCAAACTTACAAGTTTCCGACAAGGGTTGTAACGCTTTGACTAATGAGCAACTGATTGAAAACACTAAGCACATTTTTTTACACATTCAAAGAATCGATTTTTTGTGATCGACTTGACTGAGGATATCAAAGCTGTTGCAGCGGCTGTACTTCATGGAACTGAGATCGATGATTCAGTGTAAGTTGAAAGAAGAAAAGTTTTGCCCACACCTGCACGGAAAGTTGATGTTTTCTGACCTACTAATTCTCCGGGGGGGGGGGGGTGGGAGTGCTGGATTCCAAGCGAATATGTCACCGCGGGAGGAGAATACAACTATCTTTTTGTTCTGAAATATTCATATGAATATTTGATATGCAATTAAACAGATAATTTGCACTTTCCTTGCAGCTGTGGGAAAAAATAGTATGTTCACCTCGGGGAGAAGTGGGAAATTCCCACTCGTGCGATTGTCTCCTTTGCCTTTGGCTCGGGGAGACAAACTTCACATTCGTCAGAAATTTCCCACTCTCCCCCCTTGATGAACAATATACTATTTCCTTCACTTTTTCAGCTTTTATAGCTTTAAACACGTTTTTCTCAACACCACTCTTTCTAAGTCCGTGTTCACTACCATTTTGAACCGACTTGAACGATCCATTTCAAATTTGATATACACATTCCGTATATAGAATACCTCCCTCCCTTACAACGGTTAGTTTTGGAATTTTCTTTTATTTAGAGGGTTTTTTACTTACAAAATGGCAGGATTTTTCATGAAAAATCGCATTTTTCACTCCAAAAGACTGGCAAAGATTTTACAGTGAAAAAAAAATAATCCGAGACTGTTGCGGGGGGGGGGGGGGGGAGTGGTTGATCAATACTTTGAATCAATTCTGATGGTTTTTGATTTCAGTTTTTATGATTTTCAGTTGTGATAGATTGAACACAGCAAATCGTCTTTTTCCAAAGGCGCTTTGGGAAAAGTTCTGTCACCGAGCTGTTTGTGAATATTTTTGCATCAAAATTTCCCATAATATCCTCAAAATCATACCTTACAATGTACAAAAAGTTTGAATGGACTTACTCAAACCATTTTTCTAAAACAAAATTCGCGAAGAAAGTGTATTTTTCCACGCTGAAAAACCCTCTCCACTCCTTTAAAGTGAATGATTCTTCTCATTGCTCCAAATGATACTACAGCTGTTTCAAGTATCATTCTGTTTGGAACATGTATGATATGCTTATTATAAGGATAATCACACCTATTACAACAATAATTCCACTTGATTCGAAGATAAAATATATTCGGTTCGAGCATACATTATGCTCATATTCAGGGGTTCTTATGCTTGAATCAAATATATTATGAGTCTGAATTAAGTGTAATCATTCTTGCAACGAGTGTGATTATCCTCATAATGAGTTTATTACACATGTGCCAAACAGAATAATACTGGGAACAGCTGCAGTGATATTTGGGGCTATAGTAAGAATCACTTGTTTAATTCAAACATGCCGCTTTCTGGGTTCTTCGTTCACCACTCACGAGAAACAAGTGGGCCTCTGGTGAGAGTTATTGCAATTAGTCACTCGAGAAGAGGGTTTCATCTCGAGGTAAGCCATCGCTCAAGTTGAGTCAAGTTACTGCCTGAGTTGGGCCTAGTTACCACAAGAATCCACTGTCATCTAATGTAGTTTGTTTCCTCCAGAGAATATTGGTTGAAGAATGAGCCAAGCATTGGAAAGTCTATGATCAAAGATGGATCAACGAACTTGATTCAAGTAGACTTGAAGTAGATTTTTCAGCCTCGTGCCCAAGTATATTCTATCGTCAACATTGCCAGAGCCTGAAGATTCCTGTATGAGAAACTACTATCCTCATGATAACACCACTAATGAAACTTTTTGAATTCTTAATGAAGATGATATTCTTGCAAACTCATGAATAGCTCTATTGATGTTCTCTTCGTCTTGGATGATCGAGAATCCACTTGGGTTTCAAGACATTATTTTCCATTTCAATACCATTCGCTTTAACAGTATTTCCAGAATCTTACGTTCCAGTATAATAGAAGGAACTTCGGAACATATTCTAATGAGATGTGTATTCCTCGAGGTATTTGAAGTTATTCTCAAGTATTTGGTTAGGATAATGTTACAGAATAGTTTGAATGTGAGGAAAATACAGTATCATCGGGAAGTTTAGTAGTAAATTTCCTCAGAGAAAGCAGCATTCACTTCATAGTTTTGATGCCTCACTTAAAATTTATTCTGCAAAAACATAATGAAAACGATCCCGAGGGTGACTTGGAATCTTTGAATTTGGATATGAGTAAACTTGAAGATATGAATTGAAAGAACCGACTCCTAAAACACTCGTAGAACTTGAAACAAAAAAGTGCCATGTGTCAAGAGAACATTTCTCCCATCAAAGCGAAGGGATTTCCTTTGTTTCTGGTAATCAATATTGATGTTTCTTTGGATTTCATCTCTCTGAGTGCATTTTTGTGTGGTTGTTTGTTTCTTTTCCAATAATTCAACTCGCATACCAGAGAAATCCATTCAATTCGGTATTCTTTGAACTTCAAAATTTCTTCCATTTTCTACAATCGTTTTTCCAGAGAGCTGTTCAATTTTTGTGTAAAAAAACCTCAATTTTCAGAACAAGTTTTCTAACTTAAAGATCACCGAGTTCGTAATAAAATCTCATGAGGTGATTGTTTCATACCAGACTTGGTAACAATTGTTGAAATTCGACAGTTCGTTACGATTCGAGTGTACAATTTTTTGAGCGATCGTTAACCCAAATTTGAAATATAGAGATTTCATTCGACTCAAAATAATAGACTGGAGCTGAAACTGTTTAACCAGACGAGAAGAATGAAAAATTGAAATATTCTGATAAAAAGCATTTTAATCCTTGCTGGATCTCTCACTTCTAATCGAGCATACTTCTACACTTCCAGTCAGTTCGTTGTAATTTTAAGCTGTTGTCAGTTTTTTGTCCCTTCCCAGTGTCATAAATCATCATGAGAACTCTGCTTCTTGACTGAATAAACAGGAATCTCTTATTTTCTAATGGTTTCATAATTTGACTCGATCTTTTTCTATTCTGAATGGTCTATCATTCCTGTCATCATATGCACTTCCCCAAAAATACCTTTGTTGTATATATTTTGCGAGTCTTGGTGTACTAATATGATATGAAATCAGTTTCACGGTACCTAAACTTTTCCTCTGGATTTTATTTTCTTTAAAATCATGAAATATGTTCCACGAGTTCCAGAATTTTTTGAAAGCGCTTTCATATAGCGACATCAATAGAAGCGAAATATATTTCAAAAGTTTCTTCCGCTATGCGGATACTGTCGAATCGACTTTACTTTGAATTGTTTTTTTTTCTGCACATCGATTTATATTTGTCGTGATGGATCGATGTTCTGTTATTCTCGAGTTATTTGGAACATCTCTCAGTATTTTGTATAATTTTCTTCATTTCAACCAATTTTATTCCGTTTATAATGCTCGATTTTAGGTGAAAGTTTCTGAATCTTGGATGTTCGTTTCTTTATATTGATCCATATGCTTCCAAGAGTAAACTTATCAATCGAATTATTTCTGGATTGATTATCTTATGATAATCAGAACCCATCGTTTGACAATTGCAACGTATTCTTCGAAGAATTTTATTTGAACGTGAATAAAATATGTTCATGGTAGTAGAAGGGAGATCATAGGAAACATATCCGGAGTCCATGATGATAAAAGGCATCATTTTTTCTGCAATTCGAACATTATCGAGTCGCTGAAACAGAGGGATAATCTCGATAATATATGCGGGAATTGCGACGACAGCAGCAACGAAACGACCGATCGACCGAGCGTGTTGAAGAGTTCAGAGTTGTTGTTGAAGTCGATACCCGATAACGCGCACACATCGAAAAATGAAAATGAAGGGGATTGGTTTTTGCAATTAGCGATATCGGCTACACCACCTGACACATTGTTGATTGGCGATGCGAATACCACACGCTCGCAGAGAGATGTTGCATAAGATATCGGTGAAAAAGAGACATTTCACTATCGACTGTACGTACATGCGGGTACGTACATGCACGCACACCACTTCTCATTCTATCCACACTCATAGGAAACTGTATGGGAGGGGGAAGTTAATGTTCAGCTTCCAGCTTCCAGTTGCCGTTGTGTTTGGCAATGCGCCAAATCCCCACCACCAAGCTCGAACGATTCCACTACCGTAGAACAACTTTCTCCGCAACCAAAGCAACCCCTGTGTACCTTCGTATTGTGTACCGTATGTATTGACGCCTAAGGCTAACTGCACCGGGTGAGCGGCGAGACGTGGCGGTACAGCGGTGTTATCAAACGATTTATATCGATGTTTCGTAAAATTTGTGACGCCAGTGGCAAAAATACGAATTACCCTTTTCTCCCTCGTATCGTCGGTGATCAAAATCTCGGACGCATGGGAAAGAAAACTGTGAACGAGGGACGATGGCCTTGAACAGGGCCACGAGCCAAAAGATATCTCGTGGTGTACTCGCCTTATCGGACTCCAATCGGGATTCGTTAATGACCTTAGGCGTGCTCTTCTCCCCCGTATACAGCACAGAGGTCGATGCACTAAATTTAACCCCAAACTTCATACAGGATTCGGCGAGTTTTATCTATAAAAAACAGTCGCCCAGCTACGGGATAGATGACCAAAAACATTACCGAGATGTGAAAAATACAGAACCGCAGTAGCTGTGGGTTTGATGCATGGAATGCGAATGCAAAAACTTGATTTATGTACGATTTCAGATTTTTCTCGCAATAAATGGAGTTTTTGGAACGCGTAAGAATTATTTACGTGATCCTGTATGCGATTTGATATGATATAAATATCCTGAGTCGAATCCTTTGAATATTTATGTTCAAGAAATCTTTTGTGTATGAATAATGTATAATCGATTGATGATCGATTCAGTTAAATTAGAGGGACAAAAATCAGAATCAACAAGAGGTAGAAGGGTAATCTGAATATCGAATAAATACGTGAATGAGAGGAAAAAAGAAATAAGAAAAACTTACTTTGAACAATAACCGATCAATAACTGGTCTTGTATTTCAATCCTTTTGCAGCTGCACACTTTTATTACCGTGGAAACAAATAGAAATTCATCTATAATAAAGTGGGGAAAGAGTGCCCAGTCTTCCGTACAATATGCATATTGAGCGCTCTATCGTACATCAATTCTACCATTATCGGATTGAAGTAATCGCGGTAAATGGACCGGAAAATACATTAATTCATTGAAAAACATTCATCGATCGATTCTGGGTCATTCGAATTCGTGGGGTAACTTATGGTAATATCTTCTGGTAATTTGTTCGAAATTTTTGAATCTATGGAATATCTCAGCGTCCTGCGAGACAGTCTTCCGTAAAATATAGTCTCCGTATAATCGTGATAGCATGATAAATCTATCGTGATTATCAGGAAGAATTCTATCACTCTGATAATTATTCGAATCTGCTTAACAGCATCGAGGAGTCATTCTAGTGGATTATTCGGCATTGGATTCTCATTTCAAAGCCTTGCGACTATTGCAAATTGTAGTAATCTTGTTTCTTTGGATCATAATTCTTGTCGTAAAAGTGTCGTGTGTTCTATATTCATATTGTAAATCATTGCATGAAATTCCAACTTGTAACGTCTCTAGTAGAAATGCTCTAGCCATTCGCGAATTTTTCACACTGGGATTAGCAAAAAATCACAGACCGGTGAGAGTCTTGTAAATATTTTGTGGGTTGGCCAATGTTTGAACAGCACAGGCGTTACAAATTTTTGAATACTTTTGAAAGGGGATCAACGTTGTAGTCACACAAATTAATCGATTATTGAGCTTCCAAACACGGTGGATTTGATTCCTCATCAAACTTCCATACTCATCAGTTTTGAGCAGGGAAAAGGAAATTCATTTTTATAAATGTTTGTAGGGTAAATCGCGTCGGGATGACGCACTTTTTCAGTCCTTACAGCATAAATTAATACATCAAATCTCGTTCACTCAAGAGAAATATAAAGAATCCATTACCATCTTCAGATGTTTCTTGAGTAAATGAGGTTTTATGTATCATTTTATGCGGTAGAGGAGCGGTAAAGTGCGTTATCTCACTCTGATCTACTCTACATAACGTTTATGAAATGCGAGGATTTATCTTTGGTCTTCGAACAATGAATTTTGTTGTTTTGTTGCTGTTGTAGTTTGTTCAATTCATTAGATTAATTTCAATTTGTTTCAGTGAAAAACACTGAAAATTCTTTTCCAAAGAAAAAAGAAAAGAAGTTTCAGAAGTTGGATTTTTTGCAGTTCATTGGGTGCTGTCGGTATCTAGTGGCACAATTTTCTGTGTCAAGGTCTGAAACATTGATTTTCGAATGCGTTCCGTGTGCTCTTTTCTTCCACGATCAATTTATCTCCATGCATTCATCACAATTACAATAACAATGTTTTCTGATACATGGAAGTAATTCCTCTTGCGACTGAGAAGAAATTAAAAAGGAACTCTGTGAAAACATTTGCCTGAAGTTTCATAAAAATGTTATGAAATTTTGTACATAACAAAATCTATTGAATTTCAGTAATATAATTCATAATTTTGAGAATTTCCTTGATAATTTTGATAACATATTTGTAAATTTCTCACATTTCAATCAGAAATAACAAAATTCTATAACTCATATCGAATTTAAGAATTTTTCTAACAGGGATACTAAACAATAATTCCTAACAGAATCAATTATAAGGATTCAAATATGTTACAGGATTTCGGTAATCATGAATACTTTGTGTATTTTATGATTTCAGTGAGGGATCAATGATGATGGATTGTTCGGAGCCGAATTATATTAATGTAAATTGACGTTAATGAAATGCATAAACGTATAAACTGCTTATCGACACTACACCGTTCAGTCGATACAGTTTCATCAACTATTGATGAATCTATGGTTCCCGCAAGTTCATCCTTTATTCATCAGAAATATTGAAACGATTAGTTTGCATTTGGAGCAACCGTCAGATTCAATGATTGTTGATGATTCTCCTGACAACTGACAAACAATCTTGTGAATTCCAGATTGATATGTTTATCTCCTCGAATTAATTCCTCTATCTTTGGATGAAAATGAAATGGAATCTGTTGAGAAAGTCTCGCGTACTTCAAATCTGTTGAATGTTATCGATTTCTTTCAATCTGTTCATCGTATTAGAAATATATTGTGATGAATTTGAGTATTCACACTGAAAGAAAGGCAATCAGGTGTGGTAATTAAAATTGAATTGTCCCAGCTAAATTTTAGCTGGCGTATAGTCTAGTTGTCTGAGATATGAATGAAACAATCTTTTCAAGGCAAATAAACAATTCAACTGGGACAAATAAAATTTATTTTCGTCCAGCTAAATTTTTATTTGGAATGAATACATTTTCTAGCTGTCTAATATTCAACTAAATCCTTTTTCTCAGTCAGGGTGTCTAGCAGTTAGGAATCCCGGGAAAGTCGGGGATTAGTCAGAAATTGTACTTCCGTCAGGAAAAGTCGGGAAACCGTCAGGAAATCAAAAAATTCCGGGAAATTTTCAAGTATATTTTTTTTCGTGTGTGCAGAATTTTTAAACTTAGAAAAGTTTTCCCCATCGACGAACAATTGATTATATTGAATATCGTTTATTTGAAATCTGAATTGAAATTGATTATTTTGAATATTGATTATATTAAATATCGATATTTTTGTTATAATTTTGAGAGTTATGCAAAGATTCTCAGATATTTTCAGAATAATTTCCTCAGCCAGATCTAGAAAGCAATGAATGATTCGCTAAAAAATTTTCGAAAAAAAATTCTTTCTGAATTCTTATAGAATTTCGGAAACCTTACACAACTCAAGAAGTCCTATTCCACGGCCCTGTTACAAATGATCTATAAAATCTCTTTGAAGAATGGGAAAATGAATAGACTTCGATGAAATTCAATGATATTTAATCAGAAATCAGTGTATTTTATTTTCGATCCAGGAATTTTCCAAAAAATCCTGGAAAAAGCCGGGAATTGGTCGGGAATTCCAAAATCATATTTTGCTAGACACTCCGTCAGTGTAGATGTTCTTTTTAGGTGATACCAAGAGCGAAACGTGTCTCTGGAATGTTTTCCAAACGTTCAGAAAACCTCTCTTACGTGTAATAAACCTTCCAGGGGCACGTTGTGCTGTCTGGGTTATGAAAGTTTAATAAGTGCACGTGAACTACACCAGTGCTACTCGAGTTGTTGAATGCTCACTTCATTTCACAGTATTCTATCATTTCAACCTTATGAAAACTCGAGGATTATTGATGCAACAGCTGTGTAATGAATCAAGTATTCAATCATTCGCATGATTGAACACTAAACATCCCATTCAAAATGATAATCAACATCTCCAACGCCCTCTACCATTGTGATGATAGGTATATCATTGATTGTTCACTTCTATTCTTGAGTAACAATGATGATCAGAAATTATAATATCCATATTCCTATACTGATAAGTTACCAGAACACATGACATGAAAATTGCGTGTAGTGATATGAAACTCACGCCCTGAGGTATGAAAACGATGAAATGAACGGATCACCATGCGCATGAAGCATTTGATGTTGTATTCGACATAATGATTACTACTTCAGGCTCACAAGCTTGGAAATGAGAGATATTCAAAGAGTGCGGAGTCTAAAGAATATCGTTCAGCGATACTCAATTATGAATTCATGTATTAACTGAATTTATTATGATGAAAATCTACCAACAGCAACAAAGAATAAGACATAAAGAAGCGTAGGCAACGAGTTTGCATAAAGAAAAGGGGAAAACGCAGTTTCGTCGTTTTTGTCGTCAGTGATCTTCTCACCTTTTCCATCCTTTGTTCTTAGTCTCCGTTCTCTGCCTGCGGCGGGATATCGTAGATAGCGCAGAGACAGAAGATAATGTTAATATCCAGCTCGGTTTTGTAATTGGCAATTATTTCAGCTTATTCCGTTCTTTGTTCCCCAATGTTATCCTTCCAACCATGGGTATAGAGTTAACGGATGCATTGACCGTTGTGTCGGGTTTGCATCCCAAGAGGAGAATCTTCGAATTTTCTTGCAGTTGCGGGTGTCTTTTATACAATCATTTGATTCTCTCCAAGTCCGTCTCTTCCTCTTTCTGTTATTTTTCCTTCTCCCTCCTTCAGGGGAATTTCTTCTTTACCACCTTTTATTAGAATGTTGAGAAACTTTGCTTAACGAAGAAAGGCGGCATTACTTTTACGCTTGAGAAAAGACAATCGCTTATTTATCCTCTCCTCTCTCTCACGGTTTTAATTTCTCACTCTTTCGCTGGCTCTCGTTGATTCTCTTCTTATTCCTGCTGGTTTCTCTCACTGCTATCCAATATCAAATGGAGTACTACGTCGAGTGGTAGGTCGTGGATTTGAGATCAACTCAGGTTTTCTCTCCGGAGAAACTACCGAACAGTCAGTAGTATTCACAGATATTGTTTAATTTCACTATATCCTGCTTTTTCTTCCGAGAACAATATTCCCGTCTGAAATGGTTTAGGCGAGTGCAGCTTATTTTGAGGCACTGAAATGCACATTCAGGATGTTCACTTAGTTCCGGTTTCACGTATTCATTTTGATGCATAAAATGTAATGTGGAAAATTTCACAACTCTCACATCTGTAAAATAACGAGATTACAAAAATGTTCACAAAAGGAAATGGCTTTTTTCGCTCATATTAAATCGTTCACAACCGTTTTCCGCAAACAGTGAGATCTTTGCTTGCCGTGAAGATTTGATTATCATCAAAAGAAGCTTTCGTTAACCTTTGAAGAGAATTTCTAAATGAATTTCACTAAAGAAAAGGCTTCCGTGAATTTTTTCCTCAGGAATTTTATGCCATAATATGATGTGCGTGTGGGTAAAGACGTACATAAAAGGGGAAAATTGAGTCATCTTGAATGGAAATTCCAAAAGAGAATATGAAACAAGAGCATACGGATCAATTATTGTACGGAGCACTCTTACAGCTGTATCATCCGTTCGAGGAATTTCATCATGAATTCGCAGCTGCTTCGGAATTCCTTCCGATTCAATTTCAGTGCAGAAAACGGAGACTCTTGGAAAGAACTATCATTATTTTATATCCGCTTTGTTTTTGTTTTCCATCTCCAATACTGTTTTGTACACGAGAATGCAATAATTACTTTTTCGCAGCATGAATCTCATATATTCCATGAATTAGTAAAACGGAGAGAAAAAATTTGCTGACGCAGCAAATCGAGGTATTATATATAGAATAGCAAAATTTTTTGCTGACCTAGCTAAAAATTTGCTATAACAGCAATCGTGTTAGCTACGACAGCAATTTTTTAGCTGTGGCAGCAAAAAAATGTTTGCTTCGCCAGCAAATTTTCAGTATTATATACAGAACAGCAAACAAATTTATCTGGGATAGCAAACATTTTTTGCTGCCACAGCTAAAAATTCGCTGTCGCAGCTAACAAGATTGCTGGAACAGCAAATAGTTTGCTGTCACAGCAAAAAATTTGCTGCTCTGGCAAAAGGAACCCAGCAAAAGTAGATTTCGCTGCCACAGCGAATTCCTTTTCCTCCGTGAATGTATTCAAATATTGTCAAGCTTTGTACGCGTATACAAAAATAACTGATCATGACTTTGAATCATTATCCATGTCTACATAAAATACACGATATTTATGAACATCAATGTAGATTAGTCATGGTTCAAATTTCTTCACAGGAGAGATTTCGTTTCTTCAATGACTTCTCAATGTTATACAACAATGCAGGTTTTTTGAATTGTGGATAATTTGTTCCACTCTTGATAACAAACTCTGAAATAATGTATAACTTACCATACACGTTATTTTCATCGCATAATTTGGTTTATCAGCAGCGAAGTGATCCCAAAACTATTCAAATTGATTGAAATATTGAATAAGGGTCTTCTCACCATGATTATACTTGTTTCACCCCAAACGGATCCTTGAGGGATGGGTAAGAAATACTCAGTTGATTTGATCAGAACTTCCAGTTGAAGATATTCGACGTTTGTAATTAGTACTCATTCAGTACAAGAATAGAGGAATTCTAATGTTGAAATTAATTACAACTTGTGAATTACATGAATATTGCGCATTTCGAGTACAAGGGAGCGTATGAAGTGGAATTGTACGAATCCTCGTGAGAATGATACAAACATGAATTTGGAATTGTTGTAATTCAAGTAAAGGAAACTGGTACGTACTTGAAGCTTTAGGACAATGTATGAATCATGTCAGATGAAATGATGTGGATTAGGATTGTCAATTCCTCAAGTAACGAACCGTGAGAAACTCTGAGGGTGCAAACCTTTCGAACGTCTTCAAACCGATGATAGTGCAAATGCAATCACAACATCTGACGATAGTCAGGCTTTTGATGAGTTCGTTGGGAATTCTGAATCAAAGAAATACGACATAGTTTGATAATCGTTGAGTTCAACGTATTGTGTAATGGAATTGAATGGATATTCCTGGCTCTTGTGAGAGCTCACATTTATTACTGACTGATGAACTGAGATGTCCTCTTACCCAAATAAGATGTCAGCTTTTCATAAGCTTGTCAGACTTGTCATTCGATTGTTTTTGACTTGTTATTGACAGCCTTATCGGTGTGAGGCTGCTACAACCCTGCTGCGAGGGTTTCGTAAGTGTCAACTAGGAAGCTTATGTCAACCCTGTAACAAGCTCACCTGATAGTATTGCAGCTAGGTCAAATTGTTATCTGGGTAGTTCTTCTCTTAGAATTCTTCTAGTTGGTAATGTACAGCTGTTATAGGCATGTTTGCAAAATGGTTTCAATCCTGTAATCTATCAACAAGTAAGGGTTCTCGTTATTTCTCAGAATCTCCGGTTTTCTTTTGTCTTCAAATTCAAAATTCATAACTCATATGAAAATTGCCATACTCCACAAGTTGCCTGATACTGTCAAGGGTATATTTGTCAGACTTTGACAAAAAACTAGCACTAACTGTTTCTGTAACATTTTCTCCAGTTTATCATAGGGCACTTACGAGTTTGCCCGTTCAACTTGTGAGGAACTGGTGAGGAATATTCACGAGTAGCTAGTGAGGAATGTAACGCTCTAACTCATCAGATACTAGTTAGGAAAACTGACCAGTTGCTCGCTAGTATTTTCCAAGGCACTTGTTAGTACATAAATATCAATAAAATTTCTACAAATCAAAAAGGTTTTCACTAAATTTACTTTCATTGATTTATTCAAAGATGATAAAAAAAAAGAACACCGACCTTCGCTTCACTATAGTGTTTGGTAGAAAGGCAATATGACACACAGTAATCATTATTGTCTGGAATAACTTTGTTGGCAATGGTGAAAAGTTTCCAAGCTAACGGGGAATCGAACCTGCTCTACCTACCAACCTACCCTATAGAAACCTAACAACTTGCCAACGTAGCTATTCCGCACTTTAAAATTTGGAGCTTGTTTGATGAAAACATTTGTTAGTAAACAGTTCCACCAGTCCCCTGGCGGCTGTACCATGAAAGTTGATCCACTACATTTAAACTACACATTCTTCGTACATATCGGAATCATCGCGCTGAAAAATTGTCGAAATTTATTCCCGTAAAATATAAGTGATAAAATTGACAATGCTTAAAAAAGTGATTTCAATAAACATAACATATACCCTGGTGAAAATGGGAGCGGGAAGCAAGTAAACGAAGCGTATGCTGAAGGGTAACAGAAACGTTAATGGAAAGTATACGAAGCTTGAATGGAAAGGATACAAAGAGTATGTGAAACGGGAATGGGAACAAAAAAAGCGGGAAAAATTCAAGAAATCTAGACCAAAAAATTGAACCCATGGATCGTCATTGACATCGATCGCTCAAAGATGTTATCTGAAGTCAGAATAGGTATGACTCGCATACGCTCCATATAATCTTCTATTACGTTACATGAAGCATATGCGAAACGGGATCGGAAGTTTATGAAACGTATACAGAACGTATGATTTGATGACTCTCCAGCAAGTGGGTATCATACGCTCCAGAAAGAGGGAGTTGAAACGTTTTTCACTTCATATACGTTTTCTTCTCGTTTTGTGTATACGCTTCATTTTCACCAGGGAAAGACATAACCCTACTTTTGGGATTTGTTTTTGTTTTGTATCTAATAAAACATAAAATCCTTCATAACCGTGATAAATTAATGTGATTTTTGCGATAAGATTATATTTTGATTTGAATTCATTATTTTGTGCTGTCCACTGAAAAATTATTCACATTATGTTATGTGTAAGAAGTGAAGTAGAAAATATTACAAGTTATGAATGTATCATCATGATTCTTCAAGTGTCCCTGTTTGTCATCAAAATCAAATCCTGAAGGAGCCCTGGTGAAAATTTCCGCTCGCCGGAAGCGAAGATTGCAACAAATGAAGCGTAAAATATTTCAATTCCCGCTTCTTTCGCGCTTGGATACTGTTCCGTTTACTCTTCCGCGTCGCTTCATACCCTTCTTATGCTCCCATTTTCACTAGGGAGACTTTCATGAAATCATGTTTATGGTATGTGAGAGTCACATAAATCTATTTGCATTTAGATTAATCAAAGAAAAGAGCACTCACGGTTTCTTTCAATGCCTTAAAGTGAAGTTCGTGTATCATTGGCATTCATTATCATTTTCCTCACTTATATATGTGAACTTCTGATTGAGTTGTCCTAATCACTCATAGTGAAGTGGAGTGTTTTTTGATAAGTGACGTGACATGACTCCCTCACTCAAACAGTATGCAGAATATAAAATGAACTGTAAGTTTGTTCGAATTAATTGTCTACGAATAAGTATGACTTGAATCGTTAAAGATATTATCCTACCCATATATTGGAAGCGCAGTGAGTTTTCTCACTCTGTTCAGAATGAACTACTGGCACGATGGATACTTAACTGTGATTTGCTTCCGAAGAGTATTTCTACATCACTTTATTGAACAATACATATATTTGGTTATAAATGGAGCTTAAGGGTTTTAGCAATAAAAAATCATTTGTCAAATTACAAGCACAGGGAATTCCCTTCATCGCCATAAATTACATGAGATATGAGAACCATTCAATTGATTTTCATTCTTACAAATTGACTGAATAATTTGTTCATATATAATTATTTATAAATATATGTATAGTTCAATGAAGTTATTTTTAAGTAATTTTTGACTATCAATATCTCTTATAGGTATCTATCGTGCCAATGGTTCATGATAGTCAGAGTAAAGAAAACTCACTGCGCTCCCAATATGTGAGTCGATTTTTTTATCAACTCAAGTGTTGTGGATACCTACTTCTTATTCGCAAAGAATTTATGTCAACCAAGTGGCTGGTCATTTCACTACATACAAATTGTGGATCGAAGGAATGACATCACTTCATTCCACTTGATCACCTGAAAAATCATCAGAGGTTTACAAAAGTGGTAGCGATGGTACATTCTTTCTGACAATTGGTATGATGGATACTTGGCTGTGATTTGATTCCAAAAAATATTTGTACATAACTTCATTGAATGATACATGTAGTTATAAATGGAGTTTAAGATTCTTACCGTTAGAAAGATCATCTCTCAAATTACAAGCATAGGGAATTTCGTTCACTACCATACCTCACATGCAACAATATAAATATTCAATTGATTCTGATTCTTGCAAATGGATCTGATAATTTGTTCATATATAATTATTTATAACTGCATGCATAGTTCAATGAAATTCTTTCTAAGTAATTTTTGACAATCTGTCCCTTATAAATATCTATCGTGCCAATAGTTCATAGTAATATCAGAGTGCAGAAAACTTACTGCGCTCACAATATATAAGTCAATTCCTCTATCATCTCAAGCTTTGTGGATACCTACTTCTTATTCGCAAAGCATTTATTTCAACAAAGTGGCTGCAGGTTATTCCACTTCATACAGATCGTTGATTGGGAAAATACTATCATTCCATGTGGCTTGATGACCGTTTGAAAAATCATCAGAGGTGTACAAAAGTGGGACTGATAATACATTCTTCCATAAAATCCAATAACTTTGTACCTTTGCCATGCTGTGAAAAAAGAATAGAGCTGTTGAACATTGTTTTATTCTTGTTTGGATAATTTTCCACGAGGAACTGAATTACTGTCTGTGTTGAATAATTATCTGATCTGTTGCATTAATCAAGTACTTGTTGGAGAAGTATTTCAGAGTACAGTGCTTTAGTTCAATAAAAATATTGTTTCATATTGGATACCTCTGACATCTGGAGAAAGAACTGTAAAAGATTTCTTACGTACGACTTCTGAAGTATGTCTTGAATACTGATTCTCAAAGCTATCCATTCAGACATCTTTGAGAAGTGGAATAATATTGCATGAGACTCCTAAAAAATGCCTGGCAGATAACTTTTACATAATGCCAGGGTAAGTCTTGAGTCATCTTGAGAACACTTTCAGAAATCTAAAAGATACCCTCACGGAAGTTTCTTCTGTTCTTACAAAATTTCCTCGGATTTTCCCTCATTTTTGCCTCAAAACATGGGAAAATATATGGAAATTTTACAAATTTGGGGGAATTGACAGGGCAAACTTCTCTAAGAGTATTTTTTTTTCTATCCGGGTGAATACCACCATTTTATTTCACTTCATCGTTTCATTTTATTTCATTGCTGGGTCAGGTGGATGGAAAATCTTGAAAAGTTCATACCTGTGGGATATAAACCCATGGATTCAGGATGTCTTGGAACGAAATATAAATCAGTAATCAAATTCACGGTTTCATGGTTATTCATGGTTTTTTCGTCTCCAACTACCAAATAACACAAAGGCCCGGTTGAGGACGATGGAAAGTTTCAATGCTACGTATGATATTGCTATTGAAATCTCCTCATCATATTCCGTTTGCGACAAACTCCGCATTTTTCCATCATAGATTCTCAGAACATCGCAGAATATCGTATGTGCAATATTTCAATTGAAAGATTCTCAAAATATTTGTAATGGAATGTTGTGTCCGCAATATCCATGGAATTCCATCAAAATATTGTACTGAGAATGTTTCCAGTGAAACATTGTGATATTCTGAAAATATTATTGAGACGTTGTGTGCTATGTGGGTACAGTTACCACAGATTTTGGTTCTAATTACCGTATAAAGTTAGTTTATTGTGACAATTGAAAATTCTACCAATTATTGTACAAACTACTACAGCCACTTGTTGTTCGAACAGTGTACATATACTATAATTTATCAGTTATAATAACCATGTGACTGGTATCCTTTACAGAACACGACAGTTGTGAGTACTTGATTTCTTGTTTTGGTAACCGAAATCTTCTTACAGGAGTAGTTTTGTAAAATTCACTGGAATATTTTTTTCCGTGTACCTTCTACAAATATGAATTATAATATCGGCTGCGGAAATTATCGAAAGTATTTTCAGTAGTGATCGCCAGTGATTGCTGTTAGAAAATCTAGACATAGAGCTTAGGCATCTTTTTCTCGTCTTTGACAATATCTGTTTTTTTTGGGGGGGGGGTTTTGAGGCCAGCTATTTCTATCTAGTATGGATTGGGGAAGATTTGTGAAATTCTGACCAGTTTTATCCATCTGTAATTCATCGGGCCCACCTCACCAAATATTCGTTAATAACTCTCCAGTTTATCCCAACTAGTTTTTCCTTGTTAACCCCTCATGGGTGATCGAGAAAAACTCGTGATATTTCTACCAAGGCAGTACTGATTTGCGTAGACAGAAAGTCTTGTACTTGGATTGCAGAATATTTTCCCACTCATCAAATGTATCGTTCAATTCGTTTCCAAATCGTTTGTGTATTCCTCCTCTCTTTAAACAGATATCACGCATATTTCCGTATAAAATTATGTAGCGCACTCTCACGGACAATTCCCATATTTTCAGAAATAATCAGACATTGCTTTAGTTCCTGATATATGACTGTACTGTACGTTTTGACTTGTCGAGCGGATGTGGAATCTAATCCGTGTACTTGCTCAGGGATCAAATTTACTACTTTAATAACAATGAATAGTCCGCTCTGTGAACTTCACGCGGGTATATATGGACACTTATGCATGCATACCCAAATACACTTGGTATACGTATACGTATACCAAGGCCTTGTAAACACAAAGTTAGTCACTTTATTACTCAAACTTCTGCGAAATCACGTAAGTTTTGTAATTTTTCGATCACACGCTGACGAAGAATTTCGATGTAGAGAAACGAAATTGGATGATTCCAAACCAGTGCACGTACCACATGGATATATTATAATAATCATCACAAAAAGTTCGTTGAATTGATTTTAATCCTCCTCCCTCGCACGGAGTTGAATTCTCCAAAACCACTCCCGTTTCTTCCACTTGAGATTCACGAAAGAATATAACAACTCAAATTTCTAATGAAATCCCAAACTCTTCGAATCGCAAGGTAGGCATTTCAATATGAGATTCATACCATTTCGAAAGTAAACACAGCTGGTGGGATTCTAGGCAACGGTAAGAATTCAGCAATTATATGATTATTGGAGCTCACGTCCTAAATAATTAAACAAGTCTGGTCGTGGCGTAGTGGTGGTTATGAAAACGAGTGGAGCGACTCGCGAGACGGACGCGCGCATTAATTCCAAGCTGGAGTTTCTTAAACGAATTGTATGTTCTTTAAATATTGACATAGTCCTCGGACGAAGCGGCAACGAGGACAGGATGGAACGAACAAGCAGAGGTTGAGAGATAGAGGACGAAAAGGGGAAGAGCAGAACGAAACGTGGAAAAGAAAATCTAGAAACCTACAGACCGCTGTGCAACTGTCAAGAAAAGCTGGCTCGGTCTTCCTCTTTAGTCCTGTCAACTTTTCTCTCCCTCTTTTTCTTTGTCCTCTCAACTGCGAGTGTGAGTTGATTCAATCCACATTAATCACTTTTTAATTAACACAAACCCACTTCCAACTAAAGTACAGATAATAAATACAAGGAGAACGAGAAATGAAAGATGATGTTAAGCCATTTAAGTGACAAATATGTACGTACTTTCATATTGAGTTAACTGAAACTACTGTTTCTTGCATTCATTCAAATTGATGCATCAATCGAATAACTCTTTGCGAATTCACTACGTAATCCATGTACAGGTATTCCACATAACAATTCATGTCTTGCGATGTCTTTTCGATAAGTTTAAGATGTCTTTTAGATGTCTCAAACTCTTCTTTGGTCTAAAAGATATCTAAAAGACCTCTAAAAGATGTCTTCGAAGGCCTCTTTTACATCAAGCAAGACATCTCAAACTTATCTCAAAGACATCGCAAGACATGAATTGTTATGTGGGATGTTTTTCATACTGTCTACTTTATTGTCGGAACTTTTTTTCCATCCCATCATCGACGGTATGAATGGATACGAATTTTAGATCGATACATGGCGGACTTCATGGAAGATAGGTACCGTGGTACGATTCGTTTCTCTATTCCTTTCTCCTTTTCATCTTCATCCACTCCAAAAGAAAGAGAAAGAGAGGGAGTTAAAATATTTATTGGGGCTAAATCGAGACGAATTTAATAAATATGTTATGATTTAATCTTGAATTCCTAGGGGGAGGACCAGGACTTGAGGGTCCTGATTTTCTACGGATGAAATTCCGAGGGTGAAATGGATACCGGACCAAACCAATTCGCGCAAATACCAAGAAAGAGATGAGGGATTTGGGAGTGTTGATAGGATTGGGGGAGTATTTTAATAGATTTATACAACGCGCGTGAACCAGACTGTTGTACGGTCTGAATAATTCTTTCGCGTGGAGAGTGTTGTTCAACAAATACATTTCACTGTTTTCAGATTCGTAGTTTATTGCTCTCGTTCATCAGATACATTGCTCCATTAGGCGAAGGGAGATAAAAACCGTTTGAAACGTTTCTTGGTTTTTTTTCTGTGAACTGTATAAGTATAGTTGAGGATACAGGTGGTGATATTTATTGAAGATAATTATCTTTATGAAGTTGAATCCGTAATTTGGAATTTTATCGATCCTTACATTCAACACTCGCTTGGCTCTCATGTGATGATGAATTGCTCCTTGAACATGCAACACCTTGTTGTGTATAAGAGAAGTATAGCTTGTTGTTGTATATATGTGACATATATTCATAAACATTGTTTATTATGAGAATGTGAACGGTTTATACTTCATGCGTTTCCATATTCATCTTGAATAATATTTTTCACATGAAAGCGAAATAATTACTGTCCGCACCATAAATTTCATACACAATGGAGGATTTTTGGTGTTTTCAACACATATATATACCCTCGTCACAAGTGTTGAACCCAAGTAGAAATTTGGTAGTGCAAATGTCGATGCCTTTTAGAGTGTCACTGGAAAACAAAACAATTCAATCCATCTAGCGTTTTCCGTTGTGTAGTGATAAAAAATCAAATAATTTTACTCCCAAATCTATTTTCACAAGATTGTTTTCAATTTTTATCAACGAATTAAATTTATTGTAATTTAGTTCAATCTTATTTATAATTTATGTTCTGATCTGAATTCCATTTCACTGATAAAAGTTCCTCAACACGGAGGAAAATGATGCAATAGAAATTACAACATTTTCTAGTGAATTAATAGTATTAGGTCTCATCTCTCGAGAAGGACCTCTGAAATGTAGAATAGAATATTACAACTGCAATCATTTTCTCTATGTTCGATAAGAAAGCCTGTGAGACCGACAGGCTTTCAATAACTTACCCTGCAAACGACAATACATAAAATCATCAAATAATTTCGCCCATCGTGGATCATCAATTAGTCATAAAATTCCTTTGATACAATAATATATCGCGAAAATTTTCAATTTTAATAATACGTACATTTGATAATCATTGAAATTTATTTTCATGATAATACTGTGTTATTCGATCCTATTTTGAATATTTATTCTTTCAAATGTGATTAATTGATGAAATTTGTGAATTTCAACTTATTTCACTGAATTTCATTCCATTAAAATTTCAGCAATTTTTTTTCACTTAAAGTAAAAAACACCATTGTTTGATCCATTTACCTTGTATAACCGCAATCTCTGGCACAATTCCTTTATCATTTGACGTTATAAATGTCACATCAATTTTTCATTCCGAAAATTCCTCAGAAAATTATAGACTCAATAAAATTTCAATCAAAATTATTCATTGATATTAATAAAATTGAATGACTTATTGAATTTCTCAAAATCAAATCTCGAAACCCAGTCAGGTTCTTGAGAGGTTTCATGTAATCAAGAATGTGATAATTTGTGATGTACAATTCAGATCTCTCCTTAGTCATTTTCAGTGTCCATCCCATGTCCAACTGAATTGCATGATATTATGAATTTTATCATCATTCCCATCCCATGTACGTAACCGGATTTTACTGCCCGCCTTAATGGTCTCCTATCGCCACTCAAATCTGTCAGAGCTAGCGTTGAGTGTCATCATAACGTACTTCAGACTCCTGGTTAACGAAGGAAGCATTACTAGATAATGCCATGATTTCCGAAATGATTACAATAGCCCGAAATCACAGAATCGAATAAGGAAATTCGTTTGTCAATAAAATCCAGATGCGACGTTGAAGGTCAACATACCAGACGATCGTAGAATTCCATTCGATGAGGAGGACAATTTGGATTTCTGGTTTTTTGATTACCCCTTTCAACGTCTCTGTAATATCGCTAATGAATAAATGCTGGAGAACAAATTCCCACCCCTTACATTTAACTTAATTGCGAGAGGATGAAATTCCATTACTTTTAGGAATTTACAAAGGAACGTTCACTGAATCTCCAAACTCCAGATGAAAGTCTCTCTAACAGTTCTAAAACTCTTTCTGGAACTGAGAGAAATAACGATAATTGACTTCTTCCTACCATGCAATCCAAGAAATGCATTGCACCTTAAAAGTTTTCATATACGTAGGAGAAAACATGATCATTGGATTCAGGTATCTCTGAGGTCTCACTGTGCTACCGTATACATGTGTTTTCCCTGAAAAATCATGTGAAGAATATTCATAATCCGTAGAGGAGGAAAAAATATTTGCTTTGTTTTTGATTCATTTGATTCGCGGTGTCTGACTACATCCGTTGTATTCTACTGATTCCACAATGCATTCGCGTTTATTCACAATCATTTTGTAAAAAAATCATTCACGTATAACTATCCACTACGGGAGGAATTTTTACTGAACAATTGAATTGCATTTTCCCTGATCAATCTTCCATATCTAATACTCACTTGCATCGAGAAGGTATTCCCTAGAAAACAGCATAGGTAAAGTTCATTTATATAGAAGAAGAAACATTTGTTCCACTGTTTTTTTCCCTCTCCACTTTCCCAGACTGGAACGAAACATAGCGTTTTATATTCTTCATAATCAATCATATGAACGTAAATGAACGAAATTGGAGATTGATCTCACATCCATGTTTATTTACATCATCATGGTTTCAAATGTGATTTTCGAGTATCACAAAGTCGCATCGATGGATGAGAATGTATGAAATACAATTGCAAGCTTCAATCCATTCTACTCGTATCTCCCGAACGGGGAGAATTGTTATTCTCGAAGACTTGGCAGCTCGCCTATTTTTTAGTTGCTTCAGGAAATCATCAAGTTCGCAATTCAAGTGAATCTCTACTGTTTTAATAACGTCGTGCTGCATTTGCATAATATTCCACCATCCGGAAATGAATTCTTTAACTTCCAAAGGGAAGGAATATATAAACTTTGGGTTCAAGAAATGTTGTTGGGAATCCCATTATTGAATCATCCAAAGACTGGACAGTGTTGGTAATTGTACCGACATTTCACAGTTAGTTCGAAAATGAGATCCATTATGAAAACGGGAAAAGCTTTCGCCATGGGTTTGATGGATTAAGAAAATAGCGTTCGTCATTTTCATTCCTGATCAAGTCAAAAACTCATCATGCGACTCCCGTCCGATAATTCTTTAATCTATTTTCCAAATAATCTGCACGTTATGAGGATGAACGGAATTTCTATTCTAAAAGTTTTGAGGGAGCGCAAAATACTCCTAGTTCATTTAGTTCGCGGTATTTGCGCCTCCTTAAAACTTTAAACTAGAGATTCGAAACTGTGTATGTGTGTAAGGTATAAAGTTGAATAGGGAGAGGCAACTTTTTCCAACTATTACATCTCGAAAGGAGGAATATACAACAATGTACATCGTAATTGTACATTGTCATGTAATTATACATCATACTTAAAATTCTCGTTTCACTTTAATAACCAAGCACACTCTCATACTCTCATATTTCCCTGAAAATTTGAAACAATAAGTTCTTGGTATTAGTAATTATTTCTCTGGGTACATGAGGACGTAAACTGTCATTTCCAGTCATTTCGGTCGAAATCATGCGGAAGAGACTTCTGAATAATACCTCGAAACATTAATCGAATGAAATCCTGAAGTTCTTGCAAGTAAAGCAGAGATGGTATCGCACCAGAGAGAGAGAGAGAGAGAGAGAGAGAGAGAGAGAGAGGAAACGGGCCGTTTTGTATAGATTACGTGCGATAAAGAGAGAACGTCAAGTATAAATAAAGTAGTTAGCTAGGGAACTCCTGGTAGAATGTTTTACATTGATGCAAAATGTTAAGATAACGGAATCCAATGTGCGTATGAAGAGTTTATGTTGATTCATAATTAACATAACGCATAACTTACTCGAAAAGTTTTATTTCAACCCTATCAATCAAATATGCATGTGGAATTCGTTCTTGAATTCCTCAAACACAGCCATTGAAGTTAGAAATGGGCGATCTGGAGGAAAACATGGATTCCTGAGACTCGTCAATCTACTGCAGTTATTTGAATTTGAATTCATGGAACAAAAAAGATTTTTTATCCACACAACGAGACATATTCTTGATGAGCAGATGGATAACAATAGTTTGTACAATTCATGAATTTTATTTTCCATGGGAAATTAATTTCCATTTATGTTCGTTACTGATATTATTTTTCATTGAAAGTTTCTATTTTTATCAATATTTCATAGGAAAGTGCAATTATCCAAGAATTTGAAATGAATTCATTTGAATTCCGAAATCGAGAGGTTTTGTATTCAAGGCATCTGGGACAAACGCTAAGAACATTGAGCTTGAGTTTTTCCATTCTTTTTTAGGGCAATCAATTTGAATTCTATCACAACTTATACCAATGAATAAAATAGTGAACTCATTTCAAATATTATATTCCTTGAAATAGAGAAAATTAATGTTTGAATTCAAATTTCAGATACTTAGAATTTTCCAAATTTAATGTGTTTATCAAACGAATCAGATTTGGAAACATTTTATTTACATCTCTTCATATCAACTATGAATTTTGAATCATTTTTCAACACTAATTGATGTTTATGATTGACCCATTTCATTTCGAAAAATGAAATTTAATAATTCAATCCCTGATACAACAGGTAAATCAAATCTAAATCTCTATTCAAAGTTTCATCATCATTGCCATACGACACAATTTTCAATTCTTCCTTCATTTTGACACTGAGAACCAAATTTCTTGAACTTGAAGAAAATTTCTTTGCCCTCATCCTGATAAATCTTGTTTCAAATGGAAAAAATAATTCATTTCAATGGAAAAATTTTTCTCCCAATTGAAATCACATTCTTCGAATTCAAGAAGGAATATATTTCTGTTTCAATTTGAGAATTTTTCGTTTCAATCTGTTGAAAAATTCTTCCATTCAACTGAATTTTTTTCAATTGAAAAAAAGATACATTGGAATGAGGGCAAAGGAAAGTTCCTTTCAGCCGTAAATATTGTACCTCAAGGATCAAAAATATAGTTATTTCAATTATGATAATTTGATTACAACGAATTATTCATTCAATTTTGAATATAATTCTCAAAACATTTTCCAGTATTTTCACTTTGTTACGACTTGATCCATTAATTTTAATGAAATCGCCAGGCGAGATGTACATATTTTATATTATATATTCAAATTGAATAATCCAATACTTCTACTCTTGAATTAGCCTTTGAAAAAATTGTATTAGATTCTGATCCAGGACTCAAAATTTTCATCATCAAATGAAATTTCACTTATAATCTATATTTTGATTCTCATTCAATTCCACTGGAAATTTTTCAATCGTTATTCAAAACATATTGAATTAACGACGATACTTATAATTATACACTACGTCCAGCCTAACGTGTACCATCAATGATTCACCAATTTCCTTTTATAAATCAAAATGCCCCGACAACTTTTCATTACAATAATATCTATATTCAATATTTATATCAAAATACGTGAAAAAATAAAAATAGAATCGAATATCAATAATCATTTAAAATAATCATGTAAACATACGTTCAAAAATCAATTCCTCAAGAATAAAAATAAAAGGAATAAAATATAAAAATAAATCAGGTGAATTGAATGTCATAGAAATATCATTCAAACCCCTCATAATACCAATCGCTCATCACTGGGAATCAGATTAAATCATTTCTTCAATTTTTATTCCATTTCTCTTTTCACTTTTTTACTTCCACTTCATTTTTTTACTCCCATTTTACTTTATTTTGCTTCAATTTTATTCGTCTTACTGTGTTTTATGCTCATTCAATTTATTTTCCCTTATTTCATTTTCCATTTTTTTCTCACTCAATTTTCTGTAATTGCACAAAAATGTTGCTCATAAGGATCAGAATTTTCAATCTTCTTTCCATTGCTTTTTTGACAAATGAAGAAATTCCTGCCTCATAAATCGAATGAGGATTGAAACAAATAAATCGATATTAATGCCAAAACCATACAAAAACCGATACAAAGTATGGAAAAAGTGAAGGGAAAAACTCGATCCTATGCAGATCGGATCAGGATCGGGCATTCAATCGAAGCACATACAATTTCTTGACATCTTATCTTGAAATTCACATGTGAGTTCAACGGCTCTGTAACTTACACTCGTACGACCTGGTGCGTGTCAAGAAGAAAGTTGTGATAACTTCCAATCTACGAAACCAATTACGAAAAATTAAAAGCGTATTCCAAGTCCAATTTTATAGCACGAGAAATTTTCACTTTCAAAAGTTCTTCGATTGCCCGAATGGATTAATTGTTGTGCACTTATTTCGTACGAGTCTGAACGATCATCGAAATGAGATAACATGTACAAGTACTCTACAACCATCTACATCCCAACTAACATTTAAGTTCTTGAAAATATCTAAAAGAATACTCAATTTAGAGATCTTTGAGAACGTTCTTGAAGGGTTCTTAAAGATATCTTGCAGAAGTTTTGGAAAGATATCTTGTGAAAGATTTGTAACAGAATACTCAATTCAGAAATCTTCAAGAATGTTATTGAAGAGTTCTCAAAGATATCTTCCAGAAGTCTTGGAAAGATTTCTGAAAGATGTCTTGATTGAGATACGTTTAAGAGGATAAATTTTTCAGCAGATTTGAGGTCATATGAGCACATGATCATGAATAACACAGAGGGGAACTTTGAATGTAGCTGTTATTACAATCGTATTGCAAATGAGGTGAATTCATCCATCAATTGAAAGCTTGAATCAACCATGGAGATACTAAGGAATTTGGAAGTTTGTAAGAAGTACGATTTTGTCTCTTTATGATGTGCATATTTTATCATCTTTATAATGATAAAATCATCAAGTATCCACTTCACAATAATCTTTCAGAAATACTTTAGGAAGAATCTGTGATATTCACGAAACATTAACGATCACTGGAACACGGAATTCGTTTCTCAATATGTTCCATTAAATTTATTCATTTTCCCTATTGTAAGCCCGAGTCGAAAAATTATAATACTTTTTGAAGCCTGATTCACTCTGTAATACGCAACGAATCAGAGCTAAACCAGGTTTCACTTTTTGACTCGGGAGTACATTCAACTCTTCTGATATTGATTCATGTAATAACAATTTGTTCAAAAAATCATTCTCCCTCTGAAACTATACATCGCTGACATTAATTTCATTATGTCATATTGACAATTATAGGCTCCTCTACCATATTGTACGTATAGCTCAGGTGATTGAGGCGTAAATACGTCGTGAAATTGGACGGGTTCGATTCCCGTAACCACAAGGGTCGAAATCAAGTCAACTTCATCGCAAAGCGAGAGCAGTGAAGAAACAGGAGAAAAAGGAAAAAGGAAGGGGTTAGGAATTTTATTTGTGCACAAGTTCAAGAGTCTTTCCAGACATTTTTATGAATTCTTCAAGACATCTTTGAGAAATCTTGGAGATATCTTAAATATGTCTTGAAGACATCTTTGAGAACTCTCCAAGATATCTTTCCGGATTCTATGCGTGTTTCATAAGATATCTTCTAGAATTCATTTCGATATCTTTCAGAAAGTTTTGCAAGACTCCTCACAAACGCATTGAGACTTCTTGAAGATATCTTTGAGATATCTGAATGTCATTTGGGATATATAGAAAATACAATTCCAATCTATAATCACCCACATTTTAATGATTTTTTGTTTTTCGATTCGGATATGTACTATCCCCCTTGATTCAACATATCCAATATTCTCAGTTCAATCAATCGGTATTATGGCAAATGAGATATTGAATATCCGGACACTAGGGAATTCCATTAGTGATTGAGTAGCAATTGTGACGACTTTTCAGCCTGGAAAAGTTAAATAGAAAAGTAATTTTCCTGCCTTCGTAGCATCCACATGAAATGCACATCAATAATTTCAAATGTTCTTGGTTAAAAGAAGCGTATGTTCTCGTGCTCGTTCTCACAAGAGTATGAGAAAATCTCGGAGAATCGCAGGAGAAAAAAACCGATATATAAAGACGTTCAAGACGATATTTCATTTCGATTTTACGATATGATGACACGATGACCTATATATACATTCATACATGTGTGTAGATATACGAGTTTTCACAAACGGAGAATTCTTGGAACATTTTCTTTGATTCGTTTTTTGTTCCGATATTTGCTGCCGCTGTGAGTCTTGGATCGTTATTCCAAGCCGAAAAATAAGAGAGATCGGGGAGACAGCTCGTAGAAGTTGACGATTGCGACCGAGACTGCGGCATGAAAATTCTCTCGGGCGTTTCTCGCTATCCATTAATTCCATTGTCCTCCCAATCGAGATATCTACACATATACAAACATAAATACTCTCACACGGACGCGGTCACACGTATGGGAGCGTAACGAAAAAGTTGCGATCGAAAAATTCAAGATGGGCTACGGCGTTGATAATTAATCGCGATGGTGGTAGTTTTTTCTGGTACTCCGTGTTTTCGAATTCTCGCTGTACTTGTCGTTCGTACGGAAGACATCGCTTGTTTCTCGCCTTTTTTCTCATTCCAGGTACGTGCTTAAGAGGCCAATCCTCGTCTCCTCCTCATCAACGAATTCGTGAATGTATATTAATGAACGACAAAATTATTATTCGTTTCCAATTGTGCGGTATTTCACACGTGCAGAGAATTTTTTAGTAATATACCGTGTGGAGGATGGAATTCATTGGATATCGATTTCGTTTCCTCCGATATTATTCAGTATCGTTAAGATTCATCGGAGAAAATCATCATTTTTTTCTCCTCTTGCGACAGGGTGGGTTGGAAAGTAAAAGGATGAAATTGGTCTTTTATTCTCCTCACCTTCGGAGGAAAGTTGGACTTTTTTCACGCATATTCGGAAAAAGCAAGGTGAAAAATATATAGCTAAGGAATTGAGATCAAGAGTGTGATGCAAGGTTCAGGATGGATCGTTTATGGCTATACGCAAGGTAACGGATGGACGAGCAACCTTTGGGTAGATGTACATAAAGGTCACACCCCGCTATAAAGCTGAACTACTTTGTCCTGAACAAGGTGGAAGTTACGAAGGCTTGAGTAGTACTAGCCCTGTTCCTTCTATAATCCAATCGAGACCCCAAGATCGTGACCCTCCTCCTTTCTATGGTCCAATATCTTTCAAGGTATAAATAGAGTGTTCAGAAGTAGGTACGAGTACACATTCTTGAATAGAATGTCTTGGAATTTTGTCTGTATCCTGATAATTGAAACATTATTCCATAGATAGTATTGGATTTTCAATCACTCAGGGATTCTCATCAATGTCCTTTCAGCGATTCCCGTACTTTCGATCTACTTCACCCTACTGATTGCATCACGTCAGTCGGTGAATGGATATGGGTTGATACGGGTTGAGTTGGAAGTCCACGTACCAAGAGTTCAGATCTGTTTGAACGTGGTTTCACGAAAGTCTTTATGTAGATTTGAAATATGAATCATTTTGAGGAATCTCGGGATTTCTGATGAACCAGATTTCTGATAAACAGATTGTTTCTGAATACGCTGAGGGAGAATCAATTCGGATAATTAGTTGGCATGCTAATGAGGACATCACAGTAGATAATGAAGTGATTTCGAGAGAAAGCTCAGGATACCCAGAGAACTGTACAAACAGATTGCTGAATGTATGGTTGCTGACGTTTGTAGAAACATCGAAGAATGTATAGTGGAATCCATTGATGGTAGTTCTAAAGACGATGAACACCAATTCTGTATCAAATATCGACAGGTTAATCAGCTCATGAAGAAAGATGCATACATTTGGCCACATATCCAGAATAAATCGAACGAACCTATGTAATACGATGCGTTCTAATGATCGATTCATCTGCAGTCAAACCTGTCAAAGGGAATTCTATTCCCCATCCAATCACACATCCTTCCAATTATTTCTCGTATACGGTCAAGCATTACTCTCCGCGCGCCTCTCAGTCTGTCACGTATCACGTACACTGTAGAGAATAATTGTGAAATTTTGTCCCAAAAAATGGTGGAAACAAAGTTCCTCCATGCATGGAGAATTTTCCATCGTAATTTGGTGAGATTCTCTCGTCGTTTGTAGAGGATTCAACGCCCAGAAGGCAAAATAGGCCCTCAAACAATGAAAAAAACACCTAATTATGATGAAAGAACAATTCTCCTACGATCAGGGGGAGAAATCATAATTTCCTACTGTGTAGGGTGGGAAATCGTGATGACGGATAACATCATTTGAATTTTCACAACAATGGACTGTGATTTCAGGACAATATGACAATCTTATACAACAGCGTTGCAAGAATGATGAATCAAATCCATCCCAGTTATTCAAATTCATCCCTAATTCGCAGCGTACTATGGAATTTGGAGCCAATATTTGATCCAAAATCTGCAAATGAATGCATGTCCATGTAACGCTGTGTCGTCAAATATGATTTTCTCAACAGGAATGAATGCTAAATTTTCGATACAATTTGATCAACCGGTGAATGAACACAGAAGTTTTCAAGATTCTCGTCACGTACGAAATCGTCGATTCATACTTAATTATCAATACAATCATAAAATTCTTCACTATACGTGAAAATCAACGTAAGTGACTGGGACCTCATCATCTCTCTTTTATGATACACCTTTTTTTCATATCTTTTATTTGGATAGGAAAAATCAATGATCTCTTCGAATTCAATTTCCTAAGTAAAATTACCCAAGTTTTTTCTGCTGCGAATAAAAGTCACTAACTGTCAAGAATGATAACAACTTTATTCAACGCAGACAGATATTCTCTCGTAATTTCCCTTCATTTTGAAAAATTACAATCTTCGTATATTCTTGCAATACACGATCGAATAATGGAATTAAAAAGTCATAATGTTACAAGCTGTATATTCCTACTGTGAGAGAAAATTACCCCTGAATCATGATAACAATATTTCCGCACGACGAGTGGATTTCTCAGTAATCCAATACCTAATTAAACTGTTTTCCTTTCATCTCTTTAATGCTTTTGCATTTTGATAAATTTATTTAATATGCAAAAGAATTCTTTTATCTTGATTTCATTATCTTTGTAGATATATTCATGTACTTCTACTGACATAGTGGAAAAATTAGACACGGATGAAAATAAAAGATGATAAATTATGCTTCCATTGAAACTGTGAATTATTGAAACTGTTTCAAGATTATGCCGTGTGTCTGTTTAATTTGGAATGAGCATGAGTTTTGGAACTGAGAGAACATTGTTACAGAACTTTGGGCGAAGTAAATTCTCAAGGAATGAACTTCACATCCGCAAATGAATATCAATATGGTGGATTGTCAATAATGGTAACTAAAATTTGAGATACTTTTTTATTCTTCGGAATTGTTATTCGTGAAGGGTATGGATCAGGATCTCCAGTTTCATCCATTTTCCATTCATTATTCCTGTTTGATAAATGCTTGGATGTTGGAGGGGGTTGGGTGGATATTGGATTACAAAATCCGATGAGACCACGGAAGACTCAACAGGAAAGTGTAAAATTGAGAATTAAACGGAAAATACTTTTGTACATGTACAAAAGGATGATCCTACGTCTGAATGTTTGTGACGGATATTATTCTTCTTTTCAAGCAATTTCACAACCAAAATTCAAGGTTTCAACGGGAAGAAATAATCGAGTAAATAAGATCCCAAAAAGAAACTTCAAAAAAGTGGAAAAATAACGCCAAGTACATGAAAATGCGGTCAATCCTGAAAAAAAAAATCTAAAAAAAGATTCGAACGAAAATTCTCCTACAATAAGAATTCCGATGAGATACAACAGGATATGCTTCACTTAAAAAAAAAGATGTGAAATCAATATGAGCTGCCAAGTACATTCAGTTGTTCAAATTGTATGTAAACGATTTCTTGTATATTGTAACTTCAGTTTGTTGAAATTGTATTCAAAGTGATTTATGATTGTATTGAATTAAAAATATATAGTGGAGTGAAACAAAAATTAGGTTCAACCATTTGACATACTAGAAACAACTTTGACCTATTTGAAACTCAACGTGTTGATTATTTCTGATATGTTTTGAAATTTTTCACATACTAGGAACAGCGCTGAGTTATTCCAAACCAAACGTGTTGGTCGTTTCAAATAGATTTCAAAATCCACGTCAATGCGGAACACTTGGCGCGGCCGATGAAGATTTTAACATCCAACTTTTTGATCACATACTTTCAACAGAATTGTTTGAATACACTTAAGGCTCAAAACTCACGTAATCAGCCCGCCAAGTATTCCGCATTGACGTGGATTTCAAAATCTATTTGAAACGACTAACATGTTTGGTTTGTAATAACTCAGCGCTATTTCTAGTATGTGAAAAATTTCAAAACATATCAGAAACGATCAACACGTTGAGTTTCAAATAGGTCAGAGTTGTTTCTAGTATGTCAAATGGTTGAAACTATTTTCATTTATTATTCTCCTACGGTCTACTCTAACACATTCCTGTAGGGAAAAATGTTAACACTTCTCTAATATTTCACTCATGGGTCGTTCTTTTGAAACTTCACTGAGTTGTTCTAAGAAAAATTCTGAGCAGGAGACCTCTTCTATAATTTTTCTAATTCGAAACTGATATTTGCGGAGGAACCTAAGTAGCACAACAGGTTAGAAATGCTGAGAAGGTTCTTGGAAGTTCTAATCATGTTTTATGAACATTCTTAGAATCTTCGAATGAGACTGTTTTGGATAAGTATATTCTGTGCACATTCTCAGAATATATTTTTCGAATTTATCCAAAACAGTTTCATCTGCATATATTCTATGCATGATCACGGAATGAACGCAGAATATTTGAAATTTTCCTGTGCTACTTGGGAATAAAAACATGATATTCCATATCGTGTCCACTTGAAGAAATCTACGGTTTTTATGATTCAGATTACCGAGACTCTCTACTCTGTATCTTCATTATCGCAATCCGTAGATTCCTTCTCCTCTCGAATACCTATCACAAATTGCACTGATTCCCATGATGGTAAGGTAATTGAAGGAAACTGTCAGGATCACATCTGATGATAAACGTTTTGTGAAAGTCGATATTACAGAAACAGGGTTATCCAAGTAGATAAAGTAGAAAAGCTCTCTCACTGAAAGTGATTCGTTGTCGATAAAACAGTTCTTCCTCTTGATATTTTTGGTACCACCACCGAAGGAGGGAAGCACATTGTAATTGCAAAATTTTAATACAAACCACAAGAGAGGTGATCGTTTCGTAGTTTTGAAAGAATTTGAATGTTCAATTCAAATAAAAAAATGATTCATTATCACAGTCGATTTACTGAATGCATTGCTCTGAAATTTCAAACTGCGTGTGATTTTGTTGATGATATCACCCCGAAGAGAACATGAAGCTTCAGCGAACGTTCAGATCAGATGCGTATAGATCGGGCCGAAGGTTCATCAGAACTTTTAGATTCACAAACGTTTGACAAAGGTTCTACGGACGTTGAAATGTCTGCCTCGAAATACGTTCAGGAAGCATAGATGGAACGTTCGCTGAAGGTTCATCGCAGGTTTGACAAAGCTTCACAAAAATATCTATAATTATATTGATTTTGATCAATTTATATGAAAAATAAATTAATTAATAAACATAAATTATTATAAATTAATCTGAGTATAGATATTTTTGTGAACCTTCCTCAAACCTTCGAAGAACCTTCAATGAACGTTCCATCTATGTTTCCTGAAAGTGTTTTGAGGCGGACATTTCAACGTTCGTAGTACTTTTGACAAACGTTTGTGAATCTAAAAGTTAGTTTTCATGAACCTTCGATCCGATCTATACAGATTTAATTTGAACGTTCGCTGTAGCTTCATGTTCTCTTCGGGACTCATCATTGGGAAAATTCATCTTCAATTTCGATTCATTCTCTCCACCTTGAGAGCCAAAATTGTCAGAAACAATGAAACGTTTGGTTGAATAGTCGCAACACAATACTCAATTCACTCAACTAAATATTCATTTAATCAAAAAAATATTCAATTTTGTATCAAATATCTTTATAACGGAATCGATATTCAACTGATCCAATAAAACTTTGGTTGCGGCTATCTAATTAAATATTTCATCGCGTCCAGAAATTTTCCCACTTGTTTTGTAGAAAATATACAGTTTGCGTTCCGTTGCACGGAAAGACCGGGTCTATTAATATTTAGAAAAACGACTGTCGATTTAGGGAAAACGAGGATTGCTGAAAAATATTCCTCGTAAGTCTACTAAAAATTCGTAGTCGATGTATGAACAATTGATAGTTCCACTGTGAAAAATACCAATGAATATATCAACTGTTAATATCAGGTTGGCAACTAAGTAATTGCGGATTTCACTCATAGGTGGTGTCCGTTGAATTTTTAGGTTTGCAGACGTAGTACAAATGTAAAACACATCTTGTTATTTGATAGTTGGCAATTCAGCTGTCAATCAGTCACAAAAGTTTTTTGATCATTTGCGTAGTTTTCGTTTGGCGTTCGTTGAAAAATGGAAAATCAAAAGGAACGTTTTCGTCATATTTTGCTTTTTTATTTCCGCAAAGGGAAAAACGCATCGCAAGCTCATAAAAAGTTATGTGCCGTTTATGGTGACGAAGCCTTAAAAGAACGGCAGTGTCAAAATTGGTTTGCCAAATTTCGTTCTGGTGATTTTTCACTCAAAGATGAAAAACGCTCTGGTCGTCCAGTTGACGTTGATGACGCCCTAATCGAAGCAATAATCGATTCGGATCGTCACAGTACAACACGTGAGATTCAAGAGAAACTTCATGTATCACATACATGCATTGAAAATCACTTAAAACAACTTGGCTATGTTCAAAAACTCGAAACATGGGTTCCTCACGAACTGAAAGAAACGCATTTAACGCAACGCATTAACATCTGCGATTTGCTAAAGAAACGTAATGGAAATGATCCATTTTTCAAACGACTGATAACTGGCGATGAAAAATGGGTTGTGTACAACAATATCAAGCGAAAAAGATCGTGGAGCAGGCCAGGTGAACTAACTCGAACGTCAGCAAAAGCTGATATTCATCAAAAGAAGGTTTTGTTATCAGTTTGGTGGGATGACAAAGGAATTGTCTACTTTGAACTCTTACCACCCAACCGAACGATCAATTCTGATGTATACATTGAACAACTAACGAAATGAAACAATGCAGTTGAAGAAAAGCGGCCCGAATTGACAAATCGAAAAGGTGTTGTATTCCATCATGACAATGCAAGGCCACACACATCTTTGGTCACTCGGCAAAAATTATTGGAGCTTGGTTGGGATGTTTTGCCACATCCACCATATAGTCCTGACCTTGCACCATCTGATTACTTTTTGTTTCGATCTTTCCAAAACTCCTTGAATGGTGAAAACTTCAGTAATGATAATGATGTCAAATCGTACTTGATTCAGTTCTTTGCTAATAAAAACCAGAAGTTTTATGAACGTGGGATTATGATGCTACCTGAAAGATCAAAGAAAGGCAAAAGGTCATTGATCAAAATGGGCAATACATTACAGAATAAAGTTATTTAGTTCCATGAAAAAAGTGTCTTTGATTTTCTAACAAAAATCCGCAATCACTTGGTTGCCAACCCAATATTTTGACTACGAATATTTTTCAGCGATCCTCTTTTTCCTAAATTGACAGTAATTTTTCCAAACGTTGATAAATTCTTTCCAAATATCAATAGATTTGGTCTTTCCGTGTGTTTGTTCGTCAAAAATAGGTCGGAAGATTATATAAAAACACCATTACAGCTTCTAGAAGGAATAGTACAATAGAAGTTGGAACAGGACGAGAATTGTATATGATTCTCATATATTCTATTCTTGTTTTATATTCCCTTACAACACAGATCTTCTCAGTAACTTGCTCAGAATATGTCAAATGTGTTTTCTGCATGATAAGCACAAATTAAAATACATTAAATACATTTCCCAATAAATTTTCATGCCCAATTCTGTGGCAAGGGGTCACAGAGACCTCCTACTCAGCGTTTCATGTCTAAAAGATATCTCAAGTCAAATTTAAGAAGTCTTGTGCAACACGAAAAGATACTTTGAAAATATCTAAAACAATTCTGACTTCTAGAAGATTTCTATAAGATGTCTAAAAGATATCATCCCGAAAGAAAAGTTTTAGATCTTCTAGAAGATATCTGTTAGATGGCTTTTAGAAGTAAGAATTGTTTCAGATATCTTGTAAATATCTTTTCGTATTGCGTAAGACTTCTTAAACTTTTCTAAATAGTTTCTCAAGGTATCTTGAAGATCAAAAGTGCTGTGTGGGCTAATGAGTTTGATATAATGATTTCAAATAAAATTATCATTCCCGAATAGAATTTTACGCGAAATCGATTCATATCTCTCAATTTGATAAGGCTGCACCTCAGTGTACTATCATCTCCATTCTTGGAAATCATGCAAAGATACTTTCAACATATCGGCAATTGATATAATTTTTTAAGCTATCAAATAGAATTGAAAATCATGAAAGTACACCCATGAATCAGATACGGAGTCAGATTTCATTTATGCAGAAGGTATCAATTTGTATTGTGAAGTGAAGTAGTATGAACGTATTATATATCAGCCAGAAATCGTAGGTATTCATTTCGAAATGAGGTTTCGAACTGTAAACTAGAGTTTCGTAACCGGTAACTGTAATCATCTCTTCACGTGAAATCCTCAAGAATCATTAGTTAATGAAGCATTTGAAATAGTATATATATATATATAATTCGTAAATATCAAAATTCATAGAATCCCCATAACATACAGATCAATAGGTATCACACAATCATTTCAGATCAATTCTGTTATGATTCATGATGTAAATTTATCTACCGAGTTTATCTCTTTAGTGAATTATTATAAATCTTTATATTCTCGTCAACACAATGCCTCTACGTTCGTTATTTCATCAACCCATTCCATTCACAGTACTGTGCTGCAGAGCATTTACACTTCACTTGCCTCGATTCTCTTTTTGTTCACCCCTTTTGTCGTTCACGTTCTAAAGCCATATAGTGTTGTACTATATTTAAGTGGTGCTTTTTGACCCCGAAACTTATATTGTGAAAGCATAGACTGTTTTCCACGCAACTCAAAACAACATGCTTCAGAATAAATAGGGATCGTGAGGGAGAAATTAATACTGAAAACAAAACTTTTTTGCTGGGCAAAAAAGAATATTCGGCACTTTGATTTGATTAATTTTCATTGGAAATAATTTGATATCATCCTTCGTATATGATCAGGATTCTCCAATGCATATCTTTCACAGCACTGAACGGACCGTAGGATCTCTTCCTGGCTGCATTCGATCATTGTTCTCATGGTGAAATAGAGCGGAGAACAAAAGTCATTGACAATAGGAAAACTTTGTGAGTTAAAAGAGTCTATTGGAATTGGAATCAATCAATTGTGACGTGGATGATAATCCTGTTCTCCATCGGAAAGTTGAAATTCTGAAAGTCCGAATTCTCAATTCATTCAAAGGTCTTTGGGAGCATCTGAAATCTTCGAAAATCTTTTCCTGGGATACATCTTCATTGTGAGCTTTCCATAGAATAATGAATCTTCTACTGTATGAAAGTTTGCTATTTCTCCACGTTTTATAGACCTTGTATCGTAATATGCATTTGTAGCAAATGGAAGACGATGGGCAATATACATTCCGAATTTCATCCTCATGTTATTCAATTATCAGTATGTATATTCGATGAGAGAATTCTACTTCAATATTGGAAGACAGCATTCAATAAAACAATATGAATATTGACAATACAATACAGAAACTTATAGAACTCTCTCTGATATTCTGAAAGATCAGCATCAAGTACAATGGAAAGAGATGACAGTGAAACACGAAGTCAATCAAGCGAATAAACTGATAAGGGGATAATCGTAAGATATTGCTTTCTATAAGCGTTATTGAATAGCGTGGCATTAAATCTCTCCTTATAGTTGTCATGCATGCAAGTATATATGTAGCATAACTGTTGTGTATAGAATTGTGTCGTTAAGCTACGTTTGACTGCTTTCAGTGAACATAACATTTCAATATAATATGATGTGCTTGGGAGTTCTTCCATACGAATATGTATTCAACGTTATACAGGAGAGATCTCATAGAGAAAATAAGAATTCATCGAAGAAGAACATCGTACTTCATTATTGGAATACATAATCATTCTGAAAGAAATGTCTCCGTACGACAGTATAATTCGATGAATTCGAGGCAATAAATCACAGGGAATCGAAGCATTGTTGTATGCATTTTCACACATTTCATATTGAAAGAAGACGTTTCTTCAATTAAAAAATAAATAGACGAAGGAACTGCAACAAACCATGAGCGAAAAAATGGAAAAGCCAGAAGGTGATGATACGTTTCTCGTTTGTCGTACGTACAGACGACAGAAAATAAAGAACAGAACAAAATTGAAAGAAAAAAAAGAGAAGAAAATACAACACCGGTGGAAGAGTACGGTGTTTGTGTTGTATTATTTTCTTTTAGTGTACGTTTTTCTTAGAGCTTTTTTTTCACTGACATTGGAGAGTGATTAAAAACTTGATCCTCGTGCTCGCCATCCCGCCTATTCTCTTCTTTCTTTCGTTTTTCTACACCTCTCTCATTTTAACAATACGCATTCTTTTGCTCTGTAACCATATCTTCTTCTTGTTCTTGTTCTTCTTCTGTCTTCACCTTCGATGCCGATATAAAAAAACGGACAGTATGGGATAGTAATTGTTGTTCAGAAAAGAACTAGGATGAGGAAATAGGCAGACAAGAGGACTAAATGTATATATATATATATATAGAAGAGAAGGTATGCAAGGTATTGTGAAGTCTAGACTCCTCAATATGGAAAGTGTGAAAAGAAAGAATACACGACAAAGTTCATAAGTTGGTGATACGTATACATACCTACGCATGAATCAGGAGGGAGGATGAAGAAGTTATTAGAAATACCGTAACAGAGTACAATACAATCCACCCGAACAACCCTTCTTTTCTTCGCAATATCAATGGGGGAAGTGAGAAAGGTACGATCATTCATTTTTTCTTTTCATCCTCTTATGTATCATGGCATCAACTCTGTCTCTCCAATATTCGATTTTATCCTCCATCATCAAGTCTTATAAAAGATTTCGAAGATAGACGTCTAGAAGGTGTTGGAATTGAAGCTGATATCTATAGAACGGAGCACGTGCCGTACAGAGCATTCCATTCTCAAAAATTCAGTTGTATATTCCATAAATATATCGATACATGCCTGGATCTACACCATATCATCAGTTCTTTTCCGAATAGAGTCAAGAAATATGCGAAATCTTTCGAAGGAGCGAGAACTCGCAACAATTTGTAATTTGAATGCATCGAATATATTTGAAAAACTCCAATCAATGGTGTTTCAATATCCCTTTTCTTCCCCGAGTACAAGAAGAATATTACTTTTCATTGACGTCGAGGGGTATTGTACGAAGATGCAGCAACTGAGGTAACAAGAAAGATATTCTAGTATCTTTTAACTCGACTGGTTGTTAACGTCGATGGTGGCAACGTCAGTGGTAGAATCATCGTTGTTTTCGAATCGAGTACCCAGGACAAAGGAATACTCCCCAACTTGTAAGAATGAGAAGAAGTGTGAAGAGGATGGAAAGAGAGAAATAAAAGAAGCGCTGAACCGATAAGTGCGAGAAGACACCGGGTTTAGAAAATGGGGTGATACGAGGTTGGGGAAACGATCGAGTGAGATATCGATAAATACGGATGAGGACGAACCACGCAAAAGAAAAAGAGATTGTTATTGAGGGAAAAGAAATGAAGAGTGTTGTAAAACAGTTTTCGAATGTTCGGTCGGGAGAAAAGGAATAAATAAATTGACTGTAGGTTTATTCATACTGTGATTAGCGAAGGAAACATGCGTGACAATTATACGAGGTTTGGTTATAACGCTAGAACGCAGAACAGGGAACAGTCGCAGTCATCACGATATATTTTGCATGAGAATACAATCAGTGCAATTCAGTCTGGGGCGTAGATACGAAGCATATCAGTGTGAAATCTCTGTGTCCATGCATGCATAACGATAAGTCGAATCCTTGATTGAGAATATGGTGGAGCCACGATCGAAGAACGTTTATGAATAGAGCTAATTTATCCTACTGTCCTATAGTACAGTTCTTGCAAACTAAGTACAGTTATCAACGTTCCAATGGAATATACTTTCTACTGATTATTCGTTTTCTTTTCCCTTCATTCAAATTGAATCAACGATGTTTTCTGAGATCAGAATTGAAGTACGTGCTTCTGGAATTTAAACTTACAACCTTGCGTTTCGTTAGAGACAAGGGAATGATCCTCATTGAAACCTCAAAATTTCCGACAAAACTAGAACTGAATCTGTACCTATTCCCTATCAGTCTATAGTAATCACTGATTCCACACTGGTGGATATACTAATAATAACTGATCAATCCACTGATGTAGACTCGGAGAGGGATTTTCAGTTTTCTCATAGTCGATTGACTGACAAGAAGGTTAATCAATCAACCGCGTAATTGATGCGTTTTCTCGATGGATAAAGATTCAGTTCGAGATAAGAACATCTGACGGGGAAATTTTTAATCAGTCACTTTCCGAAATAAGAGTAGTAAGACACAATGAAGGTGAGAGAGATAATGGCGTGTAAAAATAAATGAGGAATAAAGTTGTAACAGCAAATGGATCGCTCGAGCGCCAGAATTGAATGATGATTTTTTAATAACTCAAGTTTTACGTAATTCGAGAATAATTTGTTCAACTTATTCGGACAATTGAATTTTAAGATCTTCGAAAGCAGAGCGGATGAAATTTCTATCGAGTGCATCTATCTTGTTTTATTCTTCCTCAAATTTTCGAGATGTACTCAATGATTAGACTCCCTCACTTGTATCTGACTCCTTGAAATCTGTCCCTCGAGGAACTTGACGTTCATTTTTCTCTGTCTCCTGACTTTCTTTTGATGAGATCGCTTAAATCTGAAACTTGAGATTATGAGAAAAGTTCGTGTAACGTGTAATAACATCATCTTCTTTTACCGATTGGATAGAGTATGTTTACGGAATCTTTGTATGTGTCATTTTAATTGAGTATCAAAGCTCATACAAATGAACAGGTGGGGAAGTTTGATCAGTCAGAGTGAAGATTTCCTACAGTTGGAGATAGGTCATTGTGGAATGTTGAAAAAAATGATTATATCAATAATGAGGTGATGGACTAATTCCAAGTTCTCCCAAACTTTCTGATCTTCGTGACTGAGATGACAGGAGAAAATTGAGACGTTCGTTATAAGAAGAGTTTGTCTCATTCGAATTAGTATTTGGTATCTTTCTGCCAAATATTTCTTGAACTTTTCAGAGATGATTGTGTGACGTTTCAAAAATCTTCCAACGCGTTGATGATATTCGTTATCATAATTCCAACAATTAATCCTCCTTCCCCCCCCCTAAAAAAAACCTTCTTGCATGTCGGATTTAATGGGAGTGAGGAAACACGTGTCTTAGAATATTCAATCAAGACTAGAAAACGGACTCGAGTTTGAATAACATTTATTACAAAATTATTTCAAGAATTGCACTGATCAATAATACAGAAGAAATACTTGAAATGTAATTATAACATAATAAAGAACAGAACCCAGTTAGCATACGCACATTCTGAGAATGTTCTGAGAATATACATTGAGGATATTCAAATATTATATGTAGATTCTTATGACGTGCGAATATATTCTGCGCATATTCTCAGAATGTTTGAATGGAACTGTTTCAAATATTCTCAGAATATGGTACCATGGATATTGTGGGAATATTAAAAAAAATGCTGTTGAAATAGGAATTCCCATCAATATGACTTCGGCATGTAACCGCAAACTAATTGACAATGAATTTTTTCAATCATTACCCTAGTAGAAATTTGATCAGGCATTCTCTATTTCTAATAAGGTCCTGATCAGGTTAGAATCCGGAAACCGTGAATGAGGAAAATCTTATGAGTCCCTTACAAGGAACTTATCAGATTTCCCTAACAGGATTCAAATAGGGTGGTAACGCAGGGATTTAATAGGGTTCGGATGAGGTTTCCATAAAATCGAGCGAAATAGGGAAAACCGTAACGAAACCTGATGAGGACGTGATAGGAAATCAGGTATGCCTCGTCAGGCCCTGGTATTTTCCCATACAAAATTTCTACTAGGGTACACATCTCAGTAATATTATGGATTTACATGGACGAATGAGATATTTATCATCGCAACAGGCAATCATAACATATACGGTCTCACATGGCACAAATGTCTCAGTTATATCTCTAGAATGTTCTGTGATATTTTGGAGACATTGTAATATCGCCAGAATATTCTGGAGACATTACTGAGACACTTGTGCTATGTGGGGTATTTCCTGATATTTTATTACACTTTTGATGATTATTTCTCGCACGTGACACTCTTAGAGAACATTTGGAATTTCAAAATGCACACTTATGAATTCATCATTCCCCAAATAAATTAAAATAATATATTGTCCATGAGTCTGTAGCCTAAAGTATACACTACTAGAGCGAACATTCCATATTGAAACAATGTCGCAAGACGGTCTTGTCTGTCCGTACAGAGAGGACAGAAAAATAAGCGGGTCTCTCTTCCTAGTGATTCTTGATTGATTGTAACAACGAGATTAACAATATTTTCCGTTGAGGCAGCCAATGAACATGACATAGAGAGAGAGAGAGATCGTCCTGACTTCTATAACTATTTCACTTGACATGCTTCGAATCACGTTTTTGGTTAGATGTTCGCTCCAGTACTGTAAGCTCTGAGGTCTGTATACAAACTTATAGTGTGTTGACAACATCATCCGCCATCACTGAATTCCTGGCATCACGATACTTGCGCATGCGCTGCTCATAAATCTCCCCACAAATTTTGTACGCATATTGTGTGAACGTTCCAACAATAACCGAAATAGAATATTTACAGGTTTTTTACACCTTATGTGAGAATATTCGATGAAGTACCTACATTTTACGGATGGTGTGAGAATATTCTCAAAATATTCTGTGTTACATGCGGGCAATGCGTTTGAAACCGAGTGGTTCACAAACGACATCTTTAGATTTGACGAAAATAATACGATCAAGTGAATTGTACAAAATGATATTGAGCGCGCACGCGATGTATCGGTTCGAACGAATAATCCCTCAAGATCTAGCAGAAATATGTCATCCTAAAAACTCTAGCGATAACACGGAGAGAAATGGATTCTTAGGGGTATAAGAAATATTATAAAGACAAGAATATTTCATACTAAGCATGAGGACAAGGATCTAGATTCTAATCACAAGTATACATTCATTATAAAGATGTTTACTTCGAGGTAGTAAATGTATTTTTGACCCAGTAATATACTATTTCATTGAAGGCAAGAAAAAAGGTTAGTTCCCATTATAATATAGGATTCTCACAACTACTATCTCCGGGTGCTTACAGTAAGGAAACAATATTATGGAAATAAAAAAAAAAAATTATTCCGCCGGATGTGAACTTGGGCTCATAACGTCACAGTCGGTCACCTTCACCGCTCAGCTACCGACGCTCGCTTGAGTACAAGTATTGTAGCTGTACTTGGAGTACATCAGATCTTCAAACGATGTAAATTTCAAGAAACTTATGGTTCGCACTTGATTTTCGTTGAAAAGGGAGATTAAAAAGATTAATGAAAGATGGTTATTCATCGTAACTATATATTTTGTTGGTCCTTATGATACTATTGATGAAATATCCATTTGATCACTCCAAGCAACCGAGATTCTTATGGATAAAATATGGATTCTAATGATAACTATAGATTTTGTTGGTCAATATAATACTATTTTTAAAATCTGCATTTCATTACTGTAAATAACAGAGATTCTTACGATTAAAATACAGATTTCAACGGTAAGTATATTACTTTTATGATAAACATATTTTGACCGTAAGAATCTTGTATTTTAGGACTAAAGAAATAGTTAATACCTCTAAGCATACAGATATTAACGGTTAGTATCCACATTTCTATAATACGATTTGTATAATCCATTTCTCTCCGTGAAGGAAGTGAACTACGGGTCAATATTCACGGTCAACTAGTCTTATGAACGCGTGTTGTAAGAAAAATTAGGGGACCTCAGAGATCTAGATCATCAGGGACCATCCTTAACTAGCTCTATGAATAACTTGGTGGAATAACCAATCCGTTTCCCCGCTCCTAACCAATCCATCTGGATGTTTGCAAAAGATCCGATGAGGAATTTTGTTATGCGACAAGGCTTCGACAACCAATGTTGCCAAAAATACCCGACTTACCAACGGTATGCACCATCAAAAAATCCTCGCTAATTGGAATGACCATAATATCGGCTTGAATTGGAGAATCTCTCTGAACACGGTTATACGCATGGTCCAGGATTACGTACCGTAGTCTTCGCTCCACACCTCGCTATATATCCTGAGAAATATATTCCTACTTGGCGCTCTCGAGGCGACAACGTGCGATGCCTGGCGGATATGAACAGTACTTCAAAATGTGGGGAAATCCACGCGCGAGTGCTGCTTTTATGTTCTGTCTTTTGTTATTTGGATTATGCACATCGTGCGTACCGCGTGACTCCAGAATTCGGGTGGCGACCAGATGATATCATTACTGCCTCGAATGTTCACGATCTGTCATTTTTCGACAGGTTTCTTCGTAAATGGTCCAAATAAAATGTTCCAAAATAACATCTTTGAGCATTTCGCAGGAATGTTGCATGTTTCAGAAACATTGCAAAGGTGTCATTCTGACACACTGTGGGAAAATTCTTTATGGGAATTCAGAAAATGTGCCTCTGGTTGTTTATAGTACAATCTCATTGGTCTCATGACAGGAATATCGGATATAAACTCATCAATTCAATGTCATTCAATTTATGCATCTGTAAGGTGACCATCTGTAAAGTCGTGCAGTAGCTCAACGGTTAGGGTATTAGATTTCAGTCGGTAGGCAGGTAGGAATATGAGTTCAAACCCCGTTAGGTAGGATATAATTTCTTCTTCCCCTACATGAGTTGTCAAGTTCCTGGATGACCTTCTGACATGAAGAATGTACAGAATCACTACTACAAAATCTCTATCAAGGAAAAGGAAAAAAAAATTATGATTTTTTAATTTTAGCGACAAATTCGCAGGAATTTCTTGGTGAATCTTTACAGTGCAGGAAAATCTGATTGGAACCGATTGATTCAGTCGACATTATTTTTCAATTTTTTCCCCAAAGTATGTAGGATAATGCCGATTGATTCTCAAAGGAAAATTCAATGAGAAATCAGCTCACTCAATAAGAAATTTCCGATGCAGAAACTTCATTCGTTCCCATTGAATTTTTTCCAATGAGAATGAATGAGAATTTTTAAGCGGGGATTTTAGATAATAAAATCGAGTATTGTCAAGCTTTTGTTTTTTTCTTACTTATCCTACGGACATATTGAATGACCTGGTATGTGAATCCACAATTGCTTAGGATGCTGATTAGCTACTCCTTTTTTCCTCAGAATAAAGCCGTCAATGAAGCAATATTTCACAGCCATTATTGTGTCACTGATCATTAGGAAAAATGAAAAAACATAGTCCTCGCAGATTATCATAGCAGTTAGAAACATTTTTTGATCCCCTCATTGCACACCGTTTCGGAGTATTCTATCCTTTCAAACGATTCAAAGTAATATAAACACAACTGTGGAAAATGGAAGCATATTTGTATACCCTAGTTATAACCTGAGAGGATTTGAATACATCAATTCGGTACATCTTGAAACATGATATATTTATGAAACAAATAAAATTTCAATTACTCTAACCACAGTGTTCGATCTCTCACCAGGGAACTCGGACAATACCCGATTTATCAAGGAATTGGATGGATTCCACTACGCAATGCATGGTACGCGTCACAATGCATTAGCCGCAGTCATATTCATTATTCTATAATCTCTGCCATCTACAATACAGATTAATGATCGAATCTCCATACACGGTTACTTTTGCATGACATAGAATATATTAACACACCCGTATGAGATTCAATTTGTAAAATGATGTCTGTAATTTTCATCAATGATCCCTGCCCCCATCCCATTTATACGTATCCATGATTGCCGATGAAGGATCTGATATTCACAACTTTCAATAAAGTGGATTTATTTTGTTATCTTCCCGAGGAAATATTATCCATTCTCGACTCGAAAAATTCTCCCCTTCGTTCATTATGATGTTCAGAATAATTAGTTATGCGCGTTCGGTTTGTAATTCGAATCCATTTTGAATATTTAGAGCGATACACGTGAATGATGTTTTTAATCCCAACCTGTAGAGAATTCAAACCGCAGCATCGATTAGTCGATTGAACGGCGTGGTGTTCGTTTTTTAGTGCGAATTCATTTTATGAAATTGGAAAATATTTGGGGTTGGTAATGGTCCTTGAACGAATCAAGGATCCACGGTCCAGAGTTGTGTTCTTCAATATACCTGCAAAATGATTAAAAGCTCTCCTGGATAGTGTGGAAAATTTCAGAAACTGAGAGGAACAATCAATCGAATTTAGCTGGTGACAGCAAAAACCACGGAACCATAGAAAAAACAACATTCGAGTTGTTATTTCGATGATTCAAAGCTTAAACATGAATTTCGAATTCCATCAATTTTTGCAAGTTCATTTGCTGAGCTACACGGAGAAAAATAATACAATAGAAATTACAACATTTTCTAGTGAAGTCATACTATTAGGTCTCATATCTTGAGAAATACTCCTCAAATATGGGATCAAATGTTACAATTGCAATAATTTTTACTACATTCGATAGAAAGGGAGCCTCTAAGACCGTCAGGCAATTGTGAGGACATTTGACAAAATAGTACTATTTTACTGTATTATTTTTCTCCGTGTAGGGTTTAGTGAAAGGAAACATCCATGTACGATATTTCAGTGATTGATCCAATATTTTCTTTCTGATAAGGCAAATGAGTATTGTTAACATATAGATCAGTAATCCATCACATTTGGACATTCCATGGTAACATTTCGTTGTCAAGCTGCGTACAGCATTAACGAGTGTGTGAATAATCCCGTTAGTTTTGGCCACTAAAGAAAAACGAAGCACAAAACGCATGGAGCGCAACACAACGTACACTGTTGGAAATTTCTGCATTCATTTTAATGTTTTCGCTTGAAGTTTTTTTCAAGTACGTGCATGAATTCAGTTTTATACACATTTTACATTGAATTTAATGTGAACTATAGCATAATCTATAGTCTTTTCATGTTTTTGTACATTCAATTCAATGTAGGATGTGTATGAACCTGATTTTATGTACATAATTGAAAAACACTTCTAGATATTTCTGATAGTGTAGTACAGATGGTATGATGCCTCATCAACTGCGTCCAACCTAAACGGGTAGTTCCACTTTTACATGCCAGGTGTCTCACGTTGTCACCGCGCTTCCCAGAAATAAGAGTGAATCCAAGTGAATATAAGAGGAGGTGTCTCATTTCATCAACGTGTCAATAATGATCGAATGCGCTAGTAGGTCTTGATAAAGTACATTTTCTGGAGAAAATTAACGTGCTCTTTTCGAGTCTGTGGATATCTTATACTTATCTCGTCGGGTTAGTTCAATATAGCGACTTTGTCCCGTAAAAACATGGGAATTTGCGGATTTCATGTTGATCCATCGTGAATTAAATTAGGTTCATGAACTTACGAATATTTTAAACTTGAATCGGATGGAATTTTCAGTTGCACTTTGAGGTTACATCAACAGTTTTGGAAAATTTATACGGTGGACGGCTCACGGTGGAGCCAAATTTCAGAAGATTGGACACAGCGACAAGAAGTTTTCGAATTCGCATGAAATCTGGTACTCGGAGGTTCTTAGCATCGCTGATTACGAATCTGTTGTTAAAATTTCCGATAGAACTCCCCCGGTTCCTCGTTCGGGTGTCATCCGGGGTTCAGGGCTACACCCGAATACCAATTTGACTTCGCTGCAAGGTTGTCAGGCAGGGTCAGGGGGCATAAACTCAAATTAAAAGTTTTCAGACGGATTCCAGCGCTGCCGTACGGTACCTCCATTGAAGTAAATTTCCATGAATAGGCCAACACAAATGATTGACAAATCATAAAAATTGTTCAAGTACACGGCAAAAAGAAAGCATCACTGGTTACTGTGAATGACAGCGATCGGTTGAAAAACAAATGATAACACGCTTGGATGATGAGGATTAGCGCGAACACAGTGATGGGTATTGTGATGAAATTCGTCAGTGCTGACTGGACAGTAATGAGGACTGAGAAACGCAGTACTGCATGGAATGAATTTGAGTTTCAATGTATTTTTGTGTTTCACAGTAACCATTGCTGTTTTCTTTTTTCCGTGTAGTGTTAGTGTATCTATGAAAATTACTTCAATGGAGGTACCGTCCGGCGACGCTGGAATCTGTCTAAAAATTTTTCATTTGAGTTTATGCCCCCCTGGGCAAGGTTGACAGGAGGTTCCTAGTTGACTCCTGTCAATTGCCATCTAATGTTTAGGAGATTCGTGAGGAGCACACCTTCATTGATCAATATACGTTCACTCTGATCAAATCTATTATTGTTTCACAATAAAACCCATATTTTGCTTGCAATAACGGATGATTAATAATATGTAACTCGCATTCCCTCTCTCGTGAATCCTGAAACCGGCGAGCAAGAGGCAAACGAGAGCTAATTGAAGCGAATAATGGGAATCAATGCAATTCAACGACACAAGCAAAGATTTAAACGTTACAACTTGGCGGAGGTATGATCATTGTCAATATATGATGACCTAAAGTCATGTCATCAGTTCAAACTGGAGTGAAATTTATTCAATTATTGAATTATTTACAGAACGGTTTGGGAATAAATTGCATATTGATTTTGATCATTTTTTCCCCGTCTGCTTCCTTATCTGTAATATCAGAGATCCAAATGTACTCCACCAAGAATTCATAACTAATATGATTATCAGACACTTGAAACATTGATGAAATTCTTCAGAGGAGTTCAATGGCTATCTAGAATATTTTTGCTACTCGAGAAAATAAATCATAATGCGCTTTCAATAATCATTTTCAATGAAATTCGATGATTTTCTCAGTAAATTAACGATCTGATACCTGTATGTAATAGTTCAACAACGAACTTCATCTTACAATCGATGACATTTCTATACTGGAATCCATTCAAAAATCATCGCATTGTATTCAATGTATTATGAATTAAACGGACCGTATCTAAACACCATTGTGCAACAAAATCAAAGCAGCAAGCGATTTTCCCACTACCGTATATTCTGGTCAACGATAGTGATCAAGTGTTAAAGTATCCTGTAGGAGAGAAGGGATCGAGATCCGGAAAGGAAGGAAAACGTAATTAGGATGAATTGTGATCCCCAGCGATCCCCTTTCGGACCCGTTATTTGAACTACTGTGCAATAATAAACCTTGTAGATGTATCCGCTGTATCCAACGTATTTAATGCTGATGGGGACAGAAAGTGAATTCGCTATGTTTTCTTTTTCATTCCTGCAATATATATATATATATATACACACAATTGTGTTAGCGATCTTTGACGATCATAAATTCAGATGATAGTCCCACGGAGTCTTTACTGCTTCGTCTTCAGTTGAAGGAACTGAACTTTATGCACACCTACTTTCTCTAATTGCTGGTCGTCAAGACCACCACTAAATTCTCTTGACAGAATCAGCCACACCCCGTCTAGAACTCATCAGGGTAAAAGTCTGTAAGACGGAAACATTTCAGAGGGTAGAACGATTGGAAGAATAAGTAATGGTAAAAATTACCTCGCCGTTCCAACATCCCTCTAGATCTTCATAACTCGTTTAATTTCGTTAATACTTTTTCGGTCGCAATTTTCTTCGACTATTTACGATGATTTCTTTTATTCGATTCCGATTAGAATAATTGCCGATTGTGCAGGGTAGGAGGGCAGGACTATCTCTGATCGTGAGATCGAATTAGATAATGGTTAAAGTGATACTTGGAGGATCAAATTAGGGGTTCATTTTAGAAAATGATACAGGGTAGAATAATTCCGGAGTGTAGCGTAGTGAAGTCCATTCCAAGGTACGTGAAAAATCGCGTGTGCGTGGTACCTACGTGGTATGTACCGTGGCTTTTCAGTAATAGCAAGCGCGATAAGAATAAGAACTACCATTAACAAACGACACACCTCCCCGCTGTGAGGAGAATACAGCGAGATTAAGGGGTGTGAACAATTTGATATTGAAATTCTCAAGTATCGATTATTATACGTAACACCAATTGAACTCATTTGAGTACATATTGATGGGAATTCAATGTCACCATCGATTTCAAAACTTCAAACGATTCTTTTATAAGAGAGGGAGATATCAAAAATCCTGTATCAATTCCTCCCGTGATTGACTGATCGAAAACGTGAATGAGGAGAATGAAAATTGAACTCAATTATCATGTAAAATTCTCATATTCATGAGATTTTTCTTATTTCCACCAACATTTTCCATTCACTATTCGTCAATATCATTCAAAGATTCATTATGTCTTATTCTTTGTAGAATTCTTCTGCATTTTCATGGGAGGCGATGAATTGAATCGGGAAGAATGAGAAATAAAACAATAATACAAACACGCGCACGGCAGAAGGAATAAAATCATTTAGAAAATCAGGTCAGAGCATCGAACAAAGCTATGACTGGGGAAGAAAGAAAATATAAAAAGAACGCACTTTGACCATCCTCGTGTTAGTGCCTATCAATTGTAATAGCAAACTGGATGTCTCGTCTCTGGAATGGTGAATGATTTTTTTCAGGGAGATTCATTATGCGATTGAAAGGTCGTCGATATTCGTGATGCCTGTCTTTGGGGAAAAAAGTGACGGACGAAATGAAATACGTCATCGCTCACGGCGATATTTCAAAGTTCTCAATCGATCGATCGCGGATGTGAAATTTTCAAGCTCCTCGCCAATCTCCGTCCTGATGAATTAAAGAGATTCTCTTCCACCGTTATATCATTTGCTATATATCCTTCTATACATCGGAATGGAAGCGGTGCGTATTCAAGGCATTGTAGATCATCAAACAATTATTCTGCTTCGGACAACAACAAAAAGAATCCGGTTTGCGGGATTTATGATTATTCCCGGTTCGTATTCTTTATAACGTTATTTTTTCAATATTTCAGGCTTTCCCGGGAATGGGAAAGTGGGTCTTTAATGAGGAAGTAAGGTTGGTAATGTCACAGAGAGAAAAAGAGATTATATTCGAATAATTAGCGAAATGGGTTACTTACCTGAGTATTCGCAGTAGGCCATGCGGAAAGCAGAGGGAAAGATAAGCGAGGGAAAGGAAGGAACGAAAGAGATAAGAAATGTTAAAAGATGCGATAGTACAGTCTCCGTAACGTACAGACCGTTGCTCTTTGGGTTGTAATTTCGATAATTGCAGGTTAATGCATTTAGCCAAGCTGGCACACGTAGGGGTGAAACATGCTCCATGTGGACGTGAGATGCCTGAAAATTAATGAGGTGTCATTGTTGCAAATCCTCCTGCAGACAGTTTTGCTTGTACACGAGTCACCCGAAGAACCCTGAGTACGATGATGTCAGATTTTCCAATCTCACTATATTCTTGGCACAAATCTATATCGTTCATAATAAATAAGTGTTCGGACAAGGAGAATCATTCCACGTCCTCATCATTCGATAATTTGTGAATGAAAGTTTCAAGCAACATCGCGGGATAGAAATTCTCCCATCGTTCCTGACAAGCGCTTTTTTTAAACGATAGCGTATATTCCCAAATTCTCTGGGTACGTTCTCCTAAAACTTTACCTCTTACACGTGTGTAAGAAGCTGCCTTTTATGATGAAACAATATCGTAGGTTTCCTTTTCCTGCTCTCAGTTCGCTTTTTACCATCTCCTTCTCTCTCACCTCCTCCATCTCTTTATTCCGCCAAAGCATCGCACAGATCCCTCGTCCCACCCTCTTGGCCTTGGTTTTCGTCGCCTCCGCCCTATCTGCATTCCTAGTCTCAACGAGCCGCAAAGGAATTCCAATTTTAAACAAAAGTTTCTTGACGGCGGCAACCTTTCACCCTCCCTCCCTTCCTCCCTCTTGGCCCTTCTTCTATTCTATATAACGTAGACATTGCAAGTTCTAGCACATTTATTCCCTATATGCGAACAGTTTCAAGCTACATGATTTGCTGAAGATTACATTGCGTACGAATCAAGTTATGTAAGTCCTTGAATCTTTTTCCATTTATTCGAGGGAAATTGGATTCGAATCGAGGAACCGAGAAGTAGGAATATGCAAAATGGAGGGATCGATGAAGCGAAAAGATTTATTTACAACAATATGTGAGAATTTGAGAATTGACGCTTCAATAAATGTCGCGGATTTCATTCGTCTTCTCCACAACTTACTGCATGAGAGATGATACAAATAATTACGGATATTCACTTCTCGAGATACTTGATTGTATATCAAAGTTCGAAAGTGTGAGATACGCACCGTTCGGGGAAGAAATAGTAGTGACGACAGGAGTATATTATCCGGCAGACTGAAAGGGAGCGACGACCGACCTCTTTGATCTAAGTTTCTGGAAATGTGCATGGACTGAAGGACCAGCATGCGTAACCGTTGACGTCGCCGCCCGGAAAGTTGCTGTAATTTGCTTAGTTGGATTGAATTGTGAATTTCGCAGCCAGCATGATGTCTGAAACAACGTGTCTGAGGGGGAAACTTCATACCTTCGTTTTCTTTCTGTCATAGTAATTTGAACTTCCATGTATCTCGTGATGATGTAAAATACCAAATAAATTACATCCAGTTCTTGTACAATTTTTTCATTCATCAGGAAGTGAACGATATTAGTATCCTCAGCAATAAAGCGTTATGCAAACTGCAATCTCATTGTATCCATATCGGTATAAGTACACTTACACAGATAGGTATATTATCTTGAGGTATCCAACTATCTCGCGAATCCCATAATAAAGACCCCAGTCACGAGTCAAGGATCAATGTTCCATCGATGTAATGGCAGACGCGACAACAGCATACTGTTTATAGACAGTGATGAGTCTGAAACTGGGATGCATCTAACCATATTCGTACAATATTGCGTGCTTTGTACGATAACCCACGAAGTAACGTCGATTAGCATTTACCAATATAACGTCTCGTTCAGTTTTGGATAAGACAGATATCGATTTTCGTAATCTCACATTTAGTGTCTTGATTCACCAAGAGAGATTCTTCGATGAATTCGTTGAGAACGTTCATCAAATATGACATCATGATATATGCGCATTGAGTCTTCATTGTACATCCTCGTCATCTACAGCCGAGCGTGCAATCAATTGAGATGAAATTTTTCCTGATCAGCATTCAATCGCAAGAACCGAAAGTAGTTCAAGTGATTCATACATTTTCCTGATCTCCTTGACTCTATGTATACAAACCACTCTCGCGGATCTTTTTCCACGCCTACGGAGGAGTATTCGTAGTATACGAATTGCGCATAGCATTCGCGTGTAAGTGTTTGTGTACGTGGAATGGTATTCGCGAGGAAATGCAACACTTCTGGAAGGCAATATATGAAATTCGAAGGAGGAGTAAGTACTCCCGTAATTCCCACTTGCGAGGTCTTTGGAGATGAGACGGCAGAGTCATAGTTATGGCAGGAGCTGAAGCGGAGAAGCTGCGTCTGTTGATTATCTGGCCGGTAAACATGGCGCATTGTTATCGATTGGACCAACAATCTACCGTCCCCGGCCCTTCGCTTTATCCTCCTTCTCTTCTCCTCGGTGCTGCTACCCCTCCCTCTACTCCTCCAAACCATATTGACGCAATACTGCCTCGCAGTTGCATAATGAATGGTTGGCTAATGACCCTACGGAGGTTGCGGAAACCGCAGCAGCGAGAGAGAATGGAACAAGGGCTCCGTGCCTCGATTCGACTCGACTCGCCGCACTTCCGGCATCAAACACGTACAGCATTGCCAAAGTTGGGTATTCTGTATCCTCGTTTCGTCGCGCAAAGTATTTGTTTTCGTACTTAAATCATATACTATACATTCTACACATTTGAGGTATGGATAGAATGTAATTTGCGATTATGAGCTTAGAGAATAGTGGTGACTGGCTTTCCCTGTACACCACATCCGCATTAAGTTCCTGTTATCTGGTAAAATACTCTGATTTCAACCCTTCGTATATACCTTGGGTGGGTAATATTTTTAATATTAATTTTCAATATTTCAACAATCAGAAGATTAATCTTCAATTACGAATATTCGAATTTGCAAAGTCACAATCTTCCCTCTGAAAACATCGCGAAAATTTCATGAATTTTTCTGAGTATCAAGGACATTAAATTTTTCCCTCAAATTATATGAGTAAGTTCTTGAGATGTTCTAGTTCATAATCTTTCACAGTTACTAATTTCAAAAATACAGTTGCTTCAAGAATTGTTGGTTACCACGCAGAGCGTACTCGGCGGTCAAAAACATGAGCGTGAGTGTACGAAGAGTTGAAATAATAATATGCTCCAGGTTGTGGATCATTTCATTATCATCTCTGATGAGGATTCCTTCCCTCAAGATGACTTTTACTGTCAGTTTTTTACTACAGTTATATTATAAAAATCATGTCCCTTCTATTCCAGACCGACAATTTTCAATTTTATCTGAAAATATCAAATGAGTTCGTCATGAAACATGGATTGACGAGACCTTACTACTCTGTACTCTCATTATGCAAATCATAGAACGGAGCTAGCTCAAGTACGTGACTAGATTTCATATTAACTTATTGAGCATATTTATCCCGTCGACGAGTTTTATGAAGGATCATACTATCCATGTAAACTTTCAGAATAACACTGTATTCTGAATACTTTCATCAATGCGAACTGCGCAGTCATGTGATTATGCTCGTCAAAAACTTTCAATTATTTTCATGTTTGTAGGATTTGTCTTGACATTAATCTTGTGCCTTTCTCTATTTCCAGACTAACTGAATACACAAATCCCAGCAAGCAGATCCTCACAACTAGTCTGACGCATCATTGTAAGTATCTACCATAATTTCTTCTGCATTATTTTCCCTCATATGATTTCACGTAAATTGTTTTGGCGAATGTACAGTGTGCTCGGAAGGTCTGGAAACATTCAATGTTCCCAGATATGATGGGGATTGGGGTAAATGTTTCGAGAGAAAGTTGTGAGGTTTGAAGAGTGTCACTAGAGGTCATGACGTTGAGATCGAAGGTGAAGGTAACATGGAGATCATGCTGTTTTCTTTTCCACGTAAGACACACTGAGCGCATTGGAGCTCGTTTCAATCAATGTTTTGATGATTATGAACAGTGAGGGATCTTGGAGAACTCAGAATGTGGACATAGTTCTTGAAGGATTCTTGAAGAGTTCGTTCAAAGTTTCATAGGAGCGCTTGGAGAATTCATTAGAATATCCCAATTCTGTATCCTGCAAAGGGAAGCCTCCTTCTGGGAGGAAAACGAGACTCAATTCGATATCAGCTCACAATTGGTTGAAACGGAATGGTAAATGCATTTTAGCAAATTTTTGCTTCGAATGAAATAAAATGAAACACCATGCGATGTTGCTGGAAATATGAACTACGTGTCTTGGAGACTTTTGAATGAATTCCTCCAGAATTCTTGGAGAATACTGTCGATGTTCTGGAATCAATTCTCCCAGACCCTTTTGAGTATTCCAATATGAGTCCTTCGAGAGTTTTCGGAGGATGGTCATAGAATCCTTGACTGTTTCCTTTATGAATTCTATCGGGCAAGAAAAAAATTCTTCCAGCGATTCATTCTTACCTGACGTCACCACAACGTGAACCTGTCGGAAATGACAGAATGTGAATGAAAAATAAAGAGTAATGATGTCTGGGAGTCGCGACGCAGACCTTGTAGTTAAGCGATGGACGCAAATCCCTATCCACAACGCGCACATGCCAAAGGGAACCGACCGTGTCCATTGGGCGTCACACATTGATACGAACAACGTGGCAAGTACTATTATGTTCCCAAAGATTATAAGGATGAGGTGCAGACACATCGTCTGACCCTTCATCGTCTCTGCCCGAAGCTGGGTACGAACAAGATGAAAGCATGTAAGGTGAACAAGTATCTCCCCTATAAGAGACATACAGTAAGGTCGGTTTTTGTTAGAGCCAATACGCACAGATCAAGGTCTTCGCGAACACAATCCGCAACATCTTTGTGGGTTGAATAGGGAAGGTGGGGAAGAAGCGCACAAAATCTTCAAAGAATTGAACCTCGTTTGGGAAGGTGGTGGAAAAGTGAAGTACAAATCTACCTACTCCTTTTAGTAGCAAACTCTAGCCAACCAGGGGTAATATTTGATAATTTGTCCAACTTGTCTATTCCTGTTGTTTAGGGCCAATTTCTCGGGGCAATGATTGACGAATCTTCAATTTTCGATAAAGCTTCCTTCCTTAACTAATTGAAGTAATTCATTTCCGCTGAAATTGAGCCTTTAGTACTAGAACAAAACAGCCGTAACTTGCTAGAGTCTAGAATCCTGATGATATCCCTTCGAGCCAATCAGAGACCATTCATTAATTGAATCTAGAAGAATCATCGAGGATTCTTAACATTTGATGATACCAGGCCAATTTGTTTAGGTTTACTTATGTGAAATCGCAAACGGAATTTTGACAAATGTTCACAGGATCATGTGACCTGATCAACTTCCGTGGACTTCCGTTCAGGCCTAAAAACACAGTTTTCATGTACTTCCGATCTATTCCCACATTTGGGAGCAGTTACGTTCAGTATGTCGAGAAGATGAGTTCCAATTGATTAGGGAAACCTTTGGTTTCAATCTACAGAGGCTCAACGATGTAAAATCTGAGATGGCATTTTGACAGAAAATTAAGCCTCCTGACATCTGATCTGCTTCCGCGAGTTTCTGTCGGGAGCTCATGCTGATAATTCCATGCATTTCTGAGGAACAGAATTTTGGTTCATAATTAAACGTACTTATATTCACCCGCATGATATGTCCACGTAATCGGAAGTCATGCATGCGAACACCAAGCATAACTGCTTCCAAGTATATTCGTGCCAAAATAGATCGAAAATACATGGAAACTGTGTTTTCGGCCTGAAAGGAACTTCACGGAAGTTGATCAGTCCACACGACACGTCACACATTTGTCAAAATTCTATTCTCGACTTTCCATAAGTGAGTCTAAACAGATTTGAACCTAAGATGTACCTAAGTAATTGGAGGTCATCTACGCGGTCAGTGAACTTAACTAACCCCCAGTATATTCGTGCAGAAATGAATTGGAAATGCGTGGAAACCGTTTTCTTGCATCTACATGGAAATTAACCGAAACAGAATCACGCATGCGTGATCAAACTTTCGATCTACTCTACAATATGTCACAATATTTGCTCTCGGAGCAAGGTGTTGTAACACATAGGCTGGAAAGTCTCGGGCCGAACAAAGAAGACACGGTTTTTTTGTTCGAAATTAGCTTTGTTCATCAGCGTAATCTCCATCAAGAACAACGCAATCATTCCAGCGCCGCTCTAACATTTCAATACCACTTTTGTAGAAAGATTCATCTTTCGCCTCAAAATAGGCCTCAGTTTCAGCGATAACCTCTTCATTAGAACGAAATTTCTTACCAACGAGCATTTTTTTCAGGTCTGCGAACAGCCAGTAGTCGCTGGGAGCTAAATCTGGCGAATACGGTGGATGTCGAAGCAATTCGAAGTTCAATTAATGTAGTTCTGCCATTTTTTTGATTGACTTGTGACATGGTCCTTCCATAACAGCACTGGGAGGTTTTTGAAACGTTCCGAGAACGTTGGGACGTGTTTAAAACATTCTCAGAACGTTTTCAAAACGTCCAGGGACCTTGGTGCTATTAGGGTTTGTCTTGATGAAATAAAATTTTTTTCTTTGCCATATGCGGTCGTTTCTTTGCAGTTTCGGCCTTCAACCGCTCCAATGATGTGATATAATATTCACTGTTGATGGTATTTCCCTTCTGAAGATAGTCGATGAATATTATACCGCGCACATCCCAAAATACCGAGGCCATAACCTTTTCAGCCGATTGTTGTGCTTTTGGGCGCTTTGGACGAGGTTCACCAGTGGCTGTCTACTCAGATGACGATCGTTTTGATTCCGGAGTGGAGTGATGGATCCATGTTTCATCTATTGTGACATATCGAGGGAAAAATTCCGGCTTGTTACGTTTAAGCATGGCCAAACACTGCTCAGAAGCATCAACGCGTTCTTGTTTTTGGTCAACAGTGAGCAAACGCCGCACCCAATTTGAACAGAGCTTTCTCATAGTTAAATGCTCATGTGATATAAAGCCAACACGTTCGTTTGATACTTTTACGATGCCAGCTAACTCACGCAACTTCACTTCTCGATCATCCGAAACGATTTTGTGGATTGTTTTGATGTTTTCTGGTGTCACCGCCTCATTTGGACGTCCACTGCGTTCTGCATCATCGGTGTCTTTACGAGCACGTTTGAAGTCAGCAATCCAACGTTTTATTGTGGTTTCTGATGGAGCGGAGTCCCCATAACACTCTTCAAGCCATTGCTTCGCTTGAACGATATTTTTTCCCATCAAGAAGCAGTGTAAAATTAAAACACGAAATTGTTTTTGATCCATTGTCTTAAAAACAACAAGAGGAGCGTCACTCTTAGTACAATAACTCATAAACTAATGAATAAAATATCATAAAATTTTGACAATTGTCTTTTGAAGGTCAGTACTAACTGAGAAGCAGGTAAATGCAGTAAAATTTGCGCCATCTATGTGTTAGGCCCGGGACTTTTCAGCTCATGTGGTAACGGTAGGATTGATTTTTATTTTTATTTTATTTTTGCTCCAGTTCTTGGTAAATCGGATATTGAATTTCAAGTCAATTGTTCTTCAAAATGCGGAACGGAACACAAAAATTTCGATTTTTGAATTGCGGAAGGTTAATGAAACAATTTGTTCCATCAAAGCTCGAAGTTGACCTGAGTAAGTCGATTAATGGAATATGGGAACAATACTAAAGTCATTGAATGCGTCTATTCAGAAATTATGCATACATGATAATAATATACACACGGAGAAAAAAAATCATGGAATGATCACTAGAAAAGATAGTCAACTGGTGACAAATACGAATTTCTGTACACAACCTAGTAAAAAACGAACATATATGACCCATACATAATCCATACATAATACATACAAAATTCATATATAATTCATATATGAAAATGCATAGAATCATATACAATCCATATTTAATCCATATGTGATCCATATATGATCATATATGACTCATATATAATCCATATAAAATCCATATACGAAAAATATTTCATATGTGACAGAATTTTTTCACATGTATGGGAAAGTCTTGCATCGAAAGGTCATATATGGATTCTATATGGGCCATATATGATCATATACGGATTCAATATGGATTGCGTATGAATTATATATGGTCATATATGACCATGTATGGTTTCTATATGCTTCATGTATGTTCTTATATGATTCATTTTTACTAAGGCAGTCGCTAACAGAGACGAGTAATGGTTCCTATTTCGGTATACTAAAATACAATACAGTATACCAAAATAGGAACCATTACTCGCCCCTGCTAGCGACTGTGTACAGAAATTCGTAGTTGTCACCAGTTTACTATCTCATCTAGTGATCATTCCATGATCTTTTTTCCCCGTGCAGTAAAAGCCCTCAATAAGAACGCTCACTCTCTTCCTTCAACGCAAGGCCACAACCGTTTGAATGAGCGAGAGGACGAGTGTTCTTATTGAGGAGTTATACTGTTTGTATAATGTTAATGATGATTCGCATTTCTTGATAGCGTTAGTCTTCGAGGTGATACGAGTTGGACTCCCCATAACTTATCGAAAAGTACATCAACAACGATTCATGAAGAGAGTTCTGGGCAGCACCCAGGAAAAGATTCCTTTTGCCATAATGGGAAATAGAATATCTCATCCAAAATGCCTATCTCAAACTTTACGTCACCATGACCTTCGTGTTATAAAACTTTTCAAACTACAAAGCTATTATTTGAAACGTATCTATTGAACACTTTACCATGCATGATAAAGACATGTCTGGGGATGAATGAAGATAAAATTTATAGAATTGAGAAGGAACATTGTTTAACGAAACAATTGTTGTCCATAATTCTTCGTTCAAAGTTTAATTCTGACCATTCTCCGTGAAGTTGTCGTGATTTGAAATCACCAAACTTCGCTTGTCCTGTATGAACCGATCAGGAAGTGTTTTGAGGGTGACTGATCGAAGGTTGATCAAACACACTGAAAGGGGTAGAGAAATACTGCAACCAAATCCTTGTTTCTTGGTAACGTTCAAAGTCGTTCAGGATATTACATTGCGACTCGGAAACTTAGACTTGGACAGACAAATCTTCCAGGTGGAAGATTTGCAGTTTTATATGCATAATTCGCTGCTAGGATTGAAAGTAGGAACCGTCCTAGAAAGTGATTCATGTAAGACCTTTCAATACACTGTTATAAGACTTCTCCCTCGTAGCCCTCCAAATCTTATTCTGAGTATCATAGTTTTCGAAGTTTTCCTCCTGAGTAACTTGAGTTGGCTCACTCTGCATACATAGTCCCATTATTCGCAAACCTGATTTTATAAACACAAACAACTTTTTCCTGCACTGTGAAAAAACTCGCAATTTTCCGACACGCAGCAACCGGGAAATTCCGATCGGGCGATAGAGAATCAATTTTTGATAAATGTGTATGAAATTTCCCATAAATTTACCTGAAACTTCAAAGCTTTATGGTATCTTTACTATCATTTTCCAGCAAATATCAGGTGGAATATGGAAAATTCTTAACGCATCTATGTGTTAATTACTTTTGAACATTTATGTGAAGTTTCCCGTAGGAATTTTTCACAGTCTGTGACAGAAATGTCTTTGAATATCCGCCTTCGAAGTTATAGAAATGTGGAATTTGAAATTGCAGCTGTAATACTTGTATTTTCACTCGTTTTCAAAGTGGATTTTCATTCCAAGGAATTCAGAAAGTGAGCTTGTTCAAATAAAATTTTTATTGATTTTGAGAACGTGAACACATTCTGAAAAACATTCATTTTTCAGTATTGTCTCCGAAAAATTCCCATGAATCCTTGCTAGGACAGCTTGCGATATTCTCCGAACCATCCAATTCAGATTGAGGAATGGAATAATTGAAAGATAAATCCTTTTTATTCGTAAAAATCTATGAATTTTATAGACATTCAATAAAATCTCTTGGATACATGGACAAAAGTTTTCTCTTCGTAACGAAACATTCCTTAGCTCCAAAACCCTCAATTCTTCCATCACCCAAGTCCCTCGTTTGTTCCACTCCAAGGTGCAAAAGAGTATTTTACATCCCATGTCACTTTTCTCTCGAAACCTCAGAGAAGTGAACGAGAAATTACCAGAGTCGAACTCGATGTAATCTCTCTTTTGACTCGTTCCTGGAAACATTTCTACTTTTTCCACTTTGTTGCGCAATAATGACTCTAATCTTCTTACGACATCACAGTACGCAGGATAGTAGTTTTTATGGTAAATGTTTTCTTCGTTGACCAGTCGCGTACCAGATACTTATAACTCACTTCTTTCGTAAGAGGATTTAACCCCGACGTGACAGTATAAAACGCGTCGCGGTTCCTTAGATATCACTTAACGGATTCGCAGGAGAGGTAATGTTTTATTCTTCTTTAAATGTCTGTTATCAAGCGGTTAAAACCAACACCTCGAATCCTCTCGTAACGCGTCAAAAGTTGAAATAAGAACATAAAGGAAAGAGAACAATAGACATTTGAAACAATTCATGACGGAACTGAGGGGGAATGAAAAAGATTTGCATTGTGAGAATCACAGTTCGTAGTTTGTGGTTGGACTCAAAGGAGTTTCCAAATTCAAGTTGAGTATCTTGTGTGGGAAGAAAAATTATAATAAGGTGATTGCAGGAAGAGGTGATAGAGTCGAAGACGATACAACGCAATGATTAATCTTCCCTTTCCGAATAGTAGTAGTCTACGACAACCAAGCGCTTGGTTGGATTCGCCAACCATTTGGCAAATGAAGACGGAACTGCGTCATAGATTACCCAAAGCGCGTCGATAGGAAAGGGTGAAGTGACAACGTTTAACGACTGTCCTCTCCCAAATGCATTCCCCATACGTTTAATACGGGATCGTTTCGTACAATCCAGTAAACTATCACTGTCTCTGAGATAAGCATCTTCAAGCTGTGTTTGAAATTACTGCATTCTCCGATGTTACATTTCAATGGAGGAATACAATGAGGGACCGTATAAAGCGACTTGAATTGTTTCTTCTGGGAAATACATGTAATGAACTTTATTGGATTTATCATGAGCTTTCTTGAGTATCTAATTCCTTTAATTACAAATCCCCTGCTATTTAAATAATTTCTAGAATCCAAGTTTGAGATTGCAATCAAATTTGATTTCCCCTACGAAAAATGACGAATAAAATACTGATGAGATAGATCATCATTGTTGGAAGCAAAGAACAAAATAAAAGGATGTTTGTGAAATCAATTATGATTGAATACCTCGATATCCCCCTCTCTCGCCCTCTTCTCCATCGATTCTCCACTTCAACGCGATACAATCATCATTAGACAGAATCACAGAGACATAGAACGTCGGACGTGTGATCGGAGTATCCTTCTGACGTTAATTACGAGAACTCGTTAAGTGTAGATGTAGGAGAACGAACACGAAAACCTATAGGAAAATTGGGAAGAGAAAAAAACGACTCGATAAGGGAATAGACAGGAGATTACCCTATAGAGAGTCGAGTACAAAGGAAAATTACCTCGTACGCAACTCGTTTGGAGCTAGACCCATCTTCAAAGCAGAAGTCGATTGAAAGCCAAGTGGCTCTATCGTTGTCATCATCATTGAACTCTTCACACAGGAAGGCAAGTTATATTGACTCTGGCGGAACGTGACATCAGAAAATGAACACGGTAGAGATCCTGTGCCAGCGGAATCCTCTGATCCTCTTATTTACAACTACATAAAGTTGATGCGCGAGTAACGACGTACTGGAACTACAACATTCACCCTTTTTGTTTCATCGCATTTCAATATTATTAAATTCCTATGTACAATAAATACGTATTTGTCGTGGTCACGAAGCAATGACCGGTTAATACACACTAACGACAACCGGTGGTCGAATTCTGATGAATCAATGCCCGGTTTCAGTAATGATGTGTACACGACAGGGAGAACACAGCCGACCAACCCCGTCCTTTCGATATCTTGTCTATATACACGCTGCGTGCAGTTCATAGCCGTCGTGTGTAGTGGTGGTGAGAGTTGACCGAGGGGGACTTATTACGTCCCAGGAATTACCATATAAATTATCACGTGATGAACCTAGCAGAGTGCAAAACCGAGATGAGAACGAGCTAGCGCCTCCCTTTCCTCATGACGGTGCTCAGACCACAGCCTTTGTCGAGGTTTCGGTTATGGTTAATCGGTTGCACCGTTTAATTGGCATTTTGTGCAACAAAATTCCGTCTTGGCTGTCCGCTGTGTCTTTCGTTTCGCAATTCCCTCCGTCAAAGTCGAGATCAACGTTCAGGAATTGATCGTTATTCGTTTCAACAAATCCGTCATGAGAATCAGTTACTTGCGCTTCAGTAAATTTAGAACGTTATCCAACCGTATTCAATTCGAAATAAGTATGTAAAGTCAAACAAATTTCAATTTGAAAACCTCGATCACTGGGAACTTGGAAATCATTTTCAAAACAGTAGGGGAAGAAAGGGCGAGAAAGGGGTATTTATCATTCCATCGCAGACTTTATTCTGAGAACCAAGTTTGAGAAAAAAATACAATACTTATAAGTAGTTCGACAGATATCGACTGTGATGCAGCTTGTGTCTTGAGAAAATCACATCAACCTTCAAGGAAAAAACAAATATGACGCATGGATTATTTTCAGCAGAAAGATAACTATCTTTATTTTAAATTTTATAACAATTTTAGATATATATTCTCTATTCGTATGAAAATAATGCATAGAAGTGAATATACGGCACCAATATTGATTTTTCCGAACGCATGACATAAAAGAGGAGTAATAGTAGTACGGTACACGTTTATTTATTGTACCGTGTACCGCGGCATTGTCGTTATGAAGGTATCGGAAAACTTTCACGTTTCAGTTGGAACGTTACATTTGAACGAGAACAATTTCACAGCAATAAGTTATACGTGTGACCTATAATATTGAACCACCTCTTCTGGATTTTTGTCCTTGAAATTAAATTTTCAACATCAATTACCGCAATTCTTGTTGCTTAAAATGTTCAATAATACGATCAATTATATTTAATTATGTCATATCGAATATAAAATATACTCTCGATATGTGTTACGTTGTTGTGTAAATTCCAATCATTTCCAGTATTGACGCACGATATTCTACTGCATCAATATTATTTAATAGAAGACTTGTTGAGTTCATAATGAATTTGATGAAATATCGATGAAAATTTTATACAAACTTCATGGAAAGAGTCTAATATCACTGGTTTGCAGAGAAGAGTTAACTGTAACTCTGAGACCAAAGTAAATTTTGTAGATACAAAAAGAATACCCTGTTCCGAACGTTTTCAATTGGAAATATAAGGGTAATATACCATACCATTATTGTCTCTCTTTAATCAAACACGTTATAAGCTGTGACAATGGTCCCGCATTGTCAAACGATTCGTTCCGCGTTTACGACTCCCTGTAAACCTGCCATATTGAACAACCGAATGACATCTTCAAGTATAAAAAAGCGCATTACAAGGCACAAGATACGACATCGATCAAACTTTTTATTTCGTTTATTTTTTCCATACCGTGTCCTGTTATTGAACATTGACCGGATATTAAACCTTCAAGACTCATTCGTTGAATCTTTCCAGTGTCCCCCAATGAGAGCAGATGGTTCATATTATTATCTCATAAATTGAATCATAGACGGTAGGAATATATCAAACGATTCACATCACTTACTCAACACTAGAATCAATCATCATTGATTCGAAATTTGTACTGTCGTAGGCCGTTTCAAATCGTGATTTGTAAGATAGGAAGCACTTGACGCGACGTCCCAATTAATCACGACGCCTTGAAACAACGCGGGGGCGAGCTTAATCACAAAGTCATTCCAATTTGCCGAGGGCAGCCGTCAATGATAATTTTTCAATTCTTATCTGTAACATCCAATACGATAACTTTGAACGTTTTTTTATCGTTGTGTATATCGATGAATCATTCGTGCAAAAAAAAAGGGAGAGAAAGGAGTATCCATTTCAGAGAGCTTTAATGATTGAAGCATTCCTGATTCGGTACGAGGTTTTCATCAAAAAGTATCTCAATTGACTCGTGTCTTTGACGTTCTCGACATGCTTAAGTTGACACAAACACCAAGCAGGAGAAGATAAAGGGTCGACAAAACAAAACGCTGCAAAGTACCCTCGTCTGTAGAGGATACGACCTGTTAGGTTTTCATTGTGGTACGTGAGAAAAAGTGGCTGAAAGAGGTGTGTATATGGAGCGACGCGTACCGCAGGTTTTAGAGAAAAATTCATTTTCTCTTGATTCTTTGAAAAGTTTTAGGTACATTGATAGAACAGAGTCTGTTCGCTTTCTTTGTACTATATAAATCTAACTCTTTTTGTACAAGATTTTATCATTTAAAATCTGTTGTACTTGACTCGCAAAGAAGTTTTGTATTGATTCTCTCAGCAGTTATATATTGTTGAATGAGTTTCTTAAATATAAAGTACAAATACAGGCGAAATGTTTATTCCAGGCTACACGATGTTTTCAAGAGAAAATGAAGTTCCGTACAAAGATTAATGAACTAGGATTACCGAGTTACATGGTGATAAGATAATTCCTCCCCGTGTAATTGGACTTCTCTTGGTGAATTTACAGGGTTGACACGAATAAAACCTCAAACATTCGTGTAAAGATCATCTCAAGGTTGTACGAGTAACTGAGCGTGTAAATGAAGTCTCGGTGCAGGATAAAATTCTTTTTCAATATGTCTCACACGATTCCAACATTCTTCAAAGAATGAATAATAAATTCATCTCCACGTCAAAAAGAATGGAATATGAAATCGCTCAATGATCATTTGTTTGTGGAGAATATTTCTCATTTTGTCACGGATGTGTAGTATAACTCGTCGGAACGATCGATACGATCTCAAGTATCTACGGTGTTGGATAATTGAGTGGCGGATGTCTCTCGAAATTCCCATGGATACATCCTTGCTGCGAGTTCCTCTCCCTTGATTGCAGGATCCGTTGATTGATGCTTTGGGGAAAGCCATCTCGAACGGTGCGTGCATGTGTGTATACGTGTGCGTGCGGAGATATATATTCGTGTGAGCGATAGAGAGAATACACGAACTGCCATCTTAGAAATACTCCATGTTCCTTGGACTATGGAATTCCGCTTTAAAATTGCCCTTGTGCTTTGAACTTGTGGCAAAAATTTTAATCCGAATATCTTGCATTTGGAGGTTGAATTAAGTGACCGAGATACGTTAGATACAGTTTCAAGACACCAGAAGAGTGCTTGATAAAAAACAAAACCACTCAAAGTTTCCTAACAATAATATTGACATCGATTCAATCGGACAGAACAAACAAAATACGTTTGTCGATCGTGACACTCGTATCCAATGGAATTGCTTTGGGAATTTGGTGGACGAATACTATATAAAAATTCCATTCGAGTCGCAGATGGTTCAAAAAGAAACATTCATTGTATTGATTGATGCCTTTTTATCGAATAAAAATTCTTATGAATTCGTGTATTAATATCTCAAATATCATGTCAGCACTTTTCAATACCCCAACAGTATAAGTAGTATGTTCTAATTAGAATTGATAAGATATTTTTATTGTTCTGGTATTTTCGTATCGAGGAAATCAGCTCAGGTATCAGGTTATGTAGGACGATAGAATTCTATGGTTTTTTATTACACTTATCGTGCTCTACCATATCGATTGGAGAATTTATCGGTCTTCGTCGTCAAATTCATTGTGGAATTATGCACTGTTCTATTGGAAAAGAGTACAAGCGTCTTATATTATTGGAAATATTTGATGGAAAGCAATAATCTCGATACGAAAATAAGGAATTTCCGTTCTGCAATTACGATGGATCTGTAGAAATCTGCGATTCGTATAAAATCCCATTCCCTCGATTTATCTACCGGGAATGCTGAAATCAGTCTCGAGCATTAACAATTGATGCCAAGGAATATAGAATTCGAATTATCATTCATTGTGCGAGAGAATGTGGGATTTCACATTTGTTGATCCGATTGATGTGATTTTGCGTTTGATGAAATTCGTCCAGTAGCGATGGTATGCAATTTGCCGGATCTCGAAGATAGAACAGGGTAAATATTGAAAAAGACCGAATGGGTGACTATTGTTCCTAACGTTCGGTGTTTGAAAAATCTCCCTCCGGGGGAAATTTTGCGAGTGTAGGGGAAATTTGGAATCTTTTGAAGAAAATTGAATAATATTGTTCTGACTCTTTTGCAATTTTCATGTAATGTTGAACTTTTTCAGATGCTGCAATGATGGAAGGAGAAGGGACGCTAGGACGTGGGCATTCGAATGGGGGCCGTGGACTGCGCCGTCAACGGTCCCTAGAGTGGCGAGAAAGGCGCGGATATGGGCCAAGTGGACATTCGAGTAGCGACGATGAAGATAATACTCGGCATACAGTTGGCCCTTCTTCTACAGCTTCAGCTGGTAGAGGCGGCAGGAGTCCTAGTCAAGTATTCGCCTCAATTTTAGCCCAACAATACGGTGGTGAGTAACAATTTTCATGCACCTTTTATCATTCAATGTTGCAATATCGGAACAGAGAGTATGGATTTCCAGCCACAATCTTGAGAACACGTTTCTCCACATCTTGCACAATTCCATATGTTTTCTGTTTGATAAATCATCCCATAATTTGTCACACGAATGGAAGATACATTATCGATTTGTCCCAAGAATGGACAAAGGTAGCAGACGCAATTAATGGTGTCTATACACTATATGAAGTAGGATATATAGAGTGAGTGCTCGGTTGCAGTATCCAAGAAGCCAGTGGCCCATCACCTCACGTCTGTCTGCATTTGTTCCAATTCACTGACTGCCGATTACTGTTGAGACCCCTCTCTTCTCACACGAAATCTACGCCTTCGCGTTCTTCTTCGTCGACATTTCCCTCCCCATGTTCATCCCTATTCTCTCATGTTCTCTGTACACGGAGAAGCGTTCTCCACCGCTACGTACTCAATCTCACCCCCATCTTTTCCTCTTTCTCTTTCATTCAACCCATTTACTATGACCCCAACATCGAAGCCACAGTGTCACGTAACCGCATTTGAAGTGTATCGGAAGAGAAGATACAACTCGTGTAACGTAACCGCTTTTACCCTGATCGCCTTGTGGTTTCACCATCTATGTGACTATTCTCCTACTCTTCCTATTTTCCATTCTCGGAACCGTTAGATTGCTATTCATTGAGAATTGATATTACATACGTTCTCGCTATGTTCTCAACTTCAACGAAGTAAGGTACTTGCGAACGCGTAGCAATAATTGGCACGATGAAGATCAAATTCATGCATCCACGGATAAATGCAAGTTCAAATTTTTACTGAAAATCAAAACAAGCAGAAAGCAAAGAGAGTTCCTCAAAAACATCGAAGTGGATAGAATGGGAAAGATATGTAATAAAATTGACCGTTTGGTACTATTCGTTTATTTAAATTCGTATCTATCTTTTTATACGTTGCCAATTTTATTTCTCGATTGGTCAGGTTAATCATAAATAACAACGCTATATACGTTCATAATACAAGCACTTCCTCGTTGCACCGATAATTGATACGATAGCAACGAACGACGATGAACCTTGTACGGGTCATTGGATCGTGGAAAATGATGAAGCACAGATATCGTATCAGTCTGGTCTGGTGTCCCCGTGATACGCTATAACCCCCATCGCCGATATAAATTGAAACAAGGAGATAATTATTCGTTTCCAGGGAAATAAAATTCCATGGAAAAATATTGGTTGTGATATAAATTATGGTAGGTGACAATCATCAGTGTATTCTTCGCGAAAGGTCTTTAGGAAATCCGTGAAAATCACATGAATCGATGTGCAATTATCGAAGGAGAAAAACATAACTGTATCGATACGGGAGGCGAGAGGAAAAATAAAACGAACTGAAGAAATGATGAAATGGAAGAGTGATTGCTCAAAGATATTTTTTTCTCCAAAGCTATCATCGATTTCAGATCCCAATGGAAAAATGACGCATCTTTAATAATAGCGTGGGTTGAAGTATCGTATTACAAGAGGGGTTTCGTGTCGTTATAAATGAGGTCTCTCAATCTCCGTCCGCAGGGTCACCGATATATCGATGTCCAGGAGGAAGAAGGTCGATCTACGAGCTGGCCGCAAGATTATATTGTCACTTCATTAGATAGAGAACGCTTTATTCAATACCATTTTCTGTTGTTGTTTGAGGGAATATGGATATAGTCACATTTGTCTCATTTTCACTGTCATCAATCTTTGGAACCGATTTCTTTCAAAACGAAACTACAGATTTGGGGGACATTTTTTTAGGAAAATTTTTTTGTGTGCATAGGTAGAATATTGGATATATGCTGGGATATGGAGCAATTTCTAGGAAATTCATTTACTTAGCGTTCATGTTGCATAGTAATCATTAGGCGCGGGTATTGATCTCATCACAGAATTATATTCTGTTTAAATTATCACATGTGAATTTCACAGTGGTGAGAAAGTGAGGATAATGAAAAATTAGTGTGGTTGGCAGGTTTGGAATAAAAAAATTTTTTCTGTGAACATACACGAATGAGAGTGTTGAATTGATATTTTATCTCCTCTTGAAATATCATTCTCAGCCTGAAAGAAGGTTTTAACAGTGGATAGTCAACTTGAGACTCAAACGATGGAATAATTCTATTTCAATGTATTACCTGTATGATATATCTTCAGTCATATGTTGATGCCTCTTATGAATAGTAGCACAGTGTAGAGGAAGTGACGAGGACTACTAAAACTCATAGATTCTAACAAAGACTGACACAGCTCGTGGAGTTCAACGAGGAGGACGAGCACGGTTCTTACGAAGAGTAGTACTATCGCTATTCCTCAACTCAGCTGCAAATCGTGCTAATTTTCATGAGAAATTCCCGAGCGGTGCTAGGCTTCATAAGACATCTTCAATGATTCTAGTTGGAGTATGCTCCAATTTACCACACGAAATACGATTGATTCTCCCATTACTTCAGACTGACTTCCACAGAATGCCGTTGGAACCAAACAAGCTAAGTTTTGCATGTCAGCTTATTTTCATGATCGCTATCACGGAAAACATTGATATACCTCAGATAAATCAATTCCCAATAAATAAAAAGACATCTCTAGATATCTGAAAGATGTCTCGCATATCTTCAAGATATCTTGCGAGATCTTCGAAAAGATATCTGAAAAGGTCTTGCGGAAGATATGTTCTAGACGTACTCGATCAAGCCTTAAAAATGTCTTGAAGAATCCATAAAAATATCTCAGGAAAATCTTGAATTCGCGCATAAAAAAATCCTCCCCTCTCTCCCTCTTCTTCTTTTCCTCTTCTGTTTTATCCCTCTTCCACCACTCCTATGTATCTCACGTGAGTTTAGGATCCTTGAGGTTGCGGGCTTCAAACCCGGGCACTTCACGACGTACATATGCTTCATTCACTTGAGTCATACGGACAATTTGATGATGGTGCTCATAATTGTCAATATGACCTAGTGAAATATTAAGTGTATAACTTTACTTCCGCCGTTTTTTCCTGACATTCGAGGCTTTATTGTGAAAAACTGGTTATACATTCATGATTCAAAGTATTTTCCATCGTTGGCCACTACTTTCTCCCATCGTTCGGGCAGCATACAAATCCCGCGTTGAAAAAACTGGTCATCTTTTAAAGCGATCCACGAATCGATCCAATTCTTCGCTTCTTCATAAGACCGGAAGTGCTGGTCAGCTAGGCCGTGTGCCATTGATCGAAACAAGTGTTAGTCCGAGGGAGCAACGTCTGGAGAATACAGCGGATGGGGTTGAACTTCCCATTTCAAAGTTTCCAAGTATGTCTTGACTACTTTCGCAACATGGGGTCGAGCATTTTTATGCTGTAATATCACTTTATCATGTCTCTCGTTGTATCGCGACCGTTTGTCTTTCAGTGCTCGGCTCAAACGCATTAATTGCGTTCGATAACGATCGCCTGTGATTGTTTCAGTCGTTTTCAACAACTCATAATACACTACGCCGAGCTGGTCCTACCAAATACTGAGCATAACCTTGGAACCGTGAATATTCGGTTTGGCCGTCGACGTGAAAGCATGGCCGGGATATCCTTATGATTTTCTGTGCTTGGAATTATCGTAATGAACCCATTTTTCGTCCCCAGTCACAATGCGATGCAGAAATCCATTCCGTTGTTGGCTTGCAAGCAGCTGTTCACAAATACACAAACGCCGTTCAACATCTCACGGCTTCAACTCGCACGGAAAAAATAATTTAGCTGCAGCAGCTAAGTAGCTAGCACGGACACGGACAGCCATTAAATTGACTCCTGCAGCCAAATTTTAGCTGTTACAGCAAGAAAATTTGCATTTGTAGTCAATTTATCTGCGGTAACAGCTGAAATTTAGCTGCAGGAGCTAATTTAATGGCTGTCCGTGTCCGTGTTAGCTACTTAGCCGCTGCAGCTGAATTATTCTTTCCGTGCGTACGGCACCCAATTTCCTTGTTTCTAAATCATTCCCATGACTTTCAGGCGTTTTCAAATGGCTGGTTGCGTCACTCCCAATGATCCTGCCAATTCTTGTTGCGTTTGACACGAGTCTTGATCAAGTAATGCCTCCAATTCTGCATTTCCGAAAACCTTCTCTCTCCCACCACCATGCTGGTCTTCGACGTTAAAATCACCGTTCTTGAAGCATTGAAACCTCTCTCGGCGAGTTCTTTCACTAATAGCGGCCTCACCATAGGTATTTGAGAGCATTCGATGAGCCTCAGCCGCAGATTTCTTAATATTAAAGCAGAAAATTAAAACCTCCCGGAAATGACGAGAATTTGGCTCGTAAGTTGACATGTTTAATCGAGAATAACTTTATGATGCAGACACAAATCGACTAATATTTTGATGGCGTTATGTTTACAAATACCTAAGCTTATTGTATGACATCTATGATCTATTTATTTCAACTACCACTCACCGCTACAGCCATCTATTGCAAAACGATGGGAGCAAAGTTATACACCTAATATAATGTCGGTCTTGTACATTTTCAGAGTAGAACTGATCTTCCGAATAAAGTGTTATTACATATACAAATATCAGATAAGCTAACTATGCTTGAAAATTAAAAAATTCAATGAATTTGGTGAAGTACATTGGAGAATGGATTTCATGATCCAGTGGTCGTTGGTGTCTGATGAATATAATATATTCTTCTGAAATTATTTTTGTCTCATTGTTATTGAAAAACAATTTATTTAGTGGGAATGAGAATTTTGAACATTCATTAGAATGCTGTACATAAAGTTCAGCGTGAAAAGTTCAATAGTTCGCAAAATATTGTGACTCGGGGATTCGTTACTCTCAGGGCTAGCATTGCGAGGTTACAAAATCGTACTTTCTGCAGAATTTCAAATTTGTTGGTATCTACATGGATTATTCAAGCTTTTATATTATGAACGAATTCATCTCCCATGCAATTCGGTTGTGACATTCAGAGTGTGATTCCTATAGTCATGTACTCATAACCTCGAAACTGTTGATCTCAAATATACATTTAGCAAGACATCTCGGAGATATTTTTTGAAAAACATCTTCAAGACATGTCGAGATATCTTTGAGATATCTTGTTGATATGTCTTCAAGATGTCCTTCAAAAGATAACTTCCCGTAGAGCACAACCACCGATTCTCCACCCAGGACTTCGGTGGCCTGGAGGTGGAGAATCAGTGGAGGAATGAGAGCCGTGGAAATAAGGGAGAAATAAGGGAGAGTCTCCGCTGAGGCAACGGAGAGGCGACGTGGATTTATCCGCCCCCTTTATTTTCAATAAAATTCATGTAAGTGGATTCACTCATTAAAATTTGGTTGTGTAAATCGACAGATATGAATTTTATTGAAAATACAGGGGGCGGACAAATCCACGTCACCTCTCCGTTGCCTCAACGGAGACTCTCTCTTATTTCCACGGCTCTCATTTCTCCACTGATTCTCTACCTCCAGTCCACCGAAGTCCTGGGTGGAGAATCGGTGGTTGTGCTGTAAGGGTTCAAGATGTCTGTTGGATATGTCTTGTTGATGTCATCCAAAAGATATCTTGAAGATGTTCATGTTTATTGGGTCGGGAGTACTGCGTTCTATTGAACGCTTTGATCATATTGATATTCCACGTTGGAGGGGTTGCTGGGAATATTGGCCAATTTATGTGAACCACCATTCAAATGAACGTGAATACAAATCAGTTCTGTGAATTTTTTGAATCATAATGAATCTTTAGGAGTTCAGTGTCTACGAACATATTCAATTGTTTCAACTGAACTGATCAGTACAAAATGATGAGAATCACGATACTAATATCTCCCGAAACAGGAACGTCATATGAAACAATACTATGATCAAATCAAATCAAGTCAAATACTTCAAATTGTAAACACATCGAACCGCTCTTTTGGATGTACAAAACTTCCCTCACATTTCCATCCGCCAATGTTACAAGTTTCATTCATTCCTATGTTCAAGGTTATTTCCCTACTCCACTCGTATCTATCTGGCGAATACCTTTATTCATTATCGTCAGAAACAGGTTTTGGAATTTCTTGAGAAACATTGGTTGAATTCGTCTAAAGCAGCCTCTCGAACTAGAAACCTGTTAAAATGGAAGAAGCATAAGTCAAGATAAATATAGCGACATCATACAAGGCTAACGGAAACCCGGTAATCGAACAGAGTACGCGAAGTCCCTTCAGTAGAGTACGTTTACGGAAGACGCGCGCGAGAACGTGAAGGCAGTCAAGTGTACATGCGCGGGACCGTCCTAAAGTAAGAGTACCGATTGTAAGCACCAGGCGTCGCGTGTCGCTGCCTCGAGCGCAGCAAGCGAGAAAATACTTCTTAGGATATATTAGGAGGTGCGAACACAAGGTTCGTCACTATCTGCTCGCAATTTTTCCGTATAGTGCAATTCTGCTCGATCATGACAAACGTAAAAAAGTACCTCCAACTCGAGCAAAAGGAATCGAGTTGTTGTGACGACCGTAACGGTAAGCCAGAGTGTACGCGGTGCTACGAGATTCTGGTGAGTTGGTTGGGGAAGAAGGAAAAAAAGGTGCTATCCTTTCTTGTTGGTTAGGGAAGGGGCTGAGTGAGTACACCTGAAAAAAAGGTGTGGTTATACTGACCATCTGGAGTATGGCCAGGGGAGACAGCTACAGTGGCGACACTCATATTGTTCCAGAATAATACAGATTGATATAGCAGTAATCTGTGTCGCTCCTAGAACTATCCGTTTGGCTGTGGTGGCAATACCGATGTTCCTACACTTCAAATAGATGGTATAGGTAAACAGTATTGTTATGGGACCAATACTTTTTTCTCAGTGCAGTATTGTGCTGATCAATTTGGATTTCGGAGCAATAATAAAGCGTGAACAACAATCATCAAATCGAATGATATGTGATTACTGATGATGACGCTTCAGAATCTCCTCGTTTTGACACTCAATTGTTGAAATGCTGTTGAAATCTGGAAATTGGAATAATTCTAGGGTAATCCTGCTGCACGAGGCCATCATTTTGATTTTCAATCCGCATGAGAATCGGATTTTGAGAGGGTGCGCAAATACGTTGCAAATGTTCTCATCTGAGTTGCAGTCTCTGCCTAAAGCCAACGTCTCAAGGCCTTATAACTTGTTTATTGCTGTTAGGACTGACCTGTTACAGTCAATACCGAGTGATTCTAGTATCTGTATGAGCAGGATTTTCGCTAAAGTATCACAAGCTGATTGCGTCATCTTGCACCAATCAGAAATTACTTGTGCCAGAAAATTCTTACACTATATCACAGTCACGTTCGTAAATCTTTTTTCATCGCAAAGTCACCCTCTTACTGTCCCGTTTTACCAAATTCCCTATAGATCATGAGTGTTTGATCCTGTTGCACCGATTGATATACATACGTTTCCTACAGTTCATATTAGAAAGTTTGGACAAATTCATTCCCGTTAGATCTAAGCCATCTATGTTGTAAATAGCTTTATGTAAAAGCTTTTCATTGTCTCTCTTTGTGTTGTATTTTCAAGTATCCCCAAGTACTTCTTCATTTCCTATTCTCTCTATCCATTTTAATCTGAGCATCCTTCTATACCACTACATTTCATGAGCTCCAAGTCTTCGTGGATTAGTTTTTCCCATTATCCAAGTTTCGCAATTATAACATCATACTGTGCTTCAAACGCAACTCGTCGAGAATTCTTCTCTTACTCCCAACCTAATATCAAAGACAAGACAAAGGGTGTCGTAGATATATAAAAATTAAACGTTGAGCGGGACATAGACAGGGTTGGAGAATTTCATCATACTAATCATAAGGATGATCGCTTTATGATGATGATGATGATGATGATGATGATGAGTTTCAAGCATTTCTCTTGTATTTACAAGGTATCCACGTTCTGAAAATCCTAACGGAATTGATCACCAAAAATTCGTGTTGAATAGAATGACTAATGAGGCACATGTAATTTCTAAGCGGTGGACACTCTGATCAACATCCTTTTAATCGATGATTATTTTGTTCAAATGAATCTATGTTATTCGAACTCGTTTTCCTGGTTCAATAGTATGTTGTACGCGTGTCTCTATTCTCTGGAAAGGACCTTATAGTCCAACGAGCTCGAGGCGTTATTGGGGTGCATCAAATTCATCAATTAGGAATAATTGAATTCATCGAATATTTAGCTCACACTTACATCCACGTCAATGGAAGCCTCATCGAAGCCCTGGCTTCCTCCTTGTTCATCTCCCACTGTTCGAATCATTGTTTCCCAATGTGTCTTTCTTTCATATAAGATGAAGTTACTTGATTGCCTTTTCTTCAGTTCTCATCAGATTCATTGGTAGTTGTTTAGCTGAGTTCCACAAAAAAATCTATGAATAAGCGGAGTCAGTTTCAACAACACGAGGTGACAAATATTTTATCCAGAAACCAGAATATTCGTTGCCACAGGTTTCTAATGTACTAAATCCGAATCCGAGGTCCAAATCTTTCAATGGGCCCTGATTTCTGAAATATTCTAATTTCAGAGTGCAAGAATAGCGATTTTAGCTTGAATTCGAAGTTCTGTAGCTTCAAACTTCTTCTCTTACTCGAAAAACTATGTATATAATCTCAAAGTGTGAGCGCTGTCCTTTCAAATGCCTTTGAATTCACTTGGATATCTCGTTTATTCGCTGAGATATAATTTGATAGGACACACATTGAGACATGACAGTTTATTGGAAACAATATTGGAAGGAGAAACGAATGATAAAACTTGTGAAAGTAGACCTAGATTGAGTTATATGGAACAAATTATTCGAGGTAAGGGCTGTCGTAGATATGTAGAAATTAAGCGTTTAGCGGATTATACACAGGGTTGGAGGATCTCATCAAACCAGTCATAACACTGATGACTCCATGAAGATGATAGTAAATGAGTTGAAGGAGAAGACAGAGAAGGAAATTATAGTTCTTGATGATCAATCAAGATTCAGAAAAAGTATAGGGGCAATAGATGGCATATACAAAGGGTCCTAGAAAACATTCCCCCCTCCCTGTTAAAACAACACAGGAACGTGTGTTGTTTTACACACCTTCCTCTTCTCCTCGACTTACCTTCTTCTCGTTATGAAGGTTAAATTCTCAATCGGGCAGCTCTCTTCTTCTTGTGAAGTCCAGCGTTTTGATTCCATGGAGATGGCGTGGATCAACGAACATGGGACGAGGAAAAGGTTCTCTCAGAGAGACTAAAAACCACAAACCTAATTGACCCACACGTTAACTTTTATTGTGATGAGAGAGGAATCAACGGTGAAATTGTCCACCCTGGGACGATTTAAACTCTGTACAATACTGAAAACCTAAACGTGGCCAATTACCCCTCACCACGATATAACAAAACCTACAAGGCAGTCGGTTGGAACTTGTAGCGAAAACAATGACAAAGCTCAATGGCCAATGTTGTTGGGTCGCTCCTAAGGGCAGAGACCACTGGTAAACTAAAAACGAAATCACGGTGACCCCTCCAAACGGGACGACAAAACAGCGAGCTGCAAGGAATTGGTCCATCGGTGATCAGCCGATACAACGACAACTCCGGGTTGTTGCTAAGTAAACGACAGGAATATTTTCCTCATAGACGGAGCATATCTGCTGAGACGATAACGAGAAATGGTGCCTCCTTCACCGAAGTCCTTAAAACTTGGAAGCAGTAGATCCGTAGTCGATTAAATGAAGCTGTATCGATACACAAAGATTGTTGAAATGTGTTAACCCGGGTCGAAATAAAGATCGACTCATGCAAGGCCCTGTTCTGCCTGTTGAGTTGAAGTGGTCTAGACCCAGACAGGGCTGTGGATGGCTCAATTTTCAATCGGGGAAATTTGTACCCAGGACAAGCTTCATTCATAATGGTCAGATCTAAATCTCGAAAGGCTGTTCCAAATCGATAATGAATTCTCATAAAAGTTCCTCATAATCGAGTACGAAAACCGACTTCCTGAGAATCCTGATGATATCCGAATTGGGATGACACCTAAATAGGTTTCGTGCTAAAAAAAAACAGTGTCCAACATCTAAGATATGTATTTTTCGCACAGACGTCGATGCGACATTTCAGAATTCGCATGTTGAATTATAAAATTCTATGTAGAGACGTAGGCAAAGAACGGGGGCTCAACAAAATGAGATAAAATGTGAAAGGATATATCAGAAGAGGGAAGAGAGAGAGAGAGAGAGAGGAATTGGTTGCCGAGGGAGAGTCATGAAGGAACAGAGAAAAGGGAAAAAGAGTGAGAACAAGAGGAAAAAAAATAGAAAGCAAGAAGATGAAGGGAGCATAACACAATTTCACATGGGGTTGATGTTGGGCTAGGTTCATCTCTTCTCTTCCTTCCGCCTTTACGGCGAACATCGTGTACCGTCGAGGGAAGTCTTCGGACTAGCTTAGTGGGTTGTGACCCCGACGGTGGGTGGCAAGATTGAATATGAAAGTTTAATGCGAGCAATATCAGTGCTGCTACGCCGGCCCGTCTCCTTCCACTACTCTCAGACATCTCGACTATCACGATGGTCCATCTTGTTTGTACCTTTCTCCTTTTTATCATCCTCCATCTATTCATTCATTCATCTGTCTGTATTCGTGCGTTTGCGTGTTTATGTATTTATCTAACTTTCATCCTCCGATATTCACTTGAGAAAACTTCCGCTACCTCCCACATGTGTGATGCCACGCACAGCACTAAAACCTCGACGAATCCACCCTCCTCTCTTTGACATCAATTGTCAATTGTTTCTCGACCAGAGAAGAATAATTATCAATTAAAAACTCCACCCTGAACTCGGAGATATTTTCCTTACGGATGAGATTCACAAGTGTGCTAAGGTGTTTAGTGACTACGCCTTTGGCTATGTTTGTAAAACTTTCCTCATTAATTACCGACAAGATTCAATCCCCTTTTACGCCTCCTGCCACCGTCGCCCGATCTTTTCCGAGCTAAGGTTTCTGCCTCCTTTGTTCGTTGTTCATCGGGATGGAAAGGAAGTTTAATAGAGAATTAGAAACATCGCTTTTTTCCACGACGAAGGATCATCTGCCAATTATCGAGATTAATGATGCAAAAAAAATTTCCTTGTTCTATAAACTTCATTATCAATGGTTCGATAGGGATGGTGGGAGTTTACATGACGCAGTATGATGATGTAATCTTTTTCGAATGAAAAAACATGATACCTTGTTATCGCGAATGTTGTGTTCTTCGTTGGACAGATGAGGATTTCCAAATGAATGAAAACGGTATCCGTACTCCGCGATGAGCCCTATAATCGTACTGTGCATACCGTATATATGGAACTACAAATTGAAAAGACACGTGGCATTCAAAAAAAAGCTAACCTCGCATAATTCTAGTGATTTTCCCGGGGTTTGAAATTCGATGCTCGTTAATTCTCTATGTATCCCGATTGATGATAAAAAGTCAAACGAACGAGTGTCGGAGGTATTCGTTTTATGTATGTACGCGTATGCGTTTTCATTCGGCCAAAAGTGCTGTGGATTGCGAGCGGGCAGAAAGTTTTTCACATTTTGTGGACAATAATTTTCGAAAGAACCACCTGCAGTATCGTAAATATTCACTTCGAATGACGAAGAAGGGTCTTGGTGGCAATATAAATATACACATACGGACGCGATGTATCTTCCATTGCAGGCTTTACCGCGAGGGAAAGTGTGTATGCGTACGTGCGTGCGAGAAGAGAGGATTTGTACGAAAATTCATTGGCCGTGTGTACAGGTATACACATACTGCTGCGATGTTCTGGACCATGTTGCGGTAGCACCCGGTGCACTGTATGGGAACCGACAGTCAACTCCAGTCAGAAACACAAGCTCGTGTATACTCATGCTTATGGTTATAAAGGACCATCCCCTGCATACATATATACGTATGTATACATGGTTCATCTTCGCTTTGTGTCATGCGAACATTATCAGAGAGACGTTCTAAGCAACAACTTCACTTATCGGTTAATTATTTGTGGAAAGTGGATATGTTATTTCCTCCATTCCACATCATCGATAACGTTGCGACAATGTCGCTCCCTTGCTTCAGTTTAATTAAACTTCGGGATACTCATGAACGTTTTCTCTTGTTAACATTATTTCAATTTTGATGTCGGCACGATGGAAGACCAGGAGGAACATTCTAACCCAGACAGCACAACGTGCCACTGCAAAGTTTATGGGAGGTTTATAGAACGTAGGAGAGGTTTTCTGAACGTTCAGAAAACGTCCCAAAGACACATTGTGCTGTTAGGGAAACGACTCTCAGCCTCAGTATCTTGCCAGGGGAACAGAATTTAGAATGGATTGACAATATTTTCACTCAGCTGAAATTCTGTTTTACAATTGAATATTCCAGATTAGTCATAGCTCTTAATTAAATCGATAATCAATTCAGTTCAAAATGTTGCTCTTTGATATACCAGCAAAATGATCGAAGGCTCTCAACGCACTATTCAATATCCTTTGTTTTTCGGAGACAAAGAATATTGAAAAGTAATAGAACAACAAAAGGACAGAGAACAAAACTTCCGAGTTGTTATTCCGATGATTCAGTAATTGAAAATAAATTTCAAATTCAATCCATATCGAAAGTTCATATCTCGAACTGATGTTGATCCGCCATTCACGGACGAAGTTCAAACAACATAAGTTTCTGGGACTATAATTTGAAAACATTTCACCTCATTAATTTTTCAGCTGAAGTAGAGGTCATCCTTGATGACTCATCGCTGAGTGTCAATGCCATGTGCCATTATTGTACCAATTGATAAACCCCGGGTAGATTCGTGATGATATTGCTCTCATTTTTTTCAATCCAATATTTTTAATCTTCGTTCAATAACTTCATATCCCAATGAACATCAAAGGTGTATTGAAATGGGGATGGCGAATGCTATAACGGGGAAACGATGACTTCGTTTTATATACTAAATATTTTTCAAATCATTGTTCCAATTCTATGAAACTTCATCCGTATGAGCGAATCAATAAACAATCATTCGATTCCAATATACTCCCATTCTCCTGAACTGATGGTATTCCAACAAAGGAATTCAAATTCTCGACTAGCAATAATGGATACAATGAACCAAGTAATTTTTGAAACAACGTTACTACACAGAGATGTGTCTGGAGAGAAAGAGGAGAGGCGAGAGAGGCGACACTGACGTTGCAATTTAAACGTCGGATCAGAAACACAGCCGCTGTCACTGGCAACATTGTCACAAGATAACTGGAGAGAAAGAACGCAGAAAATACTATTTTGGATCCCGTCATGGAGATGAATGGACACGTTTATCTTTTCGGAGATTTCGTTTTATGAATTTACAATGCATTTTAAATCATGATGAGATACAATATTTTGCATACATTGATTTTATTCGAGGGTGTCATGTTGAAATCACATCAGAAATGATGTCGCGATTTCGTTGGTAATTTTATGGCAAAGCTCAAGAAGGGTTCGTTGAATTCAGATTATTACACAGTGGAATGAAAAAACCCTGATCTTGACATTGGTTGTTCCGTGTTAATGACTCACGTTTGCATATGAATTTTACTAGAATGCGATCTATTTGGTCAACTCGTGTGAGATTACCATTGAATCATTTCCCTGCGTATCTCGTAATCACAGTATGATCGAATATTTAGATACAAAAAGGAGAAAGGAACAATTGAAAATGTACGTTCATTTCATCTTATTTGTATCTCTGTCCAGCATTGTTCCTCCATATTTGAAGTCTGGCGACGGTCTGTCTCCCCTTCAGGAATAATGAATGGGCACATCCGCTGTATACTTTATGAACGATAGAAGAACTTTTCTCATCATCCTCGAAACGACGAATTACACGTCGATATTTCCCTCTTAGTAGACGCAACTGCTCGGAAAGAATACTTCTTTGCACAAAGGAAGAGTTTTGCGTTATGAGATAAAGTTCTCGATATTTTCGCAACATGAAATTTGTTGACGATTCCAGAGCGATTGATAATTCTTGATTTTTTTCGATTCGTTCTGAAAGGATTGAAATGTGAAAAGATTGAAGTTATTGACGTATATTCATTTTCCATTTATTTGTGATTTTGGAATGGCAATTCTTCAGGTGGAACTTGATATAATTTCAGGAGAAGATATTACTATCGAACTTCGTGTTTGTTCTGTGAATTTAGAGAGAATATCAGCTCAGATTGCCGCCGCTTGTGAGCATTCATTTTTATTCAAATTAATATGTCAAATTCGAAATAATGAAAGTCACTCCTCCTCGGTACTTTTCACTGATTCGAGTTCTTCACTGCTTGGATTTGATCGTCATATATTCTACTGTTCTTTACAAGCCGTCTAAATCTGGTTTCAATCCGTGGTATCGGGAGAAGATGCGCGTACGATGGTAGAGAAGTAATGGAGTTGAAAAATGCCGATATTTAGTATTCTACTCGTGAGGTACCATGTAATACATTTTCTGTTTAGGATATTATAACAGATTGGAATGAATTGGAAATTTCCTCAATTTATAGATTAATCTAAATGATTTTCCCGGTTGATATAGACTTTTTGGGTAGAAATTCCCTTGATTGAAAATCGGACCATCCAAGGCCATTGCTGAGCCCAGGTCATTCCAACATAGCCCCAAATGGAGCCTCGAATGGACCGATTCTCATTCTTATCCGTGTTGATAAAGATGAAATCAAATTATTGGAGTATGGAAAAATATATGAATTCTCAGGATTTTCTGAGCCAGAATGAACGATATCACATTTAGGAAAAGCGACATGCATTTATAAGAGAGAGTGGGGACACTTGCACCACTTTTCTTACATTGCTATCATTTTTGTGCTCAACTGCATTCGATACATTATTTATAGGACTTTAGCGGAGCACACATTCATTCCCACGTTGCAAATGATTGCAAGATCTAATCCAACGTTCTATCAATGATATAACTGTTCTCCAGAAATATGTTGCAATTGGTGCAACTTTCTCCGCACGACGAAAGACTTGCACCACCTTGAGGGGATTTTGGTACCACCCTGTGAATTAACTCTTTCTCTCTCTCTCTTTGAGTCTCTAATCCCCTAATTTGAATGATAACCACTATTTTGAAAATAATTCATGAATATTTATTTGAAATGAATACATTAGACACAAATGATACACAAATAAATCGATTTTGAGAGTGCTAAAGTTTTTGCTATGATTAAGAAAAAGGGGATAATTTCACATTCCTGTGGATTCGTGAGTGATGTCATCCATGATAGTCCATTCAAAGAGTCTGTATCGTATCGTATCGTATCGTATCGTATCGTATCGTATCGTATCGTATCGTATCGTATGGTACTGTATTGTATTGTATTGTATTGTATTGTATTGTATTGTATTGCATTGTATTGTATTGTATTTATCCCATGAATATTTGGATGCAAAATCCAATAATGGAAGGAGCGCTTCCTTCCAATTCACAATTAGATACAGAAGTAATGGAACAATATACCTAATAATGAACATAGTACATTTCTTCAAAAAATATACAGTTATACAGATTTTTAATATTAAAATAAGAGTATAAAATAACACATTTCTTTACAAAAGTGCGATGAAGGTAAGAAATAACTCTCCTATTCACTGCTTATTTATTCCCTGCACGCAAAAGGTCGTCACCTGAAACAGTTCGCCAGGGAACAATGGAGCTCCTCAAGTGATCTTTTGTCGTGTAGTTCAATTGGTTGTAGCATTTCGTTCCTCATAGACACTTCGTTTCTATTGCCAGATGAGATTATCGGTAAACATAAAGCTGAATAGAGAGGTCACTCTCACAGGATGCGACCAAAAGATTCCTTTGCATTTAAGTTACAAACAGTGCAATTTTGAGTTGGATCTATTGAATATATGTATTGGCCTATAGCAAATCTTTTAGTATGAATGTTATTGGGTATCTTGATGGGTAAGAACTCAAAAATTTGTCCGTAAAGCCCTCGAGAAAGAGAGGCAAGTGGGGTTTGATTGTTGGTATTTGAGTGAGTCATTTTCTTTATACTTCCAGGCTAGTTTTGTGCGTATTCTCTCCCAGAGAATTCCTGAGCTGTGCCACCCATATATAATCTGATTCTCCTGAATCGGTTCTATTCAGTGAAGCTAATCGGGAGAAACTTATCTTTGGCAATCTCATTCATCTCCAGGATTCTTATGATCCATCCTATGGACAATTTTATAACTTGAAACACGATTGGCAAATTTCACAATACTAGCCTTATCATATAACCTGTAGTGTTTCTGGGCAGGTGGAATAATAGTTTATAAAATTGTAGCTGCGCCCTCTCCATCTGATCTAGATATCTTAGGCCCTAAATAGGAGTGGTGTACAGCAGTGTGGAGGTTACTATACTCAAATATGAATTTTCATATGCATCTCACGCATCTACCTTAAGTCTCGCTAAAATGGATGAAACAGAGGTGGTTGCCACTTTAGCCTCATTTACAGTCACGTTTGTTGCTAGTGAGCCACTTCCGGTAGAAGTGAACTCAACTCCTAGACATAAATATGAATTTCACGTCCCCAGTTCTTGACTATTATAAGCGAAACTACGAGAAGACTTGTCTAGCTTACCGCCTCTTCTAAAAATAAAAACTTCGTTCTTTGATATATTTACAATTAATCCATTTTCAACATAGTAATTATATAAAATTTCCAATTTCCTTTTGAGATCGATGGGGGAGTGTGACAGGATGACCAAGTTATCTACATACAGCAGAATTGATATATCAGTTATTCCATCAAGATCAATTCCTCGAACCTCATCCTCTAAAATAAGTGACAATGTCTGCCAGATAGATAATGAATAACAAGGGATTTAGAATTCCACTCTGTAGCACTCCTTCACTGACCCTGAATTCCTCTGAGTACCCCGAGTTAGTTCTTACTTGTAACAATGCTGCGTCGTATAAGGCTTCAATTATTCTTATAAATTTTGCACTTAAGTAACATGAAGTCCTTCAAGAGATGGATAAAATTTTGCTACGTACTTTCTGATCAACTAAACAATAAATACAAATTTTGAATCCACAATGATGAAGTAAATTACTTAAATTGAGCTTTGAATATGAAATTGGAACTGCAAATGATTGCTCAAAATTATGCAAACGATTATAAACATGTTAACCTACAAATGTCAATAATTCGTTAACTTATTTCTTCATGTTTAGGAATGTATTTTGACCTTTGGCTTTATATTCAGAGCCAAATCCTAACAGTGAACTTTATTGCTATATATTTAAAATATGTAATTATCGGTTAGTTATTTAAAAACTGCGTAGCAAAATTTTCAATGCTCCATGGCCCTCAAGCTTATTAGGTATAATTTTTTCCACAGCAGTCGAATGCACGCTTGAAGCCCACAAAAACGTGAACAATATGCCACCCTTATGATTGAGTTTCAACTGAATCGCTGTGAGAAGAGTGAATATATTGTCCATTACCCCCCTGCCATTTCTGAAACCCGCTCGCTCCTCTGGTAGTGTATTGACATCTCTCAGCCAAGACTTCAAGCGATCGCATGAGATCTGCGTAAAAAGTTTAGTTACAGAGTTCATTAGGGATATACCTCGGTAATTGTGAGGGCCCATCTTGTGTTCTTTTTCATCAGGCATTATCAGATTGACGCGTGACCAAGATTTAGGGGGCGTCTCTTCTACAATAATCTTATTGAATGAACTTAACGAATAGTTGAAGCAATCATCTGGCAATCCAACACGAAATTCGCCCACCATGCCATCAGGACCCAAAGCTTTACCAAATTTGATTTTATTCATACATTGTCTCAATTCCACCAAACTGATTGGACAATCAAGATTGAATGAAGAGTCAGGATTTACAGGTGCAGAAGCGATTGATTGTGGAAGCGCGTTCCAAGGTTACGTCGGGATCGGGTTGTTCGCAGTAGTATTTATTTTGAACTTTTGGATCACCTTCCAGAAAATTTCAGAGGAGGGCTTTCGGTCAAGCTCACAAGTGAGCTGTGTCAATATTCGCTCTTCGTTAATTTAGTATTTGTGCGATATGCTATTAGTATTGTTGTGATGTTTGTAATCAGCATAGTAGCTGGTGCCGTGGGGAATAGTTTTTACTATGATAAGAGAGTATGATCTGATTTCTGTGGAACGAGGATTTGTTTTTCTCGTATCCAGTTCGGTAAACTTCCTGTAAAGCGACGCATGTTGCATGCCTAAGCTCCCAGACTTCGTTACGGAATTCAAGAATATGTCAGTCAAACGGAGCCTTCGTGATGGCAGCACCTCCTGGAATGATCAAATGCCAGAATAATCGACTGAGGTGGCCGTCGATCATCGAGTAGGCGTGGCTTTATGTAAAGAGGCGTCTAAATCGACATTTAACATTAACGATCCGTTTGAATCGAGTAGGAGGGGTTGACCACGTGCAGCTGCCTCTTGGGTGAGAGAGAGGACTAGCAGTTGCGGGTCGATTGTAGATTTTGTCCAATTAGAGCGTGAAAGAGAATTAGAATCAGACGATTGGAAACTTGGCCCAGCGAAAAATTCTCATCTCTCATCTGCATCAACTTACTGAAAATTACACGGAGAAAAAGGAATTCGCTGTGCCAGCGAAATCTACTTTTGCTGGGTTCCTTTTGCCAGAGCAGCAAATTTTTTGCTGTGACAGCAAACTATTTGCTGTTCCAGCAATCTTGTTGGCTGCGACAGCGAATTTTTAGCTGTGGCAGCAAAAAATGTTTGCTATCCTAGCAAAATTTGTTTGCTATTCTATATATAATACTGAAAATTTGCTGGCGGAGCAAACATTTTTTGCTGCCACAGCTAAAAAATTGCTGTCGTAGCTAACACGATTGCTGTTATAGCAAATTTTTAGCCAGGTCAGCAAAAAATTTTGCTATTCTATAATATAATACCTCGATTTGCTGCGTCAGCAAATTTTTTCTCTCCGTGTAACCATGCATGGTTCTTGAATTCCATACCTACACAGCACTCGTTGTCTAAAAGATACCTTCAGAAATAATGAAATAATAATTAAGAACAATGCAAGAAGTTTTATGAAAACGTTCTTGGATATATCTTCTAGAAATAAGAACAGTTCAAGACTTCTAAAAGATGTCTATTCATGTTGCATAAGACTTCTTGCATTGTTCTGAGTTATTTCTGAAGATATCTTTTAGACAACGAGTGCTGTGTGGGTATATTCATTTCGATATTCATATTGGAGAATTTCTTATAATACTCATGATGCAATAATTTAATCTCATAACTTTTTGAATTCCAATAACATATTTTTGAATTTCATAATCATTTCTTGAATTCAAAAGAGTTCTTAAATTCAGTAACGTAATAGCACAGGACGTCCAATAGACGTAGGGTGATGTCGAGTGGACAATGTTGTGGAAGCAAATTCAAACTTACAAAAGCTGATGAATTATCATTATTTATCTTCTCGAATTGACTCCTTGGAACTGGAAACATCGTTTAAACAAGGGATTGGAAAATTCTAAGTCTTCAATAACTGAGTAGCTCCTTATTCGATCACTAATTGGTGTCAATAAACGATTCAAACTTCGAACATATCAGTGGATGTCCTGGGATATTCTATGGATGCACGGAGAAAAAGGAATTCGCTGTGGCAGCGAAATCTACTTTTGCTGGGTTCCTTTTGCCAGAGCAGCAAATTTTTTGCTGTGACAGCAAACTGTTTGCTGTTCCAGCAATCTTGTTAGCTGCGACAGCGAATTTTTAGCTGTGGCAGCAAAAAATGTTTGCTATCCCAGCAAAATTTGTTTGCTATTCTGTATATAATACTGAAAATTTTGCTATTCTATATATAATACCTCGATTTGCTGCGTCAGCAAATTTTTTCTCTTCGTGTGTCCTGAACGTCCATATGATGTTCTCGTGGGTAACTAGACTGCAAGGAGTAGGTACTGGCGAATTTCAATATGTTCACTGGAAGTCATTACCCGTTACATTGGGCTAAAAATTCCAGTAGGGGTGAGTGGCCTTGATTGGACCATCGCCTTGAGTGGACCACCACCCTTTATTGCAAGAGGAAGGAATTTAGATTCCTATTAATCATACAGATGATTAGGAAGAATCTAAATTCCTTCCTCTTGCAATAAAAGGTGGTCCATCCAAGGTGATTTCCAATCAAGTTAACTCCCCCCCATATTCGCTGGAATATTCAAGCACATCTACTGGAATCTTTTTACATTCCCAGTATGAAATCCACAAAATTTCAACGAATGTTCTGGGAGATGAATTGACCGAAATACCCCTGTTCCAAGTCGCAGTAAATGTCCAGTTTTTTTCAAGTGTACTTATTAAGTGTGTCCGAGTACTCGAATTTTTCGAGTAGTTTCGAGTTGAGTCGAGTGTCTTCTACCACTCAGAACTCGGTACCTGTCAAGGTCCTTGAAATTGTCCGACTATCTTGTCAGCTTCTTTAGGGTCTCCACAAATGATAATTTTTGATAATATATCATTAATATCTTCAGAAATTTATCAGGTACTCGAAAAATCATTGGATATTCGCAAGTTTTCGAGTACTCTACCTCGACTCGATTTGACTCGAAAGAATCACTACTCGCATATCCTTACTTCCTATGAAAATTCTAAAAAAACACCACGTGAGGAAAAAATATGTAATCTCTCCGTATTGTCACATTATTACTTCCCTTTGAAATTTGAGGAAATTTCCATCCTATACAACATACTAATTCGAGAAGAATTCATTTTAAGTTCTCAAGAACATCCTTCCTGAATTCTTGTGCTGTGTGTGATTTTTCAAGTGCAGAACCTCCGCTTCGGAATACAGAGTCCCTTTGGTTGAGGTAACTTTGTGATAGATTTGTTAATTACATACAAATCGAAATATTCCTACAGTATCTGAAAATTGTTGAAAAAAGTTTAGAAGTCCATAATGTATCATCTTATTGTATTCTTTTCTCTCAATCGGGATCAAAATATGAGGATTGGAATATCCGGAATTGAGTTTGAAATATACCCCATTTTCATTTGCTGGGATTTAATATTTTTTTCACTTGACAGTCGTGCAATCCTTCCCTTCAAGAAACCATAGTTTCTTCTATTTTCTTGCAAATCTTCGAGTGCTCATAAACTTCATGAGAGAAGAACTTTCTTTTACATTTTTTTACAATTTGTTTTTGCAATTTGAATCGTAGATCCTTGAAATAGACAGCTTGAACTATCTTCATGAATTTTGTAGATTTTTTTAGTATATCAAAGTAGTTTATGATACACTAGACGTGAATGAACTATTGTTACCAATAACGGTTGCTCAAGCTCCGTTACCACTGAATTGAATTCTCTCTCAGTTTATAATGAAGTAGTATAAAAATTCTCCAATCGAGTCAGCAATTTTTCCAGAAGCATGCTAGAACTCTATGTGAAATCTGTTATCCTGCACGTAGTGAGAACTACCTGTATCTTCTTGAGGCACGCCATTTTTGAAGACCATCTCAAAAAGTTTTTGACTTCAAACAGAATTTTGATGTGATTTTGAGAGAAAATTATGTACAGTTCGCCAAGACCTGTTAAAAATGAACTGAGCTAACCCCTGTTTTTTGGCTTCGACGATTGTTTTGAGAATTCCGTACTCTCTTTAGACACTTATTATTCTTAAATTTTTTGGAATATCTGTTTATAGTCTGCCAGGAAATAGTCACTTCCACCTTTCCACGAATTTTCAATGTACTTTGAGATCATCCTGTTGAAGGTCCCTCCAAAATCCATCAAAACTCCTTCATCTCTGACTTTCCACACATTCTCCATATCCTCCTAAGTCATGTATCATTCTAATGTCACACCCTCCACTCTCCTATCACGTGTTTCCTTGGGAGAGCAGATTTTTTCTGCTCAGGAGACAATGCGAATACTCTCTCAATCATTCATTCCTCGAAGTTATAACGAACATAATAAAATAGGCGAACAACAGTACCGCGATCCCCAAACTTGCACATAATGTAAAACATCTGAAGATATCTTTTTTCCTTGAAATTCCTTGACTGATTTGATCACATATATTTGTGTATGCACTTCCCTTATGATAACATAAAAAAATTGTTCGTGTAGTAGTTGATGGGAAACACATCCCAGCTGGAAGACGTTTGTGTAAGAGTTCAAACGAGCGTCTGTAAATGCAAGTCGACTTAAGCAAATGCAAGCCAAAGTAACGACGCGAAACGAAGTGCTGAAATCCGGAAAAGGATAAAAAGCCTTCTAGTACTCTTCTACCGATACCTTTAGTAGTGCCGTTGCTACAACAACTGCTGTTACCGTTCCCTCCAACACTACTCAAGGTTTGAAATAGTGTATAGGATTGTTGAAAGTGTTTGATTCACGTGAAGACAAGAAAGCCAGGGGAACTATACGGTTACTACTCCACAAGAATGTTTGAGAATTTTCAGATAGTTAGGAACAAGATCGTGGTATACTTCTGGCTTACAATGTGTTTACGTTCTCACGTAGATGCGTGCATTTGTGCAATTGCGATATTGTACCGATGGTAACCGAACGGCCGAATGGAAGGAAAGAAACAAGAAATCGATGGTGTTGGTTGGTAGAAAATTCTTCTGGGAAGTGATCAATTGATTTCTTCCCCATTCACTACTTGTGATTAGATGTTTTCGATACATATCAAGATTGGATTAAAATCGCTGGATACTCGTTTAGAAAAAGCAGATTCTCCAACATGAAAACTCCCTACTCAGGAAATTTTTTATCCTGATCTTGATCAATTAGTGGGATTGTTTCAATGACGAGGTATGACGAGGCTCCGTCATGTGAGCTTGGACTAATCAATTTGGATTCACATTCCTAACTGTATTTATTTTATCCGAATGATCGTCTGTACTTCGTATGTATTTTGAGCACCTCGCACCTCAGAGCAACCTTTGTTTCATAGCCAGCTCAATCAATAGAACTGTTTTAATCCAATTCCATTTGTCAATGATAGTATACCAACTAATATGTCTGAAGTCGATCGAAGCAGATAGAATCTGATCAAATGAAAGCACTGAATCTTCAAAAGGGGTTACAAGTTTTTATCCGAATGTTGAGCAATATTTTCATCGTTCTTTGTTACTATCATTCCAAGGATGTTCATGAAATATCTCTGATCATGGGAGGGCAGAATGATGATCCCAGAACCACTACATCACATGATGAGAATTATTTATTTTCACTCCACACATCCGTAACAATCGTATCAAATCTCACTTCTGATTCAGAGCACAGTGATTATTTTAGAGTTCAGCTTTCACCGCTGTATATCAGGCACCGTAACCGGTATAAACCCAGCTCTTATAATGAATTTAGAGACTTTGCTCTTTAACAATGCGCGCATCTAACCATCGCTGCCGTCGTTGTTTTGTCGAGGACGATAACCTGTGAATTACGTTACGAGCTTGCTCCCGGAAGTTTAACGTTGAGAGTTCAAAGATTAATATTGTTGCGTGTAGGTGAGAATTGTGATACCACACTTCATGCCTTGTTTTATATTCTCATTTAACTTTTTAATCCAAGCTCCAACAATCTTGTCTAATCGTTTTTCTTCCTCTTCTCTCGAGGATAAACAGTGAGAGAAATCATGAAATACCGTTCCTGCAAATTTCCTTAAAACATCATTTATTCCGTAGATTCTTTTTTCAAGCGGATATAAAAATTTGTGAGATCTCCACTGAGATGATTCCTGGAGTTCAAGTCTGCTAATTTTTGAGGATTCAGAGATAATAGCAGGAAGAGTGTCTGCTGTATATATATTTTTTTTCTATAAAGAGTTTGGATGGAGTAAAAGAGAGACATTTGAATGTATGTTGATATCAACATCAACATTTATAGATCTATGAAAAAGGAACATTCCCTTTCATCTTTCAGACTCTCCGAGTACGTACAACATTAATAAAAATCATATATTCACCCACTCTACCGTGTATGTATATTCATCCCAGTGAAATGAGGACTAAGCCGATCCACGGTATAACTCATGCGCGCAGAGTCACTTAATAATGTAGATGGAGAATGCCCTTAGTCCTGGCATATCATGTGTAAGTCATGATTAATATTTCAGATGTCGACCATACAAGTTGGAGAAGGTTAGAGGTGGAGAGGAAATAGGAAATGGGGAGTGAGGAAAGAGTGACCATTGCAAAACCATAAGAGGAGATGAGAGAAGGTGGTGAAGTAGGGCTTGGCAGGGCAGGGTTTCGTTGTCCGGTACGTTGTTAATTATTCGCAAAGGAAATTAATGCGTTCCTTGCAATAATTTATATCTAGCCGTTGAATGAATGGCGGCCAGACGGAATTATTCATGCTTTGTGCCTCATAATTTTAGATATGAGGTTTTCCGCGAGGGAATCGCGTTCGTCACGATTGCTTCGGTCATTCGTTTTTTTTTACTAAGATATTTTCCTCTTTTCATACCCGATATGATCTTCCGTGGCAAACAGAAGTTCGTCAATTATCCTATCAAAAGAATCTCATTCATAAGAATAACATTCTATTATTCTCAAATTTCTGAATGTAGAGAAGTTTTGTTTGCAGTGGTTTTCCATTGCTCAATGTACGATGAATTGTGCTCTTTTCATTTCATCGAATCTAAAACACGTTCATCGTGAAAATTTTGTACCGAGTTCAGGATATTTTCATTGAAATTAAAATACTTTTCCATCCTACAATGACTTGGCTATTCAATTTTGTTTCAATTTTAACAAAAACATTTCAAATTAAACACATGAACGTGTGTGTTAATTACTTTCAAACTATTCACATTAAATTATCCACCATGTTGCATGATGTAGGAGGTACAGACAAGAGATCAATATGCCGCTTCTTTGGGAGTTTTATCGAAAACCTCGTTTAACAGCGTTTCAATATTCCTTGTTGTGATTTTCTCTAGCTTTCTCATTACAAAACAACCTATAGCACCTATTTATCATGATGTTTCCATTTTCTTTTGAACGAAGAGACGAATGTAATATCATTCGTTCTGGATTTGTTCCCGAAAAGTGTACAATTTCAGAAATATTGTTTGAACTCATATTTCAGAAGTAGTATATGTGTACCAAATATCAGACGTGATGATAACATTTTATTGTATGTTTATTCCTCGTGCTCGGTTAAGGGTGAAGTTCAAGGGTTCCTCTACTCGAGTACATTACTGAAATTTGGTAGTTTAATACAATGTTCGAGAACCAACGATGCAGGGTGTTTTAACGTACGAAAATTTGTACTTTCAGGCACAGGGGAATGTTCGTACAGAGCAGGATCGGATACAGAAGGTGCAACAACGACTGACAATCCAACGACACCCTTTCCAACACCACCACCCTCTTTGACGCCAAATCATCGTCAAGCGTCCCCTTTTCCACTCGAAAGCACCAACTCCCGTCGGCATCATTATAACGGAAGTATATCTTCGGAACGATCTCGCAGCGGAAATGGTAAGAGCTAATAAGACTCACAAGCGAGTTCGTTTACATGTAAAATGATACTTCCTGAGGTTCTGAGAGGGAATCTACCGAGTCTTTTCGTGTTAACAGTCTCTTGTACTTATTACCATGCCTATCATGAGATGAAATCATTCTTATCAAATCAAAATATTTATATTAGACGAAAATATCAAATACCATAGAATCACTCAGATATTGCTTCTAATTTCCGTTCAATTTCCAATCAGATCCGTTATGGTATCACTTCAGTCGATCGCTCCATTCAAAGAATCTGAAGAAATATATTTTGTTGAACGGTGAAATTCAGAACCTTCATTACCCTCGAATTCGAATGAAAGTAGTTGAATCTTAATTGAGAGACTCGAATGAATTTGTATTTATGCACAGGTGAAACAGTTTACGCGGCACCTATAAAAAAGACGAACTCTGTAGGAGGTACATTAGGTAGAAGAACGCGTCGAGGTCATACAAGTGCCTTGAGTAGCAGTTCAACGGCTAGCGATCGTTCTGAAAATGTTTTCCCCGACGAACATCCTCGGATGCATCTCAATAACGGTGAGTTACACTAAATTCGAAGTATCAAAACCATCCAATCGTCCCATGCTGCATTTCTCATCATCATTCTTTTTAACGTCCTGCTACATATTTTTATAAACTGATTTGGTACGAACGCACACCACCGCAGAGAAATGGATGGAATTAATCAACAGCAATGTTTATGTGGAGGATCAAAATAGCCATAGCCTTGTCACAATCGTTGAAAATGCAGGGAAAAAAAGAAGAAAAGAATGAAACATCTATCGATCCTAAAAAATTACAATGTGGAAGTTCTCGTGGCGCGATAACTTAACGATCCATGCCTTAAATAGGATTACGAGCTAACAAAGTTACTGACTGGTATGGAGCCCCTGGCCAAAGTTAAATCGGATTTCGCGTAAATGCGTTTCTCGTTAAAAGCTTGTTATTAATAGTAAAAGTAATTTCTAAAACGAGGTGAAGTTGAGAAGAGATGTCGATCATCGTTATGGACCGATAATTTCAATGTTCATTCAGTAATACTTGTTGTATCGATGATATCACGTGAGAGAATGAAACTTGAAATATCGGTAAATACTATCGTGTGTTGAGGTAATCAAAAGCACGTACATGCAGAATCTTTGTCATAGGTGCGGAGGTTAAAGGGACGGCATACGATCATATTCCATGAACAATTTTGTAATCGACAAACTAGCTTATGCCGGCAGGCCCTCATGAAATAACCACAAGAGACTTTCTGTTTTCGAAGTTAGCAGCTCGTTGTTGTTCGTGGCTGCTCCTACTACCGTTGCTGTTACTGTTGCCGCCGTCGCTCTTATTACCAGCTGGCTTCTAAGAGCAGTTCGAGCTCCTCCGCTCAGCTCGTGGTAGGTAGCTGGGCTTAGCGATGCCAGTATCCTAGACCGCCTGAAGGGTCAATGGAGAGAGAAGTCTCGGTTAAGTGAGTTAGAAGTTGAGGTATAGCCGTACAGTCGAGGGGTCGGACTAGTTAGGAGAGCAACAACGAGACTAAGGTCAACGTGGTGAAGTTTAGTGTAGAGTCGATGACTATATTGTTCGGGAAGGTTCTTCTTCCTCGCTCCACCCGCTGCCCTTCTGTAAAATACCTATTCCTGGTTGGTTCGATGTTTAGTAACACCGTGAGATGGCTAACGCAGTTTTCCAACGAGACGAGAACTGTTCGAGATGAGAAAGTAGCTTTGCGGGTTTAAACTGTAATCGTATAGCCACTCGAAGCTTCTCTAACGTGACTGTACGGATCATGGTATCGTCGTTGTTGTTGTTGATGCTGCGAGGTGGATATGTCCACGATAACTTTTAAACGAAATTTTCCTCGGATCTCGTTTTCCATCAATGACACCGACCATACTCTATCGAATAATTGAGAAAATCTCTTCGAAACTCACGTCCAATTAGTATAGTGGAATATAATTTTTGAAAGTATTATGACATTTGTTCACTCCATTAGTCCCTCACTCGCAGGAATTTTTCCTCCCCTTTTTCAAACTTCCGTGATGGAATTGTATGAAAAATTCGTGGATTATGATGAATGATTGATCGACCTCATTCCTAAACTCTCCATTCCATAGCGCAACAACATTGCAATTCGCGTACAGGAACCGGAGAAGTCATTGAAAATCAATTTGCACATGGAATAATGAACTATCGATAAATTCGCAAATCAGATTTTTCGTATCACGCTTGAACGGAATTAATTACAATTCATATTATCAACGGCGAGGGATGAAATTATAGAAAATATCATTTCGCAAAACGATATTCCCATATGAAATTGTTATTCATTCACACTCTAGTGAATTCAGTGATGATATCATATACCAACAACTTTGTATGAATTTATAACAATTTACTCATCGCGTGTGATGGGAATTCAAATAAATGAGCCGCAGAGATTCAAAATCCGATGATGATTATTCACAAGTGTTTTCATTTAAAGCTGGAAGTGAGGTTTGACGATACCGATCATGCATATTCATTTGTTTGATTCTCAAATTCGTAATTCGATGTAAATGATATGGTTCTTCAATACCGTGGGATGTTCAAATAGAAAGAATTCATGATCGATTATAGAACGATTTACCGCACCAAAATTTATAGATCCTCGGCGAACGGGATTCCTTCGACGTTGAAAACAGAAGTGTGAGATTATCGCAATCATCAACCTCATTGTAATTAACGAGATCTCGTGAGCAGTAATTCGAGGCTGAATCTCCGATGGGATATTGCTTGCTGCTTGCTTGCCGGAATGTCCCTGTGGTTTAGTGGAGGGATGTCGCGGCATCTATTAGCAAATGGCTCCCAACGGTCAGGGGTTTACCCACGTTAACCCGGTGCGCAACCATCTCCGGAAAGACGATTGATACTACATTAGACCGTCGTCGTATTCCCAATGTAGGTCGGAGAAATATCGTGTTATTAAATTGTGTCTCTAAAGTCGAAACAATTCCGTCTCACTCTATTTGTTGGAAATTCAGCTGGTAATTGCATATACAAGCAAGACTCATTAACATCATACAAGACTCGAATCGTTGAGTATCCTTGATATTCCAAGTCGATCTGTACTCAGTTGATTCGTCATCAAACACGGATGATTCATTCGATTGCTATTTTCCAATGTTTTCCTTCCATGCACTCGTTTGGAATTTGTTTGATAGCCAATCTATCCTAAACGATTTTCCATGGTAGATTTTGTTTCCAACAATATTTGTACACTTGAATGCATTTTCCTTTTTTCATAACTGTGATTTTTTCGACGATGCGCTTGTTGGTCCTGTATGTTCTCTTTTATTTTCTTTCCTATGTTTACACGCACTATTCAACAGGAATCACCTTGTAGCGATTTGTTCAGGTACCGTGAACAGCCCCTCTTTTTTCTGTGTGTATTTTATCTGAGAACATGGTTTGCATTCAACTCTGTGTGAGAAAATTTGATTGAATCAACGAATAAATCCTGCTACTAATCAGTGATACTTTCAAATGAACGTGGAATCACTTTTTTTTCGCGAACTTCAAAGACTTGGACAATTTTGAACCTCGCGGATAGAATGCGAGTTATATCACTCCGTATTATGTCAGTCATGGTAGTTGGACATCACAATCCCATACAGCGATGTCATTTAAGGAGAAGTATCAGAACAGTATCGATTAGGAATAAATACACTATGGATGACGCGTATCAATCGTTCTCTTTTTATCGTCTTTCGGTGCGACGTAAATATCTTTTCTGATGAAAAAATTGTTCATCCGCGGAATAGGAACATTGCGAGAAAAAAGAGAAGGAAGTAACGTGGAAATTCAATCTACGGGTCATTAGGTTTATTCGTGACGTTAAAATCTCTTCCGCCGGTCTAGCGAATTCGTTTCTCTACTGGTCGCCGCATGTATTGCACGCTACATCGCACTATCATGAACCAAATAACTGGATGGCATCGATTTAAATCGATACATCGATTTAATTGTGGCAGCGTCGGGGTGAAATGTTCCGCTTAATCCCAGGTAATTCGTATTGATACATGTTCTCAGAGTACACCATTTTTTCTCTATGCCACAATGCATTGAAAATGAATGAATCGATGAACGATTGTATACTGTCGGGTGTATATTTCAATTTGAATATGTGATCAAATTAACGAAGGCGAATGTGAAGAAATGAAGAACAGATTCAATTTCAGAATAAGACAGAATGTATTTCTTCATCTAAGATTTGGGATAATTCCAATCTGGTGTTACAAATCGATTCAACGCGTTTCATTATGTATATACTTACTTACGGGAAACCGCATCTTCGATAATTAGACTTGACATTCATTTCAATGCAAGACATCTCAGCGAGATCTAATTAGGAATATCCCAGAGATGCATTATGACGTCACCATTGTTAGCAAGAGTCGAGCTCGGTGCACCAAAGATCAGCCAATCAGTGTTGAATGCCAATTCTGCGTAACAGCTACAGCAGCGACCCTCTACATCATTGGAGCTACTAGACTGTGCCATGCTTTAGCTTCCAAACAGGTTATGCTTTATTAGATATAACTGTATCTGTCGAGGGTCTAGCGTGGATATGGAGGGAAGAGGAGAGGGCTCTCTAACTCCGTTCCCATTACTGTTTCTGTCGGATGCTGTTCAAGTGTAAGGGCTAGTCAGACATTGCAACGGCTCACAATCAGAGGTAGCAGGAGGTGAGATAGGAGATAGCACTGAAAGGATACAAGATAGCCGACACTGACTTGATGTGGTTAGCCGCGGTTCGCGTTGATAATTCGGTTTGATGATCTAACGCTTCGACCGACTTCCATTCCCACGTTGGAGAATACATATTCATGTAAATACAAATCATTCCTCCGTGAGGAATATCGAGCCCTTTTCCACCCTTCCGAAGCGCATCCGTCAAATCGAACGAGTAATTTGTTGAGTTCACAAGAATTATTGATTCCTTCGGTTCAAGACGATCTTCGAGGTAGAGAATCTTGTCGTCTCTCGCACGAATGACAGGATACGAGTCACGAGATTCGTTTTATAAATTCCGTTTTGGTAAATCATTTCAAGTGGAATTTTTGGTTTTCTATTTCCAGCAGTTTTCTAATTTTCGATATCCGAATGTAATATTCATGATGATGAATTGTTTGATTCTTCTCTTCTTATCCAAATTACAGTTACCGCGTAGCAAATTGATTATAGAACAATGAGAATTCAATTAAGCACGTGCCGATGTGCATTTAATTGATATGCTCTATATTGGATGAATTTCCGGTATGAGTAGGGTGATTGCACTATGTGTTGGTACGTTGTCTTATATAACAATATTACTGTGATTACAATATGTAGTATCTTCGATCATTGGAATGAGCGATGAGTGCTGCTTCTGAAAATAATAATACATTCGCTAGGAGAATTCAAAACATTACTGAATGATTCCATGTTCACATGATGGAACCGAGCCAACGTGTGGAACAAGAAAACATCTGTACGTACATGTTACGGTGTCACAATTGCTGGCATTCGTTTGAAAAATTCACCCTTAAAACGAAGAATGATATTCAAAGCAGCAGAACACTTGGGTGAAGAAATTTTCTCGATTCTCATTACACGATAACATTGTATATCGATTTTGTAATTGGGCTGTACACGTGGTCTCGATTCCTGGCAAAATGTTCAATAAGTTGAGTGGATATATGTTCCAACAGCGAAGTTGTCCGAAATATGCATGGTGGCGGCTGTTACTGACAGAAACGTATTGCCACATTTCAGAGTGCGCTTTAATTAAACAATTATTGTAGCTTATTACGACGGTTATTGACCTCCAGATATTCTCATTCTTGCACTTATCTGAATGAATCCTATCTTTCCGATTCTCATATCATCATATCCTATCGATAGGAAACTCTTATGCTCTACGAAAGACATTAAATAACCTGAGACTTCCAATTTCATTGGGTGTAAATTAAATTTTGCATAGATTAAAAATCTACAGTTGGAATGAATAAAGGGGACAATATATGGATCTGAAATTGTTTTTCAGTATGAATTTCCTTAAGTGCATGCATGTGAATTGAATTTTATGGATCTCTTCATGCACATGTATCGTTGAGTTCATATAATCACTCAGCATCATCAAATTCTATCATCATCGCATCTTCTCGCACATCATCTTCGCACAATTATATTCAGCGCACTAACGCACTTCTTTCTTTGCACAATTCAGAATATGCAGGTCTGGTCAGTCCTATGCACCTGTCAGGTACGTAGAATTCACACGACAGAAAGAACATCGAACATCGTAGTCCAAACTAGTCCATTTTTGAACCTAGTTGAATTGATTTGCCATTCATTTTATTTCATCCTTTTCTAGATAAGGTTTCCCTTTTCTTTCTCAAATAAGCCCCACTTATCTGAATTTTCAATGGATTTTAATTGAAAAATCAAAACCACAAGATGGTTGAGAATTTTGAATAAAATTCGAAGGAGATTCCACTTCAAAGGGTTATTAAACTCGACCGATCGGAATATGAAATTCCTGGGGAAAATTAATTTGAGTATAATCAAGGAGACGTATAATGAATTGTATAAGACCGCCTTGGAAATTCAATTTTGCGAGGGCTAATTATTATTTCGAAAGATAACATATCTCCATTGTATCGGATAACAAGAATCTTCCGAGCTGGAAGGACAAGAACTGAAATTTCATTATCCGTTGGAGTTACCGCAACCAAGTTCCATAGCTTTGCGAAGAGGCGATAGACCACTGTATTGCAGTTAACTTTGATTTACAATAATGTACGTTGTAACGTTAACAACCCCTAATGGTTATGCATGGCTCTAATTATGTATACATAAATGTATATATCTGGCCACCACGATATTGGTTTATTCGAACAACATATGTAGAGTCCATATCATCTATATATTCGCATGTCTTATTTCTTACATGCACCCCCATGTACGCTTGATATCAATACACGAAACCATTGAATCGGATTTCAATGTACTCGAAAGTTTAGTCGAGGTCATAGATTCAATGTAAGAATCATAAACTTAATGAGATGATAGAAATTTTTGTGTTCTTAGCCAGAAATGATTACCATAATTATAAAGTAGACTGGATATACAAGAAGTGAATCCCTTTACAAGTACTACCCTCTCTTTCAACAATTTTTGTTGCTCTCAACCTGCTAGCCGTTCTTTTCTGCTCTTTGCGTGGAGGAAACTTTAATTATTCGTTGGGAGGAGTTTCGTCCAAGTTTGAACAACTTTATAAGTAACTTGACTGCGGAACGCCCGCAACACAAAGCCTCAAACGCGCAGGGGCAAGACTAGAGAAGAAACCAAAAAATGTGTTCTTCTTTTCCCTCAGAATTCACTCGAAACTCTGGATATTGTAATTTATTTATACTATATCACGATGGGGTTGAGTTTTCAGAAAGAATGAACCAAGACAATGGAATATCTTGGATGATCCTTCTTATTGATTTATTGATTTTTAATATTAAACACACAGAAAATTTAAATCTACTACAAATGAACTTCGAAACTATCAATTATATCGTGAATCAGTGTTATGAGAACAGAGTTTGGTTTTTATTTTGCTTATATTCTCTATTTCGAATAAATTTTCATTCTAATATGATCTTGAAGTTTCTATTATTCGCCAATTCTGATTATTTTTTCATGATTTAGATCGAATTTCTCATGAATTCATTATGGAAATGAAATAATTGTTTCGGTGTTTTTATTCCGACTCATATATCTTCTTTAAAAACTCAGCTCCAAGTGAAATTTTTCTCTCTGGATATGAGCTGAGAATATTTTTACAGTAATTCTTTTTTGATTGAACTAACTCGAAAAAAGTCTCGTTGAATGATAAGTATTTTTGAAATTTTACGTATTCCTGTCAAGAATGGTCTTCAATTATATTCTTGTTCTCTGTGACGTTGTTGATTTCACATTGATCTTGCCACTGCTCTATCTGTTTACATCACTAACCTTATTATTTCGATCATGAATCAATTCGATTGGGAGGATTCAAGAAGTCAATGAAGCTCCTTTGTCAATAGTGAACATATAAAATGTTTCAGGAGTTATGATGAACTAGTGGTCTCTGAATTTCATTCATCAGTATCCATTTCATTATTCTTTGAATTTGTCTTCGAGCACTTGAACTCACCCTCTTTGAGAACAAGAATTTGAGATTTGAGGTGATGAAATGACGATCAACTCCATCTTGCAATAAAAATGCACTGAAAAGTCGTGAGAATAGGATGAATTTAATGGAATAAGCTTTATATCTGTACTCTTCACAGTAACTGTATCACTTGACCAAAGTGGAATAATGAGATTTTCATCAATTTTTGGAGGAATAATAACTCGTCCGTTGTGTTATTTGATGGATTTTTTCTTCACTTTCTGGAGAATTTGATATCAACGGGGCAGAATGATTTTTCAAAGTGGTAGAAAAGGTTCCTATGTTTTACAGAAAAACAATTTTCCCACGATTACACTCGTGGCAGAATTTCCCTGAAAATCTTTCAAAATTTCAGGAATTTCGAGGTAAGGGTTTTTTCTAAAGATTTTCAGAGGTGTCCATAGTAGTTTTTCAGAGATATCCATAGATCTTCTGAGAAATTTTCAGTAGAGAGAACGTGTGGAATAAGCAGAAGTTTCTCCAAATTTTTCAGAGTTCTTCAAACTTTGAAAGAATTTCCATAGATTTCCTGAGTCTTTCACATTTTCCCAGGGTTTTTCAAATCTTTCCAGAATTCTTCATTCATATTCAGAGAATTTTTTTCCACTGGGGTGGGGCATGGAATCCACCACTGAAGTAAGGAAAATCTCCATATAATTTTCGCAGTGTATGTAAAAATGTATGAAGCGTGAGTGTTTTTGAAGTAGATTGTGATTCATACAATTGACATGTCACATTTTTCGCTCAATCTCAAAAATTCAATCTATTCGATATCTTGATCCTGAGGCTGGATTTAATTTCACATATATATATATATATATCATCAATGTTCTAGCTCAAACCAGCTCAATTAGTTTTCTTTCCAATTCAAGTTACTGGTGATTAATAAAGGACTCCCACATTTGAAATATTTCAAATTCTAAGAATAAGGGAAATGAAAATTACCTTACTGAAGGAATTGCCATAGGAATTTGATTTCCAGATCATTGATAAGGGAAAACTTATCAAGGAATCCTATCTAAAAATCTCACTGAAGAAATCTACCTGAAGATCAATCGAAGAATGTAAAAAAAGAATTCTCCAGGAAAAGTCAATGTGGAGACTCGTTGAAAAAAAACTTCAGCTCTCCACTGCTGAACGACAGGTCATGTGCTTCATCCATTGAATACTTCAAGAGCGGAATGCGTCTAACGAATCTTGAAGTTTGATTCTTTGTCAAAGTTTTTTTCTTCAAACCATAAATTCTCTATGTCTTCAAAGTTGGGAGCATCACATTCATTTTCAAGAAGAGTACCTAATGGAAAATTAAGATCTAATTGGAAGGTGAATGAATAACGCATCTGCACTGTTAGAAATTTCTGATTGAATTTTCCATTGCATGTAATGGAAGTAGAATTTATTATTGTAATTGAAAAATTCATCCGTATTTGTGAATGGCATTTTAGCTACAAAAATATACTCCAATTCGTGATATAATACATCGATAACGAAAAATTTTTATTCAGTTACGTTCAAAAAAATTCCATCCATAAATTCGTTTGAGGAAGGCATGAATTCGAAGAAATTATTAACAATTCGGATCCCTCGTCTTAGAATCTTGACTAAGATTTTAATGCTTGGCTGTATTAGTGGCACCTTGCCTAAGTTAGAGCTGGATGAAAGATCCAAAATATATAACTCAGAAATCAAATGCATGATGAGGTCGTTCAATTGGTTAGTAATAAAATGGAAAGAAATGACTGAGCGCGTGGATCTTAAGACTCGCCGCGTTTTCTGATATACGTAAAAGTTTTGTCCGAATCGTCACAACGGGAACCCAAGAAAAAAATCGGAATTTCGGGAATTGGAAAATACTGTGTGATAGAGTGCGAAAAAAAATTAAATTGTCCCATTACAATTTTCTTCCCTGATCGGTAGTTGCTTTTAGATCGATTGCACTATCAATTTGCAAAATACAGGCATTTGTGCATTACCGCATAATGGAAATTTTTCATAATGATATCGCGTTGTTTCCTGACTGAATATCAAAGTCCGCAGAGGAAATTGTATTTGCTCAATTTCCTAATGTAGATCTATGTTTTTTTAGGTTGAAAAACCTAAAAATCAAATTATTTTTATGAAATTCCATCTCATTGATCTGGGGTTTTCCTATCAACAAAACTCAATTGTTGCTCGCAACAAATTTGTAGAGAAACTGTAGAATTTGGAGAAAAGTCTCTCTATTAGAGAAAAATAGAACCTATATTGAGAAATCAGATTATCAGATTATTTTTGTCTATTTATCAAAATGAATAATCAAGGAATCGAAACGATGGTCAATGTTTGTTCTTTTCCTAGTAAAAATGAATCATATGAGAACATATAAAAATCAGATGTGATGCATATAAACTTCATATATGGTCATATACAGGGTGTTTCAGAATTCATCATCCGGAGTTTTTGAGCTATGAGCATTTTTGGATTTTTTGTTCAAATTCAAATAACTCAACAGCATTGTGTTCTACATTCTTGAGCCTAACACCATTCTCTAAGTTGGAAAACGTCAGATCTCTGGAAAAAAATTCAATAATCCTATCATTCTTTGTTCCAGAGCTACAGCAATTTGAAATTTCCTGGCTTCTAACTGATCAGAATTCAGCAATTTCAAATTACTATCGCTCCAAAACAAAGAATAATATAATAATTGAATTTTTTTCCAGAGATCTGGCGTTTTCCAACTTGGTGTTCGGCTCAAGAATGTAGAACACAATGCTTTCGAATTATTTGGATTTGACAAAAAATCTAAAAATCCTCATAGCTCAAGAAGTAAGCCTCCAAAAAATTTTTTTCAAACAGGAAATTATTGCATTTTCGTTCCAGAGTACCCCACAGAAATCCGAATGATGAATTCGGGAACACCCTGTATGGCCAGATACAATCCGTGCATGATCCACATTGAATCCATGTATGGCTCATATATGACCCATATATAATTCATATGTAATCCATATATATCACCCATGAATGCAAAATTTTCCACATATGTAAAAAAATTCTGCTATTTATGAGATATTCTCCATACATGGATCATATATGTTCATATATGGATTGTAAATGGATTATATATGGATCATGTATGATTCCACACGCTTTCATGTATGGACCATACATAGATTATATATGTATTATATATGTATTATATATGAATTATGTATGGGTCGTATATGGTCACTTTTTACTGGGATTGTTATTGTTTGTTGTTTTTTTTCTGCTCATCACATTTCATAAGATCAAAAATTGGAACGTCTCAAGCAACACATTTAGTTACATCGACGCCATGGTGACATCGCAGTGACTCATCACACCACCGTTATGACACTGTGACATCACTGTGATGAACGTGTTGCTTAAGGTACGACGACATACAATTCGAAAATTGGTATTTCCCAGCATGTAACTGACACTGAGGAAAAGAATTGAGTTGTAGAGGTGGGCGAATCTTGACGAAGCGAATCTTTTGTATAAAATACTTATCAAGTTTTGATAAAAATTTTATAGAATTTGATACAAATTAAACATTTTTTTAATGCAAAAGATTCGCTTCGTCAAGATTCGCCCACCGCTATTGAGTTGTATTTACTGAATCTTTTTTCGGTTACGGCAAAATGAATATTTATTACATGTGAACATGACGCACTACCCTCAGATAAGTTTTATTGACAGTTGGGGAATGTCATATGAAATTTTTCAACAGTCAATTAACTTTATTCATAGGTCATAAATCGAATTCATGTCGAAAATATATTTATTTCGCCGTATGTAAAACAAGCTTTATGGAATAAGAATAAAGTCTCCTTTCAGTGCACAATTTTTCGGTATGTTGCGTATAGAAAGATGTGAAAATTGCAGAAAGAAGTTTTGATAATGCACTGAATTCAGTTTTATTATTTATCATCAATTATCGATCATGGCTGAACAGAGTCAAAAGGATCGTACAAGTTTTGTTTATAGAAAAAAACATTTTAGATAGATTTTTCGAATCAAAAAACATAAAATTCGTCCAAAATCGAGCAAATAACAGATCATTCAACAAGTCCGTAGGATGACACATAGATGGCGTTACTAGAGATTTTTCCATATAATTTCAATTTAGTATTAACCTTCAAACGATACGTGTGTAATTTAGAAAGCAATCTGATAACAGTCCCTAATAGCACCAAGGTCCCTGGACGTTTTGAAAACGTTCTGAGAATGTTTTAAAAACGTCCCAACGTTCTTGGAACGTTTTAAAAACCTCCCAGTGCTGTTAGGGGTGGACGCCCAAATGAGGCTGTTATTCCAGAAAACATAAAAAAAAATCCACAAATTGGTTATGAACGATCGAAAATTGAAGGTGCACGAGCTAGCTAGCATTGTAAGATATCAGATGAAAGTTTTTTCACCATTTTACACGAACATTTGGGTATGTGAAAGCTCTGTGCAAAGTGGGTGCCGCGTGAGCTCACAGTCGACCAAAAACAACAACGAATTGATGCTTCAGAGGAGTTTTTGGCGCTTTTAAATCGCAATAAAATCAAATTCTATCGTTGATATGTGACAATGGATGAAACATGGCTTGACTGTTACACCCCAGAATCTAAATGACAGTCAGCTGAGTGGACAGCAGTCGACGAATCGAATCCAAAGTGAGCAAAGACGCAACAGTCGGCCGGTAAGGTGATGGCGTCTGTATTTTGGGATGCGAAGGCAATAATATCCATCGACTATTTCCAGGAAGGTACCACCATCAACAGCGAATATTACTGTGCACTTTTGGATTGATTGAAGGCTGAATTCGCGAAGAAACGGCTGTACCGCGAAAGAAAAAAGTGTTGTTTCACCAAAACAATGCACCGTGTCACAAATCGATGAAAACGATGGCAAAATCGAATGAATTGGGCTTCGAATTGCTTACTAACCCACCGTAGTTTCCAGATTTAGCCCCCAGCAACTTCTTCCTGTTTCCATATCTCAAGAGAATGCTTGCTGGAAAGAAATTTAAGTCCAATGATGAAGTAATCGCTGGAACTGAGGCCTATTTTGAAGAGAAAGAGAAATCGTACTATAAAAGTGGTATCGAAAAGTTGGAAAATGGCTAAACTCGTTGTATCGCCCTCGAAGGCAACTATGTTGAATAATAAAATCGAGTTTTGTCAAACTTTTGTTTTTTTCTTGCTTATCCTACGGACATATTGAATGACCCGGTACAATTTTCCCTGCGAACCTTGATATTCAACCAATATTCATCTGTTATCAATTTTTACACATTTTTCCGACGTTCTCGTCTTCGGTGGATTCTGGAAAATCAGAATGTGTATGTTCTATTTCGATTCATCTAAAAATGGATGAGATCGAACACCGAGAAAACTTCATATCTGAACTCATTCGGATTGCTTGAACATTGTTCCAATAAACCAAAATTTATATCCAAACATGAACCCACTAGAGTTTTAGTTGGATCAAATAGACAACTTATTTCGTCTAAATAAATTCTCATCCATTTCAAATAAAATTTACTTGAATCGAGTGCAATTTTATTGGATGCAATGAAATGTCTAGTAAGTTCATATTCAAGTAAACCATTTCTCTAGGTGAATAAAATCAATGTGAGGAAACATTGATTTTTGGTACAAGAAAGATTGTGTGGTTTCTCTTTACAACTATCGATCGGAGAAAAAAATTATGATGGGACACTTGTACTGATTTTTCGAGCTCTATCACTCAGTATTTCCTAGTATTCGAAGTTCCGCCTTTTTCGACCCTCGCTGTGACGATCTAAACAATACTTTCACGCATACTCGAGAGCGCGCCAAGTTTCGAGACCCAGGCGCTCAATTTTTCATGAACGGAAGCATAATTTCTGTTTCGTGCGAATTTATTGTATTTCACGTTAGTACTTTCCTTGCTTCCAAAGGAAGGTAATGGAAAAACAATGCATTACACTTCCTATAATTTTCGATGGATATTTTAATTTATTTGGAGCAAGGATCAGTGAATCTTCAATTGAATTTCTGTTCACAGACACCGGTCGCGATTCGCCACCAGAACCTGCACCGCCGGAGATTCCGCCACGGGGCCCGTCTTTGCATACCACACATAATATACGCGCACAATCAAACCGAAATGGATGTCCTCCAAATTCTACCGCAAACTTTGCCTTACCAACCAATCAAATGCAATCGGAGACATATTCAGGTGAGTTCAGAGTATCAATAATGTCAAATAATTCGAAAGTGGGAATAATCTTATATTTGTCGCTTATGTTCTGTTAGTTTAGTTTATTCACCGGATAAATCACACAGTTTAGGAACGAAAGTGTATGAACAATCAAATCGCGATCATAACGAAAGGAAAGAGAACAAAAGAAATAAGTCAATCACAATGAAACGTAACGCAAAGTGGGAGAAATTGAAATCGGTTCATTCAAGGCCCCCTCCGAACCCAAGTTCAAGTGATCTGGGCTTAAACAGGACCTTCAATTGCCTAATTTTCGATCGGGGAAAATTTTGCTCGGAATACATCCTAAGGATTCATGAATTCAACTAAAATATACGCTGTGAGCAGCATATTTGAGAAACTGACACTCATCCATAAAAAAAATTCACTCCACCTCTGTGAATAACTGGATGAGCCTGAAAAAAATTCGAATTGCAAACCGGAATATTGGATAGCAGTGATTTTCTTGGAGCCTTTGAAGGTAGGTACATTAAAATTTCAGTGCTAGAGGAGGTTAGGACAACTGATTTGATCATTGATGATTTTGAAGGAATAAGAAACTGTTGATGAATACATGATGATACCCTAGTAGAAATCATGATTGGGGATTAGATGGGTTCCAGCTGGTTTTTTCAGATGTGAGGGTGGTTTCTAACTAGTTTTGTGACGCACTTTCTAGCCTGTGCCCATCCAAATGTCTCAGGGGATTGCTAGAATGTTGTTCAAATTGGTAATTAGAAATGTGGAATGTGTTTACTGTAAAATCACACCTATGAATAAGGTAACAGTATATTTTGAGATGTAATCTCGAGTCAAAAACGTTGCTTTTGAATTTATTTCCATAAAATAATCCCGAGTGACAAATTGAAACGTTGGGGCTTTCTTTTATTCCCCTGAGCGTATTGATGGACTACCAATGTTCCTGTCCGATCAGTTGCCGCGTGAAAAATCTACATAAACCAACTAAATGTTTGGGCACTAAAGTTAAATTGACTGAAATGTGTTATCCAGTTGCCCTCACATGGGTCTGATCTAGTACGTGGTTGGTAAATGGGACGCCCAGACAAATTTCCACCGGGGCATTAAAAGAGTCACTCCGACGATCTCCCAGTTACCTAAAAAAATTCATCATCACAAGGAATTGTTGAATGATTGTTGCAGTCAGTACAAACTCTCGGATTCAAATTAAAATCTTTGATTTTACTCTCAAAATGATCGAATTTATCTCTTAGAATAGAAATCTCACCATTTGAAAGAGTACGAATATTTTATAACAACATCGAGTAACGATCAACATTGTGTGAAGATGACAAAGCAGGTATCAGAATATCAGCGAAAAAACTTCAGAAGGTGATATGAAGCTTTTTTTGTATCGTATGATACGAATTTTGAACTAGTTTTCACACATTTGGTCATATTATTTGGTATACAAAAAAGAATAACGTTTCGAAAATTACTAGATTCCCACTAAATTGGCGAGATGAAAGAAAATACCGCTGTTATTGTTGGACAGTGTAATAAAAATAAATGATTAAACAGACATTCTTGAGAGTGAGCGTGCAACCCTGGTAGAAATTTCCGCTGGTGAATAATGAGGCACTTACGAGTTTATCTCTTCTACTCATGAGGCACTAGTGAGGGAAACTCACAAGGCACTCACTAGAATGTCAAACTCCAAGTAACTAGATTCCATTTATCAAAACTAGTGAAACAGTCACCTGTATCTGAGGACTCGACTGGAAATTCAGTCACATCTAATGGGGTTAACCTGGCCTTTGATTAGGACCCAGCCAGGTCCTGATCAAACGTCGAGTTGACCCGATTGAATTTCTAGTCGGGGAGCAACTCATTAGAAACTAACATGGCACTTGTGAGAATAAGTAGGCCCCCAGGTAGGAATTAACAAATGGCCCAAGCTTGACCCGATCTTGGCCCAATTATGACTTATATTGGGCCAGAATCCATGAGAAAAAATGGCCCAAGTTTGGTGAAAGCTTGGGATGATAACCCCGTGCCAGGCTGGGTACTCAATATTGGGCCAGAATGCAATGCCAAGCATGGCCCAATGTCTCATGATATATGTATTATGAGTATTTTGGAGCTTGACTCATACGATTAAACCGGATCTGGCCCAAGTTGTGTGTATTGACTCCTGCCATGCTTCAACCTGATTCTTCAAACATACTCCTTGGAGAAAAAAATGACATCATTTTTCATGCCATCCCTGCTAAAAATTTCCCATAGAAAACGATAAGATTTTTAGCAGGGATATCGGTACAACTCTGTAAAAATCACAAACATGGAGATGTGGCATAGGTTCTCAAATAAACATTGGTTGTACATTGGCCCAATATTGGTTCACCATGCTTAACAGTTTAATGTTTTGCCACGCTTCAACCACTTGTTGTAATGACATTCCCTACGAAACGTGGTATAGATTTTCGAATAACACATTGTTTAATATTGGGCCGATATTGGTTCGCCATGCTTGGCAGCTTAATGTTTGGCCAATCTTGAACCACTTGTTGCATAGGCATTCCTTATGAAACATGGTGTAGGTTCTCAAATAACAAACGGTTTTATATTGGGTTGATATTGGTTCGCCATGTTTGGCAGCCCAATATTTTGCCAAGCTTGCACCAGTTGTCATATTGGCATTTCCTATGAAATCCGGTATGGTTTCTAGAATGAACAACGGTTGTATATTGGACCAATATTGGTTCGCGATGCTTGGCAGCCCAATATTTTGCCAAGCATGGCCCAGTTGTCAATATTGGCATTTCCTACCTGGGGGTAAAAATAAAAACCCATTATTGAATTCATAATGCAGCCAAATGTAGCTATATTCAACTCAAATTCAAGCATGCGAGAAACGTATCGAGTTCATTCACAAATATTAACCGTTTTCGAACTGAAACTCAGCCAGAATTGCGTTGAAATTTGAAGTATGAAACTACTAGATCCTTTGTTTGTCAATACATTCCAAACGGCTAGGTATTTTCTCTCAACATGCAAAAAAAATCTATTCATTTTTCATGAGGATGTAAAAAATCTCCAGTCACTCAATAAAACTTGATAGTGAATTGGAAAGAAAATTGTCGAATTTTTTATTAGGCTCAAAACACGGTCGCGGTGTTGTAAAATCACAAACTGATAGGAGAATGTCGCACAAACATCTCGTACAACTAACCTGTAAGATATAGAAGGAAAATTCGATTAACTTGATTATTTCAGATTCCACCATTGCTTCAAACACTCATATTATAAATACAATACACATATAATACATAGACAACACACATTCATATTAAACGACTAATTGTAATTGCTGAATTATAATCTGAATTCCTATCGCTCTTACCCAGTAAACACGACTGCTGGTATCTCAAAGGGCCAGTGACGGGTCTTCACTGGCATTGCAGGGCCATCAGCGGCCCATTGGAACACCAGTGATCATTGTAGGGTAGATACTAATGTAACCTATAATATCGCATCATCACGAGTCGCACGCTGGAAATTTGAGAGTTCACTTGTGTATGGATACAAATGATAGCTTCTACTAGCACTTGTGAGAAACCTCAGTGCCGTATCAAAAATTGAATAGTGCCTCCGATTTTACTAATGGAGAATCTAAAATTGAAGAATTCAGAAAATCGAAAGAAAATTTACTTACATTTAAGAGCATTTTAGTGTGCCATAACTTTGTCCCTTTCTAGAATAATATTTTGGCAAAGGATGAATGATCTAACGCTCGAGTATCCTCAAGACATTAGTCCACACGCCACTGAAATGTGTGTCTATGTATTCCTTTGGAAAAGAAAAAATGTATTGATCAGTAGGAATTGGAATGACCAACAAAATATTATTGAAATCATTTTCAACATATATCAATATTTAATGAAAATCAAGTGTGAGAAAGTAAATTACAAATCAGTTAAAATTTTGGAGTCTCAAATTAGATAAGTATATGTTCTTGAGGAACCGATTGAATTTTTTTTGCCCATTGTAATCTATCCTCATGCAGTTTCTCAACTTTTGGACTGTTCCCAACAATAATTTTCAACCGGATTTAGAAATATCACATCAGACAAGTTTTCAATATTCATTGAATATTTCGATAGAATTAAAATAAAAATCTCGTAGAAAAGTTTTTCCTGCTAAGTTTCCCCATAAACGCGCAAAATTTCCATTCAATTCGATTATTTTTTTTAGTGTACATGCATGAAACATTTTTTTTACCAGTCATCCAGAAAAATTAATCAACCCCAATATGAATCCAATGAATAATTGGCGAATCTAATGAATCACATTGATCTTATAAACGAAACTGCTTATTAATGATTTTAGTTAATAATGTATAAATCTAATCTCAGTAATGTTTGGATTAAACTTGCAAGAAATTCACAAATTTGATCTAAACATCACTAGTCAGGTAAGATTTACAAGTGATTCATTAGTCGCTCACTAGTTTTATCTTAATAAGTTTTTCCCTGCGAATAACTTATGAGTCATGAGGAAGAACTTGTGATATTTCTACTAGGGAACCTTGCACGTGATCAAGTACATATTTTTACTACACTGCCTAACAATGGCAGTGCTTTTTTCACTTATTTTGTCAATTCAGTAAAATTGTGGTGAGTTCTTAAACGTTACTTCCTCCTTGTGACATTGTTTCAAAATTCAGTATTATTTTCGCCACGGAATCTTATATCACAATATTGCCAATACAAGATTCCATAACACTTTCAACCCTGTGAGTTCAATCAGATGGATATTAGATGATTAGGTGTTGGGTTTTTACATTCAACAAATTACAGCAATGTAATATATTGTTATATTAATGGTCCTGGAGAATAAAATTAATCCAAGTGAGAATCAATTGACTCAAGCCTGAAGGAACAATACCATGGACAATGGACTGTTATTCGTAACTATGAAACAAGAAAACCCAATACATCGTGGTGAGTATAACATGTCGTACGTTCTATCGAAACTTGTATTGTTCGAGAGCAATAACCCTCGGGTAATATCAAACAGTAAGCCTACAAGGAGGTTTCCGTCTCGCGTGATGCGTTGCTCCCAATAAATTCTCCGGTTTTTCTTTCTCTCCCTCCTTCTCCTGCGTGTCGATCTTTCCGCCCCCGTTGAACTTCCTTATTGTGGTACCAAACGGTATAATTCAAACTGTCCTCTCTTACTGTCCTCTTACCTTCCAACCGACGTTAGGATATAGCGTCAGATCTTATCGCTGAGACAACAATAGCACTGCCGTCAACAAAGACAGAAAGAGGAACAGCATAGGGAGAGAAGGAAGTTGAAATACTTATCGTCCTGTCTGAGAATTTATAATATCGTGCCCTTGTTTCAACACTTAACTGTGAAACGTTTCCGGCTACTGTATTTTGTACCTGGCACTGTTCTTAACATCCACTTGGATGAAACATGTATTATATATTGGAACAATCCCATCATTTAACCTGTTCTTAATGAACTCAACAGTATTCATGTATCGAGTTTTGATCGAAAAGATTTCAAAATCCACACATTTTATTCATTCTACTGTTTTGAAGTGAGAATTTTCTTTTTGAACAGCCAGAAAGCGGCCTATTTTCTCGTTCGAATGAGAATTTAGAGAGTATACTGGGTGAATCAAAATTGCCGTACACTTTTCTGAGAGCAGATTCTTGATGAAGTTCTGAAAAGATCTTGGTATCTCTGGAAAGGATAAATCTTTGAATTCTTTGCATTCCAGTCAATCAGAATTCAACAACTTCCAAGGGATACCCCGTGATCTGACTTAGAGAATGGTGTTGGATTCGGAAGTCAGGAATATGGTACCTCCGAGGTATTTAGATTTTCCAAAAAATTGAAAAATGCTCATATCTTTGGATCTGAGGATCAGATCTGAATATTCCGGACCAAAATCTTTTCAGAATTACATCAAGAATCTGCTCTCAGAAAAGTGTACGGCAATTTTGAATCACCCAGTACACTGAGAAAAATCACATAGTTGCTGTAACTGAATGCTAGCCACAGCAGCAAAATGATTTATCCATATATCAGACAGCTAGACTTTCATTCAAATCAACACATTTTGTTTAGTTTATTGAATTTAGTTGGAATGTGTAAAACTCCTCACAAATAAATATTTTGACGTTGTACCAGCCAAATATTCCAAGTAAATCAAAATGTTATTTCTACTGAATTATTTAGTCGATAAAATATGATTGTACTGAAATATTGTTGGTTATTGAAAATCAAATATATACCAGGAATCACTAAACAACCTTGCTAGAAATGACTCCAATGATTTTCTAGGTTATTACAAGGCCTTGCTAGGCCTTGAAAGTCCCTCGCAAGCGCATCGTAAGGTCTTGCAAGGCCTGGAGAATAACTAGAATGATTTTCGCTGAGGATATTTAGTCAGGAGAGATTCTGAAAAATCCTTTGCATTTCCACTTGCTCCATATTTCAGCACAATTTCACTCCATAAAAAAAGATTTTGTACGAATATTCTTCGGACGAAACGTCCAACAAACCCTAGAACCAATGATTAAACTAAAAGATTATTAACTAAAGTATTTTTGCTCACGCAACTAAGCGATTTCTCTCAGTGTATATATAATATATTCTTGTGGTTTTGATTTTAGTTATCTAACAGTGTTATGATATTGTTTTTGTTGTTCTAAAAAAATAGAATATTACAGACATAGGTGAAATATAACAATCACATTTTAGATTCATCTTGTTTCACTTGTTTCTATTTTGAAGAAGTTTCGTTCCTCTCAAGGCGTGCGTTGGAGCCACTTAAACCAGCCATCATCGTGCATTTCTTTCCACTAGCGTTTCATAGAAATTATTTTTATGACCAATACTTTGCGGGAGCCATTCGAGAAAAGAAAATCCACGATACGCTGGAGAGTATATCTACGAACGAAGGAATAACATTACCCGGGATACTTAGAGGTTATGTATTTTCATATGGTCGGGAATGGGAAATAATTACTGTTGTACTTTGGGGAATGGAAATGTAGCGTGCGATAACAAAATCCAGTGCGAAGTAGGTGCCATCTCAAAAGAGACACCGTTACGGGTCTTGATACGTAATTTTTATCACGAATTCACTTTATAATATTCTTCCGCTGAGATAAGAAACATAAGCTACGATTATCGATACTTCCCTCCCCACTCATCGTAATATATTCTCCATTCCATTCGTATATGAGGAAAGAAAAAAAGAAATTCATATGATACATATTGTTTGAAAGTTGCAAACCGTCGACGAAGTCTCGGATACTAAGAATACCTCATGTTAAAGACTACGCGATGAGTCAATTTAGCACAGTACAATGAATTTCATACAATATAATGACGCTCTATAACTTTGAGTTCAATTCAAGTGGTCGTTTCTAGTTCTACAAAGTTCATGAACAGCGTGGATGCATACGCTTTTCTCCTTTTGTCTTTCATATGACATTTGCACGAATAACACGGAATATAATTCAGAAGAGAATTGAGAGACTTCCCTCGTAGTTTAGTAGTTTATAATCAGTATTGATGGAATAAATACGCTTAATCCAAATAAATGATTTTATTTTCAAATATTATAACACCGTTGTCATGTTATCACCGTGAATTTTCATGGATAAATTCGATAGGTGTAATGGGATGCAAAGGGTTGATAATTGTATTTACTACACGGAAGGGATGGATTAATAAGCTGTCGGTTATCGTCAGGAACTCTCAATTCAAATTACTTAATTCTATATTCGAAATCAAATATCTGTCCCGCTAACACTGTTCGTTATTTCCTGAATTTGTTACGGGTGTGATCTGAATAAAATTAAAGATGTGTCTTCAAATGGCACCTCAAATCTAATTTCCTGATCTATCAATCCACTTTTTGGATATCCTTGTTTCGGAACCAATGTTGGATTCCACAACGTTTTATCGTGTAGGTACTCATCTTTATAATATAAAATTTTCAATCGGAAATTCTGATTGGAAATTCAATTATCATTACAAGAAATTGAACGAATATCGTACCTCGAACGATCACTAACGAATTTTACCGAATCATGTTTCACTCTATTCTATTCATGCTCTATCGATTCTTCATCAAAAACAGAACGTTCCGTTCATATTATTTTATGAGAGAGGCAGAGAAGAAGGGAAATCGCTACGATCGGTAAAATTTTTGCGCTACATTGACACTGCAGATACCGTTTATCGGAAATGCATTACAATAAATTCACAAATGACCATAGTACCCTACGCACACTCCATATCCCCATACAACATTTCCCATAAAATTTCTATGCACCCTTGGAAAAGGATAACCGTTGCGCGTTGCTTGTAAAGTAACGAAAAAAAAAACAGAAAATTCTGAATTTGATGTAGAATATTGTATAATGAGGGGGAAAAAACAAGGATTTATAAATCATTGATTCGCGTCTGTGGAAGCATATCGTATCGATATGTCTGTGATACTCCACACGTTTCCCGGTAATATGAGATTTTGACATGGACGCGATTTATAGACTCCCAAGCGCATTGCGCTGTTCGATTGTAACGAGAGGAATAATCAACAGTTGATAAAGCCTCTCTTCGCGATCATCAGATTTCTATTATCGTCGAAATGTTTATGCCGTAGTCGTAAACCCAAATCGAATACAACACGACACATGAATTGATGTTCAAATCCTGCGTGCGAGTCTGAGTGAACGCACGTATATTGTAGATATAATACACGTACATGTGTTTTAGGCATTGAATGCTTTCACGAGTTCATTTCTGAGTAGCGCGAACGAATATTCGGTTACAGTAATATTACTAATGGTATGTACACAGAGGAATATAGAGGAACAAATATTCCTACCGAGTACATATTTACATTGAATTCACAGGAAGAGAGGGCGTTGGCGTTTAAGTTCTGACCTGGTACTTCGGCTATTCAAATACGTTTCTCACTTTTGATAGATATCGTAAAAAAAAAAGGTAAAAATTATTCCTCTGTGTACATCATCAGATCACATCGTTCCGTGTCAAGACTCTCTGTGTAGATACGTTTCTAAAATTGTATCTCCAGTAGCAGGAGCGGCAAAATCAGCGATGTGATATGATGAACCATCGTGTGAACATTAATGGTAGATGGTAGGTAATCAGTGGTTGTACTCGATGCTAAAACGACGGAAATTGCACAAAACTGGTACGTAGTCCCAAGACCGTGGGGATTAGTCTATCTAATACGTATCACGTGAGAGGGTGAAGCAAAGAGGAATGAAACTGTGAGGGAGAAGTTTATTCGGATGTACTGAAATATGAAGAGGGTTTCTACGCGAACCTACCGTGTTTATTTGTAGATCCGAGTATCTATATTTAATCACATTAACATCAAGAAATGCTGTTATATTTCGACGCTAAATACATGAAGACTTTGGTTATATTTATATTCGTTTATGATGACTATTGTCAATGAAATTACAATCAGATTTTTATATCTATCGGATTCGTCTCATTTGGAATTGAATCAACGAAATTTCACGTGTTCTTACTCGATGCAAGTTTTTTTCTTCCTTCTCGCTCGTTGAATATTTCATTGGTTGAACACAATCATCTTATCGCCGACTCGTGCCTTCGACGTATTTAATGGGTGCTTGAAGTTCCAGTAACGATTCTAAAAAGAGATCAATGAGGAGTGCCAAGTTGCAAGATAGCATGGACTGAGAGGTGTAGAAAGAGGAGACGAGAGACCGAGATCCAGAGTAAGAAACTGTTTGTCACGTAATTAATTTGAGATCAGGATGAGGGTAGCTTGACAAAGACTGTAACGTTGCTGTCGCTCACGTTCTGTCATGACGAAGGATGTATTCAGATCTGAAACAAGTAATGGAACAATAACGAGAACGATGATAAAAGGAAAAAACACAGAAAGAATATGATAGCTCGTGAAACAGAACAAATCATATTCCAATGGTTATAAAATCGATCATATAACATAATATAATGATACGAAACTTCTAAGATGAGATTGTTGAGAAACGAAGAGAAGAAGAGGAAATATTGAAGAATTCATGAATCTCTCGATTACATACACTTGACTTCTTTCTCGTTCCTAATCGGAATGAAATTTTTTCCCTTTCAAACACTTGATACACCCACACGTCGCAACCCTACAAGACCCGTCATAAGACACGAACGATTGTAGAAAGTTCCGTTTTTCACGAGGAGGGAAAAATTCTTTTTGTCCTCGCAAAACGTGTACGATACACACGCATTTACACACGAATGGGGATATACTTGAATTCGTAGACAAGCGAGAATGTTGGATGAATACATATTCGAGTGAATGAGTTCGCACAATAGCAATTCGTAGAAAGCGGGTATGAAGCTCATTGACCGGCATAGGTCTCCGCACATGGAGCGCGGCATGTACCTTCATGTATCCCCATGTATATATGTATAAACGATAACGTGGGTAACACGGGCACGCTACCACCTCTGGGATTCTACCGACTGTTGACCCTATACCACCCTCACACATGCAACTTATGATCGTTACTAACAGAACATTATGTAACCCCCACGATAAGCGAGGCAATAGTTCATTCTAATCGTTATTTAAAACGCACCCTCTTCCTCCTATCGTATACTGGACCTGTTAACTACTCTGTAATCTTCCTGAAACGCTACTAATTTCATTAGTTGGGCGCCACCGTGTAACCTTGCTACAAAACGGAAGATTTACATCCTTTAAGGATACGAGGAGGTTTATTCCTCCACACAATGGTCTTCGGACTTTCGATCATTTATCGTGAGGCATCCACGTTGAATGTCGTGGAATACTTATCTCGACAGTTTTGAAATGCAAAATTTTTGTTGAAAATTCAGTTGAGGATCATTCGTCATAATTCAAATGCGATGTTTCAACGTTTTACATTCGAATGGAGCGAGATATTAGTGGATCAAACCAGATTGAACCAAATTTAATCGCATTCGACATAATGAAATTGAATTGAATCCGATCTAACCGGATGCTGCTGCATATAATCGGCTTTAATCCTCCTCGGTACCGTTGAATTAGAATAAATCAATTCGAAATGAATTTAAAGATTAAAGAATAACGAAAAATGATCACTCGAAGTGTTTGTTCCAAGTTAAATCGTACAGTCGTTGACATCGACTTACGTCATCACGGAGGAAAAAAAGTCGAAGATATCTCTGCGTAAGTCGGCAACTATGAACATTATCGTCGTGATCAAAGTTGGGAGACATAAATCGATCATCCGCGGTCGAATGTTAGGTTCTTGTCATAAACTCCAGACTTACCCTTCTTATTCAACCGCAATTTTAATACGTGGGTGTAGTGTATTGTATATTCATATATGTAACAAAAACTTTCATCAGACCTTCATTGATATATGAAGAAAGAGACATCGTATCATATTTAGATCGTATCGCGTATATTTTTTGTGGTACTCGCTTCAGAGATTATGCGAAGAATCACATAAGACGCATCGTCAGATCAAATCGCAAAAAACCGCAGACTGAAAGGCTTTGATACACTTGAATTAATTCTCATTGTGTGGAGATTCGAATTGATACAATACACGAATTCATACTCTGAGAGTTTATAAAGGATACTTTATTCGTTATGACACTGGTTTCTATTGAAATGGAAGGTCAGGGAGGATATCAAATGGCGATGACCGTGATTTGAAATCCTTATTATACCAATTTCTCTATTTTATTTTGCTTTTCCCTTCACTTTGTCGGAAAAATATCTCTTTCGCAGTTTTTATCCTTACGTATTTTTTGTTTGAAGTTTTTTGGAAAAAGTTCATGGGAAGAGATTGGGAGAAGATAATAGGAGATTTGCCAACATATGAATTCCGAATCTTGTTGCGTGGGTTGTTTTTTTTTGTTGTTTTTGGAAATGTAGAGAAATATTGAGATGTCTTGGATACGATAAGTGAATTGAAATATGCATGGCTACATTTTCAAACCACATAATAGAGCATGAACAGTCCCTGAGAATTGCACAAAAATTGACTCTCTGCGGATTATCTGCTCTTCTATTGGTGGGTTATGTGATATTTTCAGAAGTCCAGATTCTTGTGTTAAAATTTTGATGTATTTCCAAATAACAGAAAAGTGTCAAAAATCTGTCAGAAGTCTCTGGAAAGTTCACAGAGAGTTCTTTGTGCTCGACTGTTTTCGAACTTTCCCTGTACTTCGGGATTACATCTCAAAAGTCCACTATACACCGTGGATTATTTTCCAAAATTTTGCAGAAATTCTTCACGTGGGAAAAATTGATCAACTGTGAGAACAACAGCCCTTTTTCTATCTGCAATAGCAAAATTTCTCTTGCTGCAGCAAAATTTTTAGCTTCATCAACGAAAGTTTGGCTAATGTTGCTGAAATTAGCTCTTATGTGGATGCTGATACAACTGAAAATCTTCCTCAAAAATCCACCCGTTTGACTTCTTCCAGCTTTCCCATGTACTTCTAGATCTAGTACTATTCCTGACATCTGTCAAAAATCTCTCACTTTGAGGAACTATTTTGCTTCTTGAATGCTGAATCCTTCATAAGTGAAGGAGGAGTCCAACAAACCGTGGTGAAGAATTCCGCATCCATGGAAGAATCATTATTTTGCTGCCATAATTATTCTTCACAATGCATCATACGAGAACAATTCGAAGAATATTTGTTTGACAGTATAAAGACCACCCTAACAAACATACTGCCTGAATTTATCAATCGAGCAATCACTTTCGCTGATTCAGATACTCTCAAAATTCCACCATTCTCGTCGTTAAGCGAAGTTCGATGTTCCTGTCCTGTTTGAATGGATGTTTCAGTCCACTAGCCGTCACTTTTGGCGCGGTAACTAAAAATCCAGTTCTATAAAACACGAGTGCAAACAAATTCCCTTGATCGAAAATTCCAGTTGCCGCAATTGGGATTCATTTAATCGAATTCCTTTGAATTTTCAATCGCCACGCTTCCAAAATCCTCCAATCTATTCTCAAGAAAGTGAAAATTAATACTCGATTATCTCACAACGCTGTTTAATCACGCACTTTTCCTTTCCAAAGAAAATCAAATTGCATCCAAGAGATTAAACATCGATTGCAGATTATTTCAACCAACGTGAGATATCTTTGATTCAAGAAAATTTTACTCATTCCAAAGGATTGAGCAAAGATTTCAACAATTTCACGTTTCATTTGACGACAACATGCTACATAAAACCTTCTAATTGACGAATGTAGTGCCTGTGTAGGAGAATGTGGATGAGGAATTACATGATTACATAGTCTATAATTACGCTTGTCTATAAAGTTCATTCCTCCAAGAAAATGATTCCTTCAAACTCTGCTTCCAAGATTCGCTACGGGCGAAATTGTATTGCAAGAAGTCAGTCGAAAAGTCCTTCTTGCGAGATAAACGACTACCGTCGAGTCATAGCGTGAGAGAAAGCGAGAAAAATAACAAGAGGAATAACAAGAAAGAGAATGAATTATTTGCGAGGTTGAATATTTATGCGCCTTCGAGGGCGAAGGGTGGAGCATTTTCGGTTTGACGAATAATTTGTGAGTTTCATGAAAATGTATACGTTAATTCAGCTGCTAGTAATTTTCGTGGTATTTGAAGTTCATCGTAAGGTCATTTCTATGGTATGGCAACTCAGATTTTCATAGTTGTGAATAAAAAAGGGAAGAAAAAGAGTCGATCAGTAGTAAAATGTGCTTCACCATAATAGAAATCACTTTAATTATTTTCCAGGCCATTACTGGGCCTTGCGAGTCTCTCACAAGTGCGTGGAGACTGGCTAGAGTACTAGGGTATACATGAAGCTCCCAAAAGAATTCCACTGGAAATGCTGGATCATGACTGACGTAGATTCAATCTTCATAGATTCATGAACACAGTTGATTCATTATGACACAATTCGGATATTTGTCGGTTGTAGAATCAATCGCTCAGTTCTACAAAACTTTCTTCATTTCCAGTATGTCGAGTGAATGAGAGTTGGAGCATTCGATAACCAAGTGAAAAGAAATTTGAATTACGGAAAGAGGCAGTAGGTCAAACGTTGACATAGTCGAACTGCGCGCATTGTACCCTCGTCTCTCAACTTTGGTATCGAAATATAACAGTAGCAGAAAATCCATGTTATGCCACAATGGATGCAGGTCGAGTCGATGGGGATAAAAAACACATTATCACTGTCGGTAAAAGGACGATATTCTCGGAAGATAATATTGAGTGACGTCAGTTTCTGATCGAGGATAATGCAGATTCATAGCGGAGATAGTGTAGGACAATTACTTGAATGCCAAATCTATGGTAGATACATGGAGAAATCAATACGAGGTGTGGTATTTTACAGAACTCCACCCGCATAGCAGGTCCTATCCCATATATTTAAATGTAAACATTCGAATCTAAATCGTTTTGTATAATCTGAAATTCAGGGCGGGAAGGAAGAGTACCATAGTAACATCGAATCAATCCAAACGCATAACAGTATTTCCGAAGTTGTATCAAACCCTCCCGTCCATTATTCCTTCTATAGATATTCTAAAATCAATATTCCTCGACTTATTTCATCTTTCAGCGATCGAGGTGTTGCATTCCAGGAATTCTCAGCAAATTGTCTTCTTGTACCCCTCTTTCATTTCTCTTCCTCCTCCCCAGCCTTTTACTTCCTTCACTCATCTTTCCCCCCTGGTTTTTCAACCCTCAGTCTTTCCTTTTTTCTTCATATCTGGTTCTTTTCTTCCTTTTGGTATTATTCCCAAAGACGGCAGCCGACGATATTCACATTCTGTTAGGTCTCTATATCACCACACATTCTATTGAAAAGCTTGGGTCAATGACTGCCTTGTGTGATAATTAATAGAAAAATTCATGGCATCGTCGCTCTCCCGGAGGTGGCTGCAGAAAACCGACCGAGGGGAAGGCAATGAGTGGCAACTCCGTCTCGGGGTAAAATAAATTTTATCCTTTATTACGTATAGTCCTTGGATACGTGGAATCTTAGCCACCCTAAACGGTATTCGAAGAATTCCTTGTTCCGTTATCTTTTGCCTTTTATACTCCTCATACGTGGCACGTACGAATAAGGCGTTTATAACTCACAGTGTATTTTCCAAATACGATAATGAATTCATTTCAAATGATATCAACGTCGATTTCTTCTTATTCCTTTTTTCCCGTTACTCGGTACAATTCCCTCTAGGAATAGTCATACATTCAAAGTTTCATGCCCTGGAATTGGCCTTGAAATGATCTCAAGTATGCATAGTTTAATCAAGAGGACTCCAATACGAAGCCTTGGTAAAACAAGTTGTAGGCGAATCCAAGCGAAGGAAGCCATGGCGATTTTCGATTACCAACGAAGGCTGTATAGAAGAAAATTCACGACTCACTAGGGTCTCGGTGAAGTTGGCTTATCTCCGAACGATGGAACGTTACTATACGGTTTGCAGAAGTTCCTGGATATCTATCGTATGCTTGTAAACCTCCTTACACGGTCGAACTTTTTCCTCAGAAGAGAATTCAGCGAGAATCTGAAATGCGAAATTTAATGAGAATTTAAATTTCTGAATCCATTGATGTTCAGCTATACGTGGATGAAAGAACTTTTACTTCCATGTACAAGAATTATCTTCATTGCTGAAGCGCTGTAGATTCTCTATCGTAAATTTCGGAAGAATGCAGTTGTTCATCAACCGATGTGAATAAAATAGTTCAATGTGCTGTGTTTTTTTTATCGGTTTTTCACCTATCATACAAAAAAACTACGTCGAGAGTGGAGTTCCTCTGAGGGGAATTGCGTGGTTACCGTATCTCACACTTCGGAGAACAAATAAAATAAAATTCTGACGCCATGTGATATTCAACTGCATTCACTTCAACCTTATGAATAGCAAAATACGTACGTACAGCACCCCGCGTGAGGGATGTCTGTAACGCCCTTATCCAGCATTCGATACTGCTCGGAGTCCGATAGGAGGGTTTGTATATAATTCGATTCCCACGTGTCAATACCAAGACCAGGGCTTATCCCGACCTGCAGCATGGACTAAATTTTATCCATGCGAAACACAATAGGTATTTTCCCATCTACGAATTTATGCAGTTTGATACCGATCGATGGAAAAATAAAATATGAGGATAAAATTAGTGTGAAATGGAAGAAGGAAAAAGTTTTCAATGAAAGAATATGAGATGTCGAGAGATACAAAATTTTGGGTCATCGTTGAGATCTTACGTTCAGGTTTCTGAGAATTGTTTTATCTCACAGTTTACGGTAGAGAGAATTCTGGTACAACAATTCACATCTAGTACGCTGATGGGATTTATACCTCTGTTCACTTAGTCAGCCATCTACGAGATTCATGACGGATCCATGTCATAGTATGAAGTGCTAGAGAAACGAAGATTGCTCCCTAACACTACTACTACTCTACCAGCAGTCGACGAACCGGATGATAATGATAATAATTATTGCAGTTCCTTGTATCTTGTTCCTCCTTTGACATCAAATTCGTTCTTCACGTCGTTCCTTTACACGTATATGTACACGTGTACTCGCTGCTGCCAATTGGGTAACTTTCCCGTTACTTTGGACGTCTGGATGTACCAGTTCAGTTGAGCAAATGTTTCTTCGATCGTACTTCGCTTGAAAGATAATTAATTAATTTACTAGACTTCAGCGTTAGAGATGATATTCATCAGGTGGAGAGGACAAGAGAGTACATGTTGCAGAATGGAGAACTGAATTTGCATGCATAGATACTAGAGAAGATTTCCTCGGAGGTGAGAATCCATTCGATAAACACGTGTTGAATTTGTAAATATATTCGAGTGTATTATGAATTCTTAAGAAGAAGAATTTTTATAATCACGTACCGGCATATTCAGTTCTTACCTTACCGTCGTTGAACAAATCCCATTCGGATATTTAACAGTTGGATGCAAAGGGTCTTCTGAGAATCTCATGCCCTTTCTATCTCTCCCCTGTTGCCGGAAGCGTAATCGTCAAAGCTCCGTGAACCTCAAGAGCCTCAGTCTACCTTTTGCTTTTCGCACGCTACCAAGGATTAGCTCCAACCTTTCATTCGTTGGTTCTTTCCCTTTGACCAATATTTTTTCCCTTTGCTTTCATCCTCATAACTGTACTTGAAAGACTCAAGATATCAACTAACCTGCGATTGAATTCCCTGCAATGTACAGTCTATCGCTAGAGGTCTTGCACGAGGTGATTGGAACGTTTCATCGAATGAACGTTTTAATCACACGTTAACGATTATTACTCCACTCGACAAATCACGATCAATATATAATAGTGTATCCTATACATCGGAATTTCATATACACCGATCGACGTTAACACCAAGCGATACCTATATTCTGTCTCTCAATCTTTGGAATATCGAGCAAGGGAAAATTATGGGCAATAATAGAATTTAAATTGCCATAACAAGGTTTGGTAGACGTCCATATTAACTAGCCCCTTCTTCACCGTCGCGCTCTTCCTTTCCACTCACGGGGCATATAATTCTCCTTCGCTCGTGCATCATACACTCACTTATTTCTGCGCTACAATGAGCTAGGCGGACGTACAGAGTCGTGGTGGGTTATAGGGTGGGTGGTTTTGCACGACCAAAGGGATGAAGAGACGTCGGCAATGAGGGACGAAAGGGAAAAGAGAGGGAAGGAGAAAGAGGGAAAAACAGAGAGAAAGGATCCGTCGACGAGCAACGTAGCAACACCCCTGGACCTGCGTTCGGATAAATTATTACTTTCATCCTCGGTGAAGCAATATCCGTGCTAATAGGAAATCACGAGGGGCTTCTGGTCTTTCGTCCTTTTGCCCTTCGCAGCGTCAACCGCTCTTTTTCCCTCTTCCAGTCTTGCGTGTTCTTTCATTTTTTTTCTCTTCCCTTGAAATCGAGCGCGTTCGCATGAAGGGCAACAAGGATGCTTTCGTCGGTGTTTTCTTTTTTATATTTTTTTATTGCACCAATAAAAGTGATAGGGGAAAACTACGGTGGTTCCTGTTGATGTATACACGAACATATACATGTATGTGTATATAAATCCATGTACAACAGCGAATTCAAAATTATTTCCCGGGAGGAGGAGTTGAGAGAATGGGAGGATGGAAGAAGAGAAGAAAGGAAGGCAATTGAGGAGAAAATGTAGGACGAAAAGCGGAGATTAGGACAGATCGAGAAAGGAAGGAGAATGCTGGAGTTCATGTTTTTTATCTTAGATCCACGGATTTGAATATTCGAATTACCAGAAGTGGGGTTTTTTTTTATATGCGATTGATGTGTTCAACATTGACAGTTATATAGAATTTAAAATGTTTTGTATCGGTAGGAATTTATAATAATACACGAGTTATAACAGAACAATTCAAAGGAATATGAAATTCGTGATGCACATTTTGATATGAGTTGTCAAAAGATGTCAATTTCAAATGGATCATAAACTACCCCGCTGATGTTCTTGTTAACGAGATTCGAAGGGAGTAAAAGATAAAGGAAAGAGGAATAAAAAGGAGTGTGTAAAGAGAAATGCTATGAGCATTTGCCTATAGGTAACATGATGATGACGAGAGCGAAGACGACGTCGACGACGACGATGTGAAGATTTCCTCTCCTCTGTGTATAAAAGCTCCCTTATGGTCCGTTTTCACGAGAAACGTAAAGCACAAGACGTAAGCGCCCAAGTCGGAGTGGCTTAAAGCAATTATTTTTAATACACGAGAGATTTATGACGCGTAAGACTCGTAGCTTTCTTTTCACCTTTTCTTACCCTTGTTCTTCTCTTATATTCCTCTTCTGGCCTTTGTTTTCCTTCACCCACTGTTTGTTCCATATGATTGCGCTACTAGTCGTCTCAACCTCTGTTACTTTTATATATTTCGTTATATGGAATAACTAGGAGGTAATGGAAAATTACTACTCCTTGCGAGAGTAGAAGAAATACTGGGTTTTTCATGGTGAAAGTCTTACTTAAACAAATCCGTGAACGATATTGCGATATCTCGTCCATGGAAAAAAGTTGGATAAGGATTTAATGACCAAATCTCATAGTTGGATATACAAACATGAATATTCGATTATAATTACTGACGTACAGATTCACAATTCTACTAAACTTACCGATCTTATTACGATGGTGATGAAGCGATAAACGATGAGTGTTATTCTTATCATGATGAACTGATCATACGTTCAAGCAGTGTCGGACTGGCTCATTCCAGGGCCCCCGGCGGACGACCGTGCCTGGGCCCCTATAAAGGGAATGGAATAATTGTTGACTTTCAAAAAAAAAAAAAAAGGGAGAGAATCATACTGATTACAAATCCCTGTGATTCATTTTAATTTCAATGATTCATTTCATTGAATTCGAGTTCAAGGAAGAATATATTTGTTATAATTTTTTCCATTGAAAAAACGATTCATTACAATGAAGGCAAAGAAAATTTGCTGTCAGTCTAAGAAATTGGGTCCTCAGTATATGAGGTGAATTATTATTCCAACTAACTGGATAGTTGTTTTGACTCATAAGTGGGTCAGAAACACAACATGCACAGTTGAAACAACTAACCAGTTGGTTGAAATGATAATTATTTTTGATAAGCGCATATGTACCTATTTTGTTCACTTGTTCCAACCAATTACTCATTTTTTTGTATAAGATTGTGCTCTAAACATCAATGTGGGGTACCTCATGGTTTTTAGATGTTGAGGAACGAAATTGTAAAGAATTTTCGTCAGTCAGAGGTTATTACTTTTCACATCTTCTTATACCCACCAGGAAATCAATAAACGACGGAAACTCCCAGATAGCACACGAAGAATTCTTTTTCAAGAACAGAAAGAGAATTTTTTAAGAACTCTTTTCGAACTAATGAATTCCTATGGAGTTCTAGAAGAGTTAAATGTTTAGGACATTAACGAGTTCTTTGAGAATACCGAAAGTATTATTCCAGTACTCTCCAAGAACTCTTTAATGTCCAAAACATTGAATTCTTGCTGAATCTTATATGAATTCATTAGCTCGAAAAGAATTTTTGAAGAATTCTATTCCTGTTCTGGAAAAGGAATTCTTCGTGTATTGTCTGGGCCTCTATCTGAAGTTTAATCCTGGTCATAGATTCCATGATTATCACTTTGGAATGATTTTTACATTAAATTTGATCCAAATTCTGATGAAATTTGTCATGAAGCAATGTGTTTTTGCGGTATTTTTGAACTTATGCAATTTATTTCTTCCATGTGACAAATTGAGGATCAAGGAAGTTCTAAATCCGTTCATTTGAACTGTTAGAAAATCCATTGAAAATGTCTTTTTTCCATCGTGCTACTTGAGAATGATGCCAGAAGCGCGGAAACCCAAGTAGAAATCACTCTAGTCGTTCTCTAGTCATTCTCTAAGCCTCACCAGGCGCTTCTAAGTAACTTTGCAGTTACCAAAATTTCGATTTTTTTTTGCGCATGTTGGAACAAATGAGGCATTAAAACGTTTCAATTACCGCTGTTTTCACACTTGAACACTGTTTTGGTTACCCTTTCGTGTCGTTCTAAACACACCATTTTCACCCGGGTATCTTGCGAGTAAGACTTTTTCAAAAATACCTGATAGATTTCTCAAACATGTCTTATGTAACGCAATCACCCAATAAACACACACACGTTATCTCAACGTTGAAAGAACGTTAGACTGTCAAACGGACGTCAGTCGTTGATTTCATAACGTTGATTTTTAGTTGAAATTTGACAGGGAAATAGACGACCAGGAATCACGTTTTGATGACGTGTAATTTAAACTAATATTCAAAAATAACCATCAAACGACGCCCTCAAAAAACCTGTTTTGCACGGGTTCGGATCACGCGTTCAAAATGTGTTTATAACACCTTGTGTTTGAACTTCAATTGAAGATATTCTGCTAAAAATGTCGAACGAAACCGAACAATGGTTAAAATTTCAACAAAGAGCAAGATAGTAAATAGTGTGGCATACTTTCCAAATTCTGTCATACTCAGAAATACTATTGTTCTCGATATTGAATGAAAAGTTTTCAAAATAATTTGTTGGATTCAATTCACGTTTCAGAGCCATCATTAGGACACGTCAATATTTGACGTCTTTTAAACGATGTTCAAACTGTTGATATAACGTTATTTTATGGTTGAAAAACACGTGATCTGCCGCGACATTTTTACGTTGAATCAACGCAAGAATATCACTAATCCACAACGTGTGGTTATTGACGGTTTTTGACGTTTTTAAAACGTGCGTGTGTTTACTGGGCAGCACACTTAAGGAACACCGGTTTCATTCAAGAATAACATAGTTTTCAGATCGTTCTCATTGTGTTGCATACACTGAGAGAAATTTATGAGCAAGAATGACTGATTTTTGTGATCAAATGGGGGATATATTAGACATAAGATTACAAATTGATGGGAAATCCCAGCAATTTTTCATTATGTTATTTTAATCCCAAAAAATGTTATTCTATCTGAAATTTTAATTCTATTGGAAACTTTTGAATGCAAAGTCACTTATGGAAATGTATTCGCAAAAACGAACGCAAAGAAATTAAATGGCTGTGGCAGCTACTCACTTTTTCAGCTCTCTTGTTTTCATTGCTATAGCTAAAATAATTACACCTACAGCTATTTCTTAGTCACTACAGTAAAAAATCGTAGCTGTGACTGCATAGGTTTTCTGATAGATATGACATTTTTGCTATGAAAGCTACATTTCTTGCTTTTAACGTTGAGTGAGTAGCTGTGACAGCTGAAAAGTAACCAAGATTGCTAATTGTTAGTTAACCAAATAATGACTAATTATTTTCTGTTTGTGCGATGCAACAAAACATTCAGTATCTTTCTCACTACACGGAAAAAAATTCTGGGACAAGGACAAAATTGTGTTATCTCTTAGAACAAATTGTGGTAATTCCAACTAAATTGGAGTAGATTTGATGGCAATTGCAGTAAAGTATACTCCAAAATTGTCCCAATCCCAAATTTCATTGCAAATTGTGGTAAATATGACAAGTAATTTTTTTGCCTGTATGAAATTCAGTGGTACTGTTTGTTACAAAATTCAATCCCGATTTTTGTATAAATTTTCGTAATATGCCTACGATTGTAATGATCCACAGGAACTATTTCCTTGGCTTCAAATCATTCACCATGTATAATTACATGAATACATACCATAGTGAAGTGTAAAATTGTAAGGAACTTATAGAAGATATTATTGAATTGTGGTCGCTACCGAGATTGATGCAGATTTTGCAAACTCAATAAGAAGCTAAAGGACATCATACTATCATAGTATTAAAGTTTGCACAATTTGTGATTATTGAAAATCTGTAATTATTGAAAATTTATCCCTTTCTCTGTAAAATATTTTCTGAAATTCATCATTTTGCCACGGGCCCCCAAGAGCGAAGGGTCCCCGGCGTTCACCGGGTAGCCGGGCGGGCCAATCCGACACTGCGTTCAAGCCAACAAATTCAATTTGATAACTATTACGGGTGTGCGAGTGATGATTTTTTCGAGTCGAGTCGAGTACTCGAAAACTTTCGAGTATTCAATGATTATTCGAGTACACGGAGAAAAATCAGTATGGAGAACCATACAGTACTTCCATGTTCTCACTGAAAATGAAAAAACATGTTTATTGCACCTCTTCGGTTGCTGAATTTGAATTCTTTTAATTATATAACGATCGGAGGATAGGAACGGAACATATCTGCATGGGAACGGTATTTACGAAATTTTCAAAAGTTGTTCCAAACCTTAGTGGTCACCTTTTTATTACCTCCGGGCCGATTTGCTTGAAATCTATATCACCAAATCATCACCCCGCGAATTGAGTATGCCCAGAAAAGGGACGCTTCTGGAACATCGTCCAATATTGCAGGTCGCAAGAAAGAATGTTTCACAGTTTTCACCCAATTGGGATGAAACTCGTATGGAAAGACTGTCGGATCATAAATAAAACGTGGTACAAATTTCATGGCAATCGGATGATAGGAAGCGGAGATATAAGCGGTCACAGAATCACGATTTTCAAAAACATATTCCGCAATATTTTCAAAACGTTTTATCCGATCGAGACCAAAATCAATAGGCCTCGTGTCCTCTTCGAGATGAACATTTGAAAGAAAAAATGAATCAAATCGATGCATTCTGAGAAGAGTTATCGTACGCCAAAGAGTGCACACACACGCACACTTTTGGGATTCGCTTTCTTCCGACGTTTTAGAACGTTTGGCAAAGGCCGAATACCCTCTTGTGCATCGTCGATTTTTGACTCTATCCCAATACTTCCGTTCCTTTATATATAAGAAACATGGAAGTAAAAATGCAGGTCGAAAATATAGTAATCTGTAATAAAAATTTGAGAATATTTCTTGAAATCTGAGAATTTTTCCTAAATGCATAATAAAGACAAAACGATCCACTTTTTGATGGAATTGTATTCGAAAAACAATGAAAAATCATCAATACTCAATAAAGAATAGAGAAACATATGAACTTCCCAAAAGTCGCATACGAAATTTCACAAAGTGAATAGTAGGATATTGAAATTTTGTTACTATTTTTGTGAAATTTCGTAAGCGACTTGTGGGAAGTTCATATGTTTCTCTATTCTTCATTGAGTATTGATGATTCTTCATTGTTTTTCGAATAAAATTCCACAAAAAAGTGGACCGTTTTGTCTTTATCATGCATTTAAGGTAGTTCTCCGGAAGAATTCAGGATCAAATTAGAAAAATTATTGTCAAGCAGAGCACCAAGGTTGAAGGGATTCGATAATCATATTCGTTGGGACTTATATTCTTATTTATGAGGAAAAAAGAACCAACTCGAAGTATAAATAAACAACCTTGTAACAACAACGCGAAATTTGACATGGTTTTTTTCTTAACAAATTTTTATTTTGGATCCGTTTATGACTTATGAGGGCTCATTTTGTTCCTTGTGAGATTTAAAAAACCTTTACCATGGGGATTTTTTTATATCAGTCATCATTACACTGTCACACATTTTTGTTTATAGGAATATATTTTACTATTAATAAACAAAAGCGTGTGACAGTGTCATGATGACTCATATAAAAAAATTGCCATGGTAAAGGTTTTTTAAATCTCACAAGGAACAAAATGAGCCCTCATAAGTCATAAACTGATCCAAAATAAACATTTTTTAAGAGAAAAACCATGTCAAATTTCGCGTTGTTGTTACAAGGTTGTTTATTTATACTTCGAGTTGGTTCTTTTTTTCTCATAAATAAGAATATAAGTCCCAACGAATATGATTATCGAATCCCTTCAACCTTGGTGCTCTGCTTGACAATAATTTGTCTAATTTGATCCTGAATTCTTCCGGAGAAATACCTTGAGAAGAACTCTCAGATTTTAAGAAATATTCTCAAATGTTTATCAAAGATTACTATATTTTTGACCTTCATTTTTCTCCGTGTACACGATCAATTTCCGAGTATTCGATGAATTCCAAAAATCCAGAGCACATGAAATATTCGAATTTCATTAGGATCCTAAAACTTCATGAAGCAAGGGACAATGTTGAGTTATTCAAGTTATTTCAAATTATTTTCCAATAGAAGAATGATGTATTACAATTTCCATTATTGTTTCCTCGTTAGGAGGAAGTTTTGTTTGTCATTATGACGTAATTCACATCCTGTTCCAGCTAGGTTATTCCATCATCAATGATTTTCAAATCATTTCTGAACATTCTAAATTGGCTATGATACGGGAAATGGAGATTTTCAATTAATTCCGGTGAATACTGATCGAAATTTATCAGAATCATTTATGAAAATAATTTATTTTCCAACACATTCCTCCAATATCTTATTTTATTTCATGTCACATGAAATAAATCATCAATAAATTAATATATTTCAAATGATTGTATGAAGTGTAAAAATACAATATACCAAGTTAATAATACGAACAGACATATTTACTCATTATATAATACTTTTTCGATGAATATCCCTTCAAAAACTTCTAAACAATATTCCACCCATATTCACTTACATTACGCAATTTTTTACTATGCAAGAAACATAGTTCCTCAACACGATTTGTCAATAATCCAGCACGGGTGACGTTCACAACGTTCCCTGCATCAGAGAAAGCTCTTTCGCTGCTCACTCGAGTTGTGGGAATAGATAAGAAGGTTTGAGCAAGTTGAGCTATTAGAGGATATTCATTTGATTTTCGTTTTCGCCATAATCTGATATGTGTGTCTGGCGACAACAAGCTTTCTGGAAAATATTTCGTCACTTCTTGTTCCGACGAACCAAGATCTTGAGGATTTTCTTTATCGATAGTTGCAGGAAATTTCGATAATTTTGATGCAGGTCTATCTAAACAAACCAAATTTCAGACGAAGTACAATAGGCTCATTTAATGATTCTAATATCATTCAAATGTTTTCCATCAAAATTTGTGAAAAGTGTCACTGAAAGGGCTGCTGAATTATTTGAAAGGAATGAAAGCAATAATTCGATGTGAAATGATTTCAGATATCAAAAATATAACTGATATATTTTCAACCCATCAATTTGTACATATTGTACTGCATGATGGAATGAAGACGAATTCTAATCATAATATTGAAAAAGAAACAATAGATCTATAGGAATACTTACTCACATTATCTTTAGTGTATGTCATTTTTAGAAGAAGGAGAAGAATATTTTCATTGGGAATTTAAATACATCATATATTGAATATTCAAATATAAAGTTAAATACGAATATAAATAACAAAAAACTAACTCACTTGTTGCTCAATTCCTTGTTGCTTATTTTACAAACGTTATAGACTAGGCATTGAGCAATGAATGAGTGAATTTTTTTTTTATTGCACAATAAATAGTTACAAAATCATTACGCCTTTAGAAGAAGTAAGGAAAATAATGAATAAGACTTGAATAGAGAAAGATCTATATGATTTCTGAAAATTTGAGGAAAATTCTGAATACCTCGAAGATTTTCGAGTAACTCGGGAAACTTTGAGTAGGTAAAAAATTTCGCGTAGCGGAAGCTACTCGACTCGACTTGAAAATACTCGACAATTTCGAGTGCTCGCACACACCTAGTAACTATAAATTGGTTCTTCCTTTAGTACAGGATTCCTCATTAAAACTTGCTCGACTCATTCCTGTATATTTTATGGTGTTTTCTTCGAATAATGCACCCCTGAGTGCAGAATTTTCAGGAAAATTATGTTTTTGAAAAATTTCCATCGAATATCTTGGCATTGCAACACACAACATGCTACGAAGAATTAATATTTCGTTTTTAACGAGAGGAAATTGTGAAATGTATTCAACCTCATATTCTGCCATTTCTTCAACCGCGGTTCTTCTCACCCGGAATGGGGAAGCCAACAACACCACTCCAATGCCCTTGCGCCGAGCCTGCTTGTATTTTTTCTCCATCCTTTGTCTCTTAAAGCCCAAGCATTCTTGTGGTAATATGTGTGAAATTACGGGGGTGCATTTTCAGCTTTACATTTTGAGATTGCATTCCATGAATAGTCTCAAATTTTTACCACATCAGAATTCATCCTCGGAGACAATAGTGATTTTATTTCATCAAGATAACGTACAGCGTTTGCGAAAACTCGTCGAAGAAATCTCGATTTCATAATTGCTTCTTCGTTTCATCGAACAGAAATTTCGAACTTTGTTCTTACCAATATTTTCTTCCACTCAACCAAACACTTAGCGTTTCATAAAAACTTGTTTTCGATTTGGAATAAACGAATTCACGAACGAATCAGGTGAATAACGTGGAAACAAAATAAAAACCCTATATGTTTGTATCAGTATTTCGGATATCCGGGAATTCTTCTACCCGCGCGTTCAGCGAACAAACGGATGTCCGGTTATCCAAATAAACATATAGCGTTGAGTGTACTTCCCGGCTTGCTCCCGGCGTGTGATGGATGAATAAAAATATAGAACTTCACGTTTGGTAAAAGAGAAATGAAGAGAGGAAGAGAATTTTCGAAAACAGCATTCAATGAAATATTATGAAGGGAATGCGATTCGATAAAAACGTTTAAATGGATATTAAATGATCACGCTATATTATTTTGTTCAATTTAATCATGACCTGCACTGTAAAAAATTTTTATAGGAAATTTCACATACATGTATGTGAAGTAATTAACACATACATGGATAGGAAATTTCCCGTAAATTTTGGGGAAAATCCTATAAATTTACAGTAAAAATCCCATAAAAACAGCAATTTTAATATATTTTTATGTGAAAATTCCTATACGTGTACGAGAATTCGCTTTTCCCGTACAAGTATAGGAAATTTCCTCTGCATAGGTATGGGAAAATCCCGAATATTTTTTACAGTGTGATTCGAAAATAAATAGACCTTCCAAGGATCTGATTAGGATTACATATGAATCATCCGATTTGAATCAAAATTTGGTTATACAAGTTTAATGAGATTGATTGTTTTATACATTCAATTCTTCTTATTTGAAGGCTTTACAAAAACTCTGTTTGCGTCAACTTTGGCACTGATAGGATGAATCACGCGATAAGAATATCCCCACAAATTACTATCTGGCAACAAGTTTTATACAACATGAAAAGGTATTTTGTGGAAGTGAGCATATGTTTTAGGGGGCAGTCCAATGATAAACAAGGTTTTTTTTATAATAATTACTTTTTTTTTCTATAGCAGAGAATCATATTTTGATTGAAAAGTTTTTACATACCAAAAAAGTATAGGTCTTGAACTGTGAAAGAAAAGGTTCTTTTTTTAATTAGTTTTATAGATACATGAAGATCGCGGATTTAGAAAAATGTTGTTCTTGTTGGCGTCGTCCATAACTCTGGAACGAATCACCTGAAATGAAGAAAGAGACGGTTTCCTAATCTGTATTGTTCCAGGTATGGCCCGTACTAGAATAAATCATTCTTATTAAAAAATCACAGAATGGTGACAATTTGAATTTTTTTACCACATTTTGCACTCAAATTATTTATAACATCGCTAAGTGACAATGAATTTTTATGATTCTGGCACGGGCCATAGCGACCCACTTGAGAAATTTGCAGTTGAAATTTCAAGTCAATCGGAACAGTAGTTCTTAAGATATCGACAAAGCCGAATGAGAAAATGCAGTTTTCAAATTAACGGGTTGAAAGGTTTTTTGTTCAGAAAATTGGAAAAAAACGGGTTTTACTCTAATCTGAGTTGTTCGAAAGTATGTTTGAACAGAGAGAAAAAAAGCGGAAACAATTCTCTTATCACTGGACTGCTACCTTAAGATTTCGAAAATATTTCTTTTCATGTTGCATGAGACTTCTTGCATCGTTCTGAATAATTCCTGGAGATATTCCTTCAGATGAAGAATGTTATGTGAGTGGCGTGCTTATTGAGAGAATAATTACTTCTTCATGTAAAATGCACTATGCTTCATGTCAACATCAGACCGAGTTTTGATTTTCATAGAGATTCATGTTTCCACATAGTAAAATAGTGCCCCATGAGGATCATATGTACGTTTTGCAATTCACACAGTGGAAATCCCTGTGATGAAATTCATAAATTCATGGATTTTCAGGAAAATTTCTTATTCAGTAAACATTGTACCTACTGGACAACATTATGGATTACTGTGGAGTTTTTAGAATTAGATTGAAATACCATAATTTTTCTTGTCAATTCCAATCTGGTCCTTGGATAGCGATCTACCGCAGTGATTTTCACTGTATTTCTCTCCCCGTGCTGCTGATAGAAAGGTTCCTACTAGTTTCCGAGCATTGGGCACTTTTCGCAGCGTCTTTCAGCATTCTGGCCTCTTTTTTGTTTATGGGTTTTCGAATTCCGCTTCTTTTTTGAATTTATGGAGCGGTTGTGTTCATTTCTATTGCGATAACGGGCTGTCCGTTGGTCTGAAACGTTGGATAAACATTCGATACACCTCAATTTTGCCGTCGTAGGAACATCTATTTGAGGTTTGATGTTATTTATGGATAGAGCATGGATATTGATTCTCAGTATGGAATACTGTATTGGACCACAACAAAAAACCTCCAAAAAACGTTTGGAAGATTTTTACCAAACATTTTCCAGTGAATTCTCAAAAAATTTTGGTGAAACAAACTATTTTTGGGAAAGCACAAGAATTGTTTCGGAAATTACAAAAAATTTGTGGATTCCCGAATAATTTAGAAATTCACAAATCCATAAGTTTTTCGCCATACTTTTCTCCTTGGAAATTCACGAATATTCTTAACAATTTAGTAGGGGAGAGTCGTATAAAACCGGGTAGGTGGGTCAAACCGGGTACCTCAATATCTCCCTGATTAGTGCTTCTTTCTGACAGCAAACGTTTGGACTAGTAGCAGTAGATATTTTGAGCAGTTAGAGAGAACAACAGCATCGATGCAACGCTCTTTCTCACTTAGAACGTTGTTTAAAGTTTCCTGCGGAAAAATTGTCAAAGTTCTTGCATTTGCGTAGTAAGTTTCAAGTGCCTCACCACTCTTTCAAGAAAGAGGCACGTACATATTTCAATTGAGCATGTTTTCCTGCGTATTTTCATTCTTTAATAATTCGCCTAGAGCAACGCATAATCTATCTAAGCCATATTGACCTCAACACGTTGCTGTGGGGTCAAACCGGGTACTTGAGATTGTATCTTCCAATTTATGAAATTTAACAGAATTTGTGTTTCTATTCTAAAATAGTCATCAAAACATGTTTATTCTTGAAGATCCCTTTGCGCGTGCTTGCAACTTTTGTGCTCAACTGAGTTGGCCGCAAAAAAATTCTTTCTCTGAACAATCTTTTTTAGTTGGTCAAAATATATCAATTTTCAAACATGACTCACGCCTGTTTTCGGGATTTTTATCGAATTCAACAGTTGGTGCTGAAAATTCCACAATTCAGAAGTGTTTTGCATTCATTCAAACGAGTACCCGGTTTCACCCTACCCATGGAGTGGAACCGAGTTTTTGTACCTTTCGACTAGAACGAATATGAAAAAAATTGTATCAATTTTACAGCAATATACGAATAGTATGTGGTTAATGAATGAATGAGGACACTGAAAAGCTTTGGTTGGTTAATCTATTGCTAATAGGAACTTCTCTATGACCGATTGAAGTTATGGTACCCGGTTTTATCCGACCTTCCCCTACTACCAAATTTTGTGATGGGACTTTTCAAAGACAAAACAGGAACATAAACTGTGGCAACCTCTCGCTATCGCGTCACAAACCCGGTTGTCGAGTGCAGGATTCTCAGTGATTTTTTAATTCCAACAGAATTGGCCAATCAGACTTTTCTAAAAAATTCATCAAAAAATTCAGCGTACTTTTTAGTTCTTGGATGAGAACCTCTCCTTAGAATGCGGGAAGTGATTTGATCTGCCGCTCTACGAAATTCCAGGAAAACATAAATTAGATACGAAGAAGTATGATTGGATGGTATCAGATCTCATTAGATAATAGAAAATGAAATAGAGAAAATTGAGGTCGTCTCAGATTTGAGTGAATACTTATAGATCTGAGACACTCCATATGGCTATAAAAGCTCATTCGGAAACCAGATCTTCATAAATCTACATCAATATATTTGAATCAAGATTGGTCTGATGAAATTCCCAAGCTGTATCGTCCAAATGTGTGTTAATGTGAACGAATATATCATCTGCGTTCAAGCAGATATCCAGCTTTCCTATTTAATGAGATCTGATTAGATCTAATCTATTTTTGATTATCATGGTGAACGACAATCTATACTTAAGAAAACTCCGTCCATGGGACCATTCATGAAGCTTTTCAATAAAAAAAATCATCAAAACAAGAGGTCTATTACCCTCAATGGGAAAAATATTTATTTGTAGAAATTGAATATTCAAATGCATGCGAAAACTGATTGCTTGTGGCGAATAAATTATTTCTTTACAAGACGAATTCATTGGGGCAAACATTCCATTATTTGCTTTGATTAAATATTCCATTAATCCCAAGGAATATTCTATAGAACCTATTTATTTGGTTAGAAACATTTTTTTTCAGTGTAGTATGGTTTGAATTGCATTCATGTATGAAGTTAACTATTAAAATTTTTCAATCGAGACATTATATAAAACTCCAGATGAGCCAATAAAGAAATTTTCTACACTGTTAATCATATCCAAGAAATAAATCCCTAGTTCAAATTTTGAGAAAATGAAAACACCCTCCAAATTTGAAACGAAGATATTCTATCTGATGTGTTGCAGAGCACCGCAAATAGGATTTTTCATCTAGTATCATTCACTTCATTATGAGAAAAATTGTATAAGTATCTGAAGTGATGATTACAAACTGACTAAAACTTCAACTTTGATAGTTCCATCCATCATTGTGAAAAATCCTTTTGTTCTGAATTTCCAAATGATTTTTATAACTTTTAAGAAACTTCAATTGAATTTCGGAGCGTATTCTGAAAATTCAGTCATCGTTCTTGAAATTCAGCAAAATTTATCTCAAAATTCAGAAAAAGTTGACTAAAAAATCACAGGGATACAGGAGCATTGGATTCGATCGTCAAGGATTTCGTATGGAAAGAGGCAAGTGGAAATTGATTTCTTTCATACTTTTCAAATTGTAACTTCTTGGTTTATACGGTATAAAGACTGGAATATGTTCACAATATCCGATTCGAGTCTGAATTAATAAACGTCGGTATTTATGATCTCTTGAGCCGATACGTCAAGTATTTTTCCATGCTGCGAATGCGGAACTTTGTTTGAGATGTTTCAAATTTTTCAAAAATTGTCTGATTATTCATAATCTCAACAGCACCTTCTCCAGTCATAAAGTTTTTCCGTGATTGGATCGAAATAAAAGTCTGTAGTTAGGAGTTTCCAAATCATTGTTAACGAATTTAATACGAGGAACTTGAATTTAATAATCCTAAAGTTTAACTCCATTACAAATTCAGAGGTTCTTCAAGGCATTTTGAATGAGTCAATCTTGTAGTCTCTTTCCAAACGATTTCAAGCGTGGTAATATGCCAATAAATGGATCAAACACTCAGTACTTCACATTTCATGTGTTTCAATGATATATTCACACACTTTTGAACGTTTAAAAAGTGTCTACAAGATTCAAACACGCTCACAGAGCTTTGAAATTGAACCTTCGAATTCTCGACGTGGAGACTCCTCAATTTCTACATGCAGAGGGATTCACAGCGTGATTCATAGAATTTCCTATGAGTGAAACGTGTCCCAAAAAGATCAATTCTATCAAAAAGATAGTCCTTCCCTTAATAACAGTTCAAACACGGGTTTCAAGGGGACATAGAACAGGGAGAGAAGTGATTTCTGTTTATGATCCTTCACGATTGCTTTAGAAGCTCCAGAAAACATTAAAACTAAATTTTCAATGGAAAATATATGAGATATAATAATTGTATAAATAAGAATGCTCTCAAAGCAGATATCAGAGGGTGTATACAAAAAATGTAAATAAGTGTATTTTTACTGCTTGAATATCGCGAATCTGCAATAAAAGGATTTGAAGAGGATCTTCTGAATCCTCTGAATCTCCAATAATCCTTAAACTCAGTCAAGGATTCAATTGCTTGCTGGATTTTGTCTACGTAATGTACTTCCTTTCGCATCAGAAGATGCAATGAAAGTTTTAATTTCAGTGATAAACATCTTCAAAATGTTGTTACTTGTACTGATTTCTGTTGCTGATATCTTCGTATGAACCTTCACCGTTCTTTTTCATGAGACATTGTCAGGAAATTTTCATCACTACACTATACTCGAAGGAGGGATTACCCATCCTAGTAGAAGATGTTTGCCGGATCTCTCTATTTTCTCGAAAAATTGATAAAATTCTTCGAGATTTTCTAAAATGATTAGGTTATGGACGATGTTGAGGAGAAATCTTGGAGAACTTTCAAAAGTTTCAACAATTGAGCAAATAACCCTTCCCCCCAGTGTTGGGGCTTTTGTAGAAAGTGTTAGAATGAGACTTGAATAATGCACTGAAAGAAGAGTTCATTTGTATTTCATGAAGCTTATTTTGGATATGGCAAAATGAACATTTTTTTCACATGAAGTTGCCTCATTACCCATAAATAAAGTCTATTAACTGTTGAAAAATCTATGAGCTACACAGAAAAAAATTTACTGTTGTTGCAACAGGAGGCAGCCATATTGCAGCAACAGGAAAAAATCCTGTTACAGCGACAGGATTTTTCTGCAGCTGCAACAGGAGTAGTTTTGTCGCTGCGGCAATGTTACAAAATCCTTCATTATGGGATGAATAGGCTTTATGAAATGAATAAAATACAAAGCTTTTATTTACTCTTTTAATGACTTCATTGAACTCTCAAATGTTCCAATATTGAATTACAGTAAATGTCTTGTTGCAATGTCATCCAATCCTTCTTTTCTAACAAGAAGACAAGGCCCAATATGAGGTAACAGGTTTTTTTTCATATAATTACGATTATTATCAATTCGAACATTCCACGCATGGTAATGTTGATCAAATGCCACAGTAGATATAGGGGAGAGTTGCCTTGATTGGACCATCACCCCGGATGAACCACCAGCTTTTATTGCCAAAGGAAAAAACTTAGATTTCTTCTAATCATACAGCGATAATGTCACATTAATGAACATTATCACTTTATGATTGGAAGAGATTCAAGTTTTTTCCTTTGGCAATAAAAGGTGGTGGTTCATCCAAGGCGATGGTCCAATCAAGGCAACTCTCCCCTATCATTCAAAACAAAGTAAACATCATTTGCTACATTGTGAATTTTATAAATTTTTCCAAATTGAGGTCCTTCATTTTCATCAATATCTACTACTACTACAGTATCTAATTGATATCTATATCTATTATAGTCGATGTATTTCAAAGCTTGCACATCGGATGTTTTAATATTAGGGGAGTATTTCATTTTGTCTTCGTCACATTCTTCGCATTTTTCTTTGATAATATTATTTTCAAAGTTTTTGGAAATCGATACATAAATCATTTTTAATTGGTCTTGAATAGCTGAAGTGACTGATAACTTTTTGGTGGAAGATGTTATCACTGCAGGCATTCTTATATCTTTATTTTTTGACTCACATCTCATGCACCAAAATGAATTAAAGGTCCATTTCGAAGCATAAGTTAGTCGTAATGAGTCATAAGGTGCGATTTGAAGGTCAAATTTACTATCAAGTCGCAACAACAGTAGTAATCCTGTTGCTGCAACAGGATTTTTTCCTGTTGCTGCCACATGACTGCCCCCTGTTACAGCAACAGTAAATTTTTGTCCGTGTATTTTTGTGTATATTAAATATTCATTTTCCAATATCCAAAACCAGATTTGATAAATGAGAAATAAACTTTTCTCTCAGCGTTGTGCCATGCTTGGTAACCTAACCTCGGCTTATCTTGTTGAGCCTTGCGTCAGCCCAACGCCAATTAATGCCAATGAACGCATGGTAAATTTTTCCCTAAAATATGTTATTGTAAGGGAGATTTTCTTTGGAAAAAAACAACAAAATTATGGAACAAAATCACCAAATTCAACAACAACTTCCTGAAATGTGAGATGATCGTTTAAAATTTCTATGAAATCATTAAATTTCCGTAGAAAAGTTCCCTCTGTCCTTTTCCACAAACTTGCTGAATTTCCATTTTTTTCCATATCTTGAGAAGAAATGGGGGAGCAAATAAGGAAATTCGGTGAGAATTGAGGGTTCTCACATGTAGAAAAATAAACCCGGGGAAAAAATTCAAGATCAGATTTAGATCTATTCAGATCTCGATAGATCTGATTAGATCTTGAAAGATCTGGTAAGATCTGTGTAGATCTCGCTGAATTTGAATTGAAGATCACATTGAATCTTGATGAATAATCGATTGTTCAATTACCACAAATTTCCTGATATTTCCTCGTGTCCAATTCAAATTTGAAAATGTGTGTTAGCGAACACAAGGTAAAATTGCAGTTTTTCGGATCTTGATAGATCTGCTCAGATCTGGTCAGATATGATCTTTTTTTTCCCAGGAAGGATCGAAAATTACTACATTTCTACTAAATTGGCAGGATGAGAGAAAATACTTTCATTGTCCGACAGTGTAGTGAAAATACATGATTCACCAAACATCCTTTAGGATAAGCGTGCAACCTCATGCATTATGAAGTACACATTTTCACAACACTATCCAAAAATAACAATTCTTGCACAATTCCCCTAACAGAGAACGATACAGAACGATACATTTTTTCTATAGTGCTCAATGAGGTTTCTGAATACGGAATTGACAATGTTATGTCGTTATTCAACGATAGAATATTATCGTTCCTTATCGTATTCTATAAAATTCATCATAAAATGTATGTGATGTTATCGTTAAATCCCTATAGAAAAAGTACCACTTATTCTGGAACACATGATTATTTTTTTCCAAATAACTGGTACTTTCTCTATACGAATTCCACGATAAAACCCATTTACTTTCATAGGATACGATAAAAAACGATAGAGTTCTATCTGTTAATAACGATATAATATTGTAAATTCCGTATTCAGGAACCTCATTGAAAACTGTAGAAAAAATGTATCGTTCTCTATCGTTATTTATTGAGAACATTTAGCAGGGATAGTGTTTTCCCTTATCCTGCCAATTTAGTAGAAATGTAGGAATTTTTGAAACTTTACTTTCCTCCGTGACCCACTAAACACAATTTGTTACCGTATCATAACTACAATGTAACTTAAGATCACACGCAATATCACCTGTTCGTTGCATGCAATGGGCTGGTAACTTGTGATTTCACACTCATCAAAAGTTGCTACAATGTAACCACAATATGACATGTTTCATTTTAGCAACATCGTGGTTTCATCGATCTGTTATCAGTTATACTATTGAATCCGATATATTTTTTTCACGCCAGTTTTGAGGTTGAACACACGCAGGGTGACCTCGAATATAAGGTCATGCATATTTTCCAAAATAGCAAGGTCATCACAATTGCATGTAACTGCCATGTAACCAACACAAAAAATGTTTTGTTATAGTGACGTAGCAGCTACTTTTCCTGAGTGTGAAATTACAAGTTACCTGTCCATTGCATGCGACAAGCAGGTTACATTGCATGTGATTTTGAAATTACATTATACCGATGATACGGTGACAAACTGTGTTTGGTGGGGATATATCAGTTCCACAAGAATAATACAGAAATTCAATATTACCATGGATGTTGTGATGACTCGATATCATTTTTAACCCGTCCCTGGAAAAATATCCTGTTGAAAGGAATTGAGAACCGCACGTATGAATACAATTGGGAACATTATAAATGCGAATACCTTTCAATTCCTTTCCGAAGATTCAAAGTTTTGTTTGTGAATTGTTCTCAATATCAAATTCCTCCGAAATTCTTCTGAACCATTGAAATTCGTGCATTCAAATTCCTGTCACCTCCTAACCTCTTTCACGACTCAATTTGAATTTGATTTCGTACCACACAATTGTTATGCGATTGATTGGAACAGTTGAATTAGTTGGAATGTAAATTACTGAATCTCTTGATTCACCCGCATGCATGAAATTGATTTGTATTTGTATTCCTCCAGGGATATTCAAAAATTGTATTCGTTCTCATTGAAATTCCCAATTCCCTTGAATGAAAAATTTTCCACAGGGATGACTAGGAATCTTTCAATGAGGCATCGGACAATCAGCAACCATCAATGGGATAACTGAAGAATAAATACTTGATCTAATGTAAACGTTATCTAATTAATGAAACTGAGTGATCTATTGCAAATGTAATACAAACTTCAATTTTCCCTTACATTTCAAATAAATTATCCAGTTTTATTGATTGAATGACGCGCAAAAAAGCTGATTGTCCGATCCCTCGTTAAAAGAACCCCACCCATAACTGCTCCTATTTCGATTCGAACCAGATTTCGAGTTTTCTCAAAACTAGAGAAAGAAAAACCCCACAAGAACCTGTATCTTCTCAAACCCACTCTACATTCCACCATGCAAAATCCGACTCCTCTGAATATTTTTCCCAATCGTATCCCTTTCGTGTATATTGATTTGCTTCTATCTCATTCCCCCTGACTCCTCGTCCCACGTCGCATATCATGGACGAAGTGTACACAGGCGTTATTTGAAAACATCCGCATTCGATCATCGACAATGCGTGTTTTCAACGTAAATATGCAGAGTTGAGTTACAATGTATCATATCAGTCCATGCTCAGCACAGGATTGCACAATTCACAGTAGATATATTCCTGGACGGACATTCATTTTCACGTTTGTCCGATCGATCGATCGATTGATATATTTGAACTTCATCCCGGTAGAAAAAACGAGGGAAAAAAGATTCTTCTTTTGAATTTGAATCCCATTTCAAATATGTTCATAAGAATTCCCCATTGAGCAAGCAAAACACAAGTTTGAGGGAATTTAAAGAAACAAGCAATGGGGGAAAAGAAAGCAGTGATTAGTTGGGAAACTAACAGCTACCTGTTAATGGCATCGTCAAAGCGACATTAAAGGGAATTGATATGCTTCGTGCATGGGACGGGCTTAATAGTACTTGGACTCCTAGAGCGTTCCATTTATCCCTCTCTGTCCATTAGGTACCAAAGGGACGGAAGCGAAACAGAATTGCGAGCACCTGTCATAGTACACTAGAGAGAGACCGCCTCTTTCTTCTAATGTCTCGTAATGTTGTATGAAACATGTATATACATATACGTATACATCAATGGCTCCAACCATGTCTGATTTGCTGCTCAGATTTTAGGATCAAATTCTCTGTATATGCTTTGTACGTTATGTTTCTACGTGATAAAGGGACTTGATTATACAGCATGGGTATATCCTCGTGTGTACTTCTATAGAATACGTGTTTTATTGATCTTTCGCAATCTTTCTTAATGGGATTTGGCATCAATCGATAGATTTGATGAATCAGAATTTCAAGTTCCTCTGTATAGCCCTCTTCGTACAATTGATTCAATGTATTCAAATGATCATCATCAGCATGAATCAAATAGATTATTATCATAGTAATTTTCCTTTCATTCCATCAAAATATTAACATGAAATTAATTGAGAAGTGGTTTTATGAGGTTTCAAAATGATATTTCCTTTGTGCGGAGAAACGCGTGTACGCAAATGGATGGATAGACAGAACTGAAACCCTCATACGGGAGAATTGAAATCTCCGATAAGGGACGTAATCACAATAGTGTCATCAATGCGTTCTCACTGAAGCAGACAAGCGATATGTGAACATGATGTCCGTGCAGAGAACTTCACCTGTGTAGGTAACTTACACGTGCGGCTATATTATATATATATATCTGAACGTAACGGGGGTGGTATTACTGAAGGTATTGCATTACAATAGAATAATACGGGCTTGTATTACGCAGTGCTCTATTTTGATAATAATGTCGTGTGCTTGTAGCTTGACGACTCAACGCCGTAATAGTGTCCCATTGTATATAGTAAGCGTTACATCTACGATACGTATCATTCAATACGAACTATTCTATTTCCTCAACTCATGTGAACTAAAATATGTCTTATTCGAATGGTAATACCGTTGAACGATACTGCTACATTGATAATCTCAGGTTGCAATTTCTCCTTCGTACTTTATTTGTGATATTCTCCAATCGAGATACTTCGGTTGATTGTCATTTACTCACCCCTCTCTATTATTTTTAGATTATCATCTCCTGGTAGCTGATGAAGGATACATTCAATTCCTCGTTTGTTGATTGCTTTGTTGCTCATGGCATTAATTTGGTCAACGACAATTCTGAGAATTACCACTTCGAGTTCGTGAGCCTTTTTTATCGATCCAAGTGCGATGTTTGTACGCTCTTTCAATCGTTCAATTCTTTCCTTCAACTTTCTGCCGTGAATGAGTTTCTCTTCACTCACGAATTGATAAATGTGATTTGTGCGGTCCAATATCAACGTCCCGAGCAGGAATTGAAATAGGGATTACATCAGGGTCACGTAAGACCATTTCAGGACCTGATGTGGCCTGTATGGGTGTTAATTCATTTTTAAGGACTTCATTCACTTGCGATGCTACCAATTCCACATACTAATAATAATTTATAGTTGAATTTACTGTGGGATCTTAGGAATGGAGGAATATACTGACTTCTCGTCGTTGGAATTCACTATAATACCACTCTGAAAGAATTTTATTCGAAAAATTACCATGAAATTTCAGTGATCGAGGGACAAGTGGAATTTTCTAAAAATATCACCGTGCGTTCTGTGAAACTTGTTGAGAATATCACTCTCAACTGTTTAGAAATTCACTCATTTTTACAAGCTGCACAGTAATTTTTTGAAGAATTTCTACTTGTCCTCCGATTACTGAAATTTCACGGTAATTTTTATAACAAAATCGTTTCAGTGTAGGGCATGCAACTCAAACGTTATAAAAGTGAAATCAATTTGCACTGATTTCTGCGCCCCCATAGCAGCATACTTCCATGTGAACTAAAAATTAAAATGGCAGCTTTGTGTAGCAGGGTAACCTCAGAATTATTCTGATTTTGAAATATCAATAGTATTTCAACAATCAAGTGTGAAAATGGAAAAGTTCTGAAGCCAAATATATTGATACATATAATTTGTGTTTAGAATTGCTGTTCACGCTTTATTTTTGAAATACTGTTGATGTTTCAAAATAAAAATTGATAAGCATAATTTTGAGGTTACCTCGATTCAATACGATCAAAACGTCACCATACTAGTTGCCCTGTCCTTGATTGAAATATGATTCGGGGTAATCCTATAGAATTGAAGCCCATTGTATAATACAGTGAAATTTATGATGATTAACAATAGAAACCTGATCAAATTCACAATGTTTTACATTAAATTCTATTAGAAGTCGGTATATCTTTCCATTCCAAGATCCCATCCCTGTTAAAGAGGTCTCATAAATTCGAATTCATTCTAGTTATTGTTAGGACAGAAACCGCATGAAATCTAGTACACACACTTGATTTTATATAGTTTTATGAGATTTTGCAAATGGCTCTAATTGAATCTCATATGATTTTCGAATTCTCATATGAAATCATATAAAACCCATGAGTTTTAGTACAGAAAACGCATATAGACTGATACGAACTTGTTGAAATTCATATAAACTAACAAGATTTATGTATGGGAATTTATGGGACTTTTTCAACAGGGATAGTAGATTTAACTGTACATCTCTCTCAGCGCACAAAACGAAGAATAAAAGAGGGATATATCATATTCGTGGATTCTGGAGACAGTATTTTATCGACGCTACTTGTTCTATGCCCCAACAATATTACAATAGATGGTCTGTAGAGGGATGAATTGGCTAATGCGCAGGTAGGGCTTGTTCAAAGCAGCAACGACCTCATACATGCACCTCTCCGCACACGCACTTGATGTGCATATATATTATGTGACAGAACAAGTATGAATACCCGACGTGCACGCCACACGTTCCACACGATGTCGATTTGCCTCATTACTTTTGCTCCATGCATTCCTCTTGTTTTCGTATGTCAATTGATATTTTTCACGTGGATTGAGTTTCTTGAATTGGTAGAAGTATCCTGGGAAGATACATTTCAAGTAGTCATATCAGTACCACTGTATTCCAAAACTATAAAATCAGTTTTCAATTCAAATTACGTGGATATATCGAATTTCAAAAATATTTCCCTTCCATGTTGGTAGCACTGTGACAGACATTTGTGCCAAATTTCACATTATGAATGTGATTGGTGTTCGAGCTACGCTAGTTTTTGTACGGCGCAGAAAGTGATTCCGATTAAAATCTGTAAAGAGATGATTTCCGACTACCAGCACGTTATAAAACGCTAGACTGGACTTTGATCTATGCTTTTGGTTTGCAAGCAACCGACTATTCCAACAAGTAGTATCAGGAGAGTTTCCAAAAGTAAATTCAACTTCTTTTTTTTAGAATTATGTTTCCATTGATTGGATCCAGCAGAAATTAGAGCCTGGAGGGTGTGAGTTTCCTTGTATCACAAATGAATTGTTAATTCATCTATCTCCTTGTGCTCTGAAATCAAGGGAAGAAAGTTGCTCACTTTCCTCCCTACGGAGGGGAAACGTACTTCCCTTCCACTCGACAGGCATGGGAATTAGTACTTTCTGCGCGAATGTTATGAAAAACACATTATTGTTCCTACTACGAGACTGGGTACTCGGATTTGAGGTAGAATGGGACTGGGTGGATTTTGGCTCAGTGTGGTGAACAAGGATTAACACTGTATTTACTGATAGGGAAAAAAAATATTCCGGATATAGTGGATTTGATTTCTGATTATCATCAATTCGGAAAAGCTGATTGCAGCTCTCAGTATGTATCAAATTCAATGGCAGAGTCCGTTGGTTGATTTGGTTTTGGAATCATAGGCTTCGTCTCAGAGAATCTGTTCCCAGTCTCGCATCAATTCAACGTTTGAGTAGGATGAAGTATGTATGAAATATGGTAAGCCATGATTGACCTGAACTGTTAACCCGTACAGCACAACCACCGATCCTCCACCTAGGACTTCGGTGGACTGGGGGTGGAGAATCGGTGGAGAAATGGGAGCCGTGGGAATAAGGGAGAAATAAGGGAGAGTCTCCGTTGAGGCAACGGAGAGGCGACGGAGGAACGTCTGCCCCTGTATTTTCAATAAAACTTGAATTTGTGAATTCATACATTCAGATTTGGTTATGTGAATGCATCAATATGAATTATATCCAAAATACGTTTCTGGTGGACGTTTCTCCGTCGCCTCTCCATTGCCTCAACGGAGACTCTCCCTTATTTCTCCCTTATTTCCACGGCTCCCATTTCTCCACCTCCAGTTCACCGGAATCCTAGGTCCAGGATCAATGGTTGTGCTGTACGGGTAATAGTCCTGAAGTCCAGTAGTCCAGTAGGAGTCAGTTACCCCAAACGCGAGTTGAACGAGAAATAAAAATGTAGACCCGAAAAACAATGGTTTGTTATCAGCCGCATGCGAATGAAATGAAATATAACTCAACTCTTTTCAGGATTATTGCCGTTCGGGTTTACTGACTTCGGGTCTACTGTACTTTGAGACTATTGCGCTTCGGGTTAATCATGGTTTACCTGAAATATTAAGTGAAAATGATTCAACGCTTTGACGGTCTAGATTCTCATACTGTACTCAATCAAAAATAGTACACCGAAAAGAATGGATACACTGAGAGAAATAATTACTAATATCAAGAAAATATATTCTTGAATGCAACTGATATGGTTTGGAGCCAAGGGAAATTTTTTTGAATCAAGAAAATATTCTCTCAATTTAAGAAATCTATGTTTGCTTTCAGAAAAATTTTCTTGAATCAAGAGAAAATATTTTTTGAGACATAAATTTCTTGGAACAAGAAAGTATATTGTTGATGATAGTAATTATTTCTCTCTGTGTGATGTGGAATATAAAAGCAGAAGGAGATCATCAGATCTGATCAGTGACTTGAGTGGAAAAACCAAATAATGCTCAGACCAGTAGTCACAGATCAGAAACGGTGATCTTACTGACGCAGCAAAAGTAACAGCATATACATGTGAAGTCATGTACGTATTACATGTTCACATGTATGTACCGTTGTATCTGTATAAGTAAGGATCGACGTTTTGGATCTGAGACCACTGGCTCAGACATGGAGTTAATGAACACACAAGCTGTACTTATCGTAGGACTACCTTGAGTCTGTCTGCAGTTAACATTTCCACATCCACATCTTCAGTCCCAAAGAAATAATGTGAAACAAAGCACATACTGAATGAGATATTTGGATTCTTCAGCACAAAATGTGCGTGATATTATAACCACAGAATGAAACTGAAAGGGATGTTTTTATTTGAGATCATATGTCGGGTATGTGCTCACTGGCATCAGTTGACAAACATATCTGAACATGCTACCCTGCAAAAGGGTGTAACATTGTCAGGTATATGCCACTTACGTTCGAATGACACAGCAATCAACAAAATTTCTGTTCATATTACATGATGACGGTTTGCTTCTGATACAACATTGAGTTATGTCAAATTAGAACAGTCTTGTGAAAATGTATATGGGTTGAGAATTGTTGTACAACACACGAACCTTTGGTGTACTTTTATCTAAATAATTTAATCCTCATTTCATGTTCCAATAATGTTGATTCAACGTGACATGAATAACAAGAAGCTTTGAAGAGCATACATAAGGGATACATCAGTGGATAGTTGTGAAGAATGCATCCGACACAAACTGCGCATCGCGACAAAAAAATGAAAGGATAAAATTGCTGGAATAAGTTGCATAATCTTACTCCCCATGGATTTAGAATCTTCAAGATAACCGAACTGTGTGTGTGTGTGTGTGTGTGTGTGCAGGGAAGTTATATGATGGGCGATTGAACATTATACGTCATACAGTTCATGTTGCGCTTCGAAAACTACTTCAAGATGCAGTACGTATCTCTTGTCCATAGTTATGAACCATTGTAATATTCAACCGAGGAGATGATAACGTTACAAGTTTGATGATGAAATCAAAGGGAAGCGAATGAACAATAACCTACTTGTACAGTTTAGGATTTATTAAGATGGATATCATAGAGTGAATCAACTGAAATCATAATAACTTCTTGACTATCGTTTTGAAAAATGATCCAACTATCACATTTTTGATAATATCTCAGGAACCCAATTGCCGATGAACAATGGTTAAAAGATGACAACGAACAGGTGCATTCGAGTATGAACCTATAAACAAGATGATGTGATATAGGCGTAACGATGTTTCCAACAAAATTAAAGGAGAAATTGCCAACAACCCCTCTCGATTCTCTCGTTCATCTCTGTTCACCTCATACTCCAACTGTTTCCTTCCTGTTGTACCGAATGTATATATGTATACTTGGTTGGGAATACAGAAGAGAGAGCGAGAGGTTTTTGGATAGTTAAAGATCCGCTTGGTATGTACGTGCGTTTATTTGTGTATATGACTATATGTAGTTGGTACATATGTACACGTGATGTACCCCGTCTATCTCCTTCCTGTCTTCGTCCTCTATACAGTCGATTCGCATAGAATGGTGCGACAACCCTTCATTCGCCTCGTTAGGGTGACTGGAAATGTGATACCAAACAGTTATGAAAAGCCTATCCTTCGTTCATGTTTCCTGCTGGGGCCATTTACGTTGCCATCCTCCACATATGCCATACATGTAATGCATTTATGTGCCCTTACCTTACCCTACCTTGATATCCTTCGACCTTCCTTACTCCAAACAGGTATTTTAGAATTCGTTCAATCAATATTATTGAATCTCAAAACCAAAAACATGCTCAACCATTCAACAGATGAGTCTTGGACATCGTATCTTCGAATAGATACAAGCGATGAATAAAACGAACATAATATTCTCTTCAAAGTCTGCACGTGGGGTGATGATATTTTGAATACTCAAAGTCGTGGAAAGTGATACTTCCAATATTTCAAATCTTCTCACAAGATTAACTTTCTCAATCGTAATATGGATGAAAATACAATCTCTTGAGAGCGAGGAAGAGTAATTTCCTCTCAACGTTACTCAAAAAATGGTCACGAATCTCGTCGCCGTGGCGAATTGAAAACCGAAGGAACGAACGAGCGAGGAGGCAAACAGGCGTTATGAAAGAAAGTACCGACGCGTTGAATAAAGCACGTACGTCCTCCTCCTCCCTACAACACCGTCGTACGATTTTAATCTGTGTTGCAGATGTATACACTTGAACTGCGCAGAGGTGGTGGTGCAATACACATACGTACTCCCAGTGTCGCCGAGTTGGGATTTATTCGTATTTTCGTCGGGTAATATGCAAAATAGGCTGATGAGGGACGATTCATTTCTCTGTGTATAAGGACAATTTCAGTGTAATACGTTTCATAGGATACAACTTATGCCGCCTTTCCAATCTAACTTGGAATTAATTTGTTTGATTTATATACGAAGGTACAAAGTCTTTGAATGCTAATGTTTATTTACTCGTCACGAATCGTTGATTTTGCCATACCCAAAGAGACTATTCATCGTTTTGGATCATTATCAAAGGGTGAATTAATTCATACGATTTCAGTTTTTCATACGGTTTTATTGATTTCTAAGACAAAATATATCCTGTAGAAATGAAAGTTTTTGCATTTGACGGATTGAAAATGATATCATCGATGAGAAAAATCTCCTGCTGTAGGTTCCCCTTTATTGCACTTAAAATGCTTTCTCGCTGTGAGGTCTCACAGGAAAAAGGCATGTTAGGTTTTATTCACTTTCAGCCTTGATAAAGTAGCTCTTCTTGCCAGTTCAATTCTTTGGGCTCCCTTGACTTACGCATCTCCGTAAAATCGAATGATTCGAGGAATCTTTGAAAATCAAAATACAATTCACGTCACCCTTCCTATTATTCTCCGCTATAAATCTTTCGTCCACTGATTTAATAGAGTCGACCTTTTATGATTTACAAGCGTTCCCTTGAAAGGGAAGTTCTCGTCGAATCGATATAAGGGGCCGTGTGCCGTTGCTGTTTTGATGATGCAGGAGAATTTGATATTTAAAATATCATATTTCAATTACTCATAAATATTTTCATGAAGAGCGGGTTTCTTTGCAAACTCGTCTTCGAATATTCAAAATCAATGTTGTTGAAGTTTATCGATTACTTCCACGAATTGAGTATTTGATTAGAGGATTTTTGGGAGAATATACATATTCTCACATCCATATTCCGAATTCGTTATGATTCAAGTACAGAGAAGAGATCCCTAAGAATGCAGATGAGAGATCAGCCACGCATGGTTGTGTCCCGCTCACAAATTCTTCAGGACATACTCCAAGTAGTTTGCATCGATGAAGAGAGGAGGTCTGATCCTACAAAGCGAGCTTTTATACCTGCGACGGAACACCTACCTCGCCTTTCTCCTCTCTTGACAAACAAGCTTGGGTCAGTAGAGAATATTTTATTCTTCGTCCACTTAATTTAGATTCAACCGACAAAGAGTCTTTGGATCTTCTTTTTAAAGTCAAATCTTAGAAAGAATTTTTCTCAGTCCAAGAAACGTCATTGTTCACACTTCGATGGATGAATTCACATGAATTTTCATATGTTTGCGGTTAATAGAGTCCAATTCTCATTTCCGTTTCCCGTTACGATGTTTACAATTGCAAAGGATACACAGGGACCTTGATCCATCTGTAAACTCATTTCTCATTTCTCCAACCCCAGGCTAGTTCTTTCGTTCGTTTGTATCCGTCCATCGTGGCTAAGTGAGGTTCGTGACTAAGAACTACAAAGGAAATCAAATAGTCAAGCGGATGGATGCGTCAAGTGAAGAGGAGTAAGACACAGTCGATAATTAAAGTAGGTGCTTCCTTTGTTCGACTCAGATCGATAGGTTCTTTGACGGAAGCAGCGTCACTTGTTTGGTTGCTCCGGTATCTATACAATACATGGAAGAAAACTATCCGTCTTCTTCTTGTTTCGTTCATACTTCCTCCCTTGTATTGGCTTATCCATTCTTGTCAAACCGATGGTTGATGTTTGTTTGACTTGATACGCCATGATATTCCTTTTCCGTGCTCCTTTCGTTTCATCCATTTAATTCACTCTGCCGATCGATTTTAATAGACTCGAGAAGTTTATGGATGAACCTGGAAGGAAATATTATCATACTTCTCACGGTATATTGCTCTGCAGATTATTTACGTGCACTTGAACTTGAGAACTCCATTTTGGAAATGATTACTTCCTCTTTTTTGTCTCAAAATGTTGAAGAAACGCGTGACTGATGAATTTTGTTAGAATTTGTGTTATATTCAAGAGGATCATGAGAGATTATTATATCGTGGCGTTGAAGATTTAATGATGAGATTACATTACCCCCAACATAATAATACGACGACTCCTAATGAAAATGCACATACAACATGAATGAAGTTGGAAGGAAATATTCAATGGAATTGGATTTGATTTATGGATCCATAAGTTGTAATGAAATTCAACTGGTTGCTGTACAAAAAATTATCAGAACTTTTAAGATTCCAGAAAACTTGGAAACTTTGCACCTGTAGTGGAAAATAGAAACAAAATAAGATGAATATTCGTGATTCCTCACTGAGTGTATTCTGAAGAAAGTTACGATCGATGTACTCACAGGTACCATAATCGAGAGAAAAAATGTTCATTCTCGTTACTCATGATAGAGAAATAAATTCTTATTGTTTCATACACTTTTGTGCTGTTGGGTGTGAACTTTGACGTCCATATGAGTCAATCCCATCGGCTAGACTATGATGAATCGATCGCGCATTGATTATTGTCCGACAATGTCGCTTTCACTTGATCGAGCTCATGATAGATTGAGGTTCTCTACTTTTGTGGATATCGAGAAACAATTATGCTGATGACCATATTATAACAAAACCGATCAATCCTTTCAACGTTATCATCAACTCCATCATATTCCTTCAAATAGCAGTGGAATTAAATACTTCAGAATAAAAAATTAGGTCCGAACGATTTTGAAAAATATTCACAATTCGTACCTACAATGACGAAAAGCTTTTCAAGTTTATTCTCTGACCATGCGTATCGATACGACACACATACATTATAAATACATCGATTCACGGAATCATTGCATATGTACACGTACATCTACACAAACAAGTAGAACAAAGATAGTTTACGTATATTGGCTCGAGCTTCGCGCACTCAGCGCTCATGAATATGCCGTAGCACGGCGGTTCAACCAGACTGTGCCGACCAAACACTCTCCCCTATTTCGCCTCTGACCCCTCACATTTTCCTCGAATACTCCGGTCAATCGCCCCAGCTACATTGTATCGAAAAACAGGAAACCAGAGGACAGAGGTGAATATCGTTGTAATTTGAACTTGAAGAGCAGAATATTTTGTGATATTTTACAACTGGAAACAATATCATTTGTTTATAATTCAACGTAATTACAGAGTTCTTTGAACAGATTCGATTCATTCGGCGGGTTTAGTCATGTACTGATACCGGAACATCATGAAACTGAAACTGTGAATCATTCGAGTTGAATTACTAATGAGAGATGTTAACTTTTTTGGACGATGGAATTTTCAGTCCTTTCCTCGCTATATGATACAATTAACTTTGAATGTTTCTTTTGTCTGTTTCAGGTGAGTGGATCTGCATTGTTCGTGTTTTTATTCGGTCGAATTGATTCGGCGCATGTGAGTAATTCAATATACATGTGATTTAAAAAATGAAGCTCAACGGGAGTGTTTTTGATAAATGAAATAACGTTCTGTGAATTGGTTCAAACAAGATGAATTTTGGGGAATTTGGAGATCATGCTGAAGGTATGATCTGCATAAATCCGATATTGTTATTGCTTTCAATCATAATATCAAGAAGAGATTAAAACAGATGCATTCTTTATATTTTGGTTTCACGACTAGTGTATATAATACAGTTTTTGAGAAAAATATTCAAGAAACGGATTTTTACCAAAAGAGCAATCATCACCTATTTGAATCAAATTTTTATCAAGAATGAATATTGTGTGGAAAGTGCTCCCGGGCTCAGACCTGGACCAGGTTTATAATCCCTACTTGGAAAGTGGCTCCAACTCGGAATGTCACGCTTTCCAATCTGAGCCCCGTAATGGTATCAAATATCCGGGCAAAACAATGGTAGCCAACTAGGGGCCTATATGGGCTGTGGGTGGGCATAACTGGATTGAGATATTCCAGGAATATACTGGCAACCACAATTGGGGCCCACATGGGCTATGGGTGGGCAACCTTGTATTGTATGCCTAAGATATACCCTTACGAGGCCAGGGCCTACCTTAGGATGACCAGGATTGATTTCCACACGGGTATCTGATTTGGAAGCATCATTGAATTTTACGTCAATGTTGCCTGAACTAAATCTTTTCTGGAACAGTTCTAGTTGAACTCACATTGGCTGCAAAGCTTTACAAATAATGTATCATGTCAGTACTTGATGGATCAATTATGTGCGTAATTATTCACAACATATTTTGCCGCAGGGCTAGATGAAACATCCGGGGCCCTAGGGGACTTTTCGGAGAAATAGGGACCCTCCTTGTGAGGGTAGACTTTCTAACGGACTCCAATTTTGAGCACACTTTGTCATATATTGTAATGAAGTCCCCTTGAATCAATGCTTAATTTTCAATAGAGTTCCTGAAAACTCGAATCCTTATGAAAGATGATTTGGAGTTTATAAAAATTTTGAGGGATCAGAACTGCATGGTAAGACCGAGTTTATTAATATTCTGGGAAATGACTGTCAATTTGGGGGAAAAGAACATCGCTGAAAAATTCTCGTAGTGAGTGTACCAAAAATTCGTCGTGAAGTTACCGTGAGTTGATAGTTCCATCATGGAAAATAATTACGAGACCATCAACTCCTAGTATTCCCACCACGAATTTTTGGTAGATTCACTACCATGATTTTTCAGTGATGCTTTTTCCCCTGAATTGATAGTCATTTCCCAAAATATTAATAAACTCAGTCTTTATGTGTGAATCACGCACTTAGAATTGAATTGAGCTATGACCGCTCAAACGTGAAAAATCAAAATCTGATCGAGAGATCCGAGTAAAGATACCTCCATTTGCATCTCTGAAATCTAAGCGATCCAAGGAGCACACCTCAGTCACACTAACATCATACTGACGTGATTGTAACTCCTGATGATACCATGGTGAGATCGTGGAGAATTTTCAGATTTTTCGTAAATCTTCGATGAGGAGAACTAAATCCAGAAACTATTCCAACCTAATACAAGCTCATCACAAAAGATGGGTTCAAACTCATCATGATTTGTAATCAAAATCCGACATGGCGATCGCAGAACAGAAGGAATCAGATGCTCCCCTTCGGTTCGAACGGATTCGATATGGATGGAATTTTATCCAAAATATAATGAATCAATTGAAACCCTTGATGAATGGAAAGCAACGCACCGATTGGACCAATTGAATAAATAATTTGTCCAATCGGACAATTACCTCTTCTTGTTGGCCAAAGTGTGCTCCAATCAAGAGTTTATGTTCAGAACGAAAGCTCATTTAATTAATTGTTTATTGTACGTCCAGTGGGTTTGCTGTGATTGAATTGCACTTGTGTAATATTAGATCACTCGTCACGCATCACGTTAATTAAAGATCTCAGCGCCAAAATACATCATTCCAAATACTTTGAATCTCACAGAGGTGAAAAATCCTCTCCTATCTCAATCCGATATCACCATCATTAGTTCAACTCGATAATTCGTGAGATTATAACAGAATTCTCCACAATCGAACGTGCAGGAACTGGAGGGAATTTGAATAATATCAAAATCACTTCTCATCCCATCATTATTTCAAGAGATTTTGTCAAGCGAGAATGTGAATGAAAACACATCATTATCTGGTTTCCGCTTTGTTTTTTCAAACACAACTCGTCGTTAACTCTTCATGTCGACGTCTTTTTCTTTTCAAGTTTTTATCATCACTGCCTTATCTTTTGTTTTGGGTCATTGAGGTGAACATTTTAGGGCTCACTTGAAGGTTTGGAGTGCTGGACCAATAGTATAAAAGTCCATTTGACAAGAGGAGAATATTCCGCAGGTTGGAGATTCATGTGCAAAAACATTGTAGTTCGTAGAAAGCTTATACCATTCAAACTGGATGGTGTAGCAGGTAGATAGTACTGACACCATGACGTCTGTATTGGATACACTCATCATACACCTGTATTCCGCGTACCATGCACGCGATTTCGACTCAATCTCTCTAATCGAGCTTTCGTGTCGGGTGTACTTACAGGCTGGTTTGATGACTGCCGGGTGGATGACTACCTCAGGGCTCCTCTAGTACGGTGATTAGGAAAGTTACCAGCATGTGTCTGAGAGACTCTAAGAGAGACCAATACTTGCGCTACCTCTTGTCGACCATCTTATACCATCTCCCACGTGTTCCGTTACCTACGGTCCCTCGACCTCGTTCTCTCCAATTTCTCCGATCCCTCTCGTTGGCTTCCCATTCCGTCCGATCTAATCCGTGCTTCACTTTACTTTTCTCCCTCCTCTCTCTCTCTCTCTCACTCTCTGTATCTCGTTGCTGTTGTAATCTTCAATTAATGCACAAGGAACGCTAAACTACATGAACTATATAACTCCTTAAACGCGTGTATTCAAATACATGTACTCCGTCTACCAAGTACAAGGATAACATTACAGGATTGTTCTTGATTAGGGGATATCCTTTCACGTTTTTTTCCTTCATAATCTGCAACATTGAGCGATAATTCGTGTAGATACATCGTAGCTTCTGGAATATCCTAGGAGCTAGGATGGTAACTCGTCTCACGTCGCCATAGCTGAACCAAAATGATTCGTCGATAATCTAAAATGAGTAAACGTTGGAACACATATCTGCACATATCACGAATTGCAGATTTGTGTGCATGAACGAGGGAAACAGCAAGCAGGTAAATGTACGACGTCATGGGACAATATTATACGACGTTATCCGAATGAATAACGACAATTGAGGGACCTTCATAGCGACGGCATATGATTTAGACGTTATATTACGTTATCGTTACAAAAATACCCTGTTTTTTATTACTACGGGGACTCCACTCAGGTCATTGCTGGTAATTTAATGAGAGTGTTGCATACAGAAAGTAATGCTAAAATTGTATCTCCGGTGCATTCAAAGCGAGATTCTTCCGTATTACATTCGGGTGAAACATGCTAGAAAATACAACAAAAATTCGACGGTTTCATCGGCTAACAATCTCAACGAGTAAATCACTCGAAATAAGACAATCAAATTCAATCTGTGAATTTTGAAATTTGAATTCAATAATGTAATTGAATTCTGCGTTTAAGAAAAATACATATTGGTTGAGAATGGATGAAGACTGATCGTAACGTAGAACTTGTCTTCTCGTCAGAGTTTATAATTAATCAAATTTGATTGCTTCAACTCGTTAACGCGGGATTATCATAAATCCCCATCACATGTTCCAAAAGTCTCTTGATATTTGGACTTCACGAGTATCATTTAATTTGCTCAGTAATGCATTTAATCAACAACTCAACTCATCTATTGAATGAACCAAAGGACTCTCCCGAACATTGTAACGTATACGATGTTGAGTAATCCAATTACACACTATACTTATTCATTATGTAAATCCGAACCTGCTCTTTGTTGGACATAATTATAATCGAAATATCGAATCCTTGTCCTTTGTTCCAGAGGATACGACCCAGTTATATATGCGGGAATTTGAGCAAAGTAATGCCAATATGACCAACACCATTATCCTAATCGTTGTTGGTGGTGTCCCAAAGCGTATAGAGGATTTACATTGAATCCAAGGCAAAGCCAATCAGAATGAGCGCCACGTTACATCTACGAACCGTGCCTTGGCGATTACAACCGATGATCTGTAGCGAACTATCATCATTCACCCCTTGGTCTCCCCTATATCTTACCACAGTGATTCTCCGTGCTCACATCGCTATGTTTCTAATCATTTCTCCACATCGAAAGCCGCACGACCAGATGGGTCAAACGGTTTGCAAAATCCTCAGCCCATAATATAGATTCGCGTTACGTACACGTGAAGCGTATGAAGCCCTAATATGTATGAAGCGCATGAGTGTAACCAATCGGCCATCTGCGAATCGGAGAATTTATTCCCATTTTCGTTCTCATTCACTCCAATCGATCAACAGTTTTGAAGAGTTTCGAATTTCTCGTTCATCTAAAAATTCCGTTGCGAAATCTGATCGGAGTTTCAAATATCAAAAGAGCGCTGACAACGGGAAGCATTTGACTATGGACGAAATTGCTTACGAAACGATAAACGAATATCTGTTGCGATGAAAAGAATTGATGGAATTCTCGCACTCTCATCAAAGAAGCTATTTCTCATCGAATTAGGTGGAACTCAGTATTTGTATCGAGTGAAAATGTGTTTGGCAACGATTAGACTACGACAATCGAATTGGTTTTGTTTGTGAATGCATGCGGGGTGAAGCTTTCTCCAGTTACGCACGAACATGGCATTCTAGTATTTCGGAGAGCACATTTCGTGAAAACAACATTTCCTTGTGAATGCATTACCATATTTACTCGAACGACCATATGAACGCGCGCTTCTTGTACGTGTGTGGAGACTCACGTGCATACGTGATAGGATTCACCGTCGGTACCAACAATGCAGCAGCACAACGTTGCTTTTCTGTTTACAGTTGAAATCGCCCGGCTGTGCCACACCCGGCGTTCTTCTGTCCCCAGAAACAATTCATTGGGAATAAAATAAAAACGAGATTAATGAAAAAGTAAATATGCCACGATATCGTTACGATGCCGAGAAAATTTTCTCGTGTCTGATATCGTGTCAATTGATAATATTGATATTTTGTACCATGATATATTTCGAATAAATTCCACAAAGAGTTCGATTGATTCGGTTGAAATGTTCTTTTTCAACAAACAATTGTGTGTTTCAAAACATATGTTCGATAGAATTTCATAGTATATGCCGTTGGAAATTTATACACATTTAACCCTTTGTCGAGCACAAACAGGTACCTGCGAATCAGCATGGTTGCACCATGATGCTCAGAGAGCGCATCGCCATCCAATTATCACAGTTCGTCAACCCTAATTTCGGGCATTCAAATATCATTTCATCTGTCAATGGAACTCTAATCATCAATTGTATACAAGTTTTTATCATGATTTCTGTTTCCCTCTTTTCGCTATGCAACAGCAGCAAATAGCGAATTATGCGTACGCTCGGTGGTATGCAATGACTGTACTTCATCATCAAATTACGTTCGGCGGTTGCTTGTCAATTTTGCAGCTTGCGGTTCTGAACATCCACATTTCTTCCGTAACAATCAAGTGTTATACCCAACAACAACCGCATCACACCACCGCAACCGGAAGAATGGAAATTGGATACGTCAAAGATGAAAAAGTTTTCAATGAATTCATGGTTCTGATGTTTGAAATTTAAATGATTTGAATATATGATTTCCAAAATAATGAACTCATCATAGCCATTAATTTTGAAATTTTGGTTTTTGTTCTGAAAGCGGTCCTTTATTCTCGTAGAGGAATATCAGCGTTGTTATTTTACACAAATGAAGCAGGTCATTATATTCTCACGCTGAAGTTTAGATAAACATAGGTACTTCGTAAGTCATGTGGGATACAAGGGATTTTCTTCGTGCGGTGCACCCTTAATGGTACCAATTCGAATACCGTGTCTATATACAAAGTTAGCTTCGCTCAACTCGATTACTTTGAGATAGAAGGAAGAGTTTCTTTACGTTGATGTACATATAATTTAAGACAATTGATTTGCGAATATCAGCTATATGACTTTCAGAACATGTTAATACGTAGAATGGAAAAAGACATTCTGGATAAATCGCAGAAAGAAAAGAGCGGGATGGTGAAAAATCCGTCTGATTCCTCTGTGAAGCACTGAATTCACACTGGTATGAAGAATGGTTGAGATTCATACGTCTAGCAATCACTGTCTATTTCCAACCTTTCGAAATTTTTCTGATTTGTTCTCGATCCTCGTGATACTTTAAATAATTCTGATTCCACTCATAAAATTTTCCTGAAATGTCTCCACGTGGATTTGCACCATTACGAATTCAATTCGATCTTCAGAATTCCGAATTACTCTGCAATCAAATATTGATTACCTAAATTCCAGAAAGGAATGATACGAGATAATTGATCTCACATCCACTTTATTTATTCACTACATCTTTCCTATATCTGCTCCATCATTCATCAAATTTGTAACTTATTCATTTGAATATATAGAATTCACTTCTATGCTGGAAGGATATATTTCTGATAGTAAATAATTTGAACATGGGACTGATGCAAATTCTTAATCAAAATCATACTCGATCACTGTTAGATTTGTAAGCACAATTCTGACCAATCTTCTGACAATTGAGGATGTAAACTGCTGTCTTATACATCGCTTTGCGAACCTTCTTTCACGTATTCTTTAAATATTTTCATATGAATTCCTATCATTTTCTGCGAAATGTTTATCAATTTCACATACAAGGAATGTTGAGGATTTGAGACAGAATTTTTTTTCGAACTTGTTAAGAATTTTCAGAGAAGTTTCGAACGAATGCTGGCTTGAACATTTATCGATGCTCATGAAATTATTTACCTTCTATCGAATACCCTTGGATTCCTATGGATTGATTCGTATTTTCATTCTTCTGAACTTTCTCCTTGGTTCGCTGTATTGAACATTTTATGTTGAATTCAAAAACTTTTTGCGATCACGCTCACCCCATTACTTCGATGAATGACAGCAACAACGACAGTAGCGTACGTCTTTGAGATGCACGGTTCTTCGAAGTGATACTTAAAATGGAGTATTAGCAATTTCGCACTCCTCATATCATTTAATGAACGGTCAGATTACAACGTGAACATTGAGTTACCCGGATTTCTTCATGTTAACTTGGATTGAGTGAAGTGAAAAACGTATCTTAACTAGAGTGCCGTTTTGGTAGTGAAGAGGAGACTGGGTACGATGTTAACATGAGGTCGGTTGAAACATCCCGATATTTCAACCGACCCCCGTGTTTCAACCGTACGCAGTCTCTCCCGCATAAGAAATACTGGTCCCACATTTGGTTCATGATTCATGTGCTGCTCTATTTATTATTGAACAGCTCTAATTTTGAATATGTGAATTTTTGAATACCTCTGTTACCAAATATTTTCATTGCGGCACATCCTCCACTGCCAAGTTTGTTTTTCTGAATAGAATGGCAATCGACGAGGATGTGTAAAATGAATTTGCGTTATTGAGTACACGGAGAAAAATGTGGTTTCAAATATCACTAGATTTTGTAGTGAGGTAGCAGCATAAGTGATACAGTATAATTCTTACAACACAGGGTAGTGAAAATTCATGCTTCATGATATTGCGCCAAATTAAACGGTTTTTCAAATCATCAACCATCATTTTTACTGCACTGTGTTGTAAAAATTATACTATTCCATTTATCCTGTTACTTGAGTATGGAATGTAGTGATATCTGGCATGTCTTTCTTCTCCGTTATTGCTCACTTCGTGACTAATATCAAGGATAGAGTAGAGTTCCCATTTCAGCGTTTCCAAATATGTCTTAACCGGTTTTAAGACATGTCGCTGAGCATTATCATGTTGGAGGATAACTTTATCGTGTCTTTCTTGATACTGTGGCCGTTTATCCTTCAATGCTCGGCTCAAACGCATCAACTGCGCTCGATATCGATCCCCTGTGATGGTTTCACTCGGCTTCAATAGCTCAAAATACAGGACACTGACCTGATCCCACCAAATGCAGAGCGTAACCTTGGCACCATGAATATTTGGTTTAGCCGTCGTCATGGGGACATGTCCGAGCATCCCCCAAGATTTTCTGCGCTTGAGATTATCGTAGTGGACCCATTTTCCGTCGCCGGTCACAATGCGCTGTAAAAACCACTTTTGATTCTGTCTTTGGAGCAGCTGTTCGCGAGTGAAGAAACGTCATTCAACATCTCTTTGCTTCAATTCGTACGGAACCCAATTCCCCTGTTTCTGCATCATTCCCATGGCTCTGAGGCGTTTCGAAATGGTTTGTTGAGTTACTCCCAATGATTCTGCTAATTCTTCTTGCGTCTGGCACGAGTCTTCATCAAGTAATGCCTCCAATTCGGAATCTTCGATCGAGTAAAAATGTATGATATAATCAAAAATTCACTAATATGACGATGTTGTTATGTTGACACATGTCCAACCTCACTGTGTGACATTCATTACCTAACTCATTTCGACCGCCACCCACCGACGCAATCATGTATTGTAAACGGCGGAAGCGAAGTTGTACACCCAATAGTTTATTCGTACTTTGACATTTCAATCCTTTGAGATCACTGGGAGTTCAAAAGGCCCGAGGGAAAGTCTGTGAGCCCGTAGCTTGGAGTGCTCATCTTGAATTTGAATCTGTACTACTTTCTGTTATGACCAAAAAAAACCAAGATGTAAATTTCACCAAGATTTCTGTAACAGTATTTGAAAGATTGTATGGACGGCATCTGTTCCTTTGATTTGGAGTCCAACAGATCCTGTGTGGCCTTTACGTAAATATTTTAAAGTGTGACCTCAACTGGTTAATTTTGCAATTCAACAAACACGATCAATCTACGGTGCATAACAATACTTTCCGGTTCGTTGCCAAAAATTGTACAGAACAAGACAAAAAAATGACTGAATGGTCCGAAATCACACATTGTTGCGTCAATGAAAAGTCACGTATCTATCCTGCATTACAAATCATGAATAATCGAGCACGCGAAGTTCTCATGCCGCTTTTATTTGGTCTACATCTCTTGGATGTTGCGGAGTACCATTTTCGGAAACGAAACAAAAATTATCATCATGTTCCACAAATGAGTTGTGCTTGTCGAATATGAAAATGAAACGTATCCAAATTTGAATGAAATACCCTATTTACTCTCATCATCGAATGACGACAAAATACGTCATGAGAAAGAAATTTCCTCTTGACTTTGTGAGAAATTGAAAAAAATCCTAACTTTTATGCCTTGGTAATGATTTTACGTGTTACAAGATTAAGGAGGTACAGGCATTTGAAAAAAGCTGGGTCTGTCGAAACCCAAAACTTCGACATATCGGGAACTAATGAACTATTTAACTAATCAACTATGACGGCAATCATAATACAATAAGAAAAAAAAGAAAGAAATGATACATACCTCACATTTTTCAACAGAGAATCCAAGAATAATCATTTCCAAAATATTCAGCAACTCTTTCTCAATTTGACAAGAAATGCTCCATGTGTGGCAAAAAATTATACCAAATATGAGTTATATATGTTTTCATCTTTTCCGGCAACCTTCTATGCTGTGCGCGATACCATATATGCTCTGTATGTGTCACTGATGTGTCACATATATGGGTCATATATGCGCCATATGTGGGTCTCTCCATCTCACAGAATTTAAATCAATCACTCACAACAGTTTTTTTTATCAACACTCAACTGCAGCACGCTTTTTGAAGTGCCACGGCACTGTAAAAAGTCTGACTGAATATGGCTACATCTTCCTTGAAACCTTGACTGGAATTCACTCTTTTCCATCATGTCGACATTTGTTTCTGGTGCTTACTCGAATCAACGTTGAAGCGGGGATAGTTTTGGCTGCAACTCAAAATAAGCCGATATCCAGGCTGGAAGTAAGTTTTACTTCTCACTGTGAGACCACATAAGCTCGGGATCGGATCTAAATTCATTGGGATCCTTAGTAACTTTGACTGCAAGGAAACTACTAGTATTTCAGTGGAAACTAATCAGAGAACCATGCGGCCAAACCAGTCTATGGAATATATATTGCAAAGAGATATACTCACCCCAATTGTATCCGTTTCATCCATTACAAATCGTCACCCAGTTTTTCTAGACAATGAGATGAGAGATTCAACCTTGCTGCGATGTTATCAGGTAGGCCTGTAACAAGGTTGACATAAGCTTCCTGGTTAACACACGACAAAGGTACAAGCTTACAAAACCCTTGCAGCAGAGTTGTAGCAACCTCACATGGACAAGCTTGTCAACAAGAAGTCAACCACAATTGACTGACAAACTCACATGTTATCTGGGTACTGCTTGCTTACATGGTTGACCTGGTGTTGCTGATGGACTCCTTGTTTGTGATGCGTGAAGTACTCAAAGTATTTGAGGAATAATATCAATAGTTCGACCTTAATCTTAATGTGAACAAAACAAAAATGGTAGTTTGCCAGAAGAGCGGGGATGTCCATATCAAAAATATTGAAGTTTCTACTTGAATAACAACGGTATTGAAATGGACAGAGCATACAAATATTTAGGTATCATCTTTTTCAGCTCCGTTTTGTTTTTGAAGATGAGTGGAGTCATATTGGCTAGGACTAATCGCGCCACAATAACTCAACAATAACTCTCATCAACTTGTGAATACCCAACTCTTCGCATGCTTTTGATACTTTGATCAAAAGTTTTGTGGTTTATTTTGTTATCAAAAAGTGTTGAACAGTTCTTGTGATCGAATAGAGATGCGAAAGAATGAATTTTTTCTTACATTCCGGCGCTTCTAGCCTTTCTCAAGGAATACATTCCGACAAACGAGGGATTTGGAAAGTTCTCCGTTGAACCCGCTTTGATACTGCGAAGAAAGTTTTTCCGGAAATTCCGAAAATTTCACTGCAATTTTTTACAGCGACTTTCTATTGAATTTTCAGATAGATTTCATTGAATCTTAAGAAGCTTCAACTGATTTGTCGGGACGTCGATAACAAATAGGCGAACCAACTATTCAACTTGTTAGCGCATATGAACCGATTCTTCTAGTTGTTGTAACTGCTTTTTTTCCGTATGTAGAATGATAAGTGCAATGTTGCGCACGAGAATTTTTGTTCCGGAAGCTATGAGATGGCTGAAAAGAGTCAAAAACAGCAGGGGGGTGCAATCCCAATGAGTCCAAACGAACCTTATTTGCGCGTCATCTCCTAAATAAATATTCATGCGCACCAAAAATCAATATGGCGGTCTGATATATCGGGTTGACCTCAAACTTATTATAGTTAGTTCAAAAAACCGGCTCCATGGCTGAGGGGTTAACGCACTAACTTTCAGACATGGATGTCTGACAGGCTTGGGGGTTCGAATCCCTGACTAATCAATCCGCCTTTCTCCCTAACGGTAATGCCGCGAAAGGGGAAATGGCGGTTGGTGCGTCAACCAAAGTTTATCCCGAAAGCGGCTACCACCGTAATAGGGAAATGACGGTTGAGGTCATCCTTTAAAGTTGCATACCCCTGAAAAACTAATGAGAATGATACTGAGGTTATGTGACTATACCAGGCCGCCATTGCTGTTTCGCCCCTGATCGACACTCGACACGCCATCATATGAATAAATATGACCGTAATCGACACTGTTAGAAAAATCTGCCTGAAACATCATAAGAATATGATAAAGTTTTTCACATAATCATTTTATTAAATTTCATAATAAAATATTGAATTCAATAATATAATTTTTAATGTTAAGAAATTTTTTCTCAATGTTGATAATTTTGTTCTTAATTGTAATAATATATTTGTGAAATTGAATAAACAATTGTTACATTTCAGAAAGAAATTTTGAAATTTCATCATCAATATTAAATTGAATAACTATTATTGAATTCAATATGAAAATATGGTAATCCATAAAGAATTTCGTATTCAATTTGAGAATTTTTCTAACAGTGGAAATACGGTTTGAGGTCATCCTTTGAAGTTGCGTACCCCTGAAAAACAGTCAATGATCCATGAATCATAAAATCCTCAGCATCATGTTTCATCTCAAATGTATCAAATATCGTTCAAGAGGGAAGAATTTTTGAGGAATAAGAAATCTTCAGAACTGAAAGGTTAATTGAAAATATTTCGTGACATTTACTATACTCTCTCATCGCCGCATTTTAGTGTGTTCCAGGGTTGGATATCGTAAGGTGAGTACGATCATAAAACACTGATGTTAAAAGCCACTTGAGCTCAGATTCCCCAGATGTAGTGTGTGCGCGTAGCAGAAATCACGAGAGAGACGGTTCATTTCTCTCATGTTTGACAGCTTCATGAAAACAGAAGAATATACTGCGCCTGAATTCTTCATAGATTTTTCGAGAAAATTACATGTATTACACAGATGACTTGAAAGTCTAAAATAGGCATCAATCAATATTGTAAATTATCATCAAATGGCAGGATTTTCCAATCGAGAATCAGCCTCCACATGAATTTTGAAAGATTTACTGAAAACTTTAGAATGTGAAATGGTTTGAATTTCTGACGACTCAAGAAAGTCAGTACTCGAAGATATCACGAATTTGATTCTGAATATTGCTGATTCTCTCCTGAATGGGAACAAAAAAAAATCTTAATTGTCGGTCTGGAAGTTACCCCGAAGAAAACTAGATTTCATGGCTAACAATGAGAATATAATTTGCCCCATGAAATATTTCTTCTTTCCGCGTATATACACATCTCTTTTCTCAACTGCGAGAAGCTGTGTCATAGTTCGTACGTGACAGTTTTTCATAATTACAAAGACACTTTGATGAGAATCCTCTGGAGACTCAATTAACCGAGTTTCCAACGAGTGTACGCATGAAAGAAGATACCAACACCGTCCACTGGAGAACGTACTCCCGCACATATCCACATATATGGACGTAATAACGTATGTAAACGCGGCACGTAATAGAGTGACGTAACGAGGTGAGAATGGCAACTGATTGCCATGATTGTCAACGAATGCGTAAATTTAACGCTCAATTCCTCCCTGGAAAATATGTACAAAGCATACGTGCTTATATGAATACGTCACAAGAGAATACGAAACGCATACATACCTGGATCCCAGTACACGACATTCTGCAATCAGTCGCGAGCACGATTTAACTAACTAAACATTCATACAAATTTTCTATCAAATTCGATCAATTTGGATTCGTTAGGTTAATCGAACGTATATTCTAATCATCTCAGTTTGTCCAACCTTAGAGATTCGTCCTCTTATTCTCGTGAAAAACAAAAACAAAAACTACGTGAACTGTCAGATGCAAATGTGGCCGTATAAGATCAAACCTTGTTCGTTGCATCGCGACGTGCATTTGAGTGAATCAGTCGTGAAAAGGACAGCGGTTTTCGCGTTTCGTATTGTCGTACACGTATAATGTATGTGAGAATACCGCACACAGACTTGTACATACGTTTGGAAACGATCGTGGTCGCGGGTACTAGTTTGCAATACCACAAATCCATTTCAACTTCTGTTTTAACTCTATGCGTGCGTGTGCACAAACTGAATGCATACATTTTTGCCAAGGTTTTTCTTTTTTTTCTGTTGTCGAGGGAAGGAGGAGGGGGGAGAGTGGGCTAGCTTTTTCCTTCATCCACCGTTCGTCCGTTTTCTGGTACCGTTGCAACGACGGCAGTAACTGCCACCACCGTCCGTTCACTATCTAGAAATTCGTTTTTTATAATTGGCTCGCGGCATTTCTGTGCCGCATGCACGCTAATGAGCAGTATTGGCAGTCTGTCTAATTTATCTGTATTTGGATATTTCTGCAGTGTGCTGTGTGCATGTGTATACGGTAGTGTTGTTACCGTCGCTGCATTCTCCTACTGTTACCGCATTGCTATCCGGAGCGCGAATCACGACATCGCAACAGTGTTTCCCACATTTCATTCGTTCGTCGATCGATTTACCTTTGCTCTAACTTCTTTGACGTTAAGGTATTGCGATGGCTGTCACGTGAGAGGAAAATTTTGAATCGTTGGGAGATAAGGGATTCTGATATCGTCACGAGGATCGATTGTTCGTTTCATATAAAATTTATACTCAACGCGAATATGTGGATAGGTGATAGTTTCGTGTTGGAAATATGGTAAACGATAAGGGTTCAATTCGAGAAAGGTTGGGATCTTTGATTGGGATGAATCTAAAATTAATGTATAATTTCGTCTAATTATGAGTTCTATTTGTTGAAAAAATTCTCAAGTATGACGAGTAACATTGTAACTGTATTTAGTTGAGATAATGTGATCTCTTCATAGAACATTCATTTGCTTCCTCATTGAAAACGACAGAAATAAATGTTGTTAATTGTTTTCATTTTTAATCATTTTTCGTCTTTTCCATGAATTGTTTGTTCAAGAAAACAAAAACAAACTCTCACTCTTGAGCATGAAAAACAGCCATATGAAAACTGTAAGAGGCAAGTGAAACGGATTACATGAACGAGTTAGAAGAAAATAGGTGGAAGAAGTCGATTTTGTCCCTTAAGAGGAACGTGAAGGACGATGGATAGGAAAGATTGATTTTAGCCCCTCAAGCGAAACGTGAACTTTATATAAGATTCCAAGCTCTCAGAAATACTGAATTCGATAGTAATCAGGGAATTTCAGGAAATAATGAAAGCAGTGTAGTGCACTGTAAAAAAAAACTGGAAATTTACTGCGCAACTGAACTGGAAATTTCCAGTGCTAGTACTGGAATATGGATATTCCAGTACATGTACAGATATTTTGTTGGTACGTTACTGAAAATTTACCAAGCATAACTGGAAATTCAGTCCTTGTACTGGAATTTTCAAGTTTGGTATTGTGTACTGAAATTTTGCCATGATTTTGCGAAAATTTTGCTGGCTCGTACTACAATTTCACAGTTTTTGTGCGACAGAAAAAAGTATCCCCTCAATGAGGACTTGTAAAAAATTTCGAATTTAGAAAACAAACTTAATCGTGGGTATACTGGAAGTCTACAGGTTTTGAACTGCAATGTTCGGGTTGTGTGATGGACTTTTCCAGTTTCTATGCAACGAAATTTTTCAGTTATGCTGGAATTTAATCACTGTCGCACTGAAATATTCCACTTCTGTTGGACTTCGTCATTTCTGGTGGGAAAAATTTCAAGTCTTTATATTAAAAATTTCCTGATTGAGATTTTGAATAATATTTGTAATTGTAGCAAATAAAATTGATATATGAGGTTTTTCGAAGATTTATTTTTTTGTGTATTCTAGATATGAAGCATATGTAGTAACCCAAGCTGGCCTTCCAACATGTCGCGCTATAGCTCGTCGGTTAGGTCTTGGGTTTCAGTTGGTAGGCAGATAGAAAAATGTAGGTTCAAATCCCGTTAGGTAGACATGACTTTCTGTCCATCCACATGAACGATCCAGTTTCTCAGTCATCTTGAAACACAAGGACCGTGCAAAATCACTTTGTGTGAGCAATTTTTTTTCAATTTTCATGAATATTTCCAGCATTAATTTTCCAGTACATGTCCTGGGAAAGTCCAGTTCGTGTACTGAAAAATTCCAGTACTGGGGCTCAGCAAATTTCCAGTTCTGATGCTGAAATTCCATAACATTTGTACTGAATTTTTGCAGTACAAATGTGCTGAAATTTTCCGGTACATGCACAGGTTAATAACTTCCAGTACATTTACTGGAATTTTCCGGTGAACCTTTTTTACAGTGTGGATGAGGCTTTCAAAATAGCATTAAAATTGCATGAAATCCTTCTAGTAGGGGTCTTCAATAACAGCATCATCATTTTTTCAATCCAAAATATTCCAATATTAATCATGAAAACCGGAAGAAGGCAATCCTTCAAACTTTCTCAATTTGAATCAGGGAAAAATCTATATTTTGCAGTCTATTGTCACTAATTCAACCAGTTATAAGTACACCACTACAAATAAGTGAATAGTGACTGTATCCTGGTGGAAAAACCGAATAGGAGACCGGATGAAACCCGAGCGATAATCCTGATGGTAATCCGGATGATAACCCAGCTCAAACCCGGATGAAATTTCCGGGATTTCATCCGGATGTATCTGGGCGCGTATGCGGGTTTTGCGGCGATTCTTCATCCGGATCCTGTCCGGGTTTTGGGACAAGATATTTTTCAGAATCCCAAACAAAACCCCGGAGATTTCATCCAGGTTTGAGTCGGGTTCCCATTCGGGTTTGAATCGTGTTCCCATCCGGCTTTGTTACAAGGGTACACTGAGAAAAAGGATGGTTTGATTCAATCGAGTTTCAGTTGCCTCAAGTCCGCCGCGCATTTGGATACGGTGAAATCAATCTAGGAGTTGATTGAACTGCCTTGCGGGTTTGGAAAATTAGTTGTGCCAATTCCGCGAGAAATTGAGCCAAATCTTGAGGATTTAATTGTAATTCTTAAGAACTTGATTCAATTGATTCTTTGTTTTGAAACGACGTTAAACATATTTGTATTGAATCACAACACTTTTAAATGACAATATTCAACATTTGTTCGGATGTTACATGCCTTGACATCAATACCGTACTTGAATTCATCAATTCCATAAGTTATTCGCTGAATACAGTGGAGCAATTCAATACAATGATCAAATAAAGAAAAAAAAAATGATTCCTTAGCCGGGCTTTCCGATGGAATTCACACAATTTTTCTGAAATTCGTTTCAATGCTGTTGTCAGAATGGTTGTTGGCTCCTCTACCACCATCCGCCATCTTTTATCTCCGCCCGTTTTGTTGGTGGGAGTCGTTTTTGCTGCTTCCGTCCGTGAGGCATGGATTACTTGATCAAATGTTCTCGCTGGACAATGTTTTATGAAGGAATTCTGGAATCAAAATTTCGCTTCACCGTTGACGAGAATCGAACTCGTAACTCCTAGCCTTGTAGACTAGCGCTCTACCCACTGAGCTATAGAGACTAATTGATAACTTCCACCCAGAAATGCCGTTTTAAATATGATTCACTCGATCCAGGAAATACAATTGACATGATGTCTCATAAAATGGATAAAAATTCATATCGAATTTGTAAATCGAAATGAATCATATAATATCATTCTACATGAATTCAGGTGTTTTTTCTCAACAAATAGAAAACAGTTCTGTATTCAACGAACACTTGTCTGTATCTGTATGCATTCTTCTGGTTGAAATAGATTTTATGACACATTAACAGCGATCACATTGATGAGGTTGTTTCAAGTCCGCCAATTTTCAGTCGAACTTATTGGATATTCGTTCGATTAACCAATTCACTGGGAACAATTGGATGAGTATGTTATCTCAAATGTTGATTCTCTTCAATTACACCTGCATGAATTTTGATTACTTCAATACGTGATTGAAACAACTGCTGGGAATGGTACGTTCAAAATTTGTTGTGTTTCCATCAATGACGTAGCGATTGATTGGAACGCGCATCTTATTTAATTACAATATCGCTGCGGGGTTGACTCAACCAAAAGTGTATATTTGTACTAAATGACGGGGAATTTATGTCAAACGTTATTCTGTGAACTCAACCGCATACCTGTCAAATTCCCGGCGCGCTTGACAAAAAACAATTTTTTTTCTCAGTGTATGAATCAGCGAAACACAAAGTTCACTGATTCAGTTATTGGGAATGAATTCGATAATTCAGTCAGTTAATGATCACTGATTCAACCAGGGAGATGAACAGGACACAATAGAACCGTGCGAGCATGTTTCTTTGCAAAAAAATACTCGGAATTGAATTCATAAAAAACTCTGAAATCTCCAGAAATAGTCCTTCGAGACTTTATCTACATTTGTGCAGAGCCCAAATTCTAAATTTTCAAGAAATTTCTCTGAAAAAATTGAAAATCTGAAATTCAAAAGTAGGGCTTTGCACAAATATAGATAAAGTTTTGATGGATCATTCCCAAAAATTTCAATTTCGATCATTCCGTTGTAAAGAAACGTAATCAGATGGGAACAATCGTAGACTTCTTCAGATTCTCAAAAATCTTACATGAAAATAGATTTCGGAATTCCGTTTTATCATTTACCAGTCACACGCATTATAAGAATTCAGGAAATGAAGTCTTGTGTTCTCTCATCAATTGTGTTGTCATTTCCATAAAGTCGTTTGTTTTTTTGCTCTCTCCATCATCATAAATTTGATTCAGCACAGGCAGATAGAGGTTATTCAATTTGATCTTGTCTTTTCTTCTCGGTATGTACTTTCTTGATATAATTTCTTGAACTCAACGAATGTAAAAACTATAGGGAATTTGAATGGTGGTTCAAAATTGAAAATACTTCATTTTTTTCAATAGTTTCCAGAGCATAATTCTAAATACTTCGCTTAAGATCACTGATACAAATGGAGCGTTGAGCTTAGGCGTTCGTTTGCGATCACATGATAATCTATCTCGCCGATAATTCACTGATCCAATAGTGAAATTTACTGGCGAATCAGTGAAACATATTTTTACTGGTTGAAACAGTGTTATTTCCGCAAATTCAAATTTAGAGAGAAATCATCATCAAGGTTTGATGAGTTGGGCCGCTAGAGTGCTTTGTGATCAACCGCATAACTGGTTGAACGTTTGACTGTGATTTCCCTATCCAAAACATCCGATAAATTCCAATAAATTCCCATAGGTGCTGTGACGAAAACCGCATAGGAACCGATGAGATATCATTAATTCCGATAGAATTTGGCCTATCGATTTGTGCTGGTTCTTTCGGACAGGATTGGTTCACCGGTTAGACCGTTGATCATTCAGTTGGTTCACTGTAAAAAATGATTGTGGAATTTCCCCCCAAAAAATGGTGACAGCGAAGTTCCTTCACAAATGGGAAATTCTTCACCATAATTTGGTGGATTTTTCCTTCATCTGTGAAGGAATAAACACTAAAAGAACAAAATAATTCCTCAAAGTGAAGGAAAAATCCCTCATTTTTGATGGAAAAAGAATTCCCCCACGATGAGGGGACGAAATCCATGTGTATGGAGCAATGGCCCAATGATGGACCAAGCATGGCACAAGACCTGCCGAGACTTGTCTTGAACAATTTACCAAACTTGGCCCAGGCTTGGGAATGAAAAGATCAGGACAAGCTTGGGCCAGTGGTTTTGCCAGGCCCGGCCCAATTCATTTACCAAGCATCAACCAATGCTCCTTTGATCACAGATATCGATGGAAGAAAGTAATTGATCCATATTTTAGTTCATAACTTTCTCCCTCAGAATACCGTACATGAATTATCGAAGAACGTTCTTCAAAATCAGTCGATCTCCGTGTATGATTACATTTAAAAGTATCCTATTACCATTGAGTGAAGTTCTATTCTTTCTTAGATCAATAAAATCTAGCTTGGTGTGTAAAAATAGTGTATAGAATTAATTATGGCAGAAAGATCGGGCCAGCCCTGGCCCGATGCTTATCCTCAAGTCTTCAGTCATTTTAAATTCAAAATTCGGTCAATATTTATGAACATTGTGCCACTCATGTGGGCAATATCGGCACAATTGTTCTCAACGAATGCTCGATTTTTACTCTTGTGCCAAGCTTGTACCAAATGACACTACATGTGATCATTTCGAAAATATTAACAAATGTACCATGAGTGACTATCCATTGGGAACAACGGGACAATCATGGAACAACATTGGGCCAATTGTTCTTCACGAAGTTTTGTTTCTTACACATGTGCCAACCTTGGGACAAGCTTGGGGTTTTTTCAGTCTTGGCAATACCTGCATGGGTAACTTAAATTCCTCAATTCTAAAATACACTATGTAATTCACTATCTCCGAATACAGTTTCCAACAAAGTGAACATGTTTGAAATATTATAACCTGTCAACCCATCATTTCCAACGCCTAGAATCTTGAAATCGGACTATAGAAACGGAATCTGACAAGGAGTGCTTGATAGGAGTGCTGAAACAATCATTTTAAATGATTTGCGCGCGGAAAATAAACAATACTCGAAGCAATCACTTGATGGTCAATTCTCCCTCATTTACGGGAAGTAGTTACAAATACTTGGTAATTGGAGCAAATATTATCCAAGTTGAAGAAACCACCTATTGGTTGATTATTGTATTAGTTATATCAACATGGTATTTGTCCCAAACACTGATTAATTAAGGCAACTATTTTCCGGTTGAAAATTGATTACGCAAGTGGTTGTTGTCATGATGGTTTTGTTGAGCGTGTATTCCCAGAACGTTTAGAGGAATAATGTGAGAGACCTTTCCTCGCACAAATCAGAAGAAAAACTTCTCTCTCAAGTCTTATAAGGTTTCACTTCGTACACGAAAAAAAAAATTAGTCCGAACTGTTTAACTTGTGAGCGCATATAGACTCATTTTTCTCCATAAGAAAGACAATCTTCTTGATTCAACTGATTCAATAAATAAATTATTGAAGATTGGTTTGAACAATCAAGAAATTTGTTATTCCAATGAGAAAGAATGGGTCCATATGCGCTCCCAAGTTGAATAGTTATTTCAACTATTTTTTCCGTAAAATTTAAGATGTAGGTTCGAACGTATTACGACAACCTATGTAATGTGGAGACTGCATTTCGAAGTTATTTCCTCAGACTCGTTTGAAATATGCACAGGAAAAAATTACAACTAAACGTGCGAACTACTAAGTAATTGCAGTAACTACTTTTTGTACACTGAAAAAAATTATCTATCATAAATTATTACACTCGCTAGTATATTGACAGGGCTGCACTCGAGACTCTCAAGTAAAACCAACAAAACTGAATTCCACCAGTTCTAATGCAAGATTCGTTGGGTCGGAGAACGAATATTTGAAGAATGAAATGTGAGAAAATTTTTGAAGATATTTTTTGGATTTTCAACACTGAGGTTTATTCAAAACTGTTACAGTCTCGGAAAAGTTCTTGTCTTGTCTTGTCTTGGTCTTAAGTGTAGAAAAATTGCTCTTTGTCCTGGGTACAATCAATTTTATCCTCTCGGACATGTTATTGAACATCCAACTATGACATACCCACACCTGACTTGATGTAGAAATTTGTCTTCCAAGATTGTAAAATTGAATAATATTAGGCGTGCCAGTTGGAACTCGTTTTTTTTGTCAAATTCAATTTTATTAAAAAAATACTTCTTTCAAGAATTATCAATTAGAATATTCGCCGTTATTATCTAGAGTCTTTTGCCATTTATCGGGTAGTAGATGAATGCCTTCACAATAGAAACTTGGTGGTTTTGAAAAAAAATAGTTATCCAGCCATTTCCGGACATCTTCGATATTCATGAAGTGCTGTTCCTTCAAATATGACGATATTGATCTAAATAAGTGATGATCAGAAGGAGCTCAGTCTGGTGAATATGCCGCATGAGGTACAACTTCCCAGCCTAAATTGAAGATGAGTTCCTGGGTTGCTTTTGCTGTATGTGGACGTGCATTACCATGCAGCAGCATCACTTTTGGCCTTCCTTGCCCCGTAAATGGTCTTTTTTCCTCCAGAGCATCACTGACTTTGATCAGCTGGGCCCGGTAACGCTCAGCTGTGATAGTTTGGCCAGGTTCGAGAAGCTAGTAGTAAATGATTGCTTTCCAATCCCACCAGACACAGAGGAAAAATTCCTTTGCATGAATATTCGGTTTTTCAACTGATGTAGATGGCTGGCCCGGATCAACCCATGCTTTTCTACGTTCAGGATCGTCGTAAAAAATCCATTTTTCATCACTCATCACAGGGCGCTGCAGGAATTATGAAAGATACTCAAAGCGAATTTGAAATTCGAGTACGTCGAAATTTCGATCCTGTCCTTCACCCCATAATACCACGATACATCATTTTGGTAATGTCGGGGTAAATTTTGAGCGGAGAAAAACATTCTAGATCTTTTGAAAACTTCGCAATAATGCAAGTCCTCAAATTCTTTTGTTTCTGCATGAAAATACCAAGAACGAAGATATAATTGAAATAATAACTCGCAATAATTTGGAACAGTTCAAAAACACAAATGACCTCAATGTACGAAAAACCTCTCTTCCATTGTGCATTTGAATGGAGAGGAATACATTCGACCGTTATCTGATATTTATTCACAGTTCCAAATAACTGTTCTGTTTTCGAGTTAATTGTAATTATCAGTCATGGAATAATAATCCTCTACAACTGATAGCGCTTCATTATTCATGGTTTACCACAAGTTAGACATAAATCTAATAGTAGGTTGGAATTATCTCTTGTGACCAGAGAAATTTCATTCACTTCATGAATTATCTCTTTAGAATACCGAACTAATAAAACCCGCGTTATTTTACTCTGTGGCAATGAAATGCGTGAAATAGTTGCTGCATATTCGATTGACGTCCCCGCTAATTCAATTCTTCTTCGATCTCTCTGTTCAAATTAACTGTTTTCCATTTGTCGTTCTTGATATCACAACTGCTCGTGCATGATTTTGACACCATTGATATGACGTTGAAGGTTATATCTTTTTTTGAATAAATACTCGTAACGATTTTTCTATGACATAAATACTCAATAAATTGCCTCGAAATCACAAAACATTCGTTTCTGGTCTTTTTACTTCCGAATTCTTCAACTGGTTTGCATAATGTGCATTGTACATTTATGAATTCTAATACAAATATTATTGATGAATTCAATGAAGAAGAAGTTTTGAGAGAATTATCAACGCTCAAGAACTTTCCAGAAGATTACCGGCAATAAGATATCGCATATTATTGTGAATTTGTTACTTGAATTTGAGATGCTTTTGTATATGTTAAGTCGCTGAGATCATAATGATCCGAAGACTATACATGAATATTTGAGAGATCGTTACGATACGTTTCCTCGTCTGTTCTATATCTCTTCAGAATACACGATTTGACACACATCAATCTTCTTGGAAAATTGAGAAAACTCCTGAATAAATGGATATAAATTCGAAACACGTGGCATTAGAGTATTCATAATGATCAGTGGCATCGAAACATTTGATATCGAAAACCTCAATCCACGCTGTGAAAAATTTCTATGGGAAAATTCCTATAAATTTATGTGAAACAATTAACATATACATGCGTTAGGAATGTCCTGAAATTTCTTTTAAAATGATAGTGAAAATCCCATAAAATTTGGAATTTTCATTTGAATTTATGAGAAATTTTATACCTATACATATCGAAGATTGGTTTTCCATCTAGTGATTGGGATTCTCCGGTGGCCATATACAGGATATTCCCGATTATTTTCTACAGTGCAACTAAAAGACAATTATTTGTTTCTCATTCGAATGGGAATAACAATGTTTCAAGGCAGGAATATTCCTATTTTCATTCAAACTTCCAATTGTTCTCGATTATTATCAACTAACAGAATCTTTTCTCGTTAAGGATCACGTAAGTTTCTAACATTCCCGGAATGATTCTAATTTCCGAGAAATTATGAGACTTTATAACTTCCATTTTTCTTCATGCGCTAATATACCTTCTCACAGTCATAAATTCATCTTCCGATGAAACAATGAAAAAAAAGAGCGAGATGCAAAAGATCATCAACTGAAATTTTTTCACAGATCCATACATGCAGAAAACTTTTCTCATCACGAATTATTAGACTCGCTGACAAATTGAGGATACTCAATTTGCATTATGCATTATGAGATCGTGTATTCAGCATTCCACATCGAGAAGAATGAAATTCTAATAGTGACTTATTTTGATATACCACTTTGCAGTTCATACAAAGGAGTTTCAAGCATCACAGTTTCGAAACCACACTTTTTCTCTTACTTTTTTAATTTCATACTCATAATTCTACAACTGTTCGATAGTTACAAGTGTAAACATTCCACACCATACGTTGTTTTCTCAACCACACTCTGAACTATATCCGAAACCCCGAAACGATTCATATGGAAAGGATTTTTCCTCATATGTTTCGCATACATCATTGAAATGAACGGGGACTGAATACGAGTATTGATTACATCCAACTAAAAATATATTACAAAAGCATATACCCATCTATATGGAATTAATTCTCCCTCCGTGCATCGTATGCATTCATTGCGATATAAAGGCGTTCACAGTGGAGCGTAACGAAATTGAAACGGGATGTAATCTGTCGGATACAGCCAGGTGTCCTACTCACGCCCGCTTCGCTCGTCATAAGGACACGTTGAACATGAAGATATCTCCCCTCGTGGAATCATGCGCTCTCTCCCAATTGTCATCAATTGGAACGATGTGTCACTTTGAAGTATATCACTTTCAATTATAAGTTTCATGAGGATAGAATTGTATGAAACCTTTCAATATCCACCTGCGATCAGTTACTGAAGATATTTGTTTAGACATATTTGTAGAGAATCTATTGATTTATGTACATACATTGAAATAGAAGGTATCCTTCAAGGTTCATGCTCCTCATCATTTCATCTCAATGTAAAGATCCAGTGTTTTTTATGAATCGATCGAAGAAATTGAATTTCTTGTTCAAATAGTGGGACAAAATTCAAATCCCAGTCAGCGCAAATGATCAATTCGAACTTATGAGGACTTTTTAGAGACCTTTTGAATAGTTCCCGTTACGCTGATCAATACACTGCAGAAAAAGTATTGCTTTCATAACAATACTATTTAGCTTTCATAGCTATCTGAAGTATAGGGATATCGGTATTGCTGACGTCTATTCGGGGCATGCTCAATGTTTAATAGTAAAATACATTCCCATAAACAAAAGCGTGTGACAGTGTCATGATGACTCATATAAAAAAATTCCCATGGTGAAGGTTTTTTAAATCTCACAAGGAACAAAATGAGCCCTCATAAGTCATAAATGAATCAAAAATAAAAATTTTTTAAGAAAAAAACCATGTCAAATTTCGCGTTGTTGTTACAAGGTTGTTTATTTATACTTCGAGTTGGTTCTTTTGTTGTCATAAATAAGAATATAAGTCCCAACGAATATGATTATCGAATTCCTTCGACCTTGGTGCTCTGCTTGACAATCATTTTTCTAATTTGATCCTGAATTCTCCCGGAGAACTACCTTAAGGGGAGAGAACACAATAAAATGACACGATAGACGCTTCTACATGATTATTGAATTAGAATGCAACATCATGAACTTTGAACCTTGGAATCAACCAATCCATTTTAACCAACTTTTTGTTATGGTCTGAACACAAATGATCCATGGTTACCGTTTGAGGTTCCAATAAAAGCTTCATTTTTTAGAGTGTAACGTACTTCATAATTCAGTAAAGCGCGAGAAGCAGAAGAATCAAGATTGAGATTGTTTCTTACTTTCTGTTGATGAAAGGCGACAGTAGTTCATCAATTAAGTTGTTTTAACATGATTTGATTACCTACCAAAGTTTAGTTACCACAAAAACGAGAAAAATTACGCTTCGTATGGGAAAATCTCATCCAAATCCTTGACATCAAGTCTCCCTAATGGACACGTCATTATGCTGAAGAAGGAACGATAATCCAAAGCAAAAACTCGATAAAAGAGATGGTTAATCTCCTTAGTACGCCAAAACTGTGAAAGAAACTCTTAAGAGGGTAATACAACGACTCTATTATACAGATGAGAATGTGTAGCATATTATCATGATGTATTAATCATTGAATGCTCATCACATAAATCTTTCTTGCCACAGAAATCTTTCTTGAAACAAGTTTTCTGATAATCTTACGACATATGTCAGTGATTGAGGTATTGAGTTCACATCCCAATATATTGGTTTGAGAAAACTCTGTGTCACTGAATATTACATTTTTAAATCAACACAATCCTTATACTTTCTATTGATTTATACAGCTTCTAACCAATTCCATGACTCAACAGTAATTTCACTAATTTCATCCAAGTCAATTCCACTAATCAAATTGATCAACATCAGCAGCTGAGGATCAATTGTGAACGTTCGATTTACTGAGACAACGTTCGTTCCAGTCGAACAAAATTTTGATTCAAATGAGCGCGAAGAAACTTTTCGGTTGGCAGAAATGAGATTTATTCAGGATGAACAAAATTTGATCCACAATAATTAACCATGTGTACTTTGATTGATCAATTCCGTTGAAATTCCCGACCAGTAGACACCCTGTAACGATTTCTTACAGAAAGATAAATTTTATTTGTCCCAACCAATTTTCATTTCAGTCAAACAAAAAGTTTCTTTACGTTCATTCCAATCAAAATTTTGTTCGCTAGAATAAATTGTGTTTTCTGTGCAGAATTGATATCAAAATTGTATGAGTATTAGTGGACAACATCGTTTCCTTGTTGATTGACATTATCATTTCAATCTTATGCTAACGTTATTTGCCGAGGGTCGATGTTTGGTAATATAATTATTTTGTTATTCGTATTTTCCGTACGAAAACTTTGCTTCGTTCTCATGAATTGATTATGTCAACATCGAGGAAGAGATTGTACGCTAAACCGCAATAAATTGTTCGATTCAATCCAGCGGATTCGCAATAATAGATGAAAATACGAATATAAACGATCATTTTCCCGTGTGATACTAGTTCGTAATACACGTTTTTGAAAACACCCAAGAAACCAGAGCGAATGTCCACATTTAATATTCATCATACAGGACGTTCACTTTCAAACAAACACTGATATGTTCGGTTTTTCTCTCTGGGACTCTATTATGATGCCTAAATAACAGAATGTAGCGTATTTTTCAGAGAGGCTTTGGTATTCTCTCATCTGTTTTTAGGTTTATATAAAAATTAGGATAATGATAATTTCATTCACAAATACAGCTGTTTGAGAAATAGAATAATTCCTATAAAAGTATACAACATTTCTCTGAATTATATCGGATATTTTAGCATCCTTTTCAATTTCGGCATACATCCCTTCTGGAGTTCATCTAAATATTTAGGAAACTTGAGAATTCTCAACAGCTTTTCGTGCAATGCAATTGCAGAAGATATGAAAACTTCAAAAGAGAAGGGAATGTTGAACTCAGATCGGTCATGTTGATAATTGTCACGTGTTAAAGAGATATTCACAGACCCTGCATGCTCATTCTTGGGTTAATTCTTGAACTGACTGCGGGAGAAATGTCTGAGGCTTTCTGGAGAATTTTTCTTCTCATAGCGGGCCAAGACAGCATTGGATTTTATTCGAAATACATCATGTCATTTGATCAACACTTGATGTAGAATTAATTCATTACGCAGTTGGTACACAAAACCATCAACCAAGGCCGTTCTGAAGAAAGATTCCCCCCCTCCCAATGAACATTTTCTCCCGTCGTTTCAAAAAATCATGCATACAGTGAAGAAAAGTTTGAATTCCCGCAGAAAGACATGAAACTTTAAACCAGAGAAACATTTTCTTGGTTCAACATAAAGTTCCTCCAACCAAGAAAATGTCAGATTGGATCAAGGAGGTGGAGATTCGATTACTTTTTGTACTTGGAATACTTATCCAATTTATGCGATGCAAAGAAATGTTAAGTATGGAAATGAAAAAATCACTCAACCTGTACCAAGTAATCGAAGCCATAATTATTTTCTTGCAATAAATTTAAAATACCTGGAATGAATTCTTTTCCGATGTTGAAGTAAAATTTCAAATTGGATTCCGAAGAAAAGTAATCTTGACCTATAAAATTTGCACACACTTTTCCGAAATCATGTTGAAAGCATTCACATGAACGGTGTTCATAGCTTTGTCTGTGGCCGGGAAATCGATCGATTCTTCATTCTTACTACAACCAAGTACATATGTAAAATACTGAGTACAAGAAACGGGTTTCATCGTACATGTATTATACCGTACTATACGAAACGTATACTACGTGTTATACGAAAAGGTGAGACAATTTCACCGTACATTTTATATCACTTACTCAATATGCGTCGTTCGTATCAAGAATTATCCCCGTTTGTTCTATCAATTCTACAATTACTCACTATTCGAATGATGTTTGAATTATATGATTCCTCACATATTATCGTTCATAAGTCCCTAAGATTGTATATATGTGCGCGTTCACATGCGTTGTGTATGTATCAATGTTTTCTCTAGCTTTCACGATACGAGCATTACGAAGACTATAAAACGAGAGACGATTTCCAGCCACGTCAAACAAAAGGTTCCTTTGTTTCCCTGATAAGCAAGACTTTGAAAGGTTATTACCCTCGATTCTAATAGTGAAACTTCTAAAGACTTTTGTGCTGTACGAAGCCTTTCAGAAATGCAAAAACAAATTACTTCTAGCATACTGAAATCCACTGCATTATCACGTTATTCACCGGTGATGTATCTTATTTTTAAAAATAATAATGAGATTGAAAAGAATCACTGGAAGCGTGTGATGTAAACGGTGAATTGACAAACAGGTTCATTCAATTCATTCAGGCATTTTTTTTTTCGAACTCACTAACCGAAGTACACTATTCTATTGTTTTCAGGAGAGGAAAATTCACGCTGGAGTCAATTCATTCAGCTCAGAACAAACACATGGAACTTCATCTCACATTGATTTCAATTGACATGAGGATGACGTCAGCTAGGAATGAGTTTTGTGTGCTTTGATCCGCCTGTAATAGAGTAATTCCAGCATGAATTATCCATGAATTGAGTTGGAAGGATATTGCACGGAAAAAATGATTTAGCTACAGCAGCTGAATGGCTAGCACAGACACGGACAGCCATGAAATTAGCCCCCGCAGCTAAATTTGAGCTACCACCGCGAATAAATTAGCTACAAATGCAAATTTGTTTGCTGTAACAGCTAAAATTTAGCTGCAGGAGCTAATTTAATGGCTGTCCATGTCCGTGCTAGCCACTTAGGTGCTGCAGCTAAATTATTCTTTCCGTGTGGTCGAAGTGTGAACTATTTGCAGCATACGCACAGGAAAAGAACCCTTATTTAATTCTTAGACAGCATAAAGTACCCATGTGGAAATAGCGGCGCGGTACTGGCAAAGTTGTATTTCCCAGACTTCGGCAGAAACAACTGTACCCATTTAGAATCATTACCAGTTTTCCAACTGGCGCCAAATGTTCACCGGATTTCAGACGGTACTGACGTACGTGGTCCGACGGTCTTGAGCCAGTATCGAATTAATACTATTCGGATAATACTCAGACCGTACAGAAATGGAACCGCGTCAGTACCGAATCAGAGTGGAAAAAAGACGATACGACACCAATATCGATACAATGTTGTTCTAATACGGAATGATGGTGGATAGGGATTCCACTGATCTTTCCAATAACACGGTTACTTTGATGAGACAATATTGCGCCAGTATTGAGCCAAAGTCAATATTATTATTCAATATATATTGATAGATGACAATGCGCCAGTATTGATAGGACTCTGGCTGACTATGAAATCAGTAGTCAACTGACGCTGGAATCACGATCTTGGAAATTCGGCTGTTGTAGTGAGCCGAAATCGCCCCAGCATTGAGCCAGGGTTGTTATGATTATCCAATATGTTTGAAAGACGGCAATGTGTCAGTATTGATAGGACTTTGACTGACTACGGAATCGGTGGTCGAATGACATTAAAATCACGATCCTAGCAACTTGGCTGTTGTAGTGAGTCGAAGTCGCGCCAGCATTCAGCCAGATTTGGTATCATCGTTGAATATGTTCGAGAGACAATAATGTTCCAGCATTGGTAAGACTTTATTCCACTGCGGAATCTATGGTGGATTGTATATGACTTCAACGGTCCAATTACGATGAATAGCAATTTGATTGATTCGTCGTCAAGTTGGAGATCAACTGATGTGATAGAGACTCAGTTTCTCACTCGCAAGACCCAGGTTCAATCTTTACTCAGTGAACTTTCGAGACATCACTTCCAAAGTGCCTTTCTCCGGAAACGATAATGAGGACAATGAATCATTCAGTACTTCTTTCACTTAGAATATGATCACTCCTGGTAACTCCGATCACCGGTGCTGTGTCATTACTGGGTCGGGTTTGAATTTCAACATAGGATGTCATCATTCCAACTCCTTGTCATTTCTCATCCAGCTCTGGCAAAACAACTGATCCTGTTGCAATGTCACAGTTTCACCATAGCAGGCTCACATCAAATATCCCTGCCACCGTGATGGTGAATGTTATACTGGCCCTCATGTAAAATGGTATTATCATTTCAACCCCTTCGTCAGTACTGGCAATTCAACTGACCCTATAATGGTCGCTCTAAATGTGCCAGTACTGGTACCTCTGGCAACAGTAGTGAACCAGTAAGGGCCCGTGTTTCAATTTCTACCTGGAGTTTTATATGTTATCTTTAAGAGCTTTCCGCTGTCTGGGTTAGCTGGATAAGTAAGAATGTATCTGTTGTTATTTCACAGTGTAGTAAAAATTTGAGCTCCATCATGTGAAAATTCTCTCACCAAATACTCCCTAAATCAGGGTCATCCATGTGTGCAGTTCAAGGGTTGGAGTGATCTAAGGGAAATAAAAAGACAAATCATCAAAATTAAGCGGGAGGACAGAGAGTACAATGAGGCTGGTGTAAAATGAGTAAAAACTGACGTGAAGTAATCATTCAAGGCATTCAAGGGATGCGCAGAACAAAACGCGCAGACCAAGAGTGACGATGTTCGCGTTCCCAATCATCCCCCAAGTTCAGAAAAGCATTTAGATCTGAAATATCCTGAGTCTAGATATAAAAGAGTTCTTGGTCCCCGGAAATGATGAAAAATATTTTCATTACCTTATAACGAGGAAGCAAAGTTTTTTTGCCAGAGACAGATATTGATTCAGTCCAGTGTCGTGGACGATTCTAGTAGTCTCATTGTCATGGAGCTTAAGTAACTCATATATACGACAGTTGCTGGTTTCCCGCCCCCGTGTTCGATCAACTTGAACAAACGAGAATGCTCCGTGATGAGAATTATAAGGGGGTCCAGTTAATCAAGCAAAGATTTTATGTTCGATGATATAAGTTACAGGTATACACATGTGGATCCTATTGGGTCGGCGTGTAGTATTGTTCGATACATCCGATGAATCATGAAGTGGGAGAGAACCGAATGAGAATTGCCAGGGGAGGGATCATCGGGATCACCCAAGAAGCCACGTGCACAACCACCGTTGCGGCGAAATTTATTATCTACTCGAGCGGGACGAACTGATTGTCACGATTGCATCTAATCCTCTAACCTTCTTTTCAACATTCGATATTGGATATTTAATATTTAATGGACAATAAATCAACTTGTTTTCTCGTTTCTTGTTATTCTTTACTGTATCAATTAAACCGTTTTTATCAAAAACTCATTCGTTTTCAAAAACTCTTTTTCTTGCAGTAAAATTTGTATTCCTATCAATGGGCATGCTGTAAGATAAAAATTTTCCCATAAAATTTGAGCCATGATTCGATTGTTAGAACTTATACTGTAATATTGCAACCCAAAGTATCAAAACACGTGCGGAAATTCACTGATGAGGTTTAATGAATTCATTTGAACTTATTTAAAAATGGTTTGATGCGGTTTAGATTATCATGAAGAAACACGTGACCGTATTGTTCCCCTCTCATTTTTCATCCCAATCCCCTACCAATTTCACAAGATATTTGTGAAATATTCAGTAGAGTATTACCCTTGGTTGGTGGTTGCATTCCATATGGGTTCCGCTGTTCTCCTTCCCTGCATTCGAAAGCTTATTATTATTTCTATTTATATGCGCGTTCTCATATATAATTTATGATTCTCAAAACGATTTTTCCACATCAATGAAGTTGTTTCAAATGAATAGAAGGGGCACGTGCCTGTGATGTGATTTTTCAACGTGTAGAAGAGGAATAATTCTCCTATATCATTGTATTGTGAAATATGCCTGATACGCTGTTGGTCATAAAAGGGATATTTGATGTGCTCGTAGATGTGTGTATCAATTGTCCCTGATTATGGATCATATACGTATATGATCGAAGGTCAACCAGCTATAATTCATCCTCTACACGCTTTTCTATTTCTCATTTGGTTTGTCAAATGAGACATCCGAGGTTGTGACAAACTCGTTCTCAAGTTGGAATCTATGTTTCCATAGTGCGTTAACGGCCTGAGTTGTATGGAGTTGTGTAGATTGATGAGGAACATATTGGTTGACAGAGCATTTCGATATATTCAACAAAATATCACATCAATATTTGCATACCGCTTCATACGTTCAAGACACAATTTCATAATACTCCAGCGGTGACCATGTACGAATCGATTCCAAATTCAATTTACCTTGGAATACGATTGTCTGGATATACCCATACGCTCGCAAAGATATTTGAAATAGTTGAAATCGTATAATAACTTCATCTTCTGTTACCGTTCACGAGATCCAGTTTTTGTTGATAATTCATTATAACTGGAAATGAATATGATCGACCGGTGGAAAACCAAAATAAACTGTTGTTCAAAAACTCATCAACAGCGATTCATTTGCATACGCATAATACTGCTTTCACGTGAATTCTCGACGTGTTACATTTGCTTGTAGAGCGATGAATTCGCCGTGTATGCATATATGTAGGTGACACAAAAGCTGGATGTTATTGTTGATGATAATGTGTACAGTAGATATTGAGTTGACGTAATGTAATGTAAAATATGGGATACGCAAACATACGGAGCTTGCACTATGATGATATTAAGTAGCGTGATGCTTTAGTTGAAGATGCATCCCGGAATATAAAAGTTCACGTGAATTTCTGAGTGATTTTTGCGAATTATGATAAGATAGCTGATCAACGATCCACGGTTTATTCAATATGGAAGTGCGATTCATTATGTTCTGATTTTGTTAGGGGAAGTCTAATCTACTCATCAATGTGAATCTACCATTTTCTTTCACTTATATATTGAAATGGAATTTCATTCTATATATTCTCTTATCAATGAAAATGATGGAACACGAAATTACGTTTATTTCTGAATTATTGCAATTCTGAGATATCGATGGATAAACAGTCGGCGGCAGATCTCTAGAAACATTCTATATGGCTGAAGTCGATTTGATTGGATGCAATTGGTCGAGTCATGAGTGAGTGAAAAGGAAATTCATCGCATACTGAAAACACACCTTGTTCCAGCCAAACAAAATTTGGGTTGGAATGAACGCAAATAAACTTTTCGGTTGAATGAAATAAAATTTGTTCATAACCAATAAGATTTATTTGTCTGTAAGAAACTGGTAATCATTGTGGTCCAAATTTTGTGCATCCCAAACAAATTTTATTTCAATATTTTTCCCATTGGTATGGCAATTTCTGGAAGCTGATCGTCTGAAATTCAAGTTATCAATAGTGAATTCCGCAATCATGATTTGGTTCAATCTTATTCGTTCAAGAACAGCACCGATGATCCACAAATTGTGATGAAACTCCATAAAAATGATAGGAATCTTCCCTACACTCTTTTCTCCGTGTACATGTTCATACATGATTGAGTATAATTTTTTTCTCCCCCGAGAGGAATCCGTCTACGGCGGAGACTTTTCGCTAAGTGGAATAAATAACCTAAAGATAATGATGGCTGTGTTAACGAACTAATTTGCAATGTTCACTGAACAGGTACTGAACTGGTTCAGTATAATTTTCAGTCCTTACATCACTTTGCGAAGCTTGCTTTGCTGAACAATGAACTGCCGTTCATTTTAGTGAAGTTGTTTGCTATCCATATAGTCACCCCAGTAGAAATTTGATTAGGCATTTTCATTGAGTATAATAAGTTCCTGATCAGGTTGGAATCCGGAAATCGTCAATAAGGAAAACCTAAGAGGTCCTCACAAAGGACTGATTTGCTTTCCCTAATAGGATTCAAATAGGGTTGTAACGCAGAAGTACAATAGGGTTTGGATGAGATTTGAAAATCGAGCGGAATAGGGAGAACCGTAAGGGACCTGATGAGGATCAGGCCCCAGTTCCCTAGGCCCTATTTTCCCGTCCAAAATTCCTACCAGAGAACAAGCGAAGTTTTTTTCTCCGTGTATTTGATCGTGATGAAAATTGATCCATGGGGATTTTTGAGGTTACTAATAACTAATCTGTACTCCTATTCCAGGATTTCGAAACGGTGGATCCAATGCGGTGCATCGGAATCATGCCCTTCCACTTGAATCCACTGTTTGGAATCGTGAATTCTGAGTCCCTATTCGTGATCAGCGAACCTAAAAACCTTTTAGTCATCAATTCCAGGGGAATCGGAGGAATTGTGGAATCATATTCCACTATATTGGATCCGCTATTTCAAATTTTGTATCTATCCCACGCCAGATTCATGAGCAGCAACCTCAAAAGCCCCTGAGTGATGAATGGCCGGCGTATCAAAGGGATTTTCAAATCATGGTGCATCATATTGAATTTTGTATTTTCGATTCCGGATTTGTATTCAGCGACCCCAAAAACCCACACAGCACCCGATGTCTCAGTGATATTTCTAGAATATTACAATATCTCGCTCAGAACCTTCTGTGTGAAATACGTATAGAAGATCCTATAGATATTGCAGATACGATATTTCGTTGAAAATGTTCTGAGAATCTTCCTAATGGAACATTGCACACATAACGGTCTGTAATGTTTTGAAAATCTACGATGGGGAATATGCTAAATTTGTCGCAAATGGAATATTCTGAGAATATGACAGTAGCAATATTTGGCGAATGGAATTTTACGGAGATGGCACGGAAAAAAATGAAGTGTGGATGTTGCATTGGTTGTTGTTATTTTGACATAACTGCTGAAGTGCATGCAATTGGAGTAAAATTGACATTGGGACCAATGTTAGGTGTACATTGCTACTGATGTAAACAGCAGGCGTGTTGCCATGGTAACCATGATAACAATGTAAATCCAACAGGACTCTGGAGTAAATTCTACATGAAATCCACACCGTAATTATAACCTCACTTTTCATGTGATTCTTACGTGGTCATTTTTTTCCGTGAGGGTCTACTCTTCAATCGGAATCAGTAAGCTGATGACCAAATGGATTGTATGGTATCCAATGATACATATGACGATTTGGGATCGAAATTACATTGAAACACTGATATGTAAGTTACACTATTCCCAATGAGTTGGAGACAGGACTCGCACGATAGACCCAATCAGAATCAATCGGGGTTGAGCCGATTCGGAACACCTATGGGCAAGAGAAATTCCATCAAAGATAGGCTCTACTTGTTGTTGTGAGGATTATGACCGATTGGATTCTATCGTATTGAATAATCCATATGACGATTCGGAATCGTAATCACGTGTAAACACTGTCATGTAAGCTATACTATTTCGAATGAGTTGGAAACAGGACTCGCACAATAGACCCAATCAGAGTAAGTCACAGTGGGAAAAGAAAAAATGTTCAAAAATTTGTTTTCACCGATTTCAGATTCTTTACATCATTTTCGAAGTAAAGAGGAAGAGGAAAACATCCTTCCATGTCTGCTTCACATCTTAGTTCTTGAAAGATTAAGTTATTCGTGATCACCTGGATTGATTACGTGATATGTTACCTTCAGAATGTAGATACTATCTCATTGAATGAATCATCCAATGAATCATCCATCCGACGTTCGTGGAATTTTGTCCGCAAAGGAAAATCCGAATCAAGGAAAAACCTGTTCTATTCGATTTGGAAGCTCTATGCTTTCCTATACAGTTTCTCATGATTTACTATTCAATCACGTCAAAAAAATCAGTCACTTCTTCATTGGAACGTGCTAATGAATTGGCGGGACATTTAATCCCTAATAGCACCAAGGTCCCTGGACGTTTTGAAAACGTTCTGAGAATGTTTTAAAAACGTCCCAACGTTCTTGGAACGTTTTAAAAACCTCCCAGTGCTGTTAGGGATGAATCCCATTGAGATGAGGATGTCGGTATCACTGAATGCTGGAACCGGACCAAAATTCATGTAACAGCGTTTATTCATTCTCGATGTGTTTATCCGTCATGCACGGATGTAAACGGTACATTATCAAACAAACTTCCAATCAAAGCTGGGGTACCTCAGGGCTCCATCCTGAGACCACTCTTATTCCTGATCTATGTAAACGATATACCCCAGAGCGATAAAGTAGAGACAGCATATTTTGCCGATGATACAGGTATATATGTGGCACCCTGGCAAAACCAAATAGCAGTGAACATAATACGGGAACATATATATGACCTAGACAAATTTTATACAAAATGGAAAATCAAAATCATTCCTACAAAAACTGAATTCATAATCTTCAGCAAAAAAAGGAAGGTACAAAAATGTACGAATTTGAAACTATTCAATACAGAAATTCACCCTACTAATAAAGTTGAATACTTCCCACACAGCACGCAGTTCTTGAAGATATCTAAAAGAATACTCAATTGAGAGATCTTCAAAAATGTTCTTGAAGAGTTCTTAAAGATATCTTTCAGAAGTGTTGAAAAGACATCTTGTGAAAGGTTTCTAAAAGATGTCTCGATTCAAGACATCTCCAAGACGACCATGCGAGATATCTTAAAGATATCTTCGAGAAGCTTTTGAAAGATATTTTCCTGGAAGACTTTAACAAAATATGTTTAAGAAGATAGATTGTCAGCAGGTTTAGGTTATAAAACCCTAATCATATGAATTGACATGAATAACACTCGGAATGCGCCTTCAATTATAATCGAATTACACATGTGATAAATTTGGTCACAAATCGAAAGCTTGAAAAATCTATAAACATGCCAAGAGATTTTTAATTCTGCAAAAACTACGATTTTGTAACCTTTTAATACCCGCGCTGGAATTAACGAATCTTCAAGACACAAATATTTTACAAATCACTGAACTTTTTACGCTCAATTTTATGTACAGCCTTCAAGTCAATTCAAAAAAATTCTCATTCATATTCATTAATAAGTTATTCTTCAATAACGTCGGGATAGAAATGATTTAGGAAGAATCTGTGGTATCCACGACCAACTTATCTGACATTTGTTTATATAATAAAAGTTTTTTCAAAAGATCACTTCTACTCTGAAAATGTACACCACTGACACGATTCCACTGTGTTATATTGACAATCATAAGCATCAGAACCGAATTGTCTCTATAGCTCAGGTCACTGAAGCGTACGTACATCGTAAGATGCGCGGGTTCGATTCCCGCAACCTCAAGGATTGAGATAAAGTCAACTTCATAGGAGTGCGAGAGCGACAAAGACAAATATGGGGGGAGGGAGGAGAAGGAAACAGGAGAGGGGTTAGAATTTTTTTTGGTGAATAAATTCAAGCCTCTTCCAAGACATTTTTATGAATTTTGCAAGACATCTTTAAGAAATCTTGAAGAACTCTTTTAAATTTCTTCATTTCTTCTTAAAGATATCTTGGAGAATTCTCCGAGACATCTTTTAGAAATCTATTCATATTGCATAAGACATCTTCTCGAATACGAAAAGATATCTTTTAGAAAATTCTTCAAGACTTCTTGTACTTTTGGAAGATATCTTTTGGAATTCTGAAAGATATCTTCGTGTCTGTTTGGGTTAGGATTAGCCATGGACAAGAAACTAACTTTAACAGAACATACAAAACATATTCGAAAGAAGGATCAAACTGCTATTAGACAACTATACTCCTAACCTTTCTTCATCAATGCTCAGTGCGCATGCGCAGTCGAATGCGCTTGCGCAGTGCATTTTCACTACTCCCTCGGCAGGGAATAGAGGGAGTAGTGACCCACATAGCACAAATGTCTCAGTAATATCTCTAGAACATTCTGCAACGTTCTGGAGACATTGTAATATTGTCAGAATATCCTGGGGATATGACTGAGACATTTGTGCTATGTGGGGAACGCTTGAAAAATAGCGTCGAGTTTAATATACATATAAGGACGTTCACTAATTTAGCGGAATCGGAAAAAGAGTATCGTATGTCCCTCGGGAGGGAAATGATTTCCACCTCGTGTGATTTTTGCCTGAGCGAAACGAGGGTAACAAACATCACCCTCGGTGAAAATCACTCATTTCCCTCCCTCGTAGCATAATGTACTATTCTGTTCTATTTCACCAAGTGCTGAAGCAAATTAATGGGAAACTTTTAAAGAACTATCTTCGTGGGAGATAGACCAATCGATTCAAAATCTTCTGAAATGAAAAATGAATAGCACTTGAGAGGAACGTTGACTTGTTTATACTGGATGGGGCATTCACGATGGGCGAATACCGTGTATCGCATATGTGTCACACTTCAACCACACAATTAGAGATCGCACTGCTGTGCTTCTCACATGACATGCATATGGCTCGCACTCGTGCACTATCGCGTCGTGCGACCAATTGGCGACACACGATTGTCGTCTGGGAACCAGCTTATCGACTGAACACGGTTTTTTTACCAAATTGCTCGGAACTGAATTTCAAATTATTTCACGAATCCAGTTCCGAATGATTTAGTAAAAAAACCTTGCTCTCTTGACTTTGTGTTCTTGAGGGTTTTGGAGAGGCTTAGTACGGAAGTCAAATCAGAAAATCGACATTTCCATTCCCAAGACAATAGTTTCAAGGTGGCACATCAAAATTTACAAAAAACGATATTGGTAGTCACACTGTAACAATAATCGATGGATTTCTCGAGAAATTCTTCGGTAGTTCAGACAGCAACTAACGCATGGATAAAATCGGGAAAATCACAGAGATTTCGGTAATTATACTAAGAAATGTAGTAGATATACTAACTTTTTAGTAATTCCACCCCAAAGAGAAAAATGCAGATCGAGAATATAGCAATCTTTAAGAGAAAATTGGAGAATATTCCTTTGATTTGTAATAAAGATAAAACGATTCACATTCCTGTTGAATATTACTTGAAATAGGATGGAAAATTATCAATACTTAACAGCAATAGGACCAAGTATGAATCTCCCAAAAGTTGCGCATGAAATTTTATGGAGTGAGTTACAAAATTTCTGAATTCAATCATTCACTTTGTGGAATTCCATGCGCGACTTTTGTGAAGTTGATATTTTTTTCTATTCTTCGTTAAGTATTGGTAATTTTCCATTCTTTTTCAAGTACAATTCAACAGAAATGTGAAACGTTTTATCTACATCAAAAATTTGAGGAATATTCTCAAATTTTAAGGAATGTTCTCAGATTTTAAGAAATATTTTCCAATTTTCTATTAAAGATCACTATATTCTCGACCTGCAATTTCTCCGTGCAGAAAATTTAGTAATCTTCATCTGCTGTAATCCAATTAATTTTTCTCCGACAAATCTGACGAATCCACTAAAATTTTTCCTACAGTTTAACAAATTCCACATGAGTGTTTTCGGGATCGCTGATTGCATTCATCATGTCAGAAAATTGGAATTTTCATACTCGCGTCCCTCGGCACTGGCCTCCGAAGATCCTGGGGATATATTTCGTAATTCAGAATGACTGTAACTTTGCAAAAAAGTATCATAGATGATCGGTCAATAGCTTATTCTCAAGATTCAGAGTAATATTAAACAATGTAATCAGAAAAAAGAGCCAAAAACATTCTCTCCGCTCTATACACCTCTTCAAAAGCAGGCAACATCCTGTTTCAAACCCTTTGAACCGAATATATATAATAATCTGCACGAAGAAAAACAATACAATAAAAATTAAAACATTTTCTGGTGAATTATAACTATTATGTTTCATCTCGTGAGAAATACTCCTCAAATGTGAAATAGGATATTGAAACTGCAATAATTTCTACTACATTCGGTAAGAAAGCCTGAGACCTTCAGATAATTATGATGACATTTCACAAAATGATACTATTTCATTATATTATTTCTCTCCGTATAAAATATCCCAAAATCCTGTCTCGATGGCCCTATTCTGACTTCAAATGCGGATTCTACGTAGCAAATTACTTCGGAATTGTTTCCCAGTTGCCTGACAGCAAAATCCTGTAGATCTATACAATTAGAACCGAAGATGATGATTTCATTGATGGATAATTCTGAAATACATGATTTCACTGATAGATAATGCTCAAATTGCATCAATTCTCCACTTCTCTGTATTTATCATTTACATATCTTCTCATTCGCGCAATGTATTTTCCCTGGGCAATCATGCTTTGAATCAATTGAATTCAGTCCTGAGTCCCATTCAACGAATCATCTAATCGATAAATTAGGTTCCAGTAAATTGAATATTCCGATCAATTACATTATCCGACACACTGACCATAATTTATCAAAGGAAGATCCGTGCCTCAACCATACCTTGATCTCTACCTTGAATTAAAGATCTTCAACGTACTCCTATACATAAGAACTTCGATTGAAACTCCATTCAAACCGATCTCACCGGTAGGAAACAATCCTCTTATTGTTCAACTGATACATTGTTTAACGGTAATCGATGAATGTATCGATCTCATTTCACAGAATATAATTCGTGGGCTTTGTTTCTTCTAATGTTCTCTGTTCCTTTTGACATTGTATGTACTAAGCGATGTCACAATTTTATCGATGAACGTGTCAAGCTTCCGAAGAGACGTTCATACAGGCGCAAGTATTCACGTGTGTACAGTGTGATCCATTATGTACCACACATATTCTCTGTAGTCTCGTACGAATGCAGAAACCCGTAAAAACGGATGTGACGGAGCAGAATAGGGACACAGATTCACCATGGAAACGGACGATGAGAGGGGAAGGAGAGAGAGGATGGAGGACCATAGGAAATGGACAGGACGGACACGAAAAAGAGGAGAAACCAGAAACTGGACGGAAGAAAGAAGAGGGTAGGCAGCGGGTTTCGACAATTTTTTATAATTCTCCACACGCTGACATATGTCCTTTAATTTTGGCCGAATTAACTTGGGATAAAGTTTATCACAATTTATGGAACGCACACATTCGTAGACAAAGTATTCATGCAGTCGTTGCGCTACTCGCACGCATGGATTCGTATAAACCAACTGATATGGGACAAGAATTGCGAATGTTTTCGTTATCACCTAATTGGAGGTTTTATTGGATTATTTCATCTGATGGAAATAAAGTGCAATTTAAGAATTCGTCTGTGTTTTGTGAATCATATTTATGATCGTATTATCCCAAATAGAAAATCTATACAAGTTATCTGATTGAAGATAATTATACACTTATTATCAGAAATTCACCCTTGAACGGAGCAAATATGTATTTTGAGAATTTACTCCGCTGTGAGAATGATAAAGCACGTAAGAGGAAATGCATCATCATTTAATCTATCTATCCATCTATCTGTATTTTCCACTATTTCCGTCGAGCATACCGTCGATTGAATTTCAAGGAGATGTACAAATAATAAAAATAATTGGAATATCTTTCGAATGCCCTTCTACAAAGGAGTATACAAGATAAATCATGAAATACGTTATGTGAATGAATATACATATATATTAGAATATCTTGCAGCGTTTCTAGGATCAGTCACTCAAAGAAGAACTTACTTAACACGAACTGCGCGCTGAGAATTCAACGAAGTGAGGCGAATTCAACAAGGTAGCGAAAAACCTTTTTCAAAGGACCAAGGGGACACTACAAGGATACACACGTATACTTGGGAAATAGAGGTTCGAGCCTGGCCGAAGGTGTTCGTATGCGTTCTCATATTCTGAGAATTTGTAAAACATAGCAAAAAGGTGGAGAGAGGGAGAAGTCGTATTTGAAATACGTTGAATCCATCCGCTCGGCAGTAGTGCCGCTTCTCTCTATTCTCTGTTATCTTCCTTTTCCCTCCTGTTTTCTGTGAGCGAGGTTAAAGCGAGCTTTTCGTAATTCTCGCCGATCCAATTAAGCTAACACAGGGAATAAGTTAGGCGCATTGGCACTACGTTTCAGGTGCTCAGGTTCCTGCAAGAATACCCTATGCCTGCCAGTTTATCTGCTTGGTTGCGTTCGTTTGTCGAAGAATGTGGGTTTAGTCGATATGAATGTGTATAATTTTTCCAATTTTCTCTCATCGTCGGGAGGACGCTTTGGAGCACTTGCGTTCTCATGCTGTCAGTCCAATTATCCTTCTCCTCTTGATTTTGCAATGAATATATTTTATTTATCTTCATCATTTATTGTATAATGTGTCTCACCTGTCCATCAATTGATCCAAGTACAATGAGGGAATAGATTCATTTCCGAACAATTTTCTCCTAAATTCCAGTTGTATAATATTTTACACAGGATCTGAGAAATACATATCTTATTTTTAAGTCCATCTGAAAGGATGATGGCGATATCTCACCCTAATCGTATTTGTACATGCATTAAGCACGCTATTTCAGCGTTGTTCAAATTTATCATCAAATCGCTATATCGGTGAGTTGAAACATCGAGAGAATCAATTATAATTCATAACAGTAAGTCGATCATAAGTCAAAACGTCATAAGGGGAATTCATGGAATACATTTTCGATACCGTATGAATATTTGAAGGCTCTCATACGCGATCAGCCACGTATAAGTGGTGCAGGAAGAAAAATAACTCTGCTCTTTGCATTATTAGCGAAGCTTCTCTCGTCACAATTCTTCAGACTCCTATTTCTTTTGTTACCGAGCTCGGATCCTCTTTATTATTCCTCGCTTTGCTTTTCAATAATGTATCTCAACGTAAGTAGGTGCAGGTAGCTGCTACCTATCTGGTAACTAGTCGAGTTACTACCCGCCAACTGAGTAGCTGACAGTACCTCCTTGATACGATCGATCGCTTTCCATTTCGATATTTTCTTTCACGTTACGTACACATCTTACCTAACAAAGCCCACATACATCCAGGAATACATTGTTCTATCCCTGGCTTTTCTCGAGGTTGTTAAAAGAGCTCTACCTCTCTACACTTAATGCGGAAACCATCTTCGCTAAAATATCGTGTTACAGGGCAGATGGTTGCCAAAGAGTAATGTGGAACGTGGACATGTAGGATCTCGACTACGACGTCTCGCTCATCGAATGATGTATAAACAATGAGGAGCACTATCCAAGTGTACCTACACTCATATTCAACGTCTTCCTTCTGCCAATAATATGCTCTTCTCCAGACTTCGTATTATCAAGTATATTTGTTACTTCATAATGTATTCTATTTATATACTGATTCTTTCGATACTCTTATGCATTCGATGCGATCTTTTGAGCAGAGGACTTGTATTTTGGTTTCACGTTCATCAATATTTTTGGGGATCAACCGCAAATAGATCTTCACAAATTTTGTGAGAATCGATTCGATGAATATATTTCAAGATTTCCAATGTGGAGATAATCTCTTGTAATGGACAGACTTTGATTTTTGGTAATTTTTCATTCTTCTCTTTCTTACAGGTAAGTGAAAGCAGATATTTTCTATTCAATCATGAGATTGTACGGAGCAAATGTAAAGTGAGTCGAATAATTTACATCATTGCACAAAAAGATGGGAATTATAATGGTTATCAAAATAGAAATGAAAAGATACAAGCAATATCGCGAATCCTGTATTCATTTGAATAAGGAGTTGAAAAGACCGTCAATAAATTCCGATTCTTCTCCTTCATGTGTTGAACTGGAAAACACATGTAATGCGTCCTAATTTCATTTTGGATCAATACGAAAACTACTTCAACACTGTGAAAAAAGCGGTATCAAAATGACCACCACGCGGATTTTATAACGGTCCACCCCGAAATTTGGTGTTATAATAACTCAAAATAGTGTTAAAACGATACCTCAAGATAACGTGGTATCAAAATAACACCGTGAGGTGTTGAAACAATACCATTCGATGTGGACTTATTCAAAAACGTCGATTTTCTCACTCTCTAAATCCAGACCTACAGTGAAAACCAACTGTTTGAACCAATGACTCCTCCAACCACTGGAGATTCAGCGGATTTCAATGGTTTAATAATGACAAGTTCTTACAATCAGTAAAATAAGTACTAACGTGATAAGTGAGATGTTATTTCATTGATTCATCAGTAAACAGATAAATAGAATTCCTTTTTCAAAGTACGTTGGAAAAATAATATAAAATTTCGTGGCATGTGAATAAAATTTTCCAAAATTTGGGCTATGGAATACGCAATATTCTGTTCATACACGGAAACGATTGTATGGATATTTCAACCAACAGTATGGCTGTATTCGGCTCACCCCAAACTCATGGCTGTCAAAACTAAGAATTTAATTGTGACAAACGGATATTTAACAATATGAATCAAATTTCTGGTTCAGGCAGCCATAAGTTTGGGGTGAGCCAAATACAGCCATACGGTTGATTGGAACAACCATACAATTTTTTCCGTGTACATGTGTCAATATTGCTATGAGAGAATTTTAAACGGTCATCTAGTACCCTTTCGTAGTGACCACGCATAGCATGTGTATGGCATTTCAATTATGGATTATTGTATTGTTTTTTCATGCTATGTGTACTTTGGAAACGTTAACTCAAATAAATAGATTTCAGAGTGTGGATGCTAATACATATATGGTTAATAATTGAAGCTGTCGCTTGCAAGACAGGTTTGGTGTTGGAACTAATCATAAAGAATAGAAGATCTGCATGGTTATAACAAGGGCATTCGCGAGAGTTAGTTTTCAATTAAAAGTGCAAGTACGTATACCTTGGACACCCTTGAGAAGAAACGCTTTGGTTTGAATTTTGACGCATCTTGGTTTTCGAGGTATTCAAGTTGAGAACATAAGTGTAAGTTGACATACGCAAAGAAAATACATCCATCCAAGCGAACAACAGTGGCTTGAATGATAGAGCTTCGATATCCGTAGGGGTGCACGAGACTCGAGACCAGTATCGGTATCGTCTCAACATCACGAGACGATACCGATAAGATACTGTTGTATTCGGAGTCGAGACGATACCGAGACCGGATATTCGATACTCGAGAATATCGGCGATACTGGAAGTGCACAGAAACACGTGACTAATATCGGTATCGTTTTGGAATTGACACGAAATTGAGAATAAAAATCTAATATTCGGACATATCATCAAAAGTGTTGATTTTTTTCAATGTGGGAATAATAGAGGAGTATTTCAAAATGCCACATGTGACAAAATTCCTGTTCAAAAAGAGCTGTATATCTCTCTCAAATTATAATATATGTATATGGTCTTTCAAAAGCTTTCACTGGGAATTTCTGATATCTCAAAGACTTTCAGCGCAGTTTTTCAGAGGTGTGCATAGTTTTTCAAAGATGTTCATAGATGTTCAGAGGAATTTTCAGTGAAGAAACACTGTGTTTCTAGATGCGAAGACTGATAGAAAAATTAATTATACATTCATATTGAATTCAAACTTCAGTTGGTTGATATCATTACAAAAATAATAGATCATTTGAACCTTTATTCGGCTGTACACAATAATATCCCACGAAAACTGTGAATAATATTCCAGTAATATCATATGAATATCATTAGTTGTTTGGACAAATTCAACATAGGTCTTGAGGAGATACACGGAGAAAAAAATACACCACTTCCTCTCCTTTTGCTTGCTAAACCAGAAACAGGAAGATTTGTGAAATGGATTTTTACATAAAAATAAGGGTGATTACGAATCAATAACGGAATTTCACTATATGCTTTATACAATTCAACGTTCAGTGTTTAAAACTTCAATCCTACTTGTGACTCTTTCTACGATATTCGTAATCTTTCGTATTTTTATGTGAACATTCATATTACAAATATTATATTCCTGTTCCTAGTTCACTAAGGAAAATAACAAGAATTCTCATATTTGCGAGCGGCATTTTTCTCCAGATACCAGCGCAAAAAACATTTTGTCTGTGAGCCTTCTCTGCACTGAATTTATGGAACAGTCTCCAACTTTCAAAGAACAATCTTCGATAGCGCAATACATAGAGTATGGAATATCATTTCCTGAAAATGTCAAACTCTCCCGGGTGAAAAATGTCGAAACAGATGAAGCGTAAAAACCTTTCAATTTTCGCTTCTTTTGCGCTTAGATACTGTTCCGTTTACTCTTCCGCGTCGCTCCATCCGCTTCATTTTTACCAGGGGTTCTATAAATTCTGTTCGGAGAAATCTTACAATAAAATGTTTATCCGGATGATACGCTGGTATCCCCTTAATGAACTCTGATAAATTGTTTCTATTAGAGAATTCACTTTCAACTTGGAAATTCCTCGGAATTGTATACTATTCTGGAGAAATTTTAGAGTTCCTCGCTGAGATGGAGACCCTACTGCTGAACAAAATGATTAAATACAACCATGGAACTTGTGTTCCAAAACATTGCTCCCGTACTCTGAATAATCGGTTTCCTATGTCTTTCTGATCGAATGAACAGAGTTGTGCTGTTCATTTGACCAGCTGATACTGCTATACTGATATTCAGAGTATAATGGAAGAGTGTTGTTAGTTTCATTAGAAAAATTAGGCGATACCGATACCGACGAGACGATACCGAATACCGTGGCCAACGATACCGAGACGATACTCGCATCTGATAGTATTTCTCAATACCGAGGCGAGACTTTCAAAGTAGCGTCGAGAATCTCGTTTCGTGCAGCCCTAGATATCCGGTCTCGACGACCCACGTTCAATGCTCGTAGAAGTAGGCTTTTCTTAATTTATTTGAAAACATTCTTTAGCTTTGATTGATCAGTGAAAATCACTGAATTATCAGTTCACTTTTATTTCACTGATTAAACTAGTGATTCGCAGTACTCAAAACAGTGGTTCTTTACTGGCTCTCAGTGGCAACCTTAGGACTGATGGAATCAGTGAAATTTAACTGTGAATCAGCGGTTGTTTACTAGTTCAGATTGAGAGAGCACAAGAGCAGTACTGAGGCGCTGTAGAATTGACTATCCTAATTTTATCAAACGTTTTTCCTTATAAAAAAAAAGGCAACTCATATTGAAAACAACGTCATATTCATAGCTCCGATGTATTAAGATTGTTTCTCAGGAGGAAAAATGGGTATTCATTCGATACAAAAGCGTAGGGCGTCGAACTTTCCTCATCCCACGAACAGTGGAATAGGTCAGCCATTTCGTCCATCAACTTACCAAAGTTCCTTGATGGTGATGCTATTGAAACCAGTCGAGAAGATACGTTAAGACCACAGATCAGAATGACCGTTGAAATGTTACAAAAAAGGAGGATCGCAAATATTGGAACAGTCGGAAAATACTAATAATATCTAATCACTTCTATCCGAGGGAAGAAAAAAACTAAAGTCATATGTTTATATTGATCTCGAATTTTTTTTTCTTCATTTCCATTTGATTCAATTAATGATTTGGATCATTCTTTGTTGGAGTTCAAGTGTAAGTTGATTGAAATCTTCGGTTCAGATTACAAAGACGAGAAGGTGCAGCAGATCCAAAAGACCAAATCTAAATTATTCTCGTACATAAAAACTTTCTTTATATCATCATTGTTATTTGAATTTGACGTTGGTGAGAGGACTAAATTTCATTTTCTAACATGTTGGAGGGATACGCGAAACACAAGAGAATCAAATTGTTTGAATTCGAACGCCTATAAATCCACTGAATCTATAATGCATTAGGATAATACAGCATTTTTGCGATGAGAATAGCGGGGTTCGATATGACTCCGATCATTCCAATATAATTTGTATGATGAATGAGAGCAATAATGGGAAATTCCAACAGATCCAATCAATGGTTGATCCTTCTCATAATTATTTTGTCAATCTATTTCATTCTTCATTGAAACAAAGCTTGAATTCCATCCTTTTTACCCATGATTTACCCTCAATAACAAGTGTTTTTCACTAATCTTTGATCTGATTTTTAGTCACTATTCGTCAGAGGTATTTTGTATATCATGATAATCGCAAAATAAAATGATAGAACGTGAAAAATGCACGTAAATTCACATCGTGAATAATTACAAAATGATGTTGTGTATTGTGTAAAATCAAAATTGATCTAATTTCACATATTCGTGGGAAATTAACGAAGGCTCCTTATTTTGTTATTATTTACAATGTGAGTTCACGAAAATTATGGACGTTATTTATCATGGATTTTTTCATATCCAACAGATAATAGAATTCTGCGTTCAAATTTTTCAAAGTGTCATTTATTGTTTCCAAAGTATAACGTTGAATAAAGAAATTGCGAATATCATATTACGTTTGCTAAAACGAATTCGTAATTGACTAATGTGATACTCAGCTGGTGAGGGGGGTTCTCATCGAGCGAATTCCGAAATAAGGTGATTTTATCGAATTTTTCCTCTTAAAAAGGAAATAAATGAAGAACTCGAGTTATTTGGAACTCATTGAATGTGCCTTGAAGTACGTGAAACAAATTTTCTCAAATTAAAGGATTCGTATCCCGAAAGTTTGAAGGCGTTTTTCTCGAAACCATGTTTTTCAAGTTTGGCTCCACGACATCTCAAAAATAACTGAACAAATCGCTCTTTTTTTTTTATTTTGAAGCTGATTGAATTTATTGGAGGATGAACCTCAATGAGATGATATTTAGCTTGTTTTCTCTCGAAATGACACTTTGAGAAGCAAAAAAGGGTTGAAAAACGCTACCAAAAGTTTGCATGTCTGTCATTTTTTGGATTTTGGACTTTCCATTGGTTTTATTGGTACAAACTCCAACAAATATAATATATTTCATACAAATTTTAGGATTTTTGATTTTTGATCATTCTTGTGAGTGCTATAGTGGCACCGATTGATCACTGTTTTTTTAGGTGGTTATGTTTCAACACGTATCAGCAATTCCCATGGCATTATTCTTTACTGAGAAAAAATTTTTTATGTACTTAAAGACTCAATCAACAAGTGTAAAAACCCCCGAGTTCTTTATTTACTCCCTCCCATGAAAAAAAAAATCGAGAAAATCACCTTATTTTGGGGCCCCTAGATGAGAACCTCCCCTCAAGCATCCAAAATCTTGCAATGTTTCTTTTAAACGATGTTTCCAATTCCCAGGAATTAATTTGAGAGCATAAATGATGATTATTCATCAGATTTTGTAACTTTGAATTTTCATGTTTTCTTCTATGAATGCTTTCCAAATATAGTGTGTGTATGATTATTATGTAACTTGTTAGAAAATACACAAGTCTCTCCTCCCTTTCCCATCGTGACCATAAGTCGTCGAATTTTCTCCCGATGAGATTACAAAGCACCTTCACCCTTCACCAAACTGAACATGAATCTCGACGGACACGTTGGTGGAGAGAGATTGATAGAGCTCGATATATAGTACAGTGCAGCAAAGTTAGCGAAGAATTGGTAGACAATATTGGACGATGTTGATGGTGGTGGACGAAAAACGACTGCTGATATCCATCTTTTACGACAGCATTCAGATTGAATTTGTTCCTCAAATATCAAGCGATTCGTGTTATCTACCTGCTTCTGCCTCTTTGTTGGTACCCAATGATACAAGACAACTATTTCATTCGCAAACTTAAAGCACTCTTAAGTTCCTCACAACTTCACAATAACATTGATCATAGTTCAAATAGGCTCAATAGTGATTTTGCATCGAAAACTATGTCAACGGTTTGCATATCTTCATATTCCATTGAATGAATGATAATCCTGTACATGCATTATTCAATCATCTGCATTAGATTAGACTTCAATTCGTAAGTAACAAACTCGAATTGAATAGAAATGTAACTGTCATTCAAATCTAATTTCAGAGGGTTAGATCAATCCATGAGAGGACATCACTGTCAGGGGAAGACACATATTGTATCCGATATCATGGAAAATTCATTATCCTTGAATCACAAATTAAAATTATCCTGTCTCGATGTCTTATTCAATATAATGCAATAATGATCAACGATTGAGGAATCTAGTGCCGTATCGAACACTGTTGTCAGATAAACGCCTGCCTTTCTTCGTCTCGATCTGTGGAAATTTGCATGACTTAATATGAATTCACGTACTTGTTCGGTGACGCTTTGATGGATTCAGATTGAGATTTGTTGTGAAAGATTATCCTTTCGATTGTAGCATGCGCTATCGTTCGTTGAGCGAAGTTTATTACTGTAAATTAACTTCATGAACTCTACTTACTCCATTGGATTTGAATCTTTCCCCTTCATCATAATTGAAGCGTGAATTATGTAATTTACCATTCAATTCCGATATTCAATCAAACTTGTCATTAAAGTTCCAATTAATGGTGATTATTTTGATTCCACGGTGTTAATTAAAACTGCGGAGATTAGAATTGTCTAATGAGACCCGGGGAAAAAAAATCCATATATATATTCATATATGCATTCGTATATGGATAAAGGTCATATATGAAAGTGGGGAATTCATCAGCAATGATCCCACCTCTCTCTCTCTCTTTTTTCGTTTTTCATCGCATCTCATAAACCATTGTGAAATATTTTTGTTCACATATCAATATATATGATAATGTATGATTGAATATGATCATATATGGTCAAAATCAATATATGCTCATATATGATCCCATATATGTTTATATATGTTCAGATATGGGCCATATATGATTCATATACGCTCATATACAACCATGTATGAATTTTTGCCCATGGATGTTTTTTGTAATAATGAACTTAATCGAGTCGTTTTTTTCTTCAGCGAATCTAATGATTATGAAAGATATTATTCCTCGTAGTACTCCACGCTAGAACATCGATACCATCCTCCTCCCCTACTGTCATTCTTCTTCTACTGAAGTACACGAAGGCCCACTCTTGCATTATCCTCTTTAGAATAATCCCCTTCCCATTGAACCCTCATGTCACAACTATTCTCAAACTTGAATGCCCTGATCTGCGATTGAACTGTTAAACATCTAAACATCACCCTGTTCTATTTTAACTCCCAAGAGAATCTATTCAGTATTATTCTAATGAGCTGAGACAACCGACAAGCTTCTCTTGTTTCATCTCATCATCTGCATCAACAGTTTCATTCGATCATTTTCTTTATTACATTTCCGAATCATAAAAACGTATCCCTCTTATTCAACAACCAATAAATCAAAACTGCATTATAATTCCATTGGGAAGGAGGGGAAAAAACGAATATGTTTCAAGAATAATGTCACAGTCCTGGCACGGATATCAAGTTTTTTGCGCACGAATCTATAAAATGGATCATTCGACGTGTAAATTATACGACGTTTAACTGCTGAAGCACTTGGATGGAATCTTGAGCTTCCCCGTGGTGCTTGGACGGTGAGAAAAACGAAAAGTAGAAGAAGGAATGCGAGAGGAAGAAAGAACGGCAATTCACTCCGCTCCATTCAATCAGCCGTCGATTTCTTCGATTTATTGGACGGCTTAGGGCGAGAACGTATGGATGGTGCCTGCATTGGCTGTCGTTACTTTGGTTTAGAGAATGACCATCTATATTTCCATTTCCTCCTCTATATCTCTTCGACGTATATGTGTACTATGTAGTTGAAGTACACAGGAGGAGAGAGAGAGAGAGAGAGCGTGGAGTGAAATGTGGCGTACACGGCAGTGTGAAAGGTACATGGGTATCAGATATAAGTATCGCCCAAACTATTCGATAATGGTTTTACACAGTGGTAACTATGTACAAATGTTTTCTGAAATTTTTTCGCGGCTGAAATACATGGGAATCGTATATTCTATGGCGTAGAGGTAGTAACGATCGGACAATGGAACCTTATAAATGTCAATTTCAAAAGTTATGAGATGGACGTAGGAAAAAACGACGGGGACGATGGGATAAATGTTTTGAGAAAATTCGGGATTCAACTTGTAATACTTTATACGAGGAAAAAAGGACCTCGTTGTGAGAAGATTATTTAATCACCGTATAAGTTTTTTCTGATTCTCATTATTTCGGCTACCCTTTTCCAGTGGAAAGATGTTTTTATGCTAATTTTCTGGTACGCTTGTCATCGCATCTGAATTGACACATGGGCAGATTCGAGTTATCAGCAATTATATTGGCATTAACCACGCAAACATCTCGTGTAGTAATCCTATTACCAGAACATTCCGATATTTCAAAACGGTAAATGCCAAACAAGTCTTAATAACGGATCAGTGAGCATACATAAATTATATTTGCATATATTTATGACAATATAAAGTGGAATTACAGGATGTATGATATGCAGGGTAGGATGGAATAAATATCGAATATCTCTGTGAAACTTTTATCACATCGGCTCTCTCAGTTGTGCCCGTATATTGATCTATTCAACAATATTACAAGTCTGGATCGAAATGAAATCCGAAATCCTTTGTGTGTGGGTTTTATTTCATTCTTTTTCCACATCTAATGAGCAAGAATTGATCATCGTGATCGACTAGATGTTTGAGAATTTAAAATTGTAAAAATAAAAACTTCGTATATGATAGAATAAAACTTTCTATACAGTCACATTGACAACATGTAGGGGATAGTTGCCTTGATTGGACCATCGCCTTGGATGGACCACCACCTTTCATTGCCAAAGGAAAAAACTTAGATTTCTTCTAATCATAAAGTGATAATGTTCATTAATGTGACATTATCGCTGTATGATTGGAAGAAATCTAAGTTTTTTCCTTTGGCAATGAAAGGTGGTGGTCCATCCAAGGCGATGGTCCGAACAAGGCAACTCTCCCCTACACAAAGAGAATAGGGTTAATTTTAAGCTAACACAAGGTCCTAACAGTTTCAATTACAATGAGAATAATAGCTGCATTCATTCTATGGCATCCTGCCCAAACCATGCCAGATACAACGTCTATAAATTCGAAAATTTTTTCTCGTGATATATGTGAGTTGAGGAAAATTTACAATCAGCAGTAGTGCCTTTTTGAACCCTTCGACAGCCGCGTGGGGTGTATTTTACACCCCAGACACTTTCTTGTGATTACTGCAGTGTTGTAAAATTGAATTGAAATGCTGCCATCTTCAGTACTTTTCCTTAAAAAACTCTTATAAAACAATCCCACCACTTGACATGTATGCCCATGTTTTTGTGATTAGTTATCAAACATCAAAGTGTCGCGATCTTGAGTATCATTTCAATTACTGAATATGAAGTGGTATTTCAATTTTTCTGCGGGTTCTTTCACTTGACTTGACTTTTTTCTTCATGAAATAATAACCTTCCCAGATAGCCACGCTTGTACTTCATATAACTACAACGTGTGATGAACATAATATGAACACAAGCCTGCATGATTTTCTATATCACGTATTGCACACCAAATCTTGTTGTACAATTCAAACGTATATGTGTGACATAAAATTCTGAACTTTCCAATTTGAGCGCAACTCAACCACAAGTTGTTAAAAAATCAGGATTCATCACAGTTTGAACTACATATGTAGTACAAATGCACGTCACATCTGTGTGTTGTCTTGTCGTCAAGATGTGATACAAATGAAGTACAAATTCGACTCTCATCGAATCTGAAGCATGTTTTGATGAATAAATGAAGGATACAACAAATTGCTCTTTGAACTCAATACGTGTGTGGTTTTTTGTGACAATTTGAATGAGATTCTGCTGATTCATACATCTTCTCCACAGGAAAATGTGGAATGGATGTGAGGAAGATAATTCTATCCAGTTTTAAGACATGTGATCATTCAAGAAAAATATTCTGTTTTCAATTTTTTTATTCTCCTATGTATCTGCAGCATGTAAAATATGTGAATTTCCAGTTGAATTTGTTGACACCAGAATAAGTATCAGATGCGATAAATCTGGTGTCTGATACTTCATTTTGCTGCTTTAAACCTTCCTCCCGGAAACCAACTCTTGTGGAACAGAGTTTTGTAACCAGGAGTTCTGGAGACGTTCTATTATTTTAAAACGTACCAAAATGAAGTTTTTTGTGTTAATTTATTACATCAGTTCATTTCCAATTGATAGGGGTTGGAAATTTTATGAAAAAATGTATACTGCTATTTAAAATATGTACGTACGTGTAAAATACGTTAGGATAGTGAGAAAAAGTGAGAATACCGTGGGGTGTAATTTTGAATGAAACTGCTTCTATGATTCGTTGAAGTTCACACACATTGGTTCATAAAATCAAGTGATATGTTTGAGACAATGAAAGGTGGCGTAGTTGAGTTTACAATTTCCAAGTCATTTCAACTAAAAATTCGTTGATTCATTTATAAATTCTTCAGCTACGCGTGGTGGTTAATGGCACTTTCATTTTTCTCTCAGTGTACAAACATAAGCGTAAGCGGAATGCGCGAAAACAATATATCATAGGTTCTGCGGATTGTGCTCACCCCAGATAGCATCGGGAGGTTTTCTGAACATCTACAAAACGTATTCGCTCACACAGAGAACGTTCAAATGAGATGTCAGGATGTTCTAAGGACGTCGTATGTATGTCCCAAGGACATACGAATGTTCCGTAAAGTTCTATTGATTTTCACCAAGCGACGTTTTGGGAACGTGTTCAATAATTAAAGATGTCAATGACGTTCTGCGATGTTACGCATATATTTGTAAAGGTTAGTTTTCATGAAAGTGCGTATAGGAAACATGATAAGAACGTTCTGTGTTAGATGAAAAAAACATACCAGAAACGTATTGGGATGCATTGAAAATGAAGGTTCTCTGAACATATCGAAACCTACTCCCTGGAGACCAAGACGCGCAGAACTGAGGTTATGTTGCTAAAACGTCCGAAACACTTTCGATGTTATCTGGGACGCTTGAGCTCATGCTCATTCCTTCTCAAGGAGTAAACACAAGAGTGAATTGAAACGGAATAAGCTTACACCGAGAAAAATAATTCATTCGACCGAATGAACTGAAGTGAGGTGTGAAAATTAGTTCCGAGTAATAAAAGAATAGAAACCGGTAATAAAAGCTGTAGTAAACGCAACTTCAAATTAGTCTCAACAACTGAAGTCAGAGAAATTCAATTCGAATGTAGTTGGGCCAACGCCCATTTTAGTTATCCAAATATCAACAACTGTATCTAGTTGCTGGAGTGAGGGTAACTAATTATTTTTTTCGGTGTAACCCTGGTAAAAAAAACTTCGAATGTGGATCCAAAACAAACGCGGATGAAACTTTCCAGCGTTTTATCCGGTCGTATCCGCGCACCAATATGGGTTTTGCGGTGATTCTTTATTCGGTTCCATCAGGATCCTATCCGGGTTTTACAACTGTATATTTTCAGGAATCCTGCATGAGATTTGAATGAAACTCTTTCGGTTCAATGTTTGGGTTTCATTTGGGATTCCAAGAAATATCCAGACCCAAAACCCGGATAGGATCCGGATGAAACCGGGTAAAGAATCATCACCAAATCCGTATTTACGCCCAGAAACACCCGAATAAAACCCGTGAAAGTTTCATCCGGGTTTGATTCGGATTATCATGTGGGTCCTTATCCGGATTCACATCCGGGTTTTATCCGATTCCCTATCCGGTTTATTTTACCAAGGAAGAGTATTCATGAGCACAATGCGTAGAACCTATCATGTTTTCTGCACGCATTTCGCGGATGCTTGCGGCTGATGCGGACTGAGCGCTATGAAGCATTCAGATTTTCGAAAAAATGAAAGTGGAATATTAAAATCATAAAAATGCAAGTGGAGCAAGTATCATTTCAAATATTGGATGGCGGTTTCATGGTGAACGATGTCAAATCATGAAATTGCGAGTGAAATGAACGCCATGAAGTATCGAGATTGAGAAAGTACCAGCGAAGCATGCTCCTTCTACATTATAGAGATGGAAGCATGAAGAACTATTTAAAATATCGAAAATCGAGCGAATTGTGCAATATTCAATGAATTTACCACACCGAATACCGTAGCGAACACCACCTCCGTGGTGAAAATCTGGATATAAATGAGGATAATATCTGTGCTTATACGCCCCAGCATGCATATACCATGGGGCCCACCCTGGCCCAGCATGGGCCCCATCCTGCCAATATGGGCCCAAGACTGGGCCAGAGCGGGGCAAGAGTAGACCAGAGTTCATACACGCTGGGGGTATTGTATACAGGCAAAGATTTTCGGATTGAAGTGAAGAAATTGACATATAGAGGTGATGTAGGTTTATGCAGGTTTTATCCAGGAAGCATTTCCAAGCATGGGTTTTTTATGCACATTATCGTTATTCATTTTCTCAAATCAACTTCTTGGAACTGACAACATCTCTTGACAAATGTGCTGGAAGATTTTTAATCTTTAACACCTGGGTATCGTGTTATTCGATTACTGATTCGTTTCAACACAGGAGAAAGAAGATGGAGAAATGTACCTTGTAGGATGACAATGCGTCGCTTTGAGTCTTTGAATGGAAATTTTCACAAAATATATTGTCGAATAATTTACTCTATAAGAGGAGAATCTATTGTTGTCTCATAATGTGAATTATTTGACAATATATTTTTAGAAAATTTCGATTCAAAGACTCGAAACGATGCATTGTCATCTTACAAGGTAAATTTGACCATTTCAATTTTTCGTGCATGAACGATTGAAACTTCAGTACCACGTTAACCATAAAAAATTAATTCTTATAACTTGATTGATTCGGATGAAAAATATCGATTCTCTCCCACGCTTGCGAGTCGGCTCGATTGCGAAAGAATCTGAATCAAGTGTACATCTTGAATATTCATTCCTAAGTACTCAGGACCTGACATGACTGGGAACAAGATTATTGACATGAAATTTCATGGAAACCTCCCTATAGATTTCCGCAATTTCTTTAAGGAGCTCCGATCCTCGTCCCCTCCACAATTTGACCTCTTGGTAGGAATAACCCATCCCGAGCAGAAATTCATATTGGGTGTTCGATCAGGACCTGATCTGGAAAGCCTTATTTCAAATCAGGCCCTCATATGGAATGTAATGTACCGTTGTATCAAAGCCCGATGTAACGAACTAAGGTAGGGTATGCCAAATTACGAACCTATCAGGACCAGGTCTGGTTAACCCTAATCAGGCGGACCAAATCGTGGCCTCACCAGGACCAGATCAGATATGCCAAAGAAAGGTGAGCCCAATCACTGCCCGATCGGGCCCATATGGAACATGAGGCTGGCCACACATTTTTTCTGCTCGGGATACAGCACCGGGAGGTCCTATCAATATCCTTGGAACGTCTTCTGAAACATTGGAATGTTCTGAAAATGTTTCGGGACGTTCAGGAAACATCGCATGCATATACCAGGGACGTACGAATGTCTGGTATAGTTTTATTTAGGCTTTCATGGAATGTTTATGAGACATTGAAAATGAGAATTTGTTAATGTTCAAACTTGTGCCAAATCTTTCAATATTCTTCATTTGGAGCCGATGTAAATGAACTGCGGTGGGGCCTCTATCGATAGATTCAATAAATTACATTTGCATCTTGTTAATACATTGTATATAATGAGATTTTCTTTCGCGTCAATTTTGAGGTTATGTGAATCTTAGTATATTGGCTTAATTGTTGATGATTCATATTCTGCCAATAGTTTTGAACTTCTGAAATGAAATCTTCCCAAATATTCAATACAAAACATACTTTTATAGTCGTTTGGTGCTTTCGTCCCTGGTAAAACTATAAATATAAATTTATATAGGTTAGAATGAAATACTTAGTTTTCATATACAGTTTCGAGAACATTCTGGAAACGTACCTTAGCATTTGTGAACAATGTCCCCAAAACGTGTTTCCCAGCACATTGGATGAATGTTCTCAAGATGTTTAGAAAATATACTTTTGGGAACCAACATCTGTGGGACTATGGATACGTTTTTGAAACGTTTTGAGAACTTTCGGTGCTGTTTGGAAGAACTATACTGTGAAGAGTGAAACTTACTTTCATCCTGAATATTAGCTGATTTTGGAATGCAGCCAAAATTAATCCTGTTCCCACTAAAAGTAAGCATCGGAAACAAATGCCGATACAATTGAAGAGACTGTTTTCAAGTAAGATGCAGCCACATTCAATTCGACTTTTCACAGTGCAGGCATTCACACGGAAAAAATCAGTGATCCAAATTTTCGTTTACTACCCTGTAAAAAATAATCGCAATTTCCCTGTGTACATCTACCGGAAAATTCCAATCACTGATTAGAGAATCAATTTCCGGTACATTTATATGAAATTTCTCATACATATACGAGGGCGGATTGATAAGTTTCCGGCCTGACCAAGAGATGGCGCCACTAGGCCTACCTTGAGGTGGCGTTCTATAGTACCATCCTTAGATAGCTTGTAGCTATAGTTTCAGTCCGACGCCATGTTAGTTTAGTTTTGAGAGCACGCTGACCAAGACGCCTCTGTGTCTTTCGTAAAAATGGAAAAGCTGGAAAATCGTGCTGTCATCAAATACTTTTATTTGAAGGGGTTAACGCCGAAGGAAATTAAAGAAGAGATGGACTCAACACTGGGGACATCCTCCCCATCATATTCAACCGTTAAGCAGTGGGTTTCCGAGTTTAAAAAGGGTCGTGTGAGCACCTCTGATGAGCCTCGCTCAGGACGCCCCATTGAGGTCACAACTCCAGATATGATCGAAAAAATCCATCAAATAGTGCTGAAAGATCGCAGATTAAAAGTTCGTGAGATAGCTGAGACCTGTAAGATGTCATATGAACGTGTACAAAATATTTTGCACCAACATTTGTATATGGAAAAGCTCTGTGCAAGATGGGTGCCGCGTTTGCTAACAGTCGACCAAAAATTGATTCGAAAGAACATTTCTACCGCCAATTTGGCGTTGTATAAGCGTAATCCAAGCGAATTTTTGCGTCGATTCGTAACCGTTGACGAAACTTGGGTCCACCACTACACTCCTGAAACCAAAGAACAGTCTAAACAGTGGATTGGACCAGGGGAACCAACTCCAAAGAAGGCAAAATAATTTTTTCGGCGAACAAGGTTATGGCTACTGTTTTTTGGGATGCAAGAGGTATTATATACATTGATTACCTTGGAAAGGGTAAAACTATCACTGGTCAATACTACGCAGACTTATTGCAACGTTTGAGCCACGAAGTGAAAATTAAACGACCTCATCTGGCGAAGAAAAAAATCTTGTTTCATCACGATAACGCACCAGCGCACACGTCAATCGTTGCGAAGGCTAAAATCAACGATCTGAAGTTTGAATTAATGCCGCACCCTCCCTACTCTCCAGACCTAGCCCCGAGTGACTATTATCTGTTTCCTAACCTCAAAAAATGGCTTGGCGGTAAGAGATTTGCGGACAATGAAGAAGTAATCGAAGCTGTAAATGGGTATTTTGAGGAGCTTGACGAATCAGTCTATAGAGATGGCATTACTAGACTAGAACACTGCTATGAGAAATGTATCAGCCTTGGAGGAGATTATGTTGAGAAATAAAAAAAAAAAATTCTTAAAAACGTTGTTTTTCTTGGTCAGGCCGGAAACTTATCAATCCACCCTCGTATATCTGAAAATTCCAAACTTTATGGAATTTTTCCCAACATTTGATAGTAAATTTCCGGACAAGTTGGGAAAATTCCTAACGCATGTATGTGTTAATTACTCCACATGGATATATAGGAATTTTCCGATGAAATTTTTTACAGTGTCGTATATCACTCTTGGACCTCAGATAGCAATTCAACCTTGCTGCAATGTTGTCAAGCAAGTTTGTGACCAGGTTGACATAAGATACGAATTTGGAGCTTCCGAAGTGGACCCGCGTTTTTGATCGTTTGGTTGCCGACGTTTCGCCATCATTGCAGGTGGCTTCTTCAGGGCGGTGGACTGAGAGAAAAAGTGGTAAAATTTACATCTTGTGAAGTCAATATTTGGACGATTTCAAAAAATAGTTCGAGCTACCACAATTTCAGTTGATTTCACAGCGTAGAATGTGAGAATTCCATCAACTGTAGTATATCTCACATTCGCTATTGCAAAATCAACTTAGATTGTGGTAGCTCGAACTATTTTTGAAATCGTCCAAACATTGACTTCGCAAGACGTAAACTTTACAACTTCTCTTTTTTCAGGGTAGATGTTTCAAACTCTGAAGAAAATGAAATATTGAAGCGCGATGAAAGCGTAATCTAAGCGTAACAAAGAGTCATCTAGGCGTCATTTAGGAGGGGATTAGGAGACTTTCACCCTTTCTTTGTTTCAATACCCATTTCCTCCACTTTTGAATTTCCTGCAGAGAACCTCATGAATGACTGAAGTATTTCGACTAGAGTCAATGAATGTTTCTACCCAACGCGCGTAGATGATATTTATATCTATTCCCCCATAAAGCAGCACTTTCTATTTCACCATGAGAATTGAATTATTGGAGTTCTCAGCACTGCTGAGATTCTCGCTCTCCATATCCGAATCAGCGAAAAGTATTGAGAATCAGTGAATTTTTCCTTAGGAACAGTTTTGAGTTTTCCACAAATTCGACCGGTGGGCAATGGAAAATTTCGTTGAGATGTGTAATTTTCTTTTCGAAATCAATCATTGAAAATCCCGCCGAAGAAAAATCATGATATTCAAGTTAAAGATATCTAATCCCTCAGATCATTCTATGCTCGGATGGCCGTTTTCTGGGAGATTCACGCCCCCAATGAACATCTCATCACGTACCTGTTACATTGGAGATATTGTCCTCTCAAATTTTTCTCAAGATGAAAAGAAATTCAAAAGAAAACTCTTTTGAACGTCTTCCAAGAAGCATCCCACAATGCATTATTTATTATCATAAATTTCATTGGAAATTTCGTCATGATATGATCATTCGAAAAACTGTCATCCGAAACAAGAGAAGATACCATACCAAAAATCCAAGAATCCCAATCAAGGTGTTTTTCACTCCAAATCACAATAACGGCCATCCCAGAATAATTCCGATAAAACAAGTCTTTCAAAGTCAAATCAGGTTTCCGAAACGAGCATAACGTGAGTAGCTTCTCTCATACATGAACGATGAATCACGCTATATACTATTTATTTTATATTCCATACATCTTGTCTTCCAAGAAATTTTACCTTCGACACACATCAAAAAGATGAACAAATCGATGCATAATTAAAGACGAACCGTGAAAAAGTGATGCACGATAGAGATAAAGGGAAACAAAACATCCTAAAGTCTCTACTTCGATCCTTACACACTTCACTTCTGAATATTTGATGCACGAGAAACGAACCGAGATCAATATTTTCATCCGAGATGAATGATGGATAATCGTAGCTTGTATCAGTCATATTCGAATTAACCGCTAATTGCGATGTCGGAATGTCATTAAAATTATTACAGGTGGGCTTGGGAAGTGATTATAACGGCAAGTCGCTCGGTACAAAACCGATACTATAACTTGATTATAAGATTAACGATGAGAGGAAATGTGCAACCGTCAACTCTGCTCATGTTCTTGATCGATCACATTTTACACGACAGATCCAAACTTTGCGTAAAGTTGAAATCCTATTTTCCTTCGCTCGCTTCCCGATGATCATGAGCTTAAGATCGTCAAGAACGGTCCAAACGAACTTTCTTGTCCTTATATTTTCCATTATCATCCTCTCTCTTTTCTTTCGTTTTTCTCTTTCTCATAAATTTTTTATCATTCTGTATTGAGTAGACCGTATACGTGTATATGTGTTATGATTGGAAAATATTTGGAGGCCGCACTTTGGGGATGGAAGAATGAGACAAGGGAATTGGTTCAGTTTTCCAGAAAGGTAGATAAAAAGGATATTACAAAACGTTCCATCGTAACAATCGTTTTATTATTTCCTTTCTTTTTCGTATTTCTTCTTCTTCTTCGTTTTTTCCCTCTTTTTCACTTCCCCGTCATTCTTAGTGTCTCCGTTTTGCGTTCATGTGGCTTTTTTCATTTGTTTTCCTGCTTTTTTTCTCTCCTTTGTTCTCATTTTCTCGTGGAATTTCGTTGCGAAATGAAACGAGGTTAGTTCTACAAAATATTTGTAATTATCGTGAATCTGATGTTATCGAAAGTTACATACAAAGTGGAAGTAGAAAATAGCTTGGTCTTTGATTTGTGAGTTGATCAAACTGCATTTCAAGAGCTGGATATTTTTCTGTTTCACATTTTTCTTTGTTCAACGGTTTTTACGGTTTCTATGCGACATAAAAGTGCAACCACAAGAAGGAAAGTGACATGGCTAGAGATGCAAATATTTTCTTTTGATTTTTTATTCTTGCCCTTTGGGTTGATATCTTTTACAACCCCTTAGCGCTACGTTCTTTCATTACAAATTATGGCGACCCTGATGAAAATGAAAACTGAAATGAAGCGCAGACGGAAAGTATGGTGAAGCGTAACAGAAACGTGAATGAAAAGTGAACGAAGAGTAAATGGAACGGTTTCGAAGAGTGCTTGAAGCGAAGTTTGGAACAAAAAAAGCGTATAAGAATCAACGCTCCATGAAGAGTATGAACAATATAAGAGGATAAAAATTTTAACCACTTGGTGAGATTCGAACCCATGATTTTCATCCTTGCAATCCAGCGTCTTACCTATTCAGCGGTAGAATGCTATGATTCCTGACAGTTTAAAACCGATACTCAAAGTCAGTATGAAATGATTCGCATTACCTTTCATGGAACGTAACAGTACTCTTCCCAAAACGGCATTGAACGTTTATAAAGCGTATTGATAACATATAATTTCAGTACTCTACAACAAGCAATTATTATACGCTTCGGCAAGAGAAGATTGGAACTTCTTCACGTTTCTTCTCAGCTTCCGATGCGCTTACTACGGGCGTATATTTTCACCAGGGGATGCTGTAGTGTTTTGACGTTACCTGGAGTGGAAGTACAAAGACAATTCGAGTAAACTTCCGTTTGTTGCTGGTTTACCATTAAGATTTCCTGTTTCCAGGAGATCAAAACTGAAATTGGTAGACTTGAACTTTTCCTTTCATGTTTTCTTACAAACTGTGCCAGAAAATCCAGCAGTGGCGTGGTTTAATCTCAGACTCCCTCGCTCCGTGATCATCAATACATTTCCTCGTGCATCGGGTATAGCTTTCCTTCGAATATTCTTCCAGAGAGAACTTGTTCTTGTCTGTGTTGAAAACAACCAGGCTTTATTAGCGAACCAACAGGAAAACTGGAAAAAAGATATACTATCATCCTTGGGGAAATTATCGTAGTGTATCTTGCGTAGTTGTAAGAGTCCTACTGTGGAGAATTATTCGTGTTTCTCAATCATCATCATTTCGAAACTAAATAGCGAGTGTAGGCGTCAAGTTACTCGAGAAGAAAGCAGTATCATACTTGTTCATGGCTTCCATATGATTGATAATTCTTCATCTCTCGCGCTTATGATCAAACGCGATTCATTATCTTCGAAGATGAAGAAACTCTGAAAATTTTTCGTTCCATGACTCAAATCCTGTTGAAATCCCTCATCTCTCCTCTTTTGATCATCAAATGATGTATTCTACGCTATAGAACACCTTATACCAATAAATTTGATTGTGCTGAATACTCTCATGCATTGATCATACATTTTGTGAACCGTGAAAATTGATGTTTCAATACTAAAACCTAATTAATGAGCTTACCGAAACAAGGTCATCGCTACTGATTGGTTGTATAAAATATTAATAGATTGTAAGTACGTAATATGATTGAAGCAGTACTAAACTCAATTACCTGCACATCAATTGTAATTTATATTATGGAATAAGTGTGTACAGTTCATCCAATATATTCATCCATACAAATCGCTCTTGAGATTTCTCGTATAATATCAAATTATTTACTGTAGACCAAAATAACATGACATGGGATGACAGAAAACCATGAACTCTTCCATTCAATCATCCATGAAATTCATTGAAATTCAACTAAGTGTTGCACACTGTGGGATTTCATCTGTATTATCATTTGCCAAAATCCCCGCAATTACATCAGCGTTAGTATTGTTATAGAATCGTTTTTCATGTAACCTATGCAGCTGCTGATTCATAATGACATGATGTCAGTTCATTAAATCGATTCCTGCATTTCTTTACTTCCGATTCATAGGTTCTGTTAATAATTGTGTATCGATCGATACTTTCATGTTGACATTGCTCCGAACATTTTCGACTGGTTGATCACTGATATTTTGAAGAACTTGAATCATTTTATATGCACGTTATCGCAGATATTTTAAACAATCATTTGAAGTCTTGGTTTCTGAAGGACATCAACCAACTCTATTTTGAACCTCAGAAATCGGGGCGTAGAAAATTAGTGAAAAATTAACAGATGTGAGAAAAGGCTGATATACATTTTTCACATGTTTCCCTGCTGAGGCTAAAATAATTGCATCTATATAGCTGTTTCGTATGGATAACATCCGAAGAATAGCTGATTTATGAAGCTACATTTCCAGCTATCCAAATATAAGCGAATTATTCTTTTGCATGTGTTTCTACAAAAAAATTCGGGTATTCTCTGTTCGACAAGCCTCAATTTGCTTTGATCTGTGCTTGAGAGAAGGAAAAAGAAAGCGGGAAAGCGTTCAGTGCATTCTCGCAACATTGAAAAATAAAAGAAGAAATCAATAGTTAACGTGGAACACGGGTTGGAAGAATGAATTCGAAGAAAGAACCTACACTGATAACACAAAGAACATGAACTGCCGAGTCAAGCGAAGCAAGAACCGCGTGCGTGCGTGTATTGATCTTCGAACAGAAACTATGGAGTGGAGCGCAAAAAGGAAAGGAAAGAGAAAGAAGAGAAGTGCCGCGAGGATGTATGTCTGACGGAAAAAACACAGAATAGGGTGGGTCAAGTAACTGGTTTACAGTTCACGGTTGGGACAGGGTCATATTACATCATCATTTGCATAAAATGAGAAGGATGTATTTAATGGTGTGTCGTCGAAAAAACCTCCTACCGTGTACAGCATTGGGAAGGAAAATGAAATCAAGGTATTGATCAGCTTCTGTCTGATTTCAGTTTATTCACCCTCGAGATCGAATTTTCCCCCGAGAAATCGATAGATGTCCTTCTACGTTATTATAGGTATGGATATATATGTGTAATAGCACAGCATATTAGAGAAACAAGTGTACAACACGCGCGTGTCTCCTCGCGGCTGACGTCGCGAGCGTCATGTGTCACGTCGCGTTTCACGCTCGACGCTGTGGCCGTTCATCCGTGACGAGATTCCGACGAGCATCTGGAAGCCGCTACGCTTTTTCCCTCCTTCATTCCCTTACTTCTTCTCATCATACACCCTTCACTCTATCGAGAGATTTATCTTTGCGGTATCGTAATGACGCGCATCGCAACGAGTTATACGGTGCATGACTGTCACGTCGAATAATACACGACAGACTCCCGGAGTTTCTGCGGGGAGGTTGTTGACGTGATCAAGATTTGCTACCACCCTCTATATTACGTCTTCTTCTTCTTCTTTTCCTGGTCTCTTCTTACTTTATCTTCAGTTTCTTCTAGTCTCAATTTCTCCATGTTTCGAATAGTAACAGTTCAAATCGATGGTTTTCCGGTAGTTTTATCGTTTGTGATATAATATTTTCATTGTACGACGGACGGAGTTCATGATAAGTATTTACAAATCTATTTCATTGGATGGAAAAAAAAACTATGGAACTCGTGGTTCATTAATATGAACTGTATTTAAAATTCAAGTAACGTATAAAATATCGTGAAAATGCATTCATGTAAGGATGGAATTACAATTAACGATCGTATTGCATGTGAAATCTACGTTGTGGGGACTGTTCTGTACTGAGTGAGTAAAATCATCTATGTTGTTCTCGATTCAGATTTACATTGAGAAGAACAAGATTGATGATTCGCCAAGTATGCACATAGGGTCATAAATTACTTTCTATGGGGCCGTGTATCAGTAGTATTCTCACTTGGTAATCAGACTTATTAATGTGAATCAAGATTAAGTATCATTATATCTCTTCATTTGCTGAAATTCGATGCATTTCAACGAGAATTGCTCTGGTGCGTAGACCAGCTTGAGCAAGTTTGATTTGGAGAGAATATTAGGGGTGAATGTTACAACAGTATTTACAACAAGAAAGTTATTTCTTCGTATTACTTGTTTAATTTCAAAAGCCTTTCCTTTTGTTCCTTGTGAGACGTGGTACTCGTGAATTTGAAAATAATGAAGATTTCACATTCATTAAGTTCCTGTTCTTCCATCAGGCGAGTGCGAAATATTTCGAAAAATTTTAATAAAAGTACCAAGTGAATGAAGACAAAAATATAAACAACAAATATTTATTTGAATATTTCTCTGCAGTAATAGTTGTAACTCAAGAATTCTCTAGGTTACAATGAAGTTCCACCAGACCTTCCAAATTCCTAACAAGAACTTGGTGAAGCCTGTCCAGGCCTACATAATGACTAGTCAGATTTCTAAACTGAGGAAAAGTATGAATATTTGGATTGAAAGTTAAATATTCATTTGAATGTGTTCCATTCACTTTTTGTGTCTTGAATTTTTTTGTGAATAAAATTACAATTATTGAGAGCTTATTGTACCTTATCGTAATATTCAAATCATTTTGAGAAGAACTTATTTTGAAATTGATAACTAATTATATTCACAAGCATGGTAGCCCCGTTTACCTCTTAACGCACTTAACGAGACACAAACTCAAACAGAGAATGAGCGGTTTTTGATCATAATTCATTAAAGATTCAGCAAAGAATCTTGGGTTCAAATATGGCACCCCTTTGAATTCATATGCAAACATATGTGAAGGAGAGATAAGCTGCGAACTCCGGGGGAAGACCTTGTATACTGTTACGTATTTCAAAGGTTTATGGATATCATGATATTTTTGTCACTTTGGAGTTTTTGAATTGGTAATTTAATCTTTATTGAATCTAGGTTATTAGGCGAAATCTATTCTTTGTAGGACGAAACGAGGGTCAATCTCGGCATAATACATGGAAAAAAAGAAATACTTGCAGCAAGTACTTGAATACTTGATTTTCGACCATCTACTCAAGCACCCATGTGGAAATAGCCAGAGTTGACAAATGGCGCAATACTGGCAAAGTTGTATTTGCCAGACTTCGGCAGAAACAACTGTGCCCATTCAGAATTATTACCAGTTTCCCAAATGGCGCCAAATGTTCAACGGATTTCAGACGGTACTGGCTTACGTGATCAGACGGTCTTGGGCAAGTATCGAATTAATACTGTTCGGAGAATACCCAGACCGTACAGAAACGGAACCGCTTCAGTATCGGATCAGAGTTGGTTGGATGGTGAAATGTGAAAAAAAGACGATACGACACCAATATCGATGCAACGTTGTTCTAATACGGAATACATAGTGGATAGGGATTCCACTGATCTTTCCAATGACACGGTTACTTTGATGAGACAAAACTGCGCCAGTATTGAGTCAGAGTGAGTATTGGCATTCAATATGTTCGATAGATGACAATGTGCCAGTATGGATAAGACTCTGGCTGACTATGGAATCGGTAGTCAACCGACGTTAGAATCACGATCTGGGCAATTTAGCTGTTGCAGTGAGCCGAAGTCTTTCCAGCATTAGGCCAGAGTTGGTATGATCATGCAATATGTTCGAGAGACAACAATGTGCCAACATTGATAGGACTTCATTCCACTACGAAATCCATGGTGAATTGTATGATTTCAACAGTTGCATAACAATAAATGGCAATTTAAGTGATTCGTCGTCAACTCGGAGATTGGCTGATGTGATAAAGTCTAAGTTTCTCATTCACAGGACCGGAGTTCAATCCTCACTCAGTGAGCTTTCAAGAAATCACTTCAAAAGTGCCTTTCTCCGATGACGATAATGAGAACAATGAATCATTCAGATTCTTACCAGTCGTACCGGTATGAAATAAGCGTTTTTTTGTGAAAATGAAACACTAATTGCGAATGGGAAAGTGAAGAAAATTTATCCAAAGTATTGAGCATTGCTTTCTACACATTTTGACCACCTTTCTGGCAATTTGTGGATACCACGCCAATAGAAATGTTCGTCTTTTGAAGCAAACCAATCAGACACCCAATTTTCGACTTCTTCGTAGGAGTCGAAGTGCTGCTCAGCCAATGCGTGTCCCATCGATGAAAACAAATGGCAGTCGGAAGGTGCCAAGTTTGGTGAATACGGCGGAAGGGCTAGTAGCTCCCAGCCAAGTGCTTTGATTGTATCCTGAACCGGTTTCGCTTCGTGTGCAGGTGCATTGTCGTGTAATAAAATTACTTTGCCATGTCTTCTGGCCCATTCTGGTCGTTTTTCGATCAATGAATGATCAAATTGAATTTGAATTGGTTCAAATTGAGCATTTGTTGTCTGGAGCGATCAGTATTAACAGTTTCACCAGGTTTTATAAACACATGATACAGCACACCTTTTCGGTCCCACCAAACACAGAGCATTGCCTTCTTGGCGAATCGATCTGGTTTTGCAGTCGATATTGATGGTTGTCCCGGATTAACCCATGATTTTCTCCGTTCAGGATTCTTCAAATAAATCCATTTTTTCATCGCCAGTAACAATTCGATGCGAAACTGATTTTCTTCCGTGTCTTTGAAGCAAAATGTCACAAGTGTTTTTTCGGTTCTTCATCTGGCTTTCATTCAATTCATGTAGCACCCATTTTCCACACTTTTGGATCTCTCCCGTAGCTTTCAAACGGTCAGAAATTGTTTGTTGTGCAACATTTAACATTGCTACCATTTGCTGTTGACTCAAAGTATCATCTTCATCCAATAGTGCTTGCGTTTCGGCGTCTTCAAACTTTTCTGGTGGTCTTCCACGTTCCTCATTTCTCACATCAAGATCATTATCTCTGGGCCGTTGGAACCATCTTTTGCATGCTGCTCCTGATAGAGCATGATCACCATATGCCTCGACAAGCATTCGATGCGACTCTGCAGCACTTTTCTTCAAATGGGAACAAAAAATCAATGCTTTCTGCAAATCATCACTTTCTGATACAAAATTCGACATTTTCAACACGATGGAAAAATATGGTGTTGTTTGTTCAATGACTTGACGTTTATTAGGTATGTTTGACAGATGTCGTACCAACCGAACAGAACAAAAATTGAGGCTCGTTCACAACAAATGTTTCCTATTTACACATTTGTATGTATCTTAACGATCACTTCATACCAGTACACCTGGTAAAGTTCAAATGCAATGTGTTTTCTTTTCCATTTTACTTGAAATATGATCACTCCTGGTACCTAAGGTCACCGCTACTGTGCCAGTACTGGGTTGAGTTTAAATTTCCACATAGGATGACATCATCTGGACTCCTTGTCGTTTCTCATCCAGCTCTGGCAAAACAACTAGTCCTGTTGCAATGCCAGAGTTTCACCATAGCAGGCTCACATCAAATATTGATACCGCCGTAGTGGTGAACGTTATACTGGCCCTTATGTGAAATGGTGTTATCATTTCAACTCTTCTGCCAGTACCGGCAATCCAACTAGGTCTATAATGTTCGCTCTAGATTTTCCAGTACTGGCACCTTCGGCAACAGTAGAGAGCCAATAGCGGCCCGTGTTTTCATTTCTACATGGGTAGTTAGTTCCAACTACTGCAGCTATTCAGTAGTTAGGACAAGTAATACCTCAGCTGCCTCGACTACCTCAACAGATGCGCTGACTAAGGCTGATGTCGAGGCAGCTAACGTGTTACTTGTTCCGACTACTATGTTGCTGCAGCAACTACTTAAGTAGACGGTCGAAAATCGACCATTCAAGTAGTTACTGCAACTATTCCTCTTCTTTCCGTGTATAGTAAAGACTATATATGATGTAAATAATGCAACAACTCACAATGTTTGAAGATTCGAAGAATGGATACAAAAAGATCATTGAAGGAATCAAATGATTTGATGGAATTGTTTTAAGAATACCCGGTCCCACCAAAAAAACTCTCTCTGACTGCTCTGAGGACCAATGAGGTTAATGACTCCAAATTCCTGAGCCATCCAATCTTATTGCGTTAGGTTTTACCAATCATCCCAAACTGTCAAAAATTGGGAATGTTTGCGTCTTGTCACTGGCAAATTTCAGTAAATTTCCTAGAATTTTACGAATTTCGTACTGCCATTTCGAAATTCCAGTGAATGTGCTGGGATATTTTAAAAAATGTACTGAATTTTTCAATCCAATGCACTCGGTGATGACTTCCAGGACACTATATCTTCAGTGAATCATTCTTTCAATCAACATCAGGACGAAGCGTTGGTTAATGCTTGGCGAATAATTTGGACCAGGCTTGAAGAAAACATTGGCCCAAGCTTGTCCTGATTTTATCATCCCCAAGCCTAGGACAAGTTTGTTGAATTTTTCAAGACAAGTCACCGACAGGTCTTGTACCAGGCTTCGTCCATGATTGGGAGATTAGCCCATACACTCATGGGATGGAATAAAAATTTGTTAACTGTGTTATTTTCATACCATCCATTGGAGAAAGAATTTTTTTTTCAACGGAAATAGAGAAATTTTTCATCATTTTGGAGAATTATTCTGCCTTTTGGGTGTTAAATTCTTCAAAAAGTGGGAGAAAGTCCACTGAATCATCATGAAAAGTTTTCTATTCTAGATAGAACTTCGTTGCCACCATTATCGGTTGAATATTTCACAATTATTTTCTACAATGTATACATTGAATAAGCAAATATACATTCGATCGATTTGCACAGTTGGAGAATATTCAATGGGATGTAGTGTGAGAGAATTAAACAGGAATCCCTCAGAATTTTACAGAAAAAACGAAGATGAATGAAGTCTTGTCTTTAGATAAAATCTATGAAATTCGTATTGCATTCGAATGGGAGATAATTAATTTCAAAGTCCATTCAAGTGGAATAAATTCAGCGATACTTATTCTGAAAATGAAATATTCCTGCACCTCCGATAGATCCCCTTTTATTCCTGTTCCGTTGATGTTCTAGCAAATCCGTGATAAACGCGAGAATCTGGCATGAAAAGAAAAGGGATGAAAACCATACAAGGGACTGTACTTACGTTATAACGACATACTGTGTCGTTATCGGCGTCAGATCATAATAATCTACAGCGTTACCACCGTTGGGACCACGGCACAGACAAACTGCTTACCAATCCACAGGACATGTGTGTAAAAGACGATGATAGAAGTAATACCGTTGGGAGTTCGTACGGTGAAGTGAGAATTGGAGATAACATCATTCATGTTTGATGATGACGCGTGGTGCTTATGCGTGCGTGTATCTTCGATTTACTCGATTCTGCCCTAAGATTTCCGTGCTTTTGTTCCACTCATACTAAAAATAATGTAACGTCGCAATGTTATCAACGTGAATTCATCTGCCGGGCTGAGTACTTCAGCTTGTTATTTTGTAAGACAATATGAATTGATTAAAATCACAGCATACAAGTTGAATTGATAGATCTTACTGAGAAATTGTACACACGGAATAGTTTGAGGAAAGATCTATAGCAGCTATCATGGTTAACCATGATATAAATGGCTCCTGGGCTCTTTTGACGACAGTTTCATGTGTTTGCGATTTCGGTACACAGTCTAGCCATCAGCCATGGATCAAAATTTATTGCTTACAGGACAATATTTTTTCCATCTAGCAGCGTTGGAATCCTTCTCCCGTACGCGTCATTTGTATCGTTTCAAATTCGCGAGCAATATTTTCCTTATTGTAAATATTTCGAGGACGCTTCACTGCAGTCAATGTATAATTCAAAGTATGTGAAACTGATACAATTATTAGGGAAGTCCTTGATCCCGCATTGAATTGTTCTTCCCTGTTGTGATTATTTCTGAGTTCTCTTTTGTTTTCTTTAGACGGGTCACTAAGAGATGTTTTATGTCGGTGAGTTATATCAAAGCTATTTCCACGTAGCACGTAGGGCGATTCAGCTGGTTAAGACGAGTTGGAAAATTGCTCGTTCTCAACGACAATCATACCGGTGAAAGGTGATTCGTTTGCTCCCACGTTGAGAGCAAAAGTAGTACTCACGACATGAAGCAAAACTATATACAGAGGTATAGGTATACGCATACACATCTACACCGAAGTATCCTAGATTCACGAGGTTCAATTCCATGGTGTACAAGGAAACCATCGGCATCTTATTCTTGGGCATAAACATAAACAACGTCGAACGATAAAAGTTGTATCCATTTTATGAGAGTCGAAGGAGGAGGGAATGGCATAGATTGAAAGAAGCACTGAGAAATTGAATACCCATATCTCATTAAATTAGTTGTTTCGATTTCATGAGATTGGTGTGTATTTGAATTTGACAATTAACGTTAACGAAGTTGGGGTGAAATTGAATTTCACATTATACTTCCATCGATGAGTATTGAGACTTTAGGCTTTCAAACTTCTAAATATTCAACTATCCTTGTACTACTGTGGCTCAGTATTTCTCCTCTTCTTATCTCTCTTCACAAGTGAAAAATATATTTCAAGTAGGAGAGTATGTGTAAGAAAGAACAAGAAAGGAAAGAAAGGTTCCTACTTCGAGGGCTTGACCAAAGTATAATTCATTGCACACACTAGTTACAATCCATTAGTCACTCCTTTTTCCATCTAAAACCAACCCTGTTCTCCTTCCACTCGTCTGTTTTACCTCAATAACACACCCAAAGTATACTCAGTTGAACCTTATGCCTCATTTGTTATTCAGCAAATGGAAAATCAACCTCTTCTATTCAAAAGCTCTTCAAACTGATATCCTTCTCCCCCTTTTCATAATAACACATATGATTTACATAAAAAGATTCCATATACATATCCTCTAAAAATTCTCAAGATAAAAATATATTAATAGTAGCAAAGTTGAAAGCATTTTTCATGAAACAACTAAATGATGATGTAAGATAATCCATTATTCCACCACGAAATTGTACAAATTCACGTAATAGAAGAATTTCAAGACCAAAGACTTTCCTCGAAGATCAAAAGTAGCTTCCCTATTCTTTCTCTTTGTCTCAATAACCATAGAAGTGCTAATGTAATGAAGAACCAGCGAGACCGTTCCGGTATCTATCTCTTCAAACGTATTATTTGGAGAAGAAAGAATACGCATATGCCTGCTCTTTACGATTCATTTCCACAACAGAGCATGCTCGACGCACAAAGTAACGAGTTCAACGGGTAGCCGGAAAGCTTCCATCCAAGATTACTTTCGGATTTTTAACTTTGATATACCGAATGCTATGAAGTGAATTGAAAACAAAATGTCACAATAGTTTTATATTTGATACGACGACGAGGAACGTGAATGACCCTTCTAAATATGCCCGTTGCAGAATAAGTCGTTTCTCATATTTCTCTACGATACAACAGATGCGAGTAATTTCCACACTTTGTTGGGAATATTTTTCAATATACCTGACGATGTAGAGAATGAATGCAGATATTCTGTTTGAAAGACGTTTGAATGATGAATGTAATAAATACACAGAGATGAGGAAAAATGCGAAAACGAAATACACCCTTGGGACAAAAAGTGTTGCCCTAAAACAGACCAATGAGCCATTTTTGTTTGATACAGGACGTACGCGTGTGCGTGTACACACGTACATATATATTCATATCAGGGAATTTCAACGGAAGGAGGGATGAAAGAGAACAGAGCCGCATCACTCTTGTGTGCGTAAAAGCATACACAGCAATGCATCATACGTTACATATTGGTTTTAGGTGAAAGAACACCTATATTCCAACGCATGTTCGTACATTGTCGAGGTGGGAAGCAGTAGGGAAATGGGGAAAATAAAATGCCGGCGATTCATCGTTCCATGTTGTCGTATACCATTTGTGCAATATCCCCTTCCCATCTTTACTGTGCTATATTTGCATTATTTTATCTGAATTATTTCTCAAAGGAATACCGATAATTCAGTGGGATACAAATTACTTCCCCGTGAGGAAATTCTCGGGAGTATGTCGGTTGTTGTTTCGATACAGAGTAGCAACAAACATCGAGATGGAAACCCAAATGGCTGGCAGGTTTCAATGAGTGAACTTTCAATGGATTCTCAGAACATCCGTGCAGAAATTGCATCCTTCCTGTCACAATTTTGGATACGCATAATGCAATTTGGCTTCGATTAGAAATAAAAATTTCTCTCCTGACCGGAATGTCACCCTTTTTGCCAAGACACTGCTGAATTCAGAAATCAATTGAAGATCCCAGATTCGTGTGAGCTATGCTTAGAAAAATACCTGCAAATTCGAATCTCAATCGTAATATCGTTGAATCCCTCATGTGCACAAGCATGATGTAGAGCTCCGGATGAGTTCGATTTCTAGTCAGGTTTGTTTTTCAGTTCCGCCCAATTTTGGTGAACTTTTCCAGGTTCTTATGACAATAAATTCCACTGGGGTACAGTTTTATGACTTCAGAAATCCATTGGAGGGAATTTTGATATGAAAGTCTGGCTGAAAATTGAAATTCAAACAGACTATCGTTATAGATTCGAGGGAATGATGATTCGATGCATGGAGTATATTTTCCAGGCATCGTGTTTCAAAAGACTCATTAATTGCTGACTTTGTTAATGTTGCATTGTGAAACAACAGTCCCATAACAGTGCTCGAGCGACGCTCGCGGGAGTAACCGGTAGCTGGATCGGTATACAGACGACGTGAAAGAGTACGCTAGGATAGCAAGAAAGAGAACGCGCACGCGGAGAGGATGAGGTCAAAGAAGGACCCCGCTTTGCATTGTCATGCATTCAGCTCGGCACATAATAACGTCGAGATCCTTTGTCGCTCCTACCACCTCTGTCTTTCGCCTTGTCTCCTCTCGTTCTCGTGTTTCTACCTTGCCCTGATGTACACGAACCGCACGGCAAGCATTGCCGTGCTCATATTTCTGGCATAGAAGAGAGGTCATTCGTGCTATCTCTCTCCTTCCTTTGCTCTTTTATATCCAAGCACTTTTTTCTTTTTCCTACTCAAGAATTTTTTCATACAGGAGAACAAATTTGTGCTCCTTTTTTTTTCTCCTCTCGACAAGCTTATCAACTAGATTTTGTTGAGAAAAATACCCTGGGGTACGAGAAGATCGATATCACATGAGAAGTTTCATGGGAGATCGTGAGGATGCAATGAACTGGGAACGTGTATGCGTATCGGTGGAGAAAAACATACGGCCACCCGATTGACAACACTTAAAAGTGTGGCCGAATTCTCCACTCGACTTAATCGCTTTCAATACATGACTCTGATGCGCAGAGAGAGAGAGAGAGAGAGAAGAGCGTAATGACAGAGACGGCGTTGTAACGTCTCTACGTTCGTACATGATTTCAAACGCCCTTCAGGGTACGAACGAAGCACTTGACGCGGTACATAGATAATAACTGCGTTAATTATACCACAGTCCAACACTGTCCACCACGTTGCCCTTGTACGCCATTGGCAAAAGGGGTTCACATTCGTAGATTGAGTGTCCGAATGATAAAGTGTAACTACAAATTACAGTAGAATTAAAGTTTGGTAATGATCTATGGTCGAGGGGAGTCCAAGTAGAATTTCTGGAGTAATACCGATGCTCTTTCACACCAAACACTGTATTTTTGAGTGATTTGTTTTCCCCTCTGTTGTCAAATCGAACATTTGCATGAGAGTGCTTCGTTAAAGCACGCAGAATTCTTTCATACTAACTTAAACCTTTTAATCTGTTTTGAATTCGTCAACAAGATGGCAGAAAATGCTATCAAAATACTTTGTTCACCAGAGAATAAAAATGTTATCGTGATATTATTTCTAACAGAGAACAGAGACGAAGCTTTTCTGTGGGAAAGAAATGAGGGAACTGTGTTATAATATTTCTTTTAAAATGAAATAAGCAGATTTCATTGTAATATTTTATCAAAGGAGAAACAGGAAGTCTTTATAAGCTCGAAATTGAGATATTTTCATTTTTGAGAGATAATGAGAGACAAGTTCTCATCGTCAATCATTCAAAATATGCACTCTATCCATTGGTATTTTATACAAATCGTTCCTTGAGTTTCGAAGTTTTTTCAGTAAAATTTAAAGAATGTTTGAAAAATTCCATTATAACTTTCTAAGGATTGAATTTGAATCATCGTGATGCTGAAGGTTGAAAATAGTATTCATGTCATGTGTTTCATATATCACTTCTAGGAAATGAATAATGCCCTCAGAACAATGTTCCAAGTGTTGGTGGTGTTCATGATGTTGGGCTTCTCTAATGGACAAAACATCTAATAGCAATTTCAGTATGATAGGAATCAATATGCGTACAAGAACAAACGAACAGATTCAATTACAATTATATATTTCGAATAGGAATACTAATTGATTAATTACAGTAGACTCAACAAACAACGAACAATTTAAACTTGGATTCTGTGAACACACGGAAACTTCTCGTAACAAATTACACATGATTTATGGTTTATTTTTTTTTGGGATGGATCGAGCAAAATTTGGGTTACTTTGAAAATGAAATTCACCTGCACAGCAGTTGGAGAAAAAGCAGTACGAATGATCGATGCGAGTGGATACAATAACCCATTTCGACGTATTGATATACAAAAAGACAATATTTCCTGGGAACGAGGTTCTGTTACACGGGAAAGGTATTTTTTGTGCCACAATTAGTGATAGAAAATGGTTTGCGGTTTTGCTTTTACTCTTCGAAAGTATATAAAACATTAATCAGTTCGAATCACACTCAGTCTTGCGACGTCTTTGTATACAGAATGCCACAGATCGTGCGAAAAGTAATTACGTAAAAGTATACAATAACGTTTCATTTCCGACTAATAATTATTGAGATCTGTTTTTGCATTTGAAAATCTCGAGATCAGTGCGATTCACGTTTTTTAATTCAATATCATTTGTTGAGTTGAAGAAATTCGGCTTTCTAAAATGGAATGAATTTCAGGACATCTATCCGTTTTGAAGCTATAGTGGATTGAGATTGAGGAATTTCACAAGTTGCTATAACTTTAGAAGAAGTAAAACCATGCTGATCAGGTCTGGATTGAGAGGGAAGGACTAGAAAGGGACTGCAGCCCTGAGTCTCGCTCACAGATGGCCTCATTTTAGCCGACTGCATCGATACAGAAGCTCTGGAAGAGTTCCTCGTCTCCCGCTTCTCGTCTCAAGGGGGTCTCACATATTCTCACAACCTCGGTTCTCCAAAATTCCTCATCACAGGTTTTAAGCAGTTTTTATTTCTACTCATTTCATCATGGGAATTTTTAACTTGTCCACTTGTTACTTGATTCTAATGTCAAACTGTGGAGGAAACGTGACTGGTTTGAAATTGAACTCGATTATAATTCTTCGACTATCTTACAACAATGATGAATAATGTTGCTGAAGTTTAAATCGTTCATTTATAGAAACGAAAGCAAAATTCAAACCCACAAAATCAGATCAATGATCGTTATTCAACTTCTCAAACTAACTGTTCGGGACTCAAAATATTGCTCAAAAAAAGAACTGCAAAATTTTGGGTCTTGACAACTCGAGTCTTCCATTATACCATTACAAATTCGATTCAATAAACGGTTCAAATTTCAGCAACATAATGATTATTATCTTGAACGTATCATGAGCTACAATCGTGCACATTGATCTTCAAATTCCATCAGCACCACTGGTATAGGCACATAGTATAACAAGCACGAAGTACAATTTGTATCCAATATCTTACAATTCAACCGCGTCACTTTTACTCTCCAAGTTTCAACAACTTGAAGTGTTGGTGACTTCAGCAACAATCAAAACCTCACTCCTTCATATTACTATAATTCAGATAACACGGAAGCTACAGTCTTCCTTCAAGTGACCAGTCGATAAATCTTGTATAAACTGATCAAATAGTTTTGACTACTAGAAATTCACTCAAAATATATTTGGAGAAAATACTGGTACCTCACCCACTGAAGGAAATGATATCTCACGAGTGTTTCAAAACCTCTGACTTCACAACATCAAACCTCTCGGAAATAACGCCTCAGATAAGCTTCATAAACTGCCAATGTCCGTCCTTTGAGATACTTCGACAAAAGTGTTCTCATCTCTTCTGAAATCTTTCAACTGGAACTACCAAGGAACATCGTTTACAGGATATTTTGAGTCGTTCAGAACAGAAGTGAAGATTTCAGTTCGGGAATAAGAAATTTATGACATGCGTAGTCTTCAAAAACATATGTTGCTCCCAATTATGTCATTTTCACTCTGTTCCCAGCTTTCAATTAATGAAACTAGGAATAAATTTGAAAACAATCTGGATTCACTTTATCAGTTTGCCTCTCACGCGATGAAAAATTATTTCCTCTATTCCAAAGCTTTTTATAATATTCCTGGGTATCCCGAGCTGATTGTCAGATCGTGACGTTGATTACATACAGATTAATTCAGAGTGAAGCATTCATTCTAAGATACGAAATTTAAGCAGGTATTTTCAGGAAAGGATTTTCTATTCATTTTTTAGTAGAAATATTCTGTAACTACTCTCGATTCATTATGATTTTTACTGCCAACGATTCCAACTGCACTCCAACAACTTTTAACATCGCTGATAGTAAAAATCATCAAAAATCAGGAGCAATTATAATACTCAGAATCTTCTAATGTTCTTGACTCACGAATAAAAATAGAACTTGACATAATGAAATTGCTTCGAATGTCGTTTAGAGCATCCTCTCTTAATTTTCCGTCATCTCTTATCAAATACTACACTGTAAAAAATGGGCGGAATTTTCTTCCACATTGTGGGTGAATTCCGTCCCCTCATCATTGGGGAATTGTTTGTCCATCAAAAATGAGGGATTTTTCAACCACATTGAGGAATCATTCTGTTTTTTGGGTGTTGAATCCTCTACACCAAGAGAAAAAGCTAACTCCAAACGCAACCCAATCGAACAAAAAGACATCTTTTAGATATCTCAAAGATATCTCGCAATTTTGAAAGATGTCTTGCAAAAAGGTCTCGAAGATGTCTTTGAAAAATCCAAAAGATGTCTTACGCGACTGATTTCGACAAGTTTGAGATATTCCAAAAAGGTCTTGCGGAAGATATGTTTTAGATGTATTCGATCAAGTCTTAAAAATGTTTTGAAGAATTCATAAAAATATCTTAGAGAGATTTTGAATCGTGCATAAAAAAAACTCTCCCCCTTATTTCTTCTTCTTCCTCCTTTCTTTTCTTTCGATCCTCCTGTCAGTCCTACAAATTTCACTGCATTTCGGATTCTTGGGGCTGCGAGATTCGAACCCGGACATTTCACGACGTACCTACGCCTCAATGACCTGAGCCATATGGACAATTTGATGACGGTGCTCATAATTATCAATATGACATAGTGAGATATAATGTCAGCGGTGTATATTTTCAGAGTAAAAATGATCTTTTGAACCAGGTGTTTATTACATATACAAATATAAGATAAGTTGAGATTGTGCTTAAAACTTGAACAGTTTAATGAATTTGGGGGAATATATTGAAGTACATGATCCATTCTTCCAAAATATACCTTCAAGATATCTTGAAGATGTTCATGTTTATTGGGAAGGGAGCCCTTCACGCTCCTCACGCTGTTGTTATATCGTGTTTTTAACGCATGGCAACCCAACCCATCTCATACCCAAAAAGCATGGGCTCGTGCGTTCAAAGCATGGGCTCATGCATTTAACGCACGTTATAATGAATGCGTTAGAAGCGTGATGTGGTCCCTTGCGTTCGGAGCATGCTTTTTCTCTCGATGTACGAATAGAGGGAAAATTCACCAAGTTATGATGAAAAATTCCCCATCTCTGGAGGAACTTTGATGTCATCATTTTTTGGAGAAAAATTCCATAATCATTTTTTAGAGTATTTTTAGTGGAATTTGACAGGGCATTTGATATCTTCAATACAGCCTGAACAAGTTAAAAATTGTTGAAACCGTTAATAACATTACAAAGGATCACAACGGTTATATAACATATCCTTTGATTGGAATAGAGTCATTCCTAGTCTAATGAGAACGAATTATAGCGCATCAGAATATTCAATCACTCATGTTTTTAATCATCCCGGTGATGTCAAGTATTTGATCAGCTATATTGATCTGCGACATACTCTCCAACGTGTTCTCTAAGATATTATATCCAATATGGTATGAGAAATTTCGAACACTTCGCCCAAGAGAGGAGTGTTAATATCAATATTGAATGTCGATAATTAATGATTGATAGCCTTCCTAGGGATTGTAACTCACATATCTTCTCTTGTATGAACTGAATCATCATGAACAATCTCATGTCTCTCAATAACAGTGCTGAAGTCGATTTACACGCAACAAGATGAATACAAAACATTATTTGTCATAACCTAAGATTGAGATATCGATCATAAATTTTCATTATCATTTGCGATAACTGTTATAATTTATAGAGGACTTTTGATATGTTGAAACATATGTTGTAATTCACACGTGAAACATGCGAGGTAGTGCTCATTGTTCACGTTAAACATCAGAGATCCAATCGATATGATGGAATTCAACGTTAACCGAGGAACAAAATACATTGCGTTCGAAATCAATGTGAACATTTTCTACATGTCGTCAATTTTTATGCATTTCAACTACAATTCCCTGGAACAATTCGATTTCGCAATTTTATTACCAATGAAATGGTACAAGGGACCATTATTGTAAAATAATTATAACGACGTTCTTAGACAGGAAGGGGAAGTTGAAAGAATGTCTTGTATTATCCGTTTGAATAATTGGTCAGTTTTATTTAGTTGGAAACTCCGGTTTGATCGATTATCACGTACGAAAGGATTCGAATGCAAAATTTCAAGAAGCACCCTAGCGCGTTGAATAATAGAAAAGTATATTCAAAGATCTGTATTACTTGTTGAAGATGTCATCATGAATGACATCTTCTATATTTTGTTTTGACACTCCTCTTTTAATACATCGTTGAAGCGAAAAGCACTGAGGCAATCTTGTAACCGTGCATTTCTTCCAACACATTGCACAAACGTGACTCTGATGTGCAACTTAACTTTGCAAAAGGGTTGAGGAATTCAAGAGATAAACAGCATGAATCTCGCTTCAAATATTTCCAGGTAATATAGTGGATGCTCATTGAATAAATTGAATTGAGCAGTAGTGCCTATACTGTTATTGCGTGTTAAGTCATCATTGGTCAGGAGCGTTGGGTATTCGGAATAACGAATGAATAAAAGTATTGAATTTTCAATCAATCAACTTTTTTCTTTATTTTTTAGTTAGAGTTTCCCTATGTTCTACGCCATAATAAAAATTTCCATTCCGGTTTGCCCAGTGGGACTGGTGCAGATGTGTTACGCTTTTGTGCAATATTGCTTCAAGAGTTTTGCGAGCGCATCACTCGCGCAACAGTACCACACAAGAATGCAACATGCGTGCACCCGTCCCGTAATGCACAAAAAGAAATGCCCATGTAGAAATTTCATTAAAAGTGAGATTAAAATTACAGTGTGATTGTCATGTAAAATTTATTACACAGTTCTATTGGATTTACATTGTTATCCAAGTTACTTCTCAGTCACACTACTCGCATTTACTTCGGTAACAACGTCAATATAACATTAGTTCTGATGTAAATTTTACTCCAATCGTCTTTATGTGAGCAGTTATGTGAAATCAACAACAACTAATTCAGAATTTACATGGGACTCTTTCTCGTGTGGGATTGATAGAATTGTCTCGTTCTCCTTGAGGACATCACCAGGGGCTAGCGAGAGTGTAGCCTTTAACGGGAAGCTTGGGAGGACCTAACGAGTGCGAGGTTCTCATTGGGTTTTTTTGAACACTTTAACACGGAGAGCTATGTATGTCATGCTTAAAACTGAAGATTCTTGACATACCGTTTGCCTACTATCCAAAGACAATTCGTAAACCCCCACCCCACTGAATTTACCCTTCTGAATGTACTGGACTTTCTGCTTAATAGTTTGAGGAGACTCATAAGCAGTTCGGACGAGGTCAGTTCCCGATTCATTTGATTTTCGACAATACATTTGACAGCCCAAGCCTGCTTTCACGTCTCTCTTGAGAAAGTTTCTATAAACTCTTGATGAGACGTCAACCTGATTTGTAGACTCTTGGCACACTTCTGGCCAAGCGAGAATTCCTTCTTTTGGAATAACTGATCCTGCTGGAGCAGGTCCCTGAACTGCTTTAGTTGGAATATTCCTCGTCAAACAGTTCCGATATCTTTTCTCCACGAGCCAAGTGCGTGCAAATGTCGGTATACAGATGATGATTTTCGCTCTCGGTACTCCCGCATGTAACCACTCGCTGTAACGAATTAACATCTCATCATCAAATCTTTCAATTTATCGATTGATTGCCTATGATATTGTTGAAAAAATAGTGTACCCTATAACATATTACCGGACAATTGACTTCACAGTCTTGGGTATCATGGGGAACGCACGTAAAGGTGCACCATATCCAAATCGTTTAGGAGAAACGTATGGGTCCATCATATCAAAGGTCAGCAAATGGAATGCATCCACGGAATGTAGGATCTGGCTGATCTCGTAATTCGCTGTGTGGAAAATAAATGAGAAGCATGAGGCTTATTGATTGGCATTCAAGTACTGCAATAACCGAATGTGTTGTTCATGCAGCGGGAGATCATATATGCAATGCTTGCTGAAGATTGAACGGTCACCATTGGTCTGATAATCTTTCCTACCTGGGTGAATGCGCTCATAAGCGTAGCAAGGGTCCGACTAGTGTGAGTGGCAATGACCGCAATCCCAATTTGCGAACGATAAAAGTTTGTTTTGCTCTCAATTCTGGGGCTCCTCAGAGAATTAGTGTGGGTACCCACTGTGGCTTCGCCTATGAATGCGCTCTTAGTACTCATATTAAGGGAATAGTAGCGCTCACCGTCCGAGCACGTTGATTTGAAAAAGACACGTCCATACGATATAGGAAGAGAAAGAGAGAGAGAGAGAGAGATTCGATACCGTCGCTAAAAGACAACCAAAAGGATTGAGATATGTTGGGTGAATTCGATTTTACTCGCGACTAAGACACCCGTATTCGTTCTTATCGAATGGCCTTACTCAACAATTCATGCATGGAGAAAAATTGTATATTTCAAATAACTAAACTCGCTAGGATATTGAGGATATACTTGCTTTTGAGCTCATGTACCCGTGTGGAAATCAATCCTGGAAATCCTAAGGTAGGCCCTGACCTCGCAGGAGTATATCTTAGGCATCCAATACAAGGTTGCCTACCCACGGTTCATGTGGGCCCCAGTTGAGGTTGCCAGTATATTCCTGAAATATTTCAATCCACGTATGCCTACCCATAGCCCATATAGGCCCCGAGCTGCCTACCATTGTTTTGCCTAGATATTTGATACCATTACGGGGCCTAACCGGGTTCCTAGATTGGGAAGCGTAACATTCCAAGTTGGAGCTACTTGTCAAGTAGAGATTATAAACCTGGCCTAGGTCTGAATCCGGGAGGAATTTCCATCCGGGTACCAAGCATTATCTGGAAGAATACCAGGCTTCCTGTGAGTAGAATAATAACAGTTTATCATAGGGAGACTGGTATAGTTTTGAAGGGTACGTTGGTTATATAACCTCAAAATGCGAGTATATCCTGAACGCACTAGCGCGAATCTAATAATTCATGATCGAAAATTTTTCTCTGTGTGGTGCCTATTCACCGGGAGAATTTAATGTATGGATTTGTTTAGATTGACGAAATTTTGTTCGAATCAACTGAACTTCTATTTGAATATGAACCTACTGGAGTTCTAATTGGATCGAATGAACAATTTATTCCACCCAAATAAATTCTTATTCATCTCAAATGAAATTCACTTGAATCAAGTGAAGTTTTATTGGATGTGATCAAGTGTCTAGCAGGTGCATATTCAAGTAAACCGTTTTTCTGGGTGTTTTCGAAATATCACAGACTTCAATTTTCTTACAACCTTTTTCTTGTCTAAATTTTACTAAATGTGATTAGTAGCGTTTATGGACTTTAACTGCAGCTGAAGGATGGGGATACACTTATCTTGGATCTATCTATGCGAATCTATTGGAATTGTTCAAATGTTTAGGATGTTTGTAAGAATATCATAATCAATAACTCACCAACGTCGGTCCTAGGCAATACGCTTACAGTGAAATCTCTGTTAGTGGTGCGAAGCAAATAAGAAAGCTGGCGAATAATTCGTGCGAAAGCGAGACGTTGATCTGCGGATGAGATTATCGTTTCGCCTGAAGAGTAATCTTCCGAGTCATCCCTATCATAAATCCCAGAAACATCTATTATCACTCCAGTATAAATATTAAGAAACCACATCAATCAATGTTCGTTACCGAGATGAAGTGCTCGGAAGACTAACTGATGTCCATTCGACTCCGGCTTTCTTGCCATCGTTTTGTTTACCCGGAAAGGTGTTTGGACCTTGGTCTGGGAATGGCCAAGACAGATCAATTCCATCGAATTCGTAAACGTTTGCGACGTGGTATACATCGTCGACGAACATTCTCGATAATTCTCTGTCATTGAGCTATGTTTTCTTTATTCATTTTTTTACCAATTCTGAGCGATATTGATGAAATAATAATAACAGTGTAATTTACCAGTCCTTCGTAAACTTCCTTCCGACAATCCGGTGGATAGATTGCGTTACAACCCACTCCCAAATAGATTTTCCCGTAAAACGATCGTCTCAGTTCTCGTGTCACTCCGGACCAAAATTCATACCGCAGCTGCATGAAATTTGTGATGTTTGTGTCTCTGTGATCCATGCCAACAAACCCTGCGATCAAGTGTGTGCAAAATTGGGAGACCTTTTGTACATCTTCAATGTCATATCGGGCGTGTCCTTGTAAATTAACCGAGGAAAAATTCAATTCAAGATGTGCATGTTATGGATTAAGATGATAGTCTCAGAATATATATTCGTAGATGAACTCTCACCTTCCCTCAATGCTGATTCAGTATCCCAATAACATATCAACTTAGAGCCCCTTCTTAATGCAGATACAGATACAAATATGCATATAATTAATGTTACGTAAATCAAGAGGCATCCAAGAAAACTTGCTTTTCGATTCATTTTCACCATCAATGTTGTTTAATCACCTTGCTTACGTGTTCCAATGGGCTGCAAAATTCCAAGTGTAGCATTGTCGTGACAGTGTGTGTGATAAAATTTCATGAATTCTTAGCGATAAGCCTTCCACAATTCATCGTGACACACGTGTCTCATTCCTCGTTCAGTGCCGAATTCAGGTGTGTCAAGGCTCGCAGCAGAACCTTGAAAAGAAGTCGTCGTTTCAAGAGGTTTAACCACAGTAACGGGTGTTTTCCAGGTCCATCTCCATGGATTGCTCTCTAACTAAATACACTGCCAAAACTGATCTGTAACAAGTGTTTTATAATGAAACATTAGTGTCTTAGAATATGTCATCAGTATCTGATTAGGGAACATTAATCTTGTTGAGGTATAAGTCGTTAATGTTCCATACCCAAACATTGATGTCTTCTTTTCAAACACTTGTTACAAATCAGTTTTTGCAGTATATTCTTGAAATACCAGTCGGTTTTCCTGACTATTATGTTCTACTTAGATTGAGGGATGTGTAAAAATTTTTGTGTCAGAAAAAAATCCTAAACGCGTCGAGTTACACCATTCCACGCATCTCCTTGATTTTCACGGCTGGTTGGATAGTGTACGTGATGTCATGAAAACCAGTTGTCTGTCACAAGAATAAATGATATGCTCAAATTCCAGCTTCATTCCTTACAGGGTTGCTTCCCTACTATGAAAATTTTTTCACCAGATTAGCAAAAAGATTCCAATCACAGCAGGAATCTAGATCTTTCAGCGAACGCTCGTCAATCAGTTCGAGATTGCAGATACATAGATACTGCTAGAAAAAATTTATTGAATCAAGGAATATCTTGCTAGAACAGTGAGATGTTTTTGGTAAGAGCAAACTATTTGCTAATTCGACGGAGCAGATTTTTCAATATCGTTATTTCAGCCAGAATTGTTTTGTTCACGGGAAGAGGAATTCTTCTTGTGAGCATGTCTGCTTCCGCTTTCATTCCCATCCAACACCAAAGATTTCATCAAGATTGCAGAAATCTACCATTTGAAACATTGAAATATCCCTGTGATAATGCTGTATGTCACACTGAGGTTTCAAAGCCCCTCCAGAAAAATTGCAATGTCCGCTAATATTACATTTCAGACAATATTTCTGAATTATTTCTGAAACATTTCCAGAACATTTATGGGATATTTCATTGTGATATTTCCCTTGTGATATATCCAAGGCATTGCGAACAGCTAACATTTCAATTGACAGTTTTTTGATATATTTCTGTAGAAGGATATTAAACCTTAATGAAGATGAAAGATTGAAATCTAATTGAGACATTACTGAAATCTATGGTATTCGATGTTTTTGGTATCCGCTGGGTACGTTTACATGCAAATTCGGCATTGCAGACAGAGACGCCACCGTGGTTCCCCATGTCGGCATAAATATTGGTCCAACTTCAGTCTGATTGAGGTTCGAGTGTTAACACTTGGGCCAACATCGGATCAAAATTGGTCCCAAGTTTATGATCACATGGGGCTCACATCAACGGGCATACGAGTAGAATCAGCTGTAAGAATGAGTATTGATCAAGACCGACCGAGTGTTATGAAAAGTATAGATCAAAATCGACCGCTTTATCTGGTCATGAGATCAATTCCGAAGATTTTTTGTGACATCGACCCTCTTCATCGTACCCGCAGATGAACCTGCTATGAACGTTCGTACTACGTACACTTTGAAAAATAATCGGAATTTCTCTATACGCAGCAACTGAAAGATTCCGATCATGCGATAGGAAATCAATTTCCGATAAATCTATATGAAATCTCCCAGAAACTTCAGTGAGAATTTCCGACCTTATGGTATTCTTATCATCATTTTCTAATTAATTTCCAGTGGAATACGGAAAATTCTCAACGCGTGTATGCGTTAATCACTTCCGAACATTTATGTGAAGTTTCACATAGAAATTTTTCATAGTGTATACAACATCCGATTGTTACCATACCTTCGATTGACACTGAAGACTGATTTGAACAAAGACATTGAACCATCCAGCGATCCATCTTTCCAGTACCAAATAATATTTTGATAAGAATAGACAGAGAAATGGGTGATGTACTTTCATGCATACAAGGAGATGTAACCCATGAGAAAAGTGATAACATGAATCTGGAACGTGAATGAAAAATGAAAGTGACTCTCCCCCATTGAGTTTTGCAGGTCGATGAGAGTAGATGACACATGTCCTTATCACGCATTCTAGAATGTTCGACGGATGAAATTCTCCTCCCAATCGAAACATCGATTGCATTGAATTATCTGAGGCCTACAAGATGGACAAGGGAGAAGAGAAAAGTGAAGCATCGAGAGCAATCAAAAACAGAGTACTCACATTCACTTTTCATTAGGTGTACAAATAAGTTTTAGAACACTTCGATTTTGTATTATAACAGCTATTCCAAATAAATTCAAAGGTCCCGCTCACCCATGATAGATTGCGCTTGATATTTTGTATCGAAACGTGAAGGATTCATAAACATAACCTCCCCAAGGGAACACGAACCCCCAGGAACGTTCCTGAAGGTTTGTGTTCTCTTGAGGCTAGAAATTCTGTGAATTAAACATGCAGACCGATGAGCTATTTATTAGACACTGCCTCCTCTATGAATTCCATCAAGGAGAAAGTGTTAGGAAAGCGTGTGATTCGATATGTTCTGTTCTTGGAGACAACATTGTAATCTAAAAGTACATGTGGGTATTGGTATAAGCGATTCAAAGAGGATGACTCCGACGTTAGTGTCCGTGAACGCACTGGGTCTCCTGTAAAGGTGGACGATCAGGAACTGCAAGCGTTGCTGGATGAAAACTCTTGTCAGATGGAGAAACAACTTTCGGAACAGCTTTGAGTGACTCAAAAAACTGTTTCTCATCGTTTGAAAGCAATGGGTAAGATTTGGAGAGGGACACCCCTGGTAGACATTTTCTTCAGTTAATCATAAAGCACTTACGAGTTTGCCCGTTCAACTTGTGAGGAACTAGTGACGAATATTCGCGAGTAACTAGTGAGGAATGTAACGCTCTAACTCATCATATACTAGTTAGAAAAACTGACCAGTTGCTCGCTAGTATTTCACAAGGCACTTGTTAGTACATAAATATCAATAAAATTTCTACAAATCAATAAAAAATCAAAAAAATTTTTCAATACCCTCTTTTCTTGTCGATTTCCAAAGAGGACCTTGTGAATACTTGGAAATTTCATCCATACATGGATTCAATATCCATAAGATTTTATTTGGAAATCCACAATAGGAAGAGATTTCGCAAAAATATCTTGCAAATTATTTCCTCTGATGCAAAGAGCCTTTGTTCAAGTTCAGATAGCACATTTTTTTAATATATGGATATTATCAATATGTATATTCCATACAACATTTTCAATGGTTCTTAGAACAAATGATTTTGAAAGAAACAGATGCCTCTCAATTTTTTGGTAATAATTATTCAAGACATTCGATAACCATCCAGCTACTAAACTCCGTTCTCAACTGTTTTTGGTAAATCAGGGAGAATATTATCTGCCCTGAGAATATTCAGCAGACCATCTAAATGTTTGTGAGAAACCTGGCTATCAATCGCCCATTCTCGAATTTTATCTGCTGTATTCGTGATAGTTAAAGAGTCTGGACCTTCAATTGCACTGTTGCTTTCCTCTTCATCATCAGGACTATAGTGGTCATCTTTAATCTCATTTAGTCCTGCATCGCATGACGCATCATTCATCTCGTCAATTGTTGGGAGTTCTGAAGCAGGTGATGTGACTGAATCATGTGGAGATGCAGACAAATGATGATCTGCAAATGTAGCATACTGAGATGAAGATTCGAACGTTCGAATAGGAATATTTAAATTCGTGATTTAGGTATTTCCATTAAAATCTGAGATTACATGTAAAGTTTTCATCCAATCTGGGGAATAATGATCGAAAAGAATGCATGAATATACCAACATGTCTATCCACTCATCGAGAAATCAAAGTATTGATAAGGAATATAAAGAAAAAAAATTTTTATTGTATTTTGAAAATGAGAATACCCTAATCAGAAAAATCCGAATTATGCCAATCTTGACAACAGGTGCAGTACAGTGCCAGTATTGGGTCTCCAACACTTGGCCAACACGTACGGGATCAGTACTGGATACATAGAAATACAGTAGCATGTCTGTACTGATGAACCAGTACTGAGAACTTAATTCCGGCCAGGATGCAATGATTGCGAATGATAGTATTGGTACCCAATCCCCAGTACAGAAGAACGTTATCATCCCAGACAAATGCCAGTACCTTGCCAGCCATGGCCAGTACTGGTACAGTACTGCACCTCTTGTAAATTTCTGGTTGGGACTTGCCTACTTTCTAATTGCTTTCTTCTTCGATAATTTGATACCCGACTTGAGTTGAGATTCGTTTCTCTTCCATAATTGATGTCAATTTACACTTTTGCTCATTGATTAAGTTGAATAAAAACAAAAACTACGAGGATCGCATACCTCTTACAAATACGAATTAAAATATCGGCTGCGGGAATTGAAAGTATTTTTAGTAGTAATCGCCAGTGATCGCTGTTGAAAAATCTAGACATAGAGGTTGGGCATCTTTTCCTCGTATTTGACAATATCTGTTTCATTCTTTTGGGTTTTGAGGTTAGCTATTTTCAACTAGTATGTATTGGGGAAAATGTGTGAAATTCTGACAAGCTTTATCCATCTGTAATTCATCGGGCCCACCTCACCAAATATTCGCTAATAACTCTCCAGTTTATCCCAACGAGTTTTTCCTTGCTAACTCCTCATGGGTTATCGGGAGAGACTCGTGAGATTTCTACCAGGGAAAGTGGAAACCACACTTTCTGACTCAAGGAAATAAAAACAGTCGTCTTAACATTTGTGTGAGTCTTTACAACGAGCAACATAGGAAGTCTTTCTTGTGGAAAATTGTGACCAGCGATCAAAAGTGGATTTATTCTGATAATCCGAAACGCAAATATCGTGGGGTTGACCCTGGCGAGCCGACAACATCCACGCCAACGCGCAATTTCCATTGTAACAAAATCATGCTGTGCATATAGTGGGGTATGAAAGGTGTACCGTATCATGAACTTCTCAAACCTGGTCAAACGATTACTGTCGATCGCTATTGTCGCACTGAGAAAAAAAAATTGTGAACTCAAAGACGGTTTATTTCTCTCAACTACATCGTGGGCTTAAATATGGCGGACCTCATCGAATAATTTCGTCAACTACATCATATGTTTGTGAAGACTATTTTCCATCAACCACAGATGTAGTTGACAGAACTAAATGGTAATTTGATCGATTAAATTATTCATTCGACTCAAAAATGATATTTATTACAATCAATTTTGTTAGAAATTTCGTTAGGTTCAATAATTATTTCAATCCACTTTGATAGGAGAATCCATTGGAGGTTATAAGATGTTTGATGCACACTGAGAAAAGTGAACTGTAACCATTACCACGCGAAAATAGTAGTTGAATGACGGAATCAGGTTATTTGGTATCCATCTTCATGTAAATGGTAACCATTCCCATGTGCATGAACATTGCTACGATTCTCTATAGTATCCGAAACCAAATTCGCGAAGTTGTCCCCCAATTACTATTTGTACATGGTAATCATTACATTCCACTTCTCTCAGTGCAGACTATTTTATTCCAAACCATGAATATATATATGTAAAAAAATGTGTGAATTAAGAAAGGTCATCTTCATTCGCGTTACTGTTCAATCTCTTCAATCCTTTGATATCTTACATTAATGATATGGATGAGTGTAAATATTGAATCTTATTTGAGGGGAATCAAACCTACCTATCTTGAATTCTCCTGATCTATCTGAGACACTAGCGCAGCGCCCTAACCGTTTCTCTACAGCGCGCTCCGCATTTCGTACATTCAGAAGTTGTTATTCTACTACATAACCTGTATTCTACCATCACTGATTAGGTGACTTTCAAATAATCATTTTTCTATCACAACTAAGAATACGTTCGATTAGATTTCTCCCCCAATTGTTTCAACTCTACGAAATGAATTGATTCAACTACAGCCATGAATTCAGTGAATTACCTTCATGTTGAAACAAAATGAACGTTGATGGTAGTATAACAATGTGATGTGGTTGACTGAAAGACATAAATTCAATTTTATGTGATTGCCTCAAAGAAATTATGTTCAGTTCAAATATAATTCCTTCGTGGTAACTCTATACTGTGCAACTACACGATTACGTTGAGATCACTTCATTGTTTTTCTCAGTGCATCAATTGATGCAAGTGAATCAAGAAATTGGGAGGAAACGTCCAGTAAAACTGCTCCATGACAACGCGCGGCCTCATGTGGGCGAACCGATCAAGGATACGTTACTAGCGCTTGGATGGGAAGCTGTATACTGAGAAAAAAGATCGTGAAGCAAACTACATGATGGGGTTGGATATGGCGAACGACGGTATGTAGTTGAGTCAACAGAATATTCAGTAGACTCAACTATACTTGATTCACTTCAACAATACTTCCTTGAGTCAATCGAATATTCTGTTGACTCAACTACATCCCGTCCTTCCCCGTATCCAACCCCATCATGTGGTTCGCTCCACAATCTTTTTTCTCAGTGTACCACACCCGGCGTATTCACCAGACTCAATCCCATCCAATTATCACTTATTCCAGAAAAGGCAGAACGATTGATCTGAAGTGCGATTCAAAACATTTGAAAGAGTGGAAAAACGGGTCACTAAATTTCCCACCTCGCAAGACGAAAGTTTCTTTGCGAGAGGCATCCGCGGGTCACCTGAGAGATGGCTGGAGGTCATTCAGTGCGATGGAGATCATTTTGACGAATAACTATGTTTTACTTCTTTTTTAATGAATCTTGAATTGTTCGAACACTGTCCGAAAACTTATTTGTACACCTAATATTCCAAAATTTCCCTGTCAACCAACAGGTGAGGAGTGAGGGAGGAATTACCAAATTCAAAGCGGCTTTATCGCGCAAACCGCTTTTTCCAGAGCGAAAGGATGAAAGGTTCACTCGATTTTGGAATGCTCATGGAATAATCATCGAGCATCATTTTAGAAATACAGAACTCAAATCCAAAGTTCTCCTGAGGAATCTCTTGGTGTGCCAAATCAATAAGGATTTGAAGGGATTCTTTTACTTCAGCTCCCTGGCTGCAACGATAAATGAGATGACTTTTGATTTTATGGTCATTCCATTGGTTATCAGCGTGTGATATTCGAAATAATGAATTAATTCAAATACTCGATTTGAACTCCGTGGACAGGGCGAGGTTCTTTATTCATGACACAGGTGGTTCGCCCATAATTCTTATCCGCTCATTACAAAGCGAGTCAATGTAAGCTCACGAAAATGATTTGCTCAGTCACAAAATTCAAGAACCCCTCCAGAAAGGAGGTACACGGAACTGTAATCGCTATTCCTTTGTCGGTACATGGTCTGCGCCTGGCGAGAGCCCATAGCGGGAGGCCTGAGACTGTCTGGAGAAGTTCCCTTGAATCCTTGAGAACAAAAACTGTTATATACAACTTTCAGAACCGAAGATTCCTGACAAACCGTTTTTGTATCATCCAATGATAACTCGTAAACGCTCATTCCACCTAATCCGATTTCTTTGATATATTTCACTTTCATATCAATCATTTCCGGACACTCGTAAGCAGCACGCACAATTCCAATTCCCAGTTCATTCGATTTCCGACAGTATACTTGACAGCCAATGCCCGGATGGACTTTTCTGGATGACAATTGATTATAAACTCTCAAAAAGACGTCTGATTGATTTCTGAACTCTGGACAGACTTCAGGCCAAGCAAGAATTCCTCTTCTCGGAATTACTGATCCTGATGGAGCTGGTCCTAGAACTCTTCTGAATGACAATCCAGTGCTCGAGCAGGCCAAATGTCTTGACGGCAGGAGCCAAGTCCGTGCGAATGTTTGTATGGATATAATGATTTTTGTCTCTGGTACTTCCGCATCTAACCACTCTCTGTAACAAATCAACATCGCATCATCGCATCTGTCGATTTATCGAGTAATATATAATCATATAATATAATATAATATAATATAATATAATATAATATAATATAATATAATATAATATAATATAATATTATATTATATAATATAATATAATATAATATAATATAATATAATATAATATAATATAGTATAATATAATATAATATAATATAATATTATATTATATAATATAATATAATATAATATAATATCATATCATATAATATGATATAATATAGCGTATAACAAACAGGGTTGGAGGATTCCATCAAACCAGTCATAAGACTGATCACCTCATGATGATGATGAATATAATATAATATAATATGATATAAGTATGATATAATAGTCTATGATATTGTCAAAAGAACAGTGTACCTTATAGCATATTACCTGACAATTGACTTCACAGTTTTGTGTATCAATGAATGCGTACGTATAGGGGCACCATATCCAAATCGTTTAGGAGAAACGTATGGGTCCATCATATCGAAGGTCAGCAAATGGAATGCATCCACGGAATGTAGGATCTGGCTGATCTCGTAATTCGCTGTGTGGAAAATAAATGAGAAGCATGAGGCTTATTGATTGGCATTCAAGTACTGCAATAACCGAATGTGTTGTTCATGCAGCGGGAGAACATAGATGCAATGCTTGCTGAAGATTGAACGGTCACCATTGGTCTGATAATCTTTCCTACCTGGGTGAATGCGCTCATAAGCGTAGCAAGGGTCCGACTAGGGTGAGTGGCAATGACCGCAATCCCAATTTTCGAACGATAAAAGTTTGTTTTGCTCTCAATTCTGGGGCTCCTCAGAGAATTAGTGTGGGTACCCACTGTGGCTTCGCCTATGAATGCGCTCTTAGTACTCATATTAAGGGAATAGTAGCGCTCACCGTCCGAGCACGTTGATTTGAAAAAGACACGTCCATACGATATAGGAAGAGAAAGAGAGAGAGAGAGAGAGAGATTCGATACCGTCGCTAAAAGACAACCAAAAGGATTGAGATATGTTGGGTCAATTCGATTTTACTCGCGACTAAGACACCCGTATTCGTTCTTATCGAATGGCCTTACTCAACAATTCATGCATGGAGAAAAATTGTATATTTCAAATAACTAAACTCGCTAGGATATTGAGGATATACTTGCTTTTGAGCTCATGTACCCGTGTGGAAATCAATCCTGGAAATCCTAAGGTAGGCCCTGACCTCGCAGGAGTATATCTTAGGCATCCAATACAAGGTTGCCTACCCACGGTTCATGTGGGCCCCAGTTGAGGTTGCCAGTATATTCCTGAAATATTTCAATCCACGTATGCCTACCCATAGCCCATATAGGCCCCGAGCTGCCTAGCATTGTTTTGCCTAGATATTTGATACCATTACGGGGCCTAACCGGGTTCCTAGATTGGGAAGCGTAACATTCCAAGTTGGAGCTACTTGTCAAGTAGAGATTATAAACCTGGCCTAGGTCTGAATCCGGGAGGAATTTCCATCCGGGTACCAAGCATTATCTGGAAGAATACCAGGCTTCCTGTGAGTTGATGGTAGAATAATAACAGTTTATCATAGGGAGACTGGTATAGTTTTGAAGGGTACGTTGGTTATATAACCTCAAAATGCGAGTATATCCTGAACGCACTAGCGCGAATCTAATAATTGATGATCGAAAATTTTTCTCTGTGTGGTGCCTATTCACCGGGAGAATTTAATGTATGGATTTGTTTAGATTGACGAAATTTTGTTCGAATCAACTGAACTTCTATTTGAATATGAACCTACTGGAGTTCTAATTGGATCGAATGAACAATTTATTCCACCCAAATAAATTCTTATTCATCTCGAATGAAATTCACTTGAATCAAGTGAAGTTTTATTGGATGTGATCAAGTGTCTAGCAGGTGCATATTCAAGTAAACCGTTTTTCTGGGTGTTTTCAAAATATCACAGACTTCAATTTTCTTACAACCTTTTTCTTGTCTAAATTTTACTAAATGTGATTAGTAGCGTTTATGGACTTTAACTGCAGCTGAAGGATGGGGATACACTTATCTTGGATCTATCTATGCGAATCTATTGGAATTGTTCAAATGTTTAGGATGTTTGTAAGAATATCATAATCAATAACTCACCAACGTCGGTCCTAGGCAATACGCTTACAGTGAAATCTCTGTTAGTGGTGCGAAGCAAATAAGAAAGCTGGCGAATAATTCGTGCGAAAGCGAGACGTTGATCTGCGGATGAGATTATCGTTTCGCCTGAAGAGTAATCTTCCGAGTCATCCCTATCATAAATCCCAGAAACATCTATTATCACTCCAGTATAAATATTAAGAAACCACATCAATCAATGTTCGTTACCGAGATGAAGTGCTCGGAAGACTAACTGATGTCCATTCGACTCCGGCTTTCTTGCCATCGTTTTGTTTACCCGGAAAGGTGTTTGGACCTTGGTCTGGGAATGGCCAAGACAGATCAATTCCATCGAATTCGTAAACGTTTGCGACGTGGTATACATCGTCGACGAACATTCTCGATAATTCTCTGTCATTGAGCTATGTTTTCTTTATTCATTTTTTTACCAATTCTGAGCGATATTGATGAAATAATAATAACAGTGTAATTTACCAGTCCTTCGTAAACTTCCTTCCGACAATCCGGTGGATAGATTGCGTTACAACCCACTCCCAAATAGATTTTCCCGTAAAACGATCGTCTCAGTTCTCGTGTCACTCCGGACCAAAATTCATACCGCAGCTGCATGAAATTTGTGATGTTTGTGTCTCTGTGACCCATGCCAACAAACCCTGCGATCAAGTGTGTGCAAAATTGGGAGACCTTTTGTACATCTTCAATGTCATATCGGGCGTGTCCTTGTAAATTAACCGAGGAAAAATTCAATTCAAGATGTGCATGTTATGGATTAAGATGATAGTCTCAGAATATATATTCGTAGATGAACTCTCACCTTCCCTCAATGCTGATTCAGTATCCCAATAACATATCAACTTAGAGCCCCTTCTTAATGCAGATACAGATACAAATATGCATATAATTAATGTTACGTAAATCAAGAGGCATCCAAGAAAACTTGCTTTTCGATTCATTTTCACCATCAATGTTGTTTAATCACCTTGCTTACGTGTTCCAATGGGCTGCAAAATTCCAAGTGTAGCATTGTCGTGACAGTGTGTGTGATAAAATTTCATGAATTCTTAGCGATAAGCCTTCCACAATTCATCGTGACACACGTGTCTCATTCCTCGTTCAGTGCCGAATTCAGGTGTGTCAAGGCTCGCAGCAGAACCTTGAAAAGAAGTCGTCGTTTCAAGAGGTTTAACCACAGTAACGGGTGTTTTCCAGGTCCATCTCCATGGATTGCTCTCTAACTAAATACACTGCCAAAACTGATCTGTAACAAGTGTTTTATAATGAAACATTAGTGTCTTAGAATATGTCATCAGTATCTGATTAGGGAACATTAATCTTGTTGAGGTATAAGTCGTTAATGTTCCATACTCAAACATTGATGTCTTCTTTTCAAACACTTGTTACAAATCAGTTTTTGCAGTATATTCTTGAAATACCAGTCGGTTTTCCTGACTATTATGTTCAACTTAGATTGAGGGATGTGTAAAAATTTTTGTGTCAGAAAAAAATCCTAAACGCGTCGAGTTACACCATTCCACGCATCTCCTTGATTTTCACGGCTGGTTGGATAGTGTACGTGATGTCATGAAAACCAGTTGTCTGTCACAAGAATAAATGATATGCCCCTCTAGTAGAAACTACTCTAGCTAGTCTCGAGGCCATCAGAAGGCCTCACCAGGCACTTGTGAGGTATTTACAAGGCCTGGTGATGGTCTGGAAAATGACTGGAGTAATTTCTTTTTCATCGAAGTAGCTATGAAAGTAGCTGTGACAGTAAAAATATAGCTACCGTGACTCAAAGATCATTTAGTTGGGTTCAAATTCAGCTCCATCCTTGTTTTCGGTTCAGTAGTCCACTAGAATTCTGGTTTGGTAGCACGAAATTTTAATGAACACGAGTCGGGCAGGTTTAAGTTCCTCAGTTATTCTAGAGGGTTTAGAGGATTTTTCAAGCCGTTGAAATAAAATGATTTCTCCAAAATTTCTCACTCTATAAGAATGAATTCTCACTCCAACAGAGTGAAGTTTTAACTCGGTTCAAAGGATAAAATGTCACCTTGTTATAATAGTGGAATCCTCACTCCAGGGGAGTGAAAATTCATTCTCATGGTGATATCAGTGCCCCTTGAAAATGCAACCAGCCCCGTTGTTAGAAAAGGACACAACCTAAACCATTCTGACCAATTATTCGGAAACGAAGGAATTAAATCAGAATATCACTCTGTACAGACCTTCTTCGATCAATAAGGATGGTCTGTACGGAGCGACATTTCCCTCTTATTGCTTTGTTTTCAAATAATTTTTCAGGAAACATTTGGCTCGAGTTGCATGGTCAGGGGCTGCTGGTATCCTCTCAGGGCGTGGGAACTCATTTTTTAAGTGTGGATTTCACTGCAAGAAATTCGGAGAGTATTGAAGTACGAATACTCATTCTTCAAGCACAAAAGTTTGACAAATTGGCTGCCCACAGCTGCTGTCGAAAACATATGTTTTTAAAAAGTGGTTCCAGGGTTTGCAAAATATTTTGAGATGTTCAAATCCTGTACATGAAAAAAAAAGAATACACGAAGTAGCTATTCATCTGAGTAGATTTTTGACCATCTACAGACAGTAGTTACGGGAACTACTTAGTGGTTGAGACAAATACCACGCTAGTTGGCGTGACTGCTCTGTTAGTTATTATGAACCACGTGGTATTTGTTCTCAGTACTAAGTAGTTGCCGTAACCACTTTTCGTAGTTGGCAAAAAGTCTACTACGCGAGTAGCTGCTGCGAGTATTCCTTTTGTCCGTGTAAGGAAAGAAAATGTCTGGTTGATGACATTTTTGTTCATAGTTCGTGAACCCCTTATTCAATTTTCACCTACATGTAGTGGGTTTTGGTCATCTCACAGAGGCAAAGATCTGTAAGAAAATCATCTCAATTTATACATCTCAAGGGAAGTTATCTCACAATATAGAATATTGAGCATCAAATTCGTGTTCGATTCGAACTGCCTGAACCTTTATCCGATCGCAATAAAAATTGAACGTTTTAATCTCCTCAGTTACGTGAAATCCCATATCGAAATTCACCTTTGGCGCTAGCATATTGCAACGTAGATAAATCATGGCCGAGGCTGGTGAAGTAGCAAGCGCCCGAAAGGTCATTTAACCGGAAGCAGTCAAATGTGCGGCTATTTGAGAAGAGCAGGAACTTCTGGTAATTTCTTTCGGATTCTCAAATCATTGTTTTTCGGATAAATGCGATTCCGGGCACTTGCTACCTTACCACTGAGGCTTGATAACCAAGCATTGCGCCAACCTGAAATGATAACATCATTTTATGATTTATCAATCCATTTTTCCAATGGAGTCCCATCATTGATGAAAAAATGGCAATGAAATAGACCATCATTCGTGAATAATTGAAAATTTTGTTCATCAGTGTTGCACCAACGATGAAACTGTAAAAAGTAACTCACCAAGCGCAAAGCGGCCCGAGTGGAAATTGTTGAAGTTGACAAATGGCCTGTTACTGACAAGTTTATATTTGCCAAACTTTGGCGGGAATAGTACATTGTGTGACATATGCGCAGAGCTGCTGATTTCCGTGCGAGCGTGAAGGTTGTCGACCGGGCGGAGTGAGGGCGGCAACTCACGCGAGTGGGGGAATCGCCAATGCACACGAGTTCCTCATACTATTTTTCTCAACCAGGTAGTTAAAGGTCGATTTACGAAGCTTACGTTACATGCGTGAAGTGGCTGCTGTTCACACAGCAGAGAGAACAGTGCGAGAAACGCTGGATTAATAACGTAGCAAAATTATCATATACGGCTGTATAGGAATTAAATTGCTTCCTCGTGAGAGGAAAGCTTTGTGATCATTTTCGGGGACCAAAAATTGCTTGGCCCTTGTCTAACACACTGGGGTGAAATTCACCACAGCCCCATTTTACCTCAATTTGCAGTGTTTTCATCCAAGGGCACGGGGTCCATAGCGACATTTGTCGATAGCCGAAGGTTCCCACTACTTCGTGGTGCAGTAACATTTCGGTGGACTCATTAGTCTGTCTGCAACAATTATTGAGAGTTGTAAATTGAAAATTTCTTATGAAAACCCACAGTTCATCTTCTCGTAATTCCATTGCTTCATTCCACGGAATAAATACTTTTCTCTTAGCAGCCACTGGGGGACTCATTTCGTCCTCAGAGAGTAACATTCCAAAAGTATGATGTCCAATTTTCAGCCTCAATATAATTCCCATATTGGAAAATAATTAAGTTATGAATCCCATTATGAAAGCAGTCGCTTTTCCATTTTTCTTTTCATACTTCACTTTGTTCAGTATATTTGAATTTGATTTTTGGCTGCATAACCTACAATATCTTTTGAAGCAAACTTTGAATAAGTTTTAAAAATGGACAAGTAACGATATTCAGTAGTTCATTTGTAAGACCAATTTTGTTTGCTGGGGTAGAAATCGCCCAAGTGTGGCAAGTATTCAATTCCTGTGAAGTGTGGTGAACAAGGGTTAATATGATGTTGAATCATTTGCATTTAAAATTGCGAATCAACTGATATCAAATTGATGGCTCGACTTTGATAAAGATAGTAAACTAGTGACAACTACGAATTTCTCTGCACAGTCGCTAATAAGAACCATCACTCGTCTCTACTAGCGACTGTGCACGGAAATTCGCAGTTGTCACCAGTTTACTATCTCTGCTAGTGATCTTTCCATGATTTTTCCCCCTTGTACACTCGAAGTGAAATCTCTGTTGGTGATGCGAAGTGAATAAGATATGTGGTGGATATTCTGTATGAAAGCGAGACATTGAACATTGGATGAGATTCTCGTTTCGCCGAGAGACGAATATTCCAAATCATTTCTAATCATAAAATCCAGGAATATGTATTACCAGTGTTGCAAAAATGAGTACCAACATAAATCAAAGTTCTGTTATCGACATGAAGTCCTCGGAGAACTATCTGATATCAATTCGACTCGGGCTCTTTTACGATTCTTTCCTCTATAGGGAATGGTGTTTGGACCTCGATTTGAAAACGGCCAGGACAGATCAATTCCATCAAACTCATACACTTTTGCAACATGATGTACATCGTGGATGAACATTCTGGACAATGCTCTGTCGTGGAGCTACGTTTCATTCTTTTCTATCAATTCTGAGCAATATTAATGAGAGAATAAGAACGTCCATGTGATTTACCAGTTCTTCGTACACTTCCTTTGGATAATTCGGTGGATAGATGGCACTATCCACTCCTAAATAAATTTTTCCGTCAAACGACTGTTTCAGTTCTCGTGTTACTCTGTACCAAAATTCACGCCAAAGCTGCATCAAGTTTATTATGTTTCTCTTTCCGCGATTAAAGCCAGCAAACCCTGCGATCAAATGTGTGTAACATTGCAAAATCCTTTGTATATGTTCGGTGTCTTATCGAGCGTTTCCTTGTAAATCAACCCCAGAAAAGTTCACTCACAAATATGCGTTTCATAGGTTAGGGGTCATGAAGTCCTTCAAGAAACGGGCGAAATTTTGCTACGTACTTCCTGAACAACTAAGCAATAAACACAAACTTTAAATCTGCAATGGTGAAGTGCATAGCTGAATTCAAGCTTTGAATAGGAAATTAGACTGCAAATGATTCATAAAAATCATGCGGACGATTATAAACAAATTAACCTACAAATGTGAATAATTCTTATAACTTGATTCCTCATGTCTAGGAATATGTTTTGGGCTTTGGATTTATATTGAGAGCGCAATCCTCGCAGGGCACTTTATTGCTACATATTTAAAGTTTGTGATAATTGCTCAGTTGTTTAAGAACTACGTAGTGAACCCGTATCCGTTTCCTGATGCTCCATGGCCCTTCAAATTGCAGCCTTACAATTTATTCATCGATCTACTCTTTACCATCCCTCAATTCTGATTCAGTATCTCAGTAACATATCAAGTTAGGAACTCCTTTCCACGCAGATACAGATACAAATATGTCATCATCATGAATCCAAGCAGCACCAGGAGGAATTATGATGCGTACAGTATCCTACGGACACGCATAGAAGGTGATTATCAGAAACAGTCTCATTTGGATGTTCCTAGCATGTTGATATCACATCTTGAACATCAGTGTACCGTTTGGGAAATAATCAGTCTAATGACTGGTTCGATGAAATCCCCCAATCCTGTCTATTATTCACCAAACGCTTAATTCCTACATATCTACGATAGCCCTTGCCTTGTATAATTTGTTATAAAAACATGTGTATAAACGTCCCATACATGAAAAAGAATCCATGTTTTGTTTTTTGATCCATTGTTTCCATCAATATTGTACAATCACGTTGCTCACGTGTCTAAACGATATGTAATTTTCAAATATAGCTTCGTCGTGACATTTTTGAATCATTCCTCGTTTAGCGCCGGATTTAGGCGCGTCGAAGGTTTCGGCAAAATTCTAAAGGAAGGATCTTTCTTCGAGGATGCCTTCTTTCGTTTCCATGTCTGATCCTTTCCCGCTAAATGAGGGTCCCAGCGAATGATATTACAGAATTTTATCCAAACCCCCCGAATAGGAATTGATATAGGGATCATATCAACCCAGTGAACAATTTTTTGACCAACATTGGAAACTGTCATAATGTTATCTGAAAGATGTCGAAATGATTTCCAATGCGTCGATTTCTGCCACCTTTTTGATGTCTTCTCAAGAGTTCTGAACGCTATCTGAAAGTTATCCGTGATCTCTTTCAGATAGCATTGAAAATACTTGAGGACACATCAAAAAGGTGACAGAAATCGACCTATTAGAGATAGTGATGTCGATTCTTAGAAGAATCGATTCTTTTTTATACGAAATGTATCAAATTTTTATCGATATTTTATACGAATCTATGAAAATTAGATAATTTTTCTATAAAAAGGAATCGATTCTGTTGAAAAATCGGCATCACTAATTAGAGATCATTTCGACATCTTCCACATAACATTATGAAGGTTTCGAAGGACTGCTTACTGGGAAGTCACTTCCGGTTCTGATATCGCCTAATGTGATCTTGACGCTACCTGATTTAGCCCCTATATCAATTTCCAGTGATGTGTACGTTACTCGTCACTTGTTACTCATTATATATAAAATATATATGATAACATATGGTTTGTGTACAAACTACATATTGATTATATTAGGTCGATAGAAAAATGATTTCGTTCTCCAATCCTTAACTAAATATGAAAAAAACAAAAATATTTTCCTACCAACCTAATATATATTTTATATATACAGTGAATCCTCTCTACAGTGCCGCAGGACTTCTCTCTTACTCAAATGCTTTGCATTGATAGAGCGAGGAAGACACTCACAGAAAGGATTTCTTGAAATGAGAAAACTTTCCTTGTCGCTGGGACAAAACTCATTTTTTTCTTGAGCCTAGAAAATTTTACTTGAATTAAGAAAATTTTGAAATCAATACGAACTTTTCTTAATTCAAGTAAAATTTTCTAGGCTCAAGAAAAAAATGAGTTTTGTCCCAGTGACAAGAAAAATTTTCTCATTTCAAGAAATCCTTTCTGTGAGTGCACCATTTGGCACTATTGAGAGGGTTTACTGTGATGAGTAACAGGAACAAGTAACGTACCGATGTGTGTATGGACCGATGGCCCAATCATGGACCAACTCTGGCACAAGACCTGCCGAGACTTGTCTTGAACAATTCACCAAACTTGGCCCAGGCTTGGGAATGATAAGATTAGGACAAGCTGGGGCCAGTGGTTTTGCCCAGCCCGGTCGAATTCATTTACCAAGCATCAACCAATGCTTCTTTGATCGCAGATATGCATGAAAAAAGTAATTGATTCATATTTCAGTTTATGAGTTTCTCCCTCAGAATATTGTACATAAAATATTGATCAGGAAAAAAAACATCATGAAAAACAAATCATGGTCTCCGGAACGTGAACCCGGGCCCGCATCGTCGCAGTCATTCTCCTTGATCGCTCAGCTAGCGGACCTTGCTTACGTAAGGGGGTAACTATCGTCGCACTAAAAGAACGTCAGATGTTTGAAATGCTTATATCTGGAAAACGACTGTTCATCTGGACGAATGGTTCGAGGGTGTTTGGTTCGATATTAAGCCTCAAAAAACTGCGAAGTTTCATCAAAATGGATGGTCTTCAAAATGAGCCAGACATCCTAAAATTCTGTGAAAGGTTCTTCAAAATTAGTTGATCTCAGTGTATTACATTTAAAAATATTCTATTACCATTAGGTCAAGTTATATCCTCACTCAGATTAATAAAATCTAGCTTGGTGTGTAAGACTAGTGTGTAGGATTAATTATGGCAGGAAGATCAGGCCAGCCTTGGCCCGATGGTTATCCCCAAGTCTTGTCTTCTCTAGCTATTGTAAATCAAAAATTCAGTCAATATTTATAAACATTATGCTACTCATGTGGGCAATATTGGCACAATTGTTCTCAACGAATGCTCGATTTTTACACTTGTGCCAAGCTTGTACCAAATGTAGTGACCATCTCAAGAATATTAACAGATGTACCATGACTATCCATTAGGAACAACGGGACAATGATGAAACAATATTGGATCAATTGTTTTCCACGGAGGTTTGTTTCTGACACATGTGCCAACCTTGGGACAGAATTCCGTCACTCTTCACTACGAAGTGTAGTATGAGAATTGTAGGGATTTTTCAGGTAACTTTCCTCCGCGTGTATTATAGCTGTCTCTATTTGTATTAAACATATGATAATAATTTTTCTCAGTGCATTCAATCCTCCGTTAGTCTTTTTTCCTCACTAACTCTAAATTCTTCCTTCCAGAAAGTCAATTATATCTTGATCTGTATGAATCAACGTGCAAATGTGGTAGAGAATCATGATTCTCATACATGTTGTAATAATCTATCGCACGCATGAGTCTATCGAACATCGGAATCGAATGCGTGTTGCGTACGCTTGATCCAATTCCACAGATCCCAGGGAGGTCTTCATAACATTCATTTACATTGAATGTCTGTTAAAATTCCTCTATGTAGAATCCCTCTCATCATTGGAACGTTGTCAACTATTGCGAGAACAGAGTCTTAGAAGGACGTTCAAAACTGCATTCACCTGAATCTGTTGTACTAAATTTGGAAGGAAAAAAAAACACACAAATTACTGGGATGAACGAATGAAATTCTTATACTTCATAATATCTCGTCTATCATTCTTGTGCATGTACATATGAATGATGGAGAAATTTTTCAATGTCTAGCGACTCAATAAAATGCATAGCTAAAAGAAATAAGGACAGAAATAAGGACGGGATCGACAAGAAGAAATAGAAACGCAGGAAGAAAGAAGAGAAAAAGAGGAAGAAAAAAGGAGGTAGCAGTGGGTCGTGTTCAGAATATGCGTTAGAGGAACTGAACGATGCCTGCCGCGCTCTGACGAAGAACAACTGGGCCAATCGATACCACAGCCGACGGTGGAGTCGCCAGAGGGGGTAGTCGGAGTGAGTTTCCTCCCCGTCACCCCAACTCCACGATATCCTTTCCACCCCGGACCCCTCTATCTAAACTAGCGGTGACGACGATAGAAGCGTGGTAGCAGGATATCGCGGGGGTGGTAAACGAGTATGTCGGTGGTCTCACCGACAGCAGCTTGGTGGCGCCACCGTTGAATCCGAGGATCTCTCTCTCGTTTTCATCTTAACGCGGTCGCGACCGAAGCTCTCTCCATGTCGTTGAACTCTATTGCGCAGAATCATGTACGTTGAGATCACCGTACTGCTACTCCTATATATCGTCGGTCTCGACTTGAGTTTTGAATCCTATTGAATTTCCATTATTGTTATTATTAAAGTTTTTCCCAACATCGTGTTTCACGCGTACCTATTACACGTGGAAAATATCCGGCACTCCTCAACCGACCAATCTCTTTGATTATCGACCTTGAGGAAAACCTTCACAACAAGGACAACGGGAATTCACTGAAAACTCATCATCAGCCGTTTCTTCTTCCTCCGGCAAGGGAATATAAATTTAATTAACGATGAATCTTACAAGTACACGAAGTTCAAGGAGAATAAACAACGGATCCTTCCGTGCAAGTATCTCTAACGTTTCAACTTGTGTTTACTCATTCGCACAGTGATGTTTCTGTTTCTGTTTTTCTCATCAAACTTCCTTATCGCAATGCAAGTTCATTTTCTTTCACATTCTCTTCCCGTTTGAAATTGTATTCGAACGAGGAACGTTGAATCCGTGGTGTGTTTGTGAAACATCAAATAGTGATTCGAACAAAAGTGCTTTCAAGGTTATGTAATAATTTGGATAACTTCAAAATATGAATAAAACTCCATCTAACTGTAAATATTAGAACCATGTGTGTGGAAATCGAATTGTGATATGTTAACTGGAGGACACGTTACTCGGGGTAGTATCCAATGACGTCACCGGCAGCATCTAAGCGCGCGTGAACGAGTACACAGTTCACTCTTCCGTGATATCTTTTAATCCGATTTCCTTATTCATTCGAAATTTGAGATAAGGAGTAGAAGAGTCTATCACCAGATTCTCTACATTAGAATAAAGTGAGTGGTGAACAATTCGGAAGGAACTGTGTGTGAGGGGAAAATGAACAGAATCACAACAGGATCTTCGTATTGTTCGTGATGATTACTATATGCCCATGAACTGTCATCCAAGTGATTCAATTGCTACCAAGCCAGCCACGACGATGCATCATTACTACACACAGGAAGACATAGACCGAGTTGGTAAGTGTCAATTCAAATAGATTTATGATCCCAGTTGACGGCTTGGGATCTGATATATTCGTTCTTACTGCTTATCATTGACCTATACTACTTGAAGATTTGCTACCACGTCTCTGTTGTATGTGTTCTGCTGGATTATTGTTTTCCAGCTAAATTCGAATCGAATTCCAACATAATTCCTGTTCCGGAGTTCTTGTGGATTTCACAGTAGTTTTTTCTCTGTCAAATTAATCTCAATGAAGACCTCTCCCTGACTATGCTAGGAAGGGTACAGGAATTTGTGCTCGTAAACGAAATACTTGTAAGCATATTCTCATGGTCTCATTCCTGCAAGCGCATGCTCAGATTCACGCATCGCATACGTTCATGCTGATGATGATACACCGTAGAGCACATGATCATAAATTACTCATACATTGCTAGAACGTAACTGTGATTGCGTAGCCAAGGAAACGTATTCATAAATACGTCTCCATGGTTATTTATGGGCATGCGATCATCCTAGATACTCACTCTCAATAACAACTTCCACGGACTAAAACCAAATTGTTGGGTAACACATTTCTGATATATGTTTTTTTCAGGTAATCAATCCATGTTGTGTATCATCAAATATGAAAAATGTACAAAGAGAATGAATTGAGAAATTCTTTCTTCTGTTCACAGACAGAAAAACAATGTCAAATCAACTGTTTATCCGTGCTCTCTTGAATAAATTATTACTTGTTCAGTTTGATTTAATCAATTTCAGATGAATGAATCATACTCGGACGAATGAAGTATTCATTTGATGCTAATGAGGCTTTTTTTTAGTACGTCAGTGTTGGTCTCAACTCAAAAATGAGGAAAGTATTGAGGGACATCATGGAATGATGAATCCGATATTTGCAATTCATAGTTCAGAAGCGAAATATGTGAAATCGTGTGTTAGGAGTTTCACGTTCAATCTCAACGGGAAATATTTGTTCTTCAAACGATTCTCTACTACCATGTGAGGTGATTCGACTACACGACCAGATTGGTCGTACTAATCTCATCCGGCAGTTCAGCACTATCGTTATTCAATCTACTCTTAGTTAATCGCAGTGTTTAGTAATATCAATAGAATATTCTGATTACAATCATAATATTCTGAAGTAATTCTGCCGGGAATGTGTTTCATGAATGGATATCCTCTGAAATAGTTTCTCTTCCTAGAAATAGGAAAGGTGAGATAAGTTTTGTTATGAATGAAAAATCATGAGTGACATCAATGTAATCAATAGCTCAATTCAGTTCTCTCTTAGAAGCAACCGTACATATTCCGTAAAAGAAAGGAAACCTGAGTTTATGAATATTACGTTCCTCTATTTCAGCTCATGCAAATGGAATTCCTAACGTTGACTCGGTGTGAATTCCACCTAATACAAGCCAGAAGTCTCAATACCCTGATATAATGACAGAAATAACAAGTATTTGATACGTTTGGGATCTAACCCGCGAGCACTTTCGCTGAATAGACTTGTTACCGTTGAGAGTATTGTATGTGCGGTGCTCTCAGGGAAATTTAACGAAAAATAACGCAGGTATCTCGATCGCGAAATGGAAATATTGCGGCGATCTCCAGTTTCCACCCCATTGCATACATACTGTCTGTTCGAGGATAAAATCTAAATTGATACGAGAGAAGATAATATTCTCATGCATCACATTTCGATGTTGTCGATTACTCCGTTTGTTATTGATATCCGGAACCGATGATATTTTATCTTCCTTCTCTTCCACTCTTGAACGGAGATGCGAAAAAATCCATTTATTTGCCACACAAAGCGTATTTTTTTCCCTCGTTACATGATTGTCTCGCAGAGGATAAGGAGGTTAAAATGTGGCATTCGCAATTTGACCGATAATTTCACAAAGTTATTCATCAACCGAATCTGCAATGCAGATATCGAAGTGGCGTCGCCCGAAGCGTTTAAGAAACGCCGAGAAACTTGGTAATTATATACAATTCCCAAAACACAGCTTTTTCAGTGAATAATTATTCATATTCTTGTTTGGTATTCTACAACAGTGTCTCTGATATTCTCTCCCGATTTCGTATCGCGTTCTTGCATCCCGTTTGGAGATGCTAAATAATAAGGAGAAAGAAATATTTAGTGGAACATTCGGAGGACTTCGTGAGACGTATGCGATGATGCGTATTATTTATTATTTGCTTGATATTCAATTTTTATTATCCAAGTGGATTAGAACGTCGTTATAATAACAGCTTCGAGAATTAGAGAATTAATAACGTCATCAATCTGCATCAGGATATGAAAACAAAAAAATAAAATTCATTTGAATTCCAACTTTCATAAATGAGGTAACACGAACGTCCATGATGCATAATTTATTCCAGAGAGAAAGTTGGACAATTAGAATGTATCACTAACGATATCCGTGAACATTTGACACGTAAAATTCTCGGGAATTAATCATTTTATGAGTTCGAACAATGCATAATGAAATTCACACCGCCAAACACGAGCGAACGAGAAAAAAGTTTATACAATAAGTTGGACGAAATTGTTCTCTCAGCGTCGATAGTTGTCCCCGCTTTAGTTGTTCGTGGTGCAGAACCATATATCGGTTTTTCTCCAGTACTCGAGAAACAATGAAACGAAGGCAAAAGAGTAATACACGTCGAGTATTATTCAAGCAACTGGACCGCACGCACACACTTTCGTACATACACATGGAATCGAGATTGTCACACACTGGGAAATGTATTGTGTTCTAAGGCCGGTACGCTCGTAAGCAAATTAGAATGGCGCACGTGGCTCGCATAAGTCGACCCACTGTCTGCGTGGTGCAAGGGGTACTATAGTGTACAGGGTGGATTTATAAGGCCGCTGTCTCCCGCCCATTTCACCCTTGCTGTCTCTGCTCGCTACCATCACCATCCACACGTACATACGCACACGAAAACACCTAACTTTCAGCGACGACAACCAACGGTGTTGTAGGCGACACCAATAGTGTTTTCTCTCTTCTTTACCCATAGGACACGAAGGCATCGGCAATTACGCCACTTTATTGCTAGGGTTACGTGTCGTGCGTGGAATTAATGCAATCCCAAAAGAGAAAATGAATGAATGAGGGATATGAAAAAGCGGGATAGCAAATGCGCAATTCAATGCAATAGGATCAGATTTTACGATATTGTATATGTATATAGAATTATTTCTTTTTAAAACTTTATGGAGTACTACAAATGTAACTAATCGGTACATGCGGGAAAAGGGGAACGCTAAGACTTGGGTTATTGAATTGCGAAGGAGAGGAGAGACAGAGATAGATAGGTTTTCTAGCGTATAAGAGCTTTGGTATGAGCTTACCACGTCAATCAATTCGTATCAGCAATATGCCGCTATTAATTGAATTCAGGAAATCGATTTGATGCGGCGTGTTGTACGTCTTGCTTGTCGACATCAATTTCAATATATCTGTAATAGGCATGTGAACTAATGAGATTCGTTTCACGTCAATTACTCCAGTGTAAGTACCTTAAACAATGCAGATTATTTTTTTTTGTATTATTTATGTTTGGGATTAGTGTGAAATATGATTTCATGTAGTAAAATAGATCGCTCATTGGGGATATTATTCAATACATGAAGGTACCCACGCACCATCTATCCGATTTCATTTGTGAAGAGAAGATGTTACGAATTCTCTTTGTTCTCAGTATCTTATTCTGATGGAAAATGAATCGATTTTTTTTTTATAATCAAACAATGGATTAATTGATATGAGGACTTTGATTTCACGTTTGATTAGATTTAACCTCACCCTACTAATATTGCCTTTCCACAGGTATTTTCACCAGGATTGATGATAATCAATCTACACGGAAGTGAAGGAGCTCTATTGGAAGAATCCAACATATTCAATAGATCTCATGAAACTGAGACTAGCAGCCGCAGAGCCAGCAGCCAGTTCTTATAACTTTCGATTAAACTTTGTTGAAGCTTTGTTCATACCAGAAATCAATCAAATAGCACCCCATTGAACGTTTCAGATCCTTAAATCTCCGATAAACGTTTAATGTGGAAAATTATGACAATCGGCTGCTAGCCTTACAGCTACCAGTTTCAGCTTCATATACAATCCCATAGATTCTATTACAAAACGACATGGTTTTCCAATGGAAACTTTCTTATCAATGCTTATTAGTTTTCACATATTGTATCAGTGGAAACCAATAGAATATTGACTTTCCTACAGAATTCAATAGGAATCTCAGAACAAAATTACACAGTAAACCGATACATGGAGAAAAATGCGGCTGGAAAATGAAGTGATTTGAAAAAAATCTTTTTCTTTTCAATAAATATAAAACGATTCGGAATTTCATTCTTGAATTTCATGAAGAATTGATAAATAACCCAAGTTGAAAAAATTGAGCATAGAATTTTACTATATAATTTATAAAATTCATCAATTTATGATCACATTGTCAATTTTTCAATATTCCTCATATTTACAATTATTCAAAAACTGACAAATATTCTTAGACTCTTCTAAAAAGTTACGATAAAATTACACCCATTGGTTTCTATTGGAGTTCGTTCAAAGGCGTAGTAGAAGTCACATTAATAATTTTTGAAGTACTTCTGAAATTGAGATGGGACTAAGAATTGAAGAGTGATGGAAAGAACAAGGAGAGATAAATATAATCGTTATCGTTGAGAAGGGAAAGAGAGAAAAAAGAATATGTAGGAGAAACGATAGATGAGTGAGAAAAAAAAGCACCCTCGATCAAGAGGGAGAGAAGTAAGTGTACTTAGAACTCTTTCATCTCGTTGCATTGTTCACACCTGACATCTCTTTCATGACTTAGATACGATGTTCCAATTCAACACTTGTTTTGTAACATTTCGTCAACAGAACATACTTGGGAGATATACATTTACATCTTGTATTTTCGGAACTCTTTGGAGGAGCTCACAAATTTTTTCTGTTGCCGTTTCTCTTATTATTCACGAATGAATACGTGGAAAGTTCAAATAACTTGAAGTATTTTCTTGAAGCCTTTTGAAGAGGAAAAATAATTTATCTTCAAAAAATTCTCATTCTTACAAATGGCAGAACCGGGATGAAAATTGTTCCCAGGCTTTGAACAGTTTTTGCCCCATAAAAACTGGTCAAAAACTGACAAATTCCTTACCGTGTTTCGTCCGGAATTACCACATCAGAATATTCTGTTGAATGCTGAGGTTTTGTTGGGAATTCGCGGACTGTGATATTCAGTCGAAAATTGACAAGTGCAGTTTAGTAGTAATTCTGAACAAAACCGGGTGGGAAGTTTGTCAATGTCTGATTATAAATTGTGCCAAATTTGCTAATAATTCTTCACGCGTTTTTGCTTGGTATTGTGATTAGAGATGTTCCGAACAGAGATGAGGAGCCTCAATTATTTTTTGTACTTCAAGTATTTTTTGATTTCCATAGAGCAGAGATTCTTAACATCAAATTCAAATTACTGCACAGTAAAAAGTAAAATCTCAATTCCATGATCGACTGATTTTCAGATGAAGCTCAAAATCAGCGATGTTACGATTTCAGCCGTAATATGGGATGAGAAAGAGTTATGGTCGTATAGAATTGAATTAAATCGGGCAATGTGCTGATTATCAGCAATGCATATAGTCAGTCAGGTAGAGTTTGATGGATAATTCAGTCAAAAATATCTGGAAGGAAGATTAGAATTCTTTCATTTTCAGTATTACAATTGGTTATACATACACATAAATAAATATGTGCATATATTTAATTACAGTTTCAATTCAATCGAATCATTTCAGGTGTTTTATTTATCATTTAAGGTGTATAACAAATTCAGTAACAATTTGTAATACCAACTTCGTAAAAGCTTGTTATTGGATTTTCCGCACTGTTGATGAATTCTTTATTTCGACACTTTTACTTCAACATTGCAACACAAATTGGGATTAATTCAAACTTCCGGGGGTATTCGCTTTTGCAATAATTCTCAGTTCCCGTAAAATGTTTTCCAAATTTATCTTCGGCTTCACACTACATATGCTATCAAATCATATTATTATGAAATGATTTATTCACGTTCGTCGATCGAAACGGTACCATGGCGGAGTGGTTAAACGCGCAGGACTAGGACAGGTCCTCACACCAACAAAGTGAGTTCGAATCTCCCGATGAGAGTTAAAGATGTACAATCTTCAAAAACTACAATCACGATATAATTATTGAACAGTTAACAAGTGGAGTGAATGAATTCACACGACATAGAAATTTTTTTGTATTTTCCGCATAACCACAAACATATTTCTCATCGTCGATAGGTCACGTCATGTTGAGTAAAACAAAACCAAAAACAATAAACGAACTCATTTATCAGGAACAATTCGCTTTGAGTTGCAGTTCAAAATCAGTTTTAATTCCAGTTGAATAGAGATTCATGTAAGCTGTATTCTTGTTTGAGTTTGAGAAGGTTTTCCAGTAGCTGACTTCAAGTCAATCGAGTCTTTTTTTGGTTGCATCTTGAATTCAACTCATATTCTAAATGGAATTCAGTTTTCCTTTTTACCGTATGGATAAGAAAAGGTACAAAAGGCAATTCAGGCTGCCCATCTCTGGGTTCATAGTGTTCGTCACAATATTATGTTTTCGTGTTATAATATTCGGCAAAATCCTTTCTGAAGAATGTATTGCCCCGATAGAGATAATTTCAAAACACCTATAATGATTGTTACTGGGATAAGCATCGATGTTTGTGAATAGGTAATGTAGTAACGCAGTTATTGAATGGATAGTATAACTGCCTCTATGCCTTGTAACGTTTGCATAGGTTATAATACGATCAGTTTTGGGGTAAACAAGAATCCGTACGGATAGTGGGAAAGCTTCAAGAAAGCCTTGTCCAATTGTTTACATAATGCAAAAAGAATTCAAACAGATAACTCTAATGCACGCATGAAAGACGTTTAAAATGGAATTCATCGTTCAATCCCACATCGCACAAATGTCTCAGTAATATTTTCAGAACATTCTGCAATATTCTGGAGACATTGTAATATTGTCAGAATATCCTGGAGATATTACTGAGACATTGGTGTCATGTGGGATATATATCACTATGCCATGTCAGAATTAAATAAACCATTATACCAGATATATCTCAACGTTCCGAGCACTCTAGTTAGTACGCTCATTATCAAGGGATCTATACAGTAAAAAGTCAGACTGAATGTGGCTGCATCTTATTTGAAAACTTGACTGAAACTCAGTGTTTTCTATTCTATTGGCATTTCTCTTAGGTGCTCACTTTCAGTTGAAACAGGGCTAGTTTTGACTCCATCTGAAGGGGATACCAGCGATGCCCGCAGATGCAACCCGCCATACAAGCGTACCGACTAAGTAAACATTTTCTCGGCAAGAATATTCTGAACTTAATTCATGAAGGAGTATGAAATTTTCAGGAATCAATCTTCAATCCCTCATCTATCGCGGTACATCGCCTGAATTTTGAATTTCGGAGAGAAAGTTTGTGTTACCAACTGAGAAAAAAATTTGTCTTTGAAATTCAAAATTCAGGCGATGTACCGCGATAGATAGAGGATTGAAAATCAATTCCTGAAACTTTCATACTCCTTGATCAATTCAGTTTAGAGTATTCTTGCCAAGAAAATGTTCACTTAGTCGGTATGCTTGTATGGCGGGTTGTATCAGCGGGGATCGCTGGTTTCCCTTTAAAATTACCTAATATTCAGGAGGAAAGTAAGTATTATCTTCTAAAGTGTATATGCATGTAGACATCAAATAAGTTCATAAAATAAAGTTCCATATGTGATCGAATAACCAATCCTGCGCTAACTGGTGGGCGTTATAGTGGTAGAGATTTTGGGGGAATCCATCCTGCTAAAAATACCACACAGAAGAAAAAGATTTCGCTATTTCGATGAATTCGTCTTTGCTAAGTGAATTGAATATTGAGTGATAATAATTCACTGTGTTTACGAGCTGATTAGCTATAATTATCAGTCTTTTCCCAGTCATGCAAAGCTTGGTCCTCTAAAACAATGACCCGTCGTTCATTTTAGCGAACATCCTTGCTATCCACATAATGAAAAGTAAAATTTGCTGAAAAAGTGAAATTCTTATCATTCCAGGGAATTTTTTTGAAGGTTATTTTCCAACGCAGCAATGGATGATAACACCACCTTCAGGCAATCATTCTAACAAATGCATGGATAAATCCCGTGCGTTGTTTGCAAACGCTCCATTGTTACTAGTTGGAATGATTGAGTGAAGGTGGCAACACGGATTAGTCCGCCATTTTTCTCTCCGTGCAATAACCATAGAGATATGAGAATAGAGGAGGTGAGTGAGCCGAGAACGCGTACCACTGATGAAAAGAGAGAGGAATCGAGGAGTTCTGTGACAACCTTCACTGATTGAATAGTTACAGAACTCCTGTATTGCTCTCTCTTTTACCCGATGCTTTCCCCCATCTACAGATTTTGCCTGGCTCCCCTGCCCTTATCTTATATCTCTATTTCAATAACGAGCCAACAGCAATGAAATAAAACGCCTGACAAGCTTGCATGTTATTTGGGATATTCTACACTGAGGGAAAAAAGTCATTGAAGCATGTATAGAATATTTTTTTGAACCAGTTAAATATTATTGCAATGAATGGAATGGTTCTTCACCGTATGCAGCGTTACATCAAGTGGAAAGCCATTTCATCGATTAAAGTAAAATTTCATTGATCTGAAGGAATATTTTATAGATATCATTGAATGCAATATTTGTCTCAATGACTTTTTCCCCTCAGTGTACTGGATGATCTTATTGGTTCATAATATTACCCTGAGAAAAGTTTTGAGTTCCCACAATCAAGAATCCACCAAATGTTTTAATGAAATACGACATCAAATATATTTTTATAGTTGTGATAACCAAAAATATATTCTCATTCAGACTTCGAAAAATATTCAAGCAAACTAAATATTCAACTGTATCCGTATAGTTATTATTATAGTTAAAATTAGACTACATAAATTGAATCAACCCTTCAAAGTTGTAGCCACAAAATTTGATTATTCGAATTCGCCATATTTGATCCTCACTTTTACTGAAGGAGACCAGTTGTCTATTCTATATTTTCCTATTTCTGACTATAAAAAAAAACTCACTCCCCTTCTCTGAGGAATTTCCTGTGGCTCATCGACCGTTATCTCCTTTTATTTCGTGGAATTTGTTCCCGGAGTGACTTCAGCTAACGCATCGACCATCATTCTCCTTTGCATGGCATTGCCGCGATGGAAAAAGGGTACTGAGAGTCAGGGAATCGAACCCTCACGCGTGACGAACCATCGTGATTGGAAGTCTGCGCGTTATCCCTTCAGCCATGGCATGCCATAAGACTGTTGGAATCATTCTCCATATTTGGTATACTCAGAGAAATGAATTAGGCAACACCGTTTCCACATAGTTGTTCTTCTTTTGTTCATGGCACCTCCAGCATCAGTCGCAGTGTATGATACTTTGCTACAACTTTTGTCGTAAAATACAGATCCACTAAACGAAGCAATACTGGCCAGGAATAACATCGAACAAAAAATTCGAGTTGCCACAACTGGAATGATAGTTGTTGTGACAAAGATTTTTAGCTAGAATAACTGATACTTCTGCGAGACGGAAATAGTTTTTGTTCGATGTCGTATTTCATTGAAGGGTAATATCACTTTGTGTCCAGAAGATTTTTAGTCATTTTCTAAGACGTGCCACAAACGATAGGAAGATTTTTAGGATATGGGATTTTTTGCATATGAAAGTGCTAGTCGTTGAGTACCAGAAATACATTTTGTTATCTTTTTACAATACAAAATGGCGACACATCAGCGTACTGAAAAAAAGTCTGGTCTCTCACATGGGCGTACCGCTAGAGGTCACAATTCTGAACGTAGAACGAAAAACCGAAATTTTTCTGAAAATACGGTCCAAAATCTAGAAATCTAGGTAGGATTTTTTTTATATCAGCTCTTTTACCGATTTTATAGCCGATTTTTGGGTGATTTTCTCCAAAAAATTCGAAAAAAAAAATTTCAAAATGACGCCATTCTCTTCAACATTTTTTTTTCGAAAAACTTCTTCTTCAGGGTAATTGAGGGGTTGATAATAACATAAACCATGATGATTAAGATTAGTTGATAGGACTTATGAGTTCTGCACTGTAAAAAATAGTTGTGGAATTTCCCACCAGCGAAGTTCTTCCACAAACGGAGAATCCTTCACCAAAATTGAGTGGATCTTTCCTTCATTCGTAGAGGATTCAACACCCAAAAAACAAAATAATTCTTCAAAGGAATGAAAAAAAATCCCTCATTTTTTATGAAAAAATAATTCCCCCAAGTTAAGGAGACGCATTCCACTTATGGTTTGAAGGACAACTCCCTGTACTTTTTACAGTATGGTTCTAAAAGCCAAACAATTTGCTTTGAGAGTTTTTCATTCCATCAACTAAAATTTTTATCTCCCCTCACTATAATATACTATTCGATACAATCTAAAGGTTAATAGTTACATATCTATAGTGTCATCAATCAAAACGTGAATGTTCTATTGTTGCTGCAACTAATTATTTCGAGGGGATGTGACTTCATTCATAGCTCTCCGAACAAAAAAAATTTGTCGCACCAACTATCATAATCCTGGTAGAAATTCTCTCCAGAAAATGATGAGGCACTGATCAGTTTTCTATTTTACTGATCAGGGACTGATCAGCAAACTTACAAGTTTCCGACAAGGGTTGTAACGCTTTGACTAATGAGAAACTGATGGAAAAAACTGAGCAGATATGAGCGAGTAGCTGATGAGGCACTGATCAGTAGGTGATGAGGTATTTGTGAGTAACTGACGAAGCATTTATTATCCAAAAAATTCCGGGATATGTCGATAAAGATGTGAAATTATGATAATAAATTGATGTTCTCTCACTGAAATAATAATTTATGTTTGTGTTTACACAGTAAAAAGTAAAACTTAAAGTGATCCCGAATATCAGCTTAAAAATGCAGCCAAAAGTAGCGCCTATTCCAACTGAAAGTAAGCAATGAAGAAGATTGAATTTCAGTCAATTCCATCTTACTTTGGAAATTAAGATGGAATTCTATCTTAATTTCAAAGTAAGATGGAATTGACTGAAATTCAGTCTTCTTCATTGCTTACTTTTAGTTGGAATAGGCGCTACTTTTGGCTGCATTTTTGAGCTGATATTCGGGATCACTTCAAGTTTTACTTTTTACTGTGGAAGATCTTTCAGAGAATTGAAAAGTGAATTTTTAGCAAAACCCACAGGACAAATTTCCTTAGACTTTTTCTTAGATGAAATCTAGGAGTTTTTACCAAGGACAAAAAATGTATAAAAACATATGTATGGTGTTTCCACCTCAACCATGAGATAATATTTAAGTTACTATACTCTCTCATAATGAATAATGAAACTATATTATTTAACAACAAGAAAGAATATATACATATTACACCCCATCTCCTTTTATACCTATAATCTTTCTTCCCTTTATATTATTAAAAGATATTTATTTTATGGAAATGGAGGTATTCTAAGTCAATAAGATACAATCCATCTAAATTGTTATAAGAAATGAGCAATAAATGTTTATTCTAACATTAGGCATCAATTGAACATTTTCTTCCAATTTTTAACAGAAATCATTTACAGATCTAGTTCTTTCTAATAATTATAAATTACTTCGGGATTCACGTGCACGTTTTATATTATGGAGAGAGAGATTATATTGAATAGTGGAGAGAGGATACCTTTTTGTTCGACGTAGTCGGTGATCCTTGTCCTCTAGTTATTTTGGAAACCATCCGGAATTCCATGTTCCTTTTATATCAGGCTCCAGTCTTAATGAGTTTCATATAAAATGATCGCAATCCGCCATTGATAATATAATTTCTTTCTAATCGCTCGCCGGTTCATATGTTGCGGCAAAACGGATTATATATATAACTAGACTCCGTGACGGATCAGACTCGAATCTTGCCTCTTCCCAAGTCGTGGCTTATCATCTTTCGTTTCTTCGTTCCCCTCTCCTTTCTCTCTTTCTCTCTCTCTCTCTCTCTCTCTCTCCATCTCTTTCTATTTTGTATATATATACATATATATCTACACATATGATATAATCGTTACATACCACAACCTTCAAAAATTTAATAATCTCCAAGGTAGCTTTGTTATGTGCATATACTCTTTATAATCATTGAGGTTAGGTTTCAATGATTTGATACAGCAAAACCAGGATGAAATAATTCGAACCAAAGCAATTCAATTCCTTTGAAATACTTCGAATTTTGGTTAAGATATATATCTGAAATAGGTGTTCTTCTTCAATTGAAATATATCACTTCAATAACAATCAATATGCTCTTCCAACCGAATATTTTTTATAAACATTTACGCTATTGAAGTTTCTTGTGAATTGAGGCAATAACTTGTCAGAATTTGATCAGTTTTATGAATTTTAATGATCATATTGAACAAATCAGTTAGTTCCCAATAAGTCGGTGATCAGTTCTTCCTGATTAGTTTTTCCTCATCAGGGCCTCATTAGTAATAGGAAAAACTGATTATATTTCTACTAGGGAAGACAACAGTAAATTTTTCAGTTGTAGCGACTATTCGGTGTTCTCTTTGTATACTTGTATCAATACTATAATATTATGATGAAAATCAGATACGTCACAACGAACTGTTGCATTCGTCAATAATGATAGAAAAGTAGTTTTTGTTACATTCTAATGTGTAGTCATTGCACGATGAAGTTGATCTGAATATATACGTACACTGAGAGAACTGTTTAATCCCACTAGAGTTGAAATATTTGGACGATTTTTGTCCTCCTGTTGGAGTTTCAAACTGAGTTTGTCCTGATGTATGAATATTGCGGACAAAATAAGACTTGAATGAGTTCTGTTACTGAATTTCTTTTCTTTAACGATTATCTTATTGAGGTATCATTTTGTTTTCGACATTCATAAATCAGAATGAGATCAATCCAAAACTCACATAGGGGGGCAAAAGAGCCGTTCAAATTTTATGACCCAAGCAATAATGAAAAGCGACATCAATTATTGGGAAGTAGAGTTGTATGACCTAAAGTATTAGTTATCATGAGTAATGCTTCATACAAAGAAAGAAAAAATAGTAACAAGTTGAAAGGTGATTTGAATTTTGAGAGTATTCGACAATGAATACCCTCTTACATACATAAAATATCATATGTATCCTTATCCGTTGATCTCTAGTCGAAATTATCCCTCAATTAGGTCAGCTTTTTCCATCGTTGGTTGTAACATCGTAAATAAGATCCCTTTCTGCCATCGTCCAATTTTATTCAACCAAGATGACCTTATTTCAACCGTCTCCCTTTCAAAGTCATCTCTTTCCCTCTTCTAGCCTGCGATTGCAACAGACTTCTGCAACTTTGTGCATGTATAAATATATATTTCTATAGCCGTATAAAAACAGTCACGCTAATATTGAATGACCCGGAGGTGAGGAAAGAGAATTGTTGAAGTGCCCTTTTCAATTCGTATACCACTTCTATTCTGTTCTTTCTTTCTTTCCTTCTTTTTCTGATTTGAACCCTCATATACGCTTCCACGTAGATATATATATATATATATATATATATCACATACATACGTACATAGGTATATACGTACTTACATACATGCATTCATAACACGCACACACATACACACGTACACGGAAATTCACTTCTTTTGTCCTCTTTCCTCTCTTATTTCAATCACTCCAGTGAAAAAAATTCATCTTGGCAAACAAAAACCATTTCATGGATATTTATCGCTGTGGAATTATACGCAAGCGTTCAATATATATAAATCTCGAGTATCCTCAGAATCAAACACACTGAATCGTTCCATCTCATTCACATCAACAACCGTTTGTTCGTAAAAGTGGATGAAAAATATAATTGTGATCTGGATTCCGTTTATAATATATGTATCTATTATGTACATTGCATACAAAAGTGTGCTGGGATGATTCATGATATACATTCTACTGGAAAAAATGAATATCATTCTTTTCTTCATTCAAAATTTTCAGAATGTTGTTGAAGAAAAACTACGCGCGTGTTTATAATTCGCAGATTTTTGAGAATTCTATTCAAAGCTTGTGTGATAGAGTTATCGAATATCTGGAAACTCAATAGAATTGTGATTCGTGTATGTTGATTTTCTTTCGATATCAAAAAGGAAGTGTAGTCACATACATCTGTAAGAGAATTGTCATCATCATTATGAAGTAATCAGTCTTATGCCTGGTTCGATGAAATCCTCGAACCCTGTCTATTATCCGCTAAACGCTTAATTTCTACATATCTACGACAACCCTTACCTTGTATAATTTGCTTCATATAACTTAATCTAGGTCTACCTTGGCGTGTTTCACCATTCACTTTTCCTTCCAATATTGTTTTCAATAAACTATTATGCCTATCAGATTACTCCTTCTTTTCACGATATGTTTCAAAAGACTTCTTTTTTCAGTTAACTTCTGAAGTACTTCTTCATTTCTTACTTTCTCTATCCACTGTATTCTGAGCATCCTTCTATAACACCGCATTTCAAAAGCTTCAAGTCTTCGTTGGTTCGTTTTTCCAATTGTCCAAGTTTCGCAACCATATAATGCTGTGCTCCAAACGTAACTCTTCAAGAATTTCTTCCCCACTGCTAAGCCAATATTCTTTGAGCATAGTAACTGTTTCTTTTGGTGGAAAGCCTGTTTTCCTTGTGTTATTTTCGCTCTTATATCTCTTTTGCTTTTACCGTTTTCTGTAATTATGCATCCTAGATATTTGAATTCTTCCACTTGGTGAATTGTCTCTTCATCTATTTTGATTTTCGTTCTCCTTGATGTTTTTGCTGTTGTACAAATCATGAATTCCGTTCCGTCCTTTTTTATATTCATACATTAGTTCTCTAGTAATATTGTTTTCATAGTGTTCAGAATATTTTCCAGCACATACACGGAGAAAAAAATATGATAACCATCTTCATACAAATATAGTAATCGGGGGATATGATCCATTATGACGATAAATGACAGTCGGTATATGACAATTCATCATAACTCTCGTAATAGTTACTATATTTCTGCTAAACACTGATAGATTTATAGTATTTGACGTCATAATGAATTATGTCCTTCGATTACTATACTTTGTCTGATAACCATTATTATATTCTTTTCTCCGTGTAGAGTTGTATAAAATTCAATAATTCATTCACAAATATTCTCATAAAAAATCAAGAGATCAAAAATGTTGAAGTGAATCTATGTCTTCATTTTCTGTTGCAACAATTCATTTGCTGGGAAGAGCGAAAATTCATGAATATTACTGTACATCTGAAGGCAAACTTCGTTGCAAATCCCCTACTCGTCACACTCGTATGCAACAAAACTTGAAAATTCAATAGACGTATCTTGCAACGATCTTAGCACAATATTTTCCATTGTACGTGTTCACAGATTCAACAACCAAACTCTTGATATTTCTATAGGGATGGATAATTTATAACACCAATGAGCCACGTGTTTCACGCTACGAGAATTGTTCAAGGGTATTTTCTCGTTGAATTCTATAGTTACCCTTCGTGCAGCAGTACTCAGCATCCAACCGTTCTCTAACTCATTCATCGATCGTATGAAGGTTCACTGGCAAATTATTCCAACAAGTCCACTTTAGATCGATCCCTACCTTTTGGTATTTATATATACCACCACGATGCATATGGAGCTCGTACACTGAGGGTTGCATACTGAAGAGACGAATGATCGCCTGATGTTGGAATCGCTGTTTATTGCTGTTCGAATTCACGTATGAGAAAAGAAAATAATTCCAATCAAAAAAACCATCTCGCATTGTTTTGTAACGATTTTTCAAAATTTTGGTAGGTTCAGAAGTATCCAGACATCTGATCGATCAGTATCTATAGTTGAATTGCATAGACGTTATCACGTTTTATTTGGACTTTTCACTATTCGAAGAGGAATTCGAATACAATCGACATGTTTGTTTTATTTATTTTTCCAACTTTCATCATTCTGATACCACATTCCATACATTCAAAAAGTGTTTCACAAAGAGACGGGGTCCATAAAAATTCGGTTGAGATCAAAAATTCTGATAATTATCATTGACAGGTGATTGCAAAGAGATCGCTCAAATCTTGTCATTTTAAACTTCTGTGTCCCTCGGTCATAGTCGATCTAAAGTACGATTCTCTCCCTTTCACTGCTGAATGCAATCTAATTATTTCCAAATTAGGATCAACGTTGTATTGTTTGTTTGATTTACACGTTACGAGAAGTTCATGGAGTAAGTATATTGAATTTCACGTGAACAGAAATTTTTTCTTTCATTTATTTTGAACAGAATTCATTCGTTCCCATAGAATTGATTGATGTTCTGTTGTGCCGAGGAAACTTGGATCTTTACATTAAACTGAAACTTGGGTATTTATACAAGTACATGTCACCTTGAAGGCATTCAGTAATACAAGTTCTCTGCAAGCTGACTTTCATCAGCTCCGAATAGCCACTTGAGAAAGTTTTGATCAAATGTACCTTTTGGAATACTTATCTCTATACCAAATTCATACATGTCCGCATGCTAGAAGGTACATTCATTAATTATTCTGCGCGATTCACAAAACTTGTTGTTATCAAAATCACTCTCAAAGAAAAAAAGTTGCTGAAACAGCAAACCTCGAAAATTTGCTTTGCTGATATGGTAAAACTTGTTGCTGAATGAGCAAAGAATTTGCTATTACAGCAAGAGTCTTGCTCTTTTAACAAGCGCTTGCCATTGTATATATACAGACGGCTAGAAAATTGCGCTGGTTTAGCAAATATCTTGCTGAAATAGCAATATTTTTGCTGTAATATCAACCGTTTTTGCTAATTTAGCAAAACAGATTTTTCGGAATCGCTTTTTCAGCTATAATTTTTCTCTGGGTGTAGATGAATCTGTAAGATAAAATAGTTTTCAACCCTACACTAACGATTCATCACGTATAGAGTCTCACAAAAACAGCGGTATGTATGTTTCACAATTTTAAAAACTTGTTTACCGAATGTAGTTATTCCGTCATATCGATCTTCATGATTCAGTTGGATTGCGTAATTACAGTACGTTAATTAATTCACTAATTACACGTTGATTACATCCCATGGATAACATTCCTCCTGTAAAGATATACTAATTGCAAGAGAGGTTATTGTAACATACCGCATATTATATATCTCAGCGGAAGATAATATTGAATATCTATATTATAATCCTGATCATTATTGTAGCATGTGAATCATCGTAAGCGAATCTCTACTGTTGCAAATTATGACAGCTCAATGGTTCAAGTCGTGATGTTCCTTATTACTTGGACTGTTATCCAAGCCTATTGTCCGTTTCAATTTATCCAAAAGTGACGTAATGAAATTTATGAATTCACATTTAACCGCCTCCTTTGATATACATGTCAAGTGGGCATGTGAAAATTATCATCAATGGCATTATAGTAAAATTGAATAAATAGAAGTATGGAAATTCATTACACTTGTCAGCGAAGATATTTTGTCAATATTTTCCCATTGAAATCAAATGGTAACAAAAACTTTACATCTTAGGGTGAACTACCTAGTAGATGAACAATGGACCGGTAGATGAACGACTCATACAAGAGGTGACTATTGAAAATTCCTGCTACCTTAGAATAATTCGTTGCTTATTATAATTAACTTCTTTTGAAAACAATCGAATTATTTTAATGTTACAAGAATTTATAATAATCATTTTTTTTATGAATCGTTCATCTACCGGGTAGTTCATCCTACACACACGGAGAAAAACATATGATAACCATTTTCATACAAATATAGTAATCGGAGGATATGATTCATTATGACGATGAATGACAGTCGTTATATGACAAGTCATCATAACTCTCGTAACAGTTACTATATTTCTGCTAAGCATTTGACGTCATGATGAATCATGTCCTTCAATTACTATACTTTGTCTGATACCCATTATTATATTCTTTTCTCCGTGCAGGGTACTTGAGGTATAATGTAGAAAAAAAACACGAGTTCCAGCGCCGTCTACAAGAAGTCAAGGAACTAAAACTCACGCACAACTATACCACATATACGTTCACACTCACACCAATGGCACCATAGCTTTAGTTCCCCGACTTTCTGTAGACGGCACTGGAACTCGTGTTTGTTTTTTCTACATTATACCTTGGGTACCCTGATCTTACAGTGGAAACTATTTTCAAATTTCCTGTACATTATTGAAGTTCAGTGTATTCGATATTGTGGGTGCTTCCGATCGTCTCAGAAGCTTATTCTGGATTAATTTTTGAACCCAAAAATTGACAAATATTTAAAGAATTCTTGATTGGTTGAAAAACTGATCCGGAGCGAGCTCCTGCGATGATCGGAAGCACCCTTTTTGTTCTTAGGAGAATACTGACGTCCCCAAGCGGCACAACCACGTACATACCAGAGCAGGGTTATATTTGTGGAAATTTGATTCCAAACACTATTTTGAGTGAGCCCTTATTCAGAATTGAGATAAAATAGTATGTCAAATAAGAAAAGAAATTTGAGCAAATACAATATTTTATTTTCATAGTAAGAAACATAAAATAAAATATAATATTCTTATAATTTACACTGTGAAAAATGATTGTGGAATTTTCCCCCAAAAAATGGTGGCAGCAAAGTTCCTCCACGGGTGGGGAATTCTTCACCATAATTTGGTGACATTTTCCCTCATTTGTAGAGGATTCAATAGCCAGAAAAAAAAATAATTCCTCAAAGTGGTAGAAAAATCCCTTATGTTTTATGGGAAAATTATTCCCCCGCGATAAGGGGACGGAATCCACCAACAGTGTAGAGAAAAACTTCTCATATTTTTCACAGTGCAGCACTTTCGTGTTACTTGGGTGATTACAAATCTGCAATTGTAGTTGCAGGATTCAAGATGGCGGATAGCACATCGCTTATTTTTCTGAAAAAATGTTCATCATATTGGATTCGCCATTTTTAACTCTGTATTTTCTACTGTAGATTCATAATCAGCTACTTCACAAATCCCTAAGTGACAAATTTCAAACATTTCGGATTTCAAATTTTTCAAATTATGGCCCACCATATTGGATCTGCTACTATTTTGAAATCGTGAATTCTGGCTTCAGATTCGTAATAAGCGAGTCCGAAAACTACACAGTGCTGAGTTTCAAGCGAATTCAAAGGGTTCTTGTACTTTTGGCCAACTTTTCCGGATTTCGGACCTACTCTGAGTCGATAGAAAAGAGATGGATTTTCCTATTCCCCAACAATATTATCACAAAACGTAATTCTTGGGGGAAATATAGGGGAAATGAATTTCCCCCTCGTGAGGGAGATTTGCTGCCGGGGGAAAATTCCAATTACTTTTTACAGTGCATGTTTGTTATATTTGCACATGTTATTCTTCTATGTATTATTCGTAGGCTGTGATTCTTTCAAGTGATTCGTCTGCGTTAACTTCGACAAAAACTCTGCCAATTTATAGGCACAAAGCTCCCTCGCTTCTGAAAAAATTGTCAAATATTGCAAAAACATTGTTTCTCCATCTCTTAACCAATTGAGATGAAATTCGTATGGAGCCCCTGTGAGATCGTAAGTAAAACGTGGTATAAGTACCGTTGCAATCAGATAACCGGAAACATAGATATAAACGGTGACAACATCACAATTTTCGATAAAATATTTCTTTTCCTCCTCCCGTTATTCTGTGAGCATAAGATTGAAACTTATATGGGATCACTATTGACACTTCGTATAACTGTGGTGAAAATTTTATGAGGATCGGATGATAGGAACAAAAGATATTCGCATAATAGCAGCATTCTTAAAATCTCCACATCTCCTCTGGAAGTTTATTACTCAGTTTTTTCCCTCCGTTCTAATTTGCCTTAAATTCATATCGTGCAATTAATTCACTCGTAGAGTGAATCTACTCAAAGGTCCATGGCATTCGGTTGATACGGGCACACACGGAAAAAAAAACCCATGTAAAAATTACATGAAAAGTGAGATAACGATTACAGGGTGCATCTCGTGTAAAATTTACTACACAGTCCTGTTGGATTTACATTGTTATCATACTTCAAAGGCATGCTTCTCTCATTTACTTCGGTAACAATGTGGATATAGCATTGATTCCAATGTAAATTTTACTCCAATTGCATTTATGTCAGTAGTTATTTTAAATTAACAATAATCAATGTAGAATTTACATGGGACTTTTTTCCGTGCAGGAAAGGCATGATTTCAAAATGTTGTCAAATAATGCGAATCGTGAACAAAAATTGTCCACAATTTTCAACCGATTGGAATGAAACTAATATGAGGCCACTATCAGGTGATAACTAGAGCGTGGTGTACGTTTTATTGCAATCGGATAATAGGGAGCGAAGATATGCGCGTCCGCAGAAATGACAAATTGTTAGTGCATCTGTTAGTGATGCCGATTTTTGAACAGGATCGATTCTTTTTTACAGGAAAAGTATTTAATTTTTATAGATTTGTATAAAATATCGATAAAAATTTGATACATTTTGTATAAAAATGAATCGATTGTTCTAAGAATCGACATCACCAGTTCTTGTGCACGCATCGAGCTGAAACAAATACTAGACTATCATCAACTTTGCCTAAAACTGTGATGAAAATTTTATGACGATTAGATAATTGAAAAGGAAAATATGCGCGTTCGTGTAAATTTTGACATACGGACGCCAGACAGACAGGCAGATAGACATCGGACACGAAATGAAAATTGTTCTCCAAGTTTTGGGGAGTCTTTTGGTGTAAGAGATTTTGATTTTGGAGCAAGGAAAATTTTTGGTTCTCTAAAACCATTACTAGCCTTCCTCTTTTCGAGAAAACAAAATAACATTCACTACAAATATTTAAACTTGCTACCAAATTCAGATTCAGCAATCGATTTTAATTTCATAAAATTTCTGTCCGCAAAATTCACCAGGAAATGAAATTATATCGAAGAAGACAGAAATTTGTATCAATTTATTCGTTTAACATGTGAACAGAGAGGTAAAACGAGAAAAACGAATTCACTCTCAATAGAGAAAGAGTAATATGATGTGATAGTACCGATCCGGGCATCGCACGTCGCGGTACCACATTAAACGTACAAATGATAATGAGATTTTTGACTTTAGAATCAAACAGAATTGGGTTACATGATATTGTAATTGATATCATACATATGAAGCTAATGCGTTTTCAATTAAGGTCAACAATTATGATCGATTTGCAAATACGAATAATATCTGTATATCCATATATTGTAATCCTAAAAAAGAGATATGCGAACCTGTGTATTAATATGGTTCACGAACTGAAAAATTTGATCCACGCCCGTTTCGAGACTTTTCAAGGCCTCCGGCACAATTTTCACCTGATGCTCCCAGGATTTCAAAATTATATATAATTCAATATAATTTATATACAAATTGTATAAAAATGGTGTATAATCAAAGAGCACGTCGTGGATGAGGCTTCTATGGAAGTCGATGCCCTCGGCGAGCGCCCCTTCCACCGGTACCTTAAAACGACTCTGATTTTCTCACTCCATTGTTATGAATTCACTAACTGCATCTACATATTCGCCTCAACTTTCTCTGGGGAAAACTAATCCACGTACATGAATCTTCAACTATTCTAGTGTATTTAAAAATTTCCAATTTTTCATCAAGCCGTATTTCGCGTTTCGAAACATACTGTGGAAAAATCACAAATGGAAGTCTTTTTTCCTCTTTGAGGGAGAACCAGAGAGGAAACGAGAAAACACCATCGTGCTGTATGAAAAGTTATCGAATCGATAAGCAGTGCGTTAAATTTGCGTTTTCAAAAGTGTTACCGATGCGCAATACAGGAATCGTATCGTTACCATCTGACCGAATTTGGGCTCGTGGGGGATAAATTGTTGCACGCTCTCGGTTGCAACTGGGGGTGGAGGTAGAAGCACAGAATATCAGCAGCAGCTGCCGGCGAATTGTGCATTTGCGTCACGTAATCTGTTTTACGTTATCGCTTTTGTTCCGCATGAATCTTATTAACGCCAACCATTTTATGGGAAATCGAGTTAAATGCAGTTTTCTACATTAAACCGTTCACTACTCTCTCTTTCTCTCTCTCTCCCTCCTTTCCAACGCTCCTGGTTGACCATATACGTACGTTATACGTACGTTCGCGTGATAGAGATATTCGACACTTCAATGCATCTTAATGAACTGAATTACTATAAATTTGTAACGTTACGTTGGGACGGAAACAGCCTCGAATACGAGAAAAAATCAATTCATAATGATAGTTCAAATATGTACTGGAGTGGTTTTTGTGTTCCATTCGGTTGATATCTACTAACGAAATCCAGTCGAATGTACATACACATAGGTATAATCAGTATCTATGCATGCATTTACTTCTACTGTTCGCTATTAGAAATAAACCGGAAATAGAAGTGGCTAAAGTTTAACTAGCTCCGCGGTGAAATGGTCTCGTTCTCTTCATCAACCCAAACTGTGGGAATTAGCTGCTGGCCTCCGTCCAGATTACTTATGCTATTCTCTTCCTCTTTCCAACCCCTTACCGCATTACCTTATTTCCTCTATTCTGCTATACCGTATTTAGGTATATGTATACCCCGTCTCATTTGTTCCATTTCGATCAAAGTTTTTTATAACTCATGAAAATTGATGAAATGACATGAATGAATAAGGATCGAAAAATTGGAAAATCAATTTCAAACATCAACTCCATCGAAGTTTGAATCCTTTGGAATTTAAGTCAAGAACATCCACCCCATTCTTTATTCAATAATATTCCTTTCCAATTAAAACTTTCTCTATCAGGTTGAATGTTGTTTCCAGTTTGAATACAATTCAAATTCAAATCGCATCAAATCATTTATTCTTTTCTCTTCCTCGATCATAAGCTACGCGTCGGATTGTTTCGGATTGTATCCCAGATTATCGTGGAAAATGCGATACGTCAGCGTTTAAACAAAATGACATATAAAATCAAGTTGAGAAAAGATTTAGAGGATGAGTGAGCGGAGGAAAAAAATCAAAGGCATGTGCTGCTAGTTAATAGCGAGGACGAGAAGAGTGATAACGAGTACGATGGTATAAGACTGACAGGATGGATCCGTGTGACAGACGAGAGGATGAGGAAAGTGTGAAAGAAGAGAAAAGGGCCAATGCTGGAAAATGGAATTTCCAAGGTAGTATATATATACGTGAAGTGAGAGGCAGGTGAGGATACGGTGACGAAGAAAGGGTGCAGAGAAAACGAGAGGATGGGAGTGACAGGTAGAGGAGCGGAAAACGAAAAAAGGGTAGATGGTCCGTCCGTGGATGGAGTAGATAGGTACAGTTGAATCGTCGAGAGTTTCTTGGTTCTTGGGATGTGTTTGGCTGTTGGCCAGAGAATCTCTGGAGCGCAACGGTTATCTTTTTCTCCTAAGGGAGGACTCTTCCCTCTAAATACAGACACCCATCTCCTCCTGACTACCCTTCTGTCTTATCACATACACGTTGCTGTAACTAGAGATACAACTGTGTGATGTACTATATTGTTGTACAAGCCTATGTGAGTGAACAACCTCGTTCCAAGAAATCCTAGATACGTGAAAGCATTCAAATATTCGATACGAATAATTGCTGAGTCTTTGTGTCCCCAAAATGTTCAAACATTTCTTTGGATTTAGAGCGAAGCGCTTTGGACGGTGGAATATCATGAGATGGATGTATCAAATAATTTTCACCTAACGATCCTCCGAAGAGTTATCATACTATAACCATTGCATGTATCGATCAGTGCTTCTTCCATGAGATTTATATTCGCGTCCGAAGCAATTCTGATGTATTTATCATTCAGTAAATCTCAGAAGTGAGAAGTGAGAACCTAACACAGATACCCTCAATGTTATAGAAGATGAAAGCGAATTGGTTTCTGTCCACTCAACCCTCGTCAGAAAAATTACTTGGTACACATGAAACCATGGAGGGAAATTCGATATCATAATGCATTATAAAGATCATGGATGTTGTACGGAAAAGTAACGAGCGATGTTTGAATATATTCCAACAAACGAGTTCTAGGAATTGGAGGTGAAAACATAAAATGTGGGTACACGGGAGTGTGAATAGAATGATGCTATCATTGGGCTCCCTCATTCCTTCTTCAAATCATTCTCTCAGTTTTTTGTAATAATTCGCAAAATACTTACCATTTTATTTCCGTTTTCTTAATTTCATCGGGAATCCAAACAGTACAAAACGTTCAACCTCATCCTCCGATCGAATATCATATCATAAATCTAGCCACGTTTTATATGAACGAATTCGTAATTTGGAATGAAGATTTCAATGAAATCATCCTAGCGTATGGTCTTTGGACTAAGCTCACTGTTCATTCTCATTCGTCTTAATTCCACGATGGTAACATCCTAACGCATACTGAATTCGATCTCATTGGACTCTCAATTGAACCCGTATGTACCTAGAGATATGGTTAAACACGCAAACGTGTCATCATTGAGTCTCTAACGGCATAGAGAAGAAGGATGATGTAGAAGAGAAATTGCAAAGATGGGACGAGAGGGGTCAGACTGCGTAAACACTTGGTTGATTAACGATAATAGTGACGCGGGGTGTGATTCCCAATAACCAGTCTCTGGTGTTTGGGTGGAGAAGGAGGAAGCGGGGATTGGATGGGAAAACAAACTGTCGTCACACATCAATACGGGATTCACGCATACTACATACACGGCGCAACGAGAGTGCGTACTGGGTGGAAACAGTCAACTAATACTTCGCTGATCAATGTTACACAAACGGGCTCAAATTTGTGCATGTGTACAGGTCTCCGCAAGTACATTGAATCCAGAAGGGAAATGAGAGGCGTGCTCAGGAATCATGATTAGCGGATTCGTCACTTATAATGCGTTATTATCGTTAACGGAGTACGCTTGGATCCGTATGTCTCAAATTGATCGTGATTTTACCTATCGCGCACTTGATATATTCATTCCCTTGAATGTACACTCAAGTATCGATGTTTAAATATGCAAATTTCAATACTGAATAATTATTCGAATCTCTAGAGCTCGAGTTTTATAATTCATTATTACAATACGCGAATAATAGGGTGTCAATATCATCGTCGTACAGCGGAATATCGATGTCACATAGAATCCATTCCAGCCTCATTCCGAATGCATCCACCGCTCTTCCAGATCGTTTATTTTTAATGTTATTATTCAAGTATTTCTCAACGTTATATCGATGCAAGTGAATTGCAGATCTCAACGCAATAAAGAAGTAAGAAGAAATGAATGTTTGATCCTTTCGCAGAAGTGGAAAAAGGTTTGCGAGAAGATGAGACTCTGAAATAGAATGAACGAACGCCAGTTATCGAAGGCAGACCAGATCGGTGACACCCACCTTCTCCGTGTTATCACCATGGCTACCCGCCGGTATAAGCGGACAAACGCCGACAATGATTGCCATTAAGCCTTGGCAACCTTGGGTTCGATACTTATACCTCAATCTGGATACAATGCGACAGTTCACTTTATTACGAAAACCGCCATGATTTCCGATAAAAGGTGAAAGCAGACCGTGATTGTTTCACGTTATTGTACAGCGTAGATGAAATTATCGGGGAGAAATCACAGTTTCATATTTTTTTGTTTTATTTTTTTGTTCAACACGACCGCAAAGCGTTTACGCAAATTGGGGTTGTCAAAAATGTGAATTTTCATAATATTCCAAGTGCCGAGGTTTCTCGATATTGTGGAAATGTTCCTGAGCTTTGTTTCGTGTGTTCATCGGTGTACAATTCAACCTTCTGTCATGAGCATTTCCTCCCTCTGTGACAAGTAAACACCATAAAAAGAGAAAGTCAGTCATTCCCATTTGACACTAACCAATTTGTACGTCCAGAACGATGAAGGAAATGGCACTCCCTTGACATTTCACGCGATGCCAATGTACATATTCGTATACATGTGTATACGCGTTCGACTATGCATGCACGAAATACGATTGCTCGAATACTCGCTTTGAACTCTAGAACAGAGTCGTGTCAATAGTCAATATTACCATCGCCAGAGGCTCCTGATCGAATCGTAGTACGACTGGTACGGTGCAAAGACTTTCTCAAGTGCTCTTTCTACTTGGAATATAATTTGTATTGATTGTGAATTTCGCGAGGTAAAGGAGTTCTCTTTTCCAATTCAGTTCTGCTTTGAAAATTTTTACTGAAGCGGTGGATGTGACCGCAGGTACGTTTTAACATGTGGCTGATAGATCTCACATCTGAAATGGACTTGGTTACACCATTTTCGTACAGAAATTATGATTGAATATATCGTTACAGTAGATTCAGTTGTGCTTCTCCTTCTTGATCTTCTTTCATTCTTTTACTGTATAGGATTTGGAGGCATCTGTGTGCGAATGTTTCAAGTGCGTTATCTATGATTCTTCATGCAATTTATGTTTCTCATATTTAATTATTGCATGAAAGCATCTTTGAAACGACTGTTATGCGTTCATCAGAGTCCATACAATGTTTCAACACATTTTGCAAATTCTCTTGTTGATTTTCCTGTTCAAATGGAATGTAGGATGGAAAAGCAGAGAGGAATGTAATTTTTTCCTACTACGAGAGATCATATTCAATCAGAAGCGTAAAGCAGGTCATGTACACGTACGTGAATTCCCTGATGGCCGAGTTTGATTGGTTATAATTATACATGGATCTTCATTTGATTCAGTAGTGGAGATCGGATACTGTAAATCATACGATTTAGTGTATTACATTAACATATATTCTCGAGTAGGAATTATCGTTAGTAGACCCGACATTTCATGAGGACCTCATGAGATTATTTGAAATCAGGCAGGTCTTTTGAAGACCTGAACAGAATAACATGTGGATGGTCTGTAAGTATAATAGTAATGCAGTGATTTGATTCTAATAGAGTCGATTTTTATCACCTGTTGGAACTCGATAAAGCTGAAACTAATGACGGATTGAAATAACTTTTGATGTGATTGTTTTATCGAATATTTAGGTAGGTCGTTGCATAATTGGAAGCCGTGCAATCAATTTTTGGTACGAAAGATATTTGGAATGAATCAAAAGTCACATTCACCCGCTGCTAGTTCTAATTTTATTCGCACTTATGGAATAGATTCATCAATAAACAAGTTGCTTGTTTTATGAGATATTGTGAAATTAATTGGTACACGCAGAAGAATATATATTCTAAAAAGTCTCATAATTTATTGAAGTTCAGTGCCAGTCTGAGATGGATCCCGTACAGCCCAACCACCGATTTTCCACCCAGGACTTCGGTGGACTGGACGTGGAGAATCAGTGGAGAAATAAGAGCCGTGGAAATAAGGGAGAAATAAGGGAGAGTCTCCGTTGAGGCGACCCGTGTGGAAATTTGTCCGGGCGTCCTGTATTGAATATAGGCCCTGTATGGGCTTAAATCGGGTATCCAAACTTAGGATGGCCTAGCCTTAACCACTAAGGGGCCTAGTCGGGTTTCTGACATTTGGCCTGATTTTTCTAACTCAGGGCCACCCATACAAGGCCCATGTGGGGCCAAGATGCATTTCCAATGTTTCCCCCCTGTTTGAAAAATTTAGGCGCACCCTACTAAAGCCCGTATAGGGCCTAGCTGTGTTTCCCGTATTCTCCCAAAGATTTTATTTTAGACGCACCCTACTACAGCCCGTATAGGGCCTTGCTAGGCTTCCCATATTCTCCCAAAGATTTTGATTTGAGCACACCTGTACACAACCCTCGTAGGGCCGACCTGCATTACCAATATTCCCCTTGTTTTGAAAAGTTAGGCGCACCCAACCTTGGTTGAAAACAGCAATATATAACCTCTTTATTCAATTAAAGTTTTAAACTATTTTCAATTCGAAGTCTTTACATAGATCCATTTTTATAGCCAAATTTCTGTCGTTTTGATCGAGCACAGGAATGAAATGCAAGAAATTTTCCATTTGATATTAGATAAAAGTCAATAGTTTCGGTTTCACTGAATGAATTCAATGAGATAAAAATTTTATAATCAATGAATTGATGGAAAATCATGATGATAATCAATACCTTATACTCGTAGACATAACAATGAAAAAGAGAACGTTGTATGAACCGAAAGGTACTTGATTCATTAAGAAACAATCAAAATAATCATTTTAATATATCAAATGATCAAATCTGACCAGGCCCTGACCAGGCCCTGAATAGAACTGGGGAATGTCATAAATCATTTCTACCCGGGTGGGAATTTTATTCTCTCCTTGCGATATTCATCTAATTTGATAATCTATGCAAAAATTCATGACACATTCAAAGGCCCTAGTTTCAGAGCCTGCATTGGCCCCATCATGGGTGTCCTACATGGGCCCAAGTTAGGAATACAGTACAGGCCCTGGAAATGAGAGCGTGACAATCCTGTCTAGGCCCTATAAAGGTGACCAAAACAGGGCCTGGAATAAAGTAAGGACGCCTAGTTTGGCCCTAACTGGCGCCAAGAATTAATTTCCACACGGGAACGGAGAGGCGACGTGGATTTGTCCGCCTCCTTTATTTTCAATGAAATTTATGTTAGTGGATTCACTCATTGAAATTTGGTTGTAAATCGACAGATATGAATTTTATTGGAAATAAAGGGGGCGGACAAATCCACGTCGCCTCTCCGTTGCCTCAACGGAGACTCTCCCTTATTTCTCCCTTATTTCCACGGCTCTCACTTCTCCCCTGATTCTCCACCTCCAGTCCACCGAAGTCCTGGGTGGAGAATCGGTGGTTGTGCTGTACGGGGATGAAATTATTGATCTGAATATAGCGTCAGAAGTACCCTACTTTCTTGTAGAAATACATCTAATCATGATACTTTTAGAAGTGAATTCAGGTAAAAATTTTATCCGTCACAGACTGGCCCTGTTCCTTAATAAATTATGGGACTTTTAAACACATTTGTTTCCTCCATGTATCAAGAGTTATACCACCCCTTCACAATCAGACAAGTTTACAGCTTGATACAATGGACACGGGTCGCTCCACTCACATTTGTATAATCCAAATATTCATTTAAGCTCTAGAGCTCAATTCGCTGAAATAATTGCAAACGGAACAAACATCACTTATCCGACATCTTGAATGATCCTCCCAACTTCAGCTCAATACTGACACAGCGTTGCCTCATAAGGACAACCAAGTTTCCATGGTTATAATTTTAATGTCGATTGACTATCGATTCCATAGCCAAACAGCACTCTATTAATATTGGTACATTCTCGTTCCTCTGATATATCGAATGACACTCTCAACTTCGACTCAATACTGGCACAGTCTTGTCTCACTGGACCAAAGATGTTGTCGAAAAGATAAGTTCACCCTTTACAGCACAGTGGTATCGTGTGATGCCACATGGATAAGTTGCAATAACTATTTAACTTGTGAGCATATATACGCACCCATATTTTTCGTAAGAATAATAATTGTTTTAGCAAATTATCTTAAATTGGTTAAATCAGTGAATGGATTTGTTACTCTAACGGAAAAAAGGAGCCACGTGCGCTGACAAATTGAATAGTTATTTTAACTAATCTTTTTTTCGCATGCACCGTTTGTTGAACAATTTTTTTGCAATTTTGGGGTAGTTTGAATTCGGTTTTGGTTTTTTGTAATTTCATGATCATGGGATGTAACAGTATCCAAATTCATGCACAGAGCTTTTGTTTTCCAATTTTTTTGTCAATTCATTGATATTATTAGAAAAAATTGAAGAGAACAGCCCACTTTTGATGAAAATTTATCACATTGCGCTCTCCGAATAGTGTCGAATGGTGTCTTCCTCACTCTATCGAGGGTAGGCATTTGAGCGAGGATGGGGTTCGCAGCACTAGTGAGAGAGCGCTCTGTATTGAGCGAATTTCTCAGGATTCCTCACGAGAAACACTATAACGGAGTTTTTGGGATCACGGATCTAAACTCAGATTTTGAAAATTCGAAATAGCGGATTCAAGAAGGCGGGCAAAAATTTTAAGTGTCACCGAATTTCATTGATATGAAAGTTTTCGGAATCGGTGATTACGAATTTGACCTCACATTTCAAAACTTCAAAATGGCGGATTTGAGATGACAGACAAAAATTTGAAATATCACCAGATTTCGTTGAAGATTTTTTTACTGAGGTGTTCAGGATTGTAGATTACAAATTTGATCTAGGATTCTGGAAATTTGAAATGATGAATCCAAGGTGATGGCAAAAAATCAAAATATTACTGAACTCTCGAAGAATTGCAACAGAGAATTGTCCGGACTTGCTGGATACGAATCTGACCTCAGATTTTTGTGAAAGAGGATTTAAAATCGTCAGAAAGTCGGGAAGGTAGGATGGAAGAAAAGGGCTGCCCAATTAGAAAAATCCGAATTATGCCAATGTTGACAACAGGTGCAGTACAGTGCCTGTATTGGGTCTTCAACACTTGGCCAACACGTTCCCATACAAAAATTTTTGGGCTTCGCCAATGCTGACGATAAAATATAGCTTGGCGCAATGTTGACAGACACGGCTTGGCAATCTATAAATCTTCAATGTTGATTAACAATAAATAAAATTTTGCACCGATGTCGGTGTTCGAAGGATTTCGTTTGTCAGTCTATTATTGTGGCACAATTGCGCCAAGCTTGGCTTTTGCTTGGCTCATCCTTGGTCTAAGATTGAATAAACGATAGATTCCAATCAACGCCAGGGTAATTTAAAATATGGTTCAATATTGCCTCAAACTTTGACCTAGTTGGTAGAAATTAGCTTTCAATGTAGCGCCGATCATTGGTAATAGCATGGTTCAATATTGGCAACCCATATAATATTTTTGCGACGTTATAATTCAAGTGTTCCTCGCAAGTGATGAAACGCATGTACGAAGAATATATAAGGCTTAAGTAAGTTTTTGGAAGAACAGTCAATCGCTCTTTACTATGAGTTACACTAGAGAGCTCCTACCGCTGAGCTACATTTTGTCTACTTCTCATGGCAAAATTTACCGACAAAAGACGCCGAGTTGTTCACAAACAAATGAGGGGAAAACAATAACACTTCGAACAACATTTGTCAGAAATTGCGAAGTACGCATACTTGTTGTATATTTCTGGGTTCAATATTTTTTACTTTGATCATTGGCGAAGCATTGACAAACAAAATTTCCAATTTTTTGCCAATGATGGTATGATTCATTGCCATTGTTTCATCGATGATGGGACTTCATTGGAAAAACACGTAGGTAAATCAGAAAATGATGTTATCATTCCACGTTTGCACCATGCTTGGTTGCCAAGCCGCGGCCATACCTTATCTACGTAGCACCATGCTAGCGCGAATTGTAAATTTCTATATGGGTACGGGAACAGTACTGGATACATAGAAATATAGTACTATGCCTGTACTGATAAACCAATACTGAGACTTCAGTGCCGGCCAGGTACTGATCCAGTACAGATGCTGCACTGATTGCAAATAATAGTATTAGTACTCAATCCCCAGTACGGAACAGCGTTATCGTCCCAAACAAATGCCAGTACCCTGCTAGTTTTGGCCAGTACTGGTGCAGTACTGCGTCTGTTGTCAATTTCTGGTTAAGTGGTCTTAGCCGAACCCGGAGATATGAACGGGGACGTGTCGGTTATCATCCTCATTTTGGTGTTCCTTTTTGTTTGTTTTTTTTGTATTATTAATTTTTCTTGCCTCTTTCAATTCTCGATTTTTCTTGTTCCTTTTAACTCTTAACTTTCCTTCCAATTTCAATTGTTTTCCATACAAAAAATTCTATTATCATTATTCTTTTCTTCCATATAGATTTCATTCAATCTACTTTCCATAGTTAATACTCCTCTGTATCGTTTCATGTTATAATTCTTCCATCTCTCCATGAATGGTGGATCAGAAAGTCATTCCTGTCTAATTGTAAACATAATCATCATTTAAACACATGCAACACTCCATTATGTTTATAGTTAGACAAGAATTGCTTCTTGGTGTATGATTTATGAAAGGATAGAAGAAAATAAAAAATCAAACAATTTTCTGAAGTACCAACTATAGAAGGTGAAGTCAGTGAGAGGAAATAAAACAACAGAAACAATTCTAGTGGGAAAAGACAATTGATGATGTGAAAAAAAAATTGGAAACTGAGAAGAGAAAGAATTAAAATTATCAAACGTAAACAAAATGAACACAAGAAATGTGGATGATAACCGCCATGTCCTCGTCCGTATCTTCGGGTTCCGCTGAGAGCAGTTCTCATTCATAATTCCACCTTCCCGCAGTTATGACGATTCTGAATCTCCTTCCACAAAAATCTGAGTCCAGCTTCGTAACCAACAAGTTTGAACAATCCGATGTTGCAATTCTTTGATAAATTCGGTAACATTTTGATTTTTTGCCGTCATCTTGATTGCATCATTTCAAATCTCCAGAATCCTATATCAAATTCGTAATCTGCAATCCCGAAAACCTCAGTAACATGAATCTCAATCAAATCTGATGATATCTCGAATTTTTGGCCATCATTTTGGCTCCGCCGTTTGAACTTTCAAAATCTGGAGTCAGATTCATAATCAGTAACCCCAAAAATCCCAGTCCAATAATTTTTAATGAAATCCACTAATATTTTCAATATTTTCCTACCATTTTGCATCTATCATGTTGAATTCAGACAGCATAGGTCAACAAGATTTTGTTGTTAAGGAACTGTGAGTGAAGTCCATAGTAATATGCTGCGTGAAATACGAATCCGAAGTCAGAATTGGGCCATCACGTCAAGATTTTGAGTTGTTGTGATTATCTCCTCGGAAAATGGGGTTTTCGGTTATTTTGTAAATTGCACACAATTGCTGGTTTCTTCACCTTCATTGCATCATTCAATACCATTTTCACATTTCAGAATAAGCTAATCACTGGTCACTGACGATTCTTTCTCGCAGAGTTACGACCATTTTGAATTATGAAATATATGCCTAGGATTGTAATAACCTCAGGATCTCCTGACGGCATCGTCAGGATACGTGGGAATGAGGATGCCGATTTTCGGGCGTGATATTTTTAATCTGTGATTGCGGAAATCCTCACGTAGAATTCGGTGGATATCAATGTCGTCTTTTCTGAATTTTGATGTGCCACTTTGAATTCGCCATCTTGAGAATTAAAACCTCAATTTTTTGACTTCATATTTGTATTTAGCTACCTCACGAACCTCCAAGCACACACGTTTGAGAGAAGTGGGCCAGTGAAAAAATGTATGCCTCAAAGGATTAATAATGTGAATAGTGATGACGTTGTTAGGATGTATTTGATATTTCAGGACGGTCGGAACTTTGTATGAAAAATTCGCAGGTCACTGGTCAATAGCTTATTTTGAAGGGTGAGAGTAGTACAAAATGATGTAATTAGAGAGAGAGAGAGAGAGAGACACCAAAACAGCTTCGTGCGCCTCGTGCATAATCTCTAAAGGAGCCAAAAACCCATTTCCCGAGTATGTAACTCCAAATATCTAAAAATCCTGATGCGTTGTTCCAATTCTGACTTCGGATTTGGATTTTGTGCAGTGAATTATTTTGAAAATAACCCCCAATCGCTCAACAGCATCTCATGAGCCCATTTTTGCAGGCCTGTGCAGTCTGAGGTCAGTTTCGTAATACGCAATTCGAAAAACTCCTGGGCATCAATTTCCATGAAAGACTGTTGTTTCAAAAAATGTGGGCTGGGATGGGTTAACCTCATATGAAGACGTGTTCACACGAAACAAAGTATTCCTCACTAACAGTATTTCCAGGCTGTCCTTTATGTTCCTCAAACACTCATCAATCAGGACCTCGCGTTCGATTCTGAACAAAATCTTCCTACACGGAGAAAATATTTCATTAAATATTACAGTGTACCACCGGATTAGGGCACCACATCGGTTTCTTCGAGAAAAATTACTGTGTGGTTACATAGAACCACATTTCTATGCAACCACACAGTAATTTTTCTCGAAGAAACCGATGTGGCGCCCTAATCCGGTGGTGCACTGTAATGTTTAATAAAATATTGTCTCCGTGTACAGTCCGAGATTGATCTCTTCAATAAGTTCAATGATGCTCTCTAGTCTTTGATTACTGATCCTTTTTCCTCTGTGGCGAGAATTAAATTTATGAGCCCCACCTTAATCCTGCAGGGGAAAAAATTTACTGTCGCTGCAACAGCAGGCAGTCATGTTGCAGCAACAGCAAAAAATCTTGTTGCAGCAACCAGATTTTCCTGAAGCTGCAACAGGAGTAGTTTTGTAGCTGCGGCAATGTTACAAAATCCTTCATCATGGGATAAATAGGCTTTATAATATGAATAAGATATAAAATGAATAAAATACAAAGCTCTTATTTACTTCTTTTATTACTTTATTGCACTCCAAATGTTCCAGTATTGCATCACAGTCTTGTTGCAATGTAATCTAATCCTCTTCTTCTCACAAGAAGACAAGGCTCAATATGAGGTAACAGGTTTTGATTTTCAATATAATTACGATTATTATCAATTCGAACATTCCACGCATGGTAATGTCGATCAAATGCCATAGTAGATATATAATTCAACACAAAGTAAACATCATTCGCTACATTGTAAATTTTATAAATTTTCCCAAATTGAGGTCCTTCATTTTCATCAATATCTACTACTACTACTACAGTATCTAATTGATATCTATATCTATTTTAGTCGATGTATTTCACAGCTTGGAAATCGGATATTTTAGTATTAGGGAATTATTTCATTCTGTCCTCGTCACATTCTTCGCATTTTTCTTTGATAATATTATTTTCGAAGTTCTTGGAAATCGATACATGAATCATTTTTAATTGGTCTCGAATAGCTATAGTGACTGATAAACTTTTGGTAGAAGATGTCGCCACTGCGGGCATTCTTATATCTTCATTTTTTGACTCACATCTCATGCACCAAAAGTGAACTAAAGGTCCATTTTGAAGAATAAGTTCGTCGTAATGGGTCATAAGGTGCGATTTAAAGGTTAAATTTACTATTAAGTCGCAACAACAGTAGTAATCCTGTTGCTGCAACAGAATTTTTTCCTGTTGCTTCTCCATTGGACGTGATGACCATTGGCGTCACATTCAATCACCAGTCCCTCGCCTTGTTCTCTGGCTCCTCTCACCAGGTTCTGAAGCAATTACAGTGGTAGCATGTATTCGGAAGTTAATAAAAGATTCCTGCTCTCTTTGCTCCTACAGGTTCCTACACTCAGATCATTTGTGCTGTGTTGTAACGGTGATTTATTCGCAACTATACACATCTCTCTCTCTTTTCTCACCTGCTAATTGTGAACATACTTTCTTGTTCTCGAACTACGAATTTGGTATCCTGTGAGCCACGATTCCCGGTTCAGACCCACATTTGTGTTCTCCTCAGTCATGAGCGGCATCAAATCTTCCATGGCCGTCTCACAGGGGTTCAAATGAACCTGAATCACCCGAAGCCTCGGCCGATTCTTCACTGTTCTTATCATTCACTGTGCTGAAACCGAATGTGATGCTTCCCGACAGACTCATTGTCTACATGAAGATGAAGTCTTTCCTTCCGTTGTTTGGGCTCTCGGCTGAAGAAATAATTCTGCAACTTTTAGTCTTCAAGCTCTTATTCTGATTCTACAAAATCTATATTATGATCTCATTCTTTTGCAGTCTCCCACACTTCACTTGATGAATCAATGCAAATTATTCTCACTTCATGGATTGAATTCTACTCTTCCAGATCTCCAACCTTTGTTAGTACTGCAACAGAATCGATGCGATACATTAATATCTCATATTTGATTGATTTCATCATATTCTCTGGATTAACACTATGATTTCCACTTTGTTCAATTGATCGATGTATGAAATTAAAATAACAAGATGTATGAGTGACAAATGAGTGTAATGAGAATCACTAGTTACAAGCATCAGCATTTTTCAAATCATAGAAATTAATCGAGTGAAAAATTTAATTGCGCCTGCTTAAAATCTACATTAATGACTAAGCCGTTAGTGCGCTCGAACAATCCTGGTTCAACGTATCACGTTTTCCATGCAAATCATTTTTCTCTACATTGCGATGGATACCCTTGAGCGTTTATTATTATCGTTATTTTCATTTTCATCGTTATTCAATCGAATTGCTGATGGAAATTCTGGATCCATCGATAAATCTTTAGGCAAAAAAAACTTTTATTGTGGCCAGAGTACTTGGAACAGCTGTAATATGATTCGTAGTGAAATCGTGGGAAATCGTTGGCAGCACAGTATGATTCGATAATAATCAATAGAAGTTAGATTTGGAAACTTTGAGTTTGGTTTCTATGAATTCCTCAAATTCATGTTGGTGGAATTTTTGTCCTTTATTGTAGGTGGAAAGATGTGTTGAAATTATCTCTCTTCGGAATCTATTCGAGTTCAAAACTTGATGCAATAGTCAGTCCCTGTGAATAGGCAAATCTTAAATCGCGAGTCATGAATACTAAACATAGTTTTAAGCTCCGACAGAATCGAAGACATAATGTAATGCGAAGGTGCATATGGATTATGAAAGAACTTCCTGAATATCTGTGATTCCTCATCTCATGAAAAATTAGTTCTCATGAAATTGACAATTTCAGGTTGAACAAATATCACCCCAGATTTCAAACTTTGTCCCACACGGATAATCCTGATTATTCTCATTATTGCTGTTTTAATCCTAACAAAGTAGAACAATTAATTCAAAACGAAGCTACGAAAAATTCGAATTTAATTACACCTAAACTTCATGACATGTAAATGATATGCAAACGGGATAATTATTATACATGAACTATATACACTCTACAAGCGAGTTTCTCTTTGATATACATTCATATGGCACACCATACTTAATTCGATATCCATACTTGAATATATTACCCTGTTTAATAACCAATAAATTTAAATATCAGAAACAACGCGAGGACAGAGATACTCGAATAATATACATTTCAGATTCCCAGCAATTCAAGTTGGGAGAAATCTTGAGAGACAAAAGACGGACAGTGACAAATTACCAGAGAGATAGGGGAGTGAAGATTGTTTTGAGTAACCTCACGAACTAAAAACGATGTAGCCTGTCAAACTGTACGAACGAAACACGGCATCTCCATCTCCTCTTCTCATGTCTTCAGAGAATCTTTTAGAAGAGTGATGTAGAGTGTATCAAATTCGACAATTATCAAATTCAATTAGCAGTGATCTTCTGGAAATGTTTTCCACAATCTGTTCAATGTCAAGAACAACAAAAAACGCATCACGGAATTTTAACATGTTTCGAAATAAACATCTGGTTTTGTACTTTTTTTTTCTCTTGACTGAAGAAACTTATTATTCCAGAAGATTTCAATTCAAAATTCAAAATGTAATGTCACGAGGTGATATTTTTGGTTGGAATTTCAAAACGATATTTCCGAATGCATTTGATTTTTATATTCTACGTTGAATATTGAAATATCTCGAATAACTCGTTCGAGGTCCCGATCCTTGAGATACGAATTATTATGGGGGGAGACAGAATATAAAATATTTCCATCGTGGAATCGAATGATATTGCCTCAGTTGGTGAGCAATAACTGTTTTTGACAGAATAATTCAACAGTTTGGCATCAGTAAATAGGATTTTCTTTTCTCCTTGGTCGCTCTTTAATCTATACCTTTCATAGCTCGTACACCCTTTGACTGTAGGTGACAGGATATCTCCCCTTTTCTCATTCTCTTTTCCTTTCTTCATTCATTTATGTGTAGTCTCTTTTGCGTCAATAACATTATATATCATTGGCAATTATACGAAATGATTACATTTGTATTCTCCAATGGCGGGTAATGAGATTTTCAGGTTGGTATCGGTGGATTTGACACGAAGGGATTTCGATGAGAAAATAGTATTCATACAAATGTATTGATTGATTTTATTTTTATATTTGGAGTAGAAGGGACGATTTCATTGCTCCACTTCCAAGAAGTATATTTAATCTTCAACGAAAAAAAAAATGTCGTGATTGACAACGTTCTTTCATCTTTCTGCTCTTGGATTGTAGTCGCGTTTATGGTCAAAGAGAAATGGTTGCTCCCTCACGACCCAATCTTCCTAAAAAATTCTTACCGGACCATACTATACAAAAAATATGGAATATATATTCCATTATGATATAGACCTCAAACAGAATGAACAAAATACAAACTGCGCATCTCAAAGAGTTAAAACTTACAATCGATTCCAGATTTTGAACCAATAAAAAAATGAACTTTCAATTTGTTGAAAAATTCATCAACAGAGTGAATGACTGATAAAACAAAAGTTTAATTGTTTTCGTTTTCATTCTGTTTGCATGATTTCACAGGCATGAAACCTTACACAGAAAAAGAAGAATAGTTGCAGCAACTACTTTGATAGTCGATTTTCGCCCATCTACTTAAGTAGCTGCTACAGCTACTTAGTAGTCAGTACAAGTAACACGTTAGCTGCCTCAACTAATTCAAAATATCTCAGGTATTCACGTTAGTTAGGGGAACTATCGAGTTACTTGTCCTGACTACTAAGGAGCTACAGCAACCACTTATGTAGATGGTCGAAAATCGACTATTTAAGTAGTTGCTGCAACTATTTCTTCTTTTCCGTGTAATATAATGAATTTTTGAATTAAATATTTTCTCTTCATGTTTCAGAGTACTTGATGTCTGGAAGTCCACGAAGCTATCCAGCGCGATCACCCGGAGTAGCTTCCACACCCACCGTTACAAGGTAAACTTTTATTCTGTCCAGTATATTGAAATAATTTAAGTAGACAAAGCATAAAAATCAGGAAATCATAGGAAAATTGTTGGAACATACCGATGGATATTGGCAATTCTCTACAACCAGGTATCTCCAAGCTATTTCTAAACGCAGGATGGAATAAAAAGAAACAACAATGTACCGTTTTAACCTTGTGTCAAGTCTATCGTTGAAAACACGAAAAGTTTCAAGAATCCAAATCAATCGGTAGAGGAAAGGCGAAAACTATTGCGAGAGAGAATAAAATCGGGGAAAAAGATGGAAAGATTGTGAAGTGGAAGAGATGAAGAAAAAGAAACATCGCAGAACTCTGAGACGTTTCACGTTCCACGCGAAAGGAGAAAGAGAGAAAAAGCGATTGAGAGTTGAAGCGAAAGATGTTCCAATTCAAATGAGTCGAACTTTTAAAATATTTAGAATGTTGAACAGTCTCTTTCCCCTCTGCACTTTTCACGAGCGATGCGTACTTCTGTAAAGTAACATTCCTACTTCATCCGTTCCGTCCTTCGCTCGGCTTCCTTCATCCGGTTGGTCGATCACTGTCAGTGACGCAAACGAAATTTTGAATTAGCTCGCTCTTTATTCTTCCTTGTTACAATTCGTCGATGTTTTACTTCCTTGCTTTTACTTCCGAAGGGTTCTTTGCTTGTTGTTTTTTGTTCCTCTTTTTAACTTCAAATCGACCAATGTTCTCATGCTTCACGTGCCATCGTTAACAATAAAATGCAGTATCTTGTGATTTATTCATTCTCCAGATTATTTTATTTGAAACTATAGAGAAAAAAAATGTGTATTTTTTTTCCTTCATCCTCTCATCCAATGATACTACTTCTGATTCTTTTTGGATGGAATCCTGGTTTTTCACGATAGAGAAGTAAGATTATCATGCTATCAATGAATCAATGAATAAATGAGTAGAAATTCTCGATAGATAGATGGCTGTTGTTTTGATCATCCTTTAGAACTGAGGAGACACTGTTGAAAACTAGATAGATCCTTGTTTACCTGGGACAATACGTGTGTTCAAACTATAATGATGAATGCACACTGTGTATGTTCGTCATTATAATATCAAAACGCAATTCAAAACTCTTCACATGATACAAGCACATAGTAAAGTTCAGAACTGATGCTTATGAATATCCATATAATATTAGAATCTATCATAGTAAAAATGATTATAGTGGGTGTTTAGTACCTTTAAAGGCATTCGCAGTGAAGTTAGTCACTATAAAGAGGTTAACTATAAGAAGGTTGGAATCTTTTTTGTTAAAGCAATTGGAATAAATTCAAGTTTTTCATTCGTTGGACCAAAAAATCTCTACAACACTCTAAAAGGAACTTCATGCGTGAAGAGAAGTTTTGCTTTTTAAGCAGGATTCTCCTACTGCTGGCTATTTATGCAGCAATCAGCTGCTAATTTGAAATTGTTTCTTGTTTTACCTAAAATCAGCGAATCACCTTTAATTTTCTGCTGTATCAATTTTTCACAGAATTATTACGTGTTGAGTTTGCAAAAATCTTGTTCGTTCTGCAAGTCTCCAGCTAATGAATTGAATATAATTCCAGCAAGAACTTTTCCAGAATAACAATCATCTCGTTAACGTGACAAATTTCTCACGGGGAAAAAAATCTGTCCGACCAAATAATGATTGTTTTTATGAAATGCAACAAAATATTCAATTTCGATATTGCAATTCATTGCAAAGATAGAAAAATTATGTACCTCTCCGTTCTTGATGTCATTTCCAGCCCTATGCCACTCCAAAAGAAATCCGCCTCGGAAAGCGGTCGCTTATTGTCGTGGTCACGTGACCCGAATCAGATGGCGCTTCGTGTTCAGTGGGTACCGAGCGTGATAAACACATGAAAGATTTAACCTCAAAATCAACATTCTACTCCATTTACTGAACGAGGTAAATTGAGGTTATGTTTTCTCTTTGTTTAAATGAGGTTATGTTGTTATCTGTGATCGAATAGAGCGTACCCAGTGTACTACTAGCGACGTCTGGTGGCAGACGACGATGAAAGTCCCACCTGTTTTCAGCAGTGGCATAGGGCTGGTCATTTCACATCTACTTAGGATATGGTTTTCTTCAGGAATGGTATACTCATTCTTCTTATACTCATGGTGTTGATAGTTAAGATGAAAAATTCAAAGTCCTAACAGGGAGGAAATCGAAGGCGTTGCTCTAAAAACAACAATTTGCCAGTACAGCAGTCTCTCGATCGGCTAGAATTAGTATGTTTCCAATCAAACAACGGTTTGATATCCTAGTTGAGTGTCATGTTGATGAAGCTAAAACTGTTGCTGTAATGATAAATCAGGCTTCACTTTTTGACTTGGGCAAGTGGCTAGCACAAAAACGAACAGCCATCGAATCTGCTCCTATAGTCAAACCTTAGCCAACCCAGCAAATGGACGACAACTGTGTGAAAAATTGCATTCTAATCGGATGAGCACAATGGAAGTCATTCAAATAATTAACCATTCAGGAAATTACAAGATTGCCTTTGAAAGTGTAGTGTTCCCAACATTTCCTACTTCTATTTGCATGAAATCGAAATGAGACGATCATCGCCTCAAAAATTACCTGTGTTCAAAGTTGAATGTCACTTGAATCACTCAAACGCAAAGGAGGCGAGGTTTCAAAATGTGACCATAATAGCATTGATTTTAAAAAATCTTTATTTATTCTCCCAAACCAAGTTCATCGCCCTCAAAGTAATTCCCCCGGATGAAATGCACTTATGCCAACGCATTTTCCAATCTTCGAAACAGTTGTCAAAGTCGGTTTCCGGAATGGCCTTCAGCTCTCTCTTCGATTCGGCTTGGATTTCCTCTGGTTGGTTTTCTGGTTGATTTCGGCTGGTGGGAAATCAGGTGAATACGGTGGTTGTGGAACGATGTGGTTCGAGTTTCTTGCGGAATTGCCACGGAGAATCAATGCAGTGTGAGCCGGAGCATTGTCGTGGTGCAAACGCCAAGAGTGATGTCGCCACAATTCCGTTCTCTTTAGGCGAATAGCTTCACGTAAACGGCGCATAACGCTCAAATAGTATTCTTTGTTGACAGTTCGACCCGGCGGGAAGAACCAAAATGCACAACTCCACCATAATTGAAGAAAACAGTCAACATAACCTTGATTTTTGAGCGACTTCGGCGCGGTTTTTGTGGTTTCGCCTCAGCTTTAGCGGGATATTTACTTGATTTATCGGTTGTTTCCGGGTCTTAAGCATGAATCCACGTCCCATTTCCCGTAATAATGCATTTCATCCTGTCCTGATAGTCAGAAAGCATTGTTTTACACCTTTCAACGCGACGGTGTTTTTCCAGGAAATTCAGTCTTTCCGGTACCAATCGAGATTTCACGCATCTGAGGCCCAAAACATCCGTAAAAATGGTATGGACTGATCTTTTTGAAATATCAACATCATCTGCAAGATGATGGTTAATCGACGATTTACGAGCACCAAATATTTAATTTTTTGGACGTAAATTTCGTCAGTTGAAGGTGATTGTCAACCGGAACGCTTTTCGTCTTCGTCACGTTCTCGACCTTCTTGGAACCCTTTATACCACTTGTCAACATTTTTTTTCGACATAGCCTCATCATCAAAGGCTTTCTGCACCATCCTCAACGAATCAGCAACATAAAATTCATTCCGCAGACAAAATATAATACAAATTCTTTGCTCAACAAATGCAGACATTATAAAAATAGAATAATTCACTGTCAGCAGCTTACAAAACGAAGCGTATCTCAAACAGTAATGAATATTCTGACGTGATCCTTGGCACGGATATCAAAGACTGTCTTACTAACCCAAGAATAAGAGCCCTTCCCCAAATACATTTGCGCATAGAGTTTGAACTCAAATGTCACTTTACTTTTTGGGCACAGTAGTATTGCTGATTCCAAAACATTTTTTCTTCACCCTACACGTGATCGCTCCACCGACTTGGATGAAAATCATCTTCGTTCTCAATGATGTTCCTTTTTGCTCCTTCCATTCTGCTGAGTGAACTAGACTGAAACTTGTGGTTGTTGATGACGAATCAGTTGTCAGAATTTCCAAATTCGGAATGGTGGATCGAAATCTAACCATGCATCGCATTTCCTTTCAAACTCGGTGACTGGTGGTTTTTGGGGGTCACTGATTCCAAATCCATTGACGAAATTCTAAAATTTAAAATGGCGAATCCAATATGGCGTACGAATGTTCAAGAATTCCACGAATTCCCCTCAGACTTGATATCCACGGATTTACGAGGCCGTTAATTACCGATTCATTGCCAGAATTCACAAATTCAAGATGGCAGATCCAACATGGCCAACAAAAATTTCAAAATTCCTCTCAAACTCAGTATTTGAGGGTTTTCGGGGTTGCTGATTGCGAATAAGTTATCAAAACCCGAAATTCAAAATGGAGGATCTGGTATGGTGGACAAATTCCCAAAATGTCTGACTCAGGTGAAACGTCGGATGCTTCGAACAGGAAGGAGGAAGTAATAAATAGCATTCGTCTCACTCAATTGAAAATCGACGTTTTCTAAATATTGAGTACTTCGATCAATATAATCAATTCCCAAAATTTCATGGATTTCCTTCAAAATTGGTACCCAAGGGTCTTTGGGGTCGCTTTTCAAAATTCTCAGAATTTAAAATCCCGAAATTGCACTCTTTTCATATTAGGGAAATATTCATTTGTTGAATAAATGAAAAATTCTCACGACTAGAAACTTTACTGTATACATGAGGCTATGCGGAACGAAATGCATGCTGTGGTTTCAACGTGACCTTTGTAAACTTACGCCACATGATAAAATCAACATATCGAACTCAACATTTGCCAACAGATGCAATAGACCCTCTGAAACATCCCTGACTATTTGAAAAATTGGTTCACGAAATTTGGGTCTCTGACTTTTTCAAAATTACTTCCTCAGATCCAGTGACGAAAAATACTCTATCAAAGTCTGATAAGAAGTTACAGCATTGCAGTTGATTGATAGACTTCAGCCGATTTCTTCAGGGTCATCAAATTGAGCAGAATTCCGAAGGAAAGTGAAATCCCTAGTGGGAATCCTCCAGTCATTGACGAATTTTGTAATGCTTAAGTAGCCAAAAACTAGACGCTTGCAAGTGCTTCGCAGGGTTCTGGTGAGGTACTTGTAAGTGTCTAGTATCCGGGTAGTTAAGCATCACAAAACTCGTCAATAACTAGAGCACTTCTACTTGGGACGCCCTCATGCTCTTTCCGTTCAAAATCCCGCTGTCTAGAATTTCTATCTTCATCAGGGTTGTGGAATTTCGTGCTCGATTAACGCGTTGGCGATATCAGCTATTGCTAATTGAATTAGTCTCAAATAATGCTTCTGGTTTTTAGGATTCCAAGGTTTGTTTGATGGTAGGAAAACGCGTGTAACAGATCATTAAATTAAAAATACCGGGTTTAATGAGACGATTTTTATGAAGTGTTAATAGTTTGATGCTCGAGTACAAGAAGTGTTAAAATATCCCTAGGTTTGAGAGGTGATTGTTCTCTTCCCTACTCAACCAGTATGATACTAGAATTCATCATTATTCATTATTCTCCCACTCACATTCATTCTGATTGAATTTCCCCCGCTACGCCTTCTTCTGATTCTCATACATCATACGTTCATACTCTCCATCCTCGTATCTAGCTTCAATAATTTTGTCCAGGCTGATACCTTATAGGTACTTCATTTCATATCTTATATTTCGCACTCACTTCTAGATAACACAACATGCCGCTGGGACGTTAATGGATTACGAAATGTTTTAAAAACGCGAGGAAAATTTTCTACACGTTCTGAAAACGCCCATAAAACGCATCTTGCTGTTGGAATTATTTCTATAACCCAGATTAGTGATTCCTCCAACCATTCTGGTTTGTCGTATTCTTCGGCTTTGTGTACTTCTCTATTACCTGTCTTCTATTATCTAGTGTCACTCATTCTCTCTTGGAAAATTTTCGAAGGGTACAAATCTAGCGCGTCGTTTCAATAACTGACCTCTCCAAATCCTTTACACTCGCATCCTTCGGTACATCCCGTACTTGGCGTGATATTCATTTGAGGGAATAATATATGTTCTCGAATGACATATCATTAATTCACATTTTCGGAATCCCTCATTCGTAGTTGGTTCGTAATTATTTATCGGATCGACTTCTCTCGTCGGCAGAAGGGGGAGGAGCTCACAGCGAGATACGTGTAAGAGACACGGCTCTGTGGAACAATCCTGACGTACAATTATCCTGGCGGGTATTTAAATCTTGACGAGATGTTGGCGCAGAAATACATCAAGGAGAAGTTAAACCACTCCTTTTCTCTTTGTCTTTGTCTCCTTCCTTTCAATTCTCCACACGTCACATAAGAAGAAAGTTTGTACTTGAACTTAACATTCTGTTTCTCAATTCCGCTATGGGTTCGTTGCAAGGAAATAAGCACCCGTTTCCTATATCCACTTTTGTTACAGTTGCTAAGACTTCCTTCTCTATTTTACTTTTCTTCTCGCGCTACTCCTCCTTTCGTTTCTCGAATCCGAACGGTCGTCCTCGTTCTCCTACTCCTCCCTTCTCGCTATCCTTCATTCTTCCGCTCAAGTATGCCTTTATCTTTCCGTGCGGCACAGCAGGAGAACTATTTAAATTAATCAACATGGAAACCTTAATCTCACCTCGACGTCTTAATCCCAGCTCCAATTTGCGCGACTCTCAAGCCCCTTCCTTCCCGTTTCGTTCCTTCTCCCGCACTTACGTGCGTACATTTATACAGTTTACGAAGCGCTTTGTAACAAAGACTTCCATTTGATGCATCTCCCATGATTTTTCAATTCGAAATCTCATTTGAAGAATATAAATAAGAGCAGAGATATTGAAATTACGTAACCTCTCCGAGTTTTTGTTTCATTTGTTCTGTAAATTAGTTGCTGTTGCTGTTGTTGTTGTTATTGTTGTTGCTGAGTTTCCCTGATGCGGGTTTGATCGTGGCGTCGGATTGTCAACGTCGATCAGATCAGAAACAGATTTGAAACTGATGGAATGTAATTAATCGTACTTCATGGGGTGCATTGTACGCAAGGAGGTGTTGTAATCGACATTGTTATGTAATTCGGATCGGTTACGTAATTTCATTCCTCCGCTACGTAGCGGAGAGAAGTCTCTTAATCCGTTCGAAGTGAACAATAGAATGGATTCGCGTTCTTATAGAAATTCACACTTTGAGATTCAGAAAATATTGATCTTTCATGTACTCCTGGCCACATTTGTGTACTAAATTTTAAAGAATCGAATGTTACATTTATAAATCAATTTCGAGGAATTTATTTACTCAGCTCAAAGTATTTCTCACCTTGTTCTCAATGTGTGAAGATTTATAGATGCTGCACACATCGAATTACATGATAAATTTCAAAAAACTTCCTCCAGAAACTGCTTCGAAATTGAAAGGAATATGTTCAAAAATTAAAAGAAAAAGAACTCTGGAAATATTTTTGGTTATTTTCGAACGATAAATTTCAAAAGCGCAATGACGATAGAATCATGCGAAGCTGCTTTCATTGGATAATTAAATAAAACTGAAAGTAAAGAATGTGAATATGAGATTTTATGCAGTATATGATGGACGATGTAATTCCAATCCTCTGACATCTGAAAAATATCAAAGTTATCATTGCGTCGGGGCAATAAAATCAAAAAGTAGACACAATAAGACCCACGAAGCCCCGTCGTTAACACATCCCCTTTTATAATTAGTTGGAAATTCTTATCGGCAACTCGTGCTAGGTGGTAACTGACTATCAGATAAGCAAACTGTTGGTGGTAGTAAAAAGAATAGGCATCCTAATTCCAGACGATTACTACCGACACGCACCGAAAAACCTCAAACGACTCAACGTGGTCATAAAAAGGCGGAAAAAATCAACGAGTTCGTTGAATACATTGTTTTAAGATTATTGAAAAATTACTTAAAGCTTGCGTGACGTGTTGTGATAGGATCGCTGGTTGTACGTTAATTTTTTTTTGACTGGATGCGCGTGTTGAAGGACAAATCACACTTTTATTCTTCCACCTACCAGTTTCAGTCTGGAAACTTTCCAACTTTTCCTTATCCCACACGGAGAAAAAGGAAGTAGCTGTGGCAGCTACTCACTTCTCTAGCACCCTTTTTCCACTGCTGTAGATCAAATAATTGGAGTTGTAGCTATTTTTCAGCTAGCGCAGTAGGAAATAGTAGCTGTAACTGCACGGATTGTGTGGTTGACATTTGGATAGCCAAATGATTCAGCTGTTGATTTTTTGCTGTGGTAGATACATTTCTTGCTGCTACTGCTAAGTGAGTAGCTATGACAGCTAAGGAATGGCTCCTGCAGCTAATTTTTAGCTATCCAAATAATAGCTAATTATGTTTTTCATTCGTTCGTTCATTCAGAAAATTCCCTCATGTACCAAATCGAAGCTCTGAAAAGAGAAATTACGAACAATGCTCAATGCAATGATATCTATATCGATGGATCCAGATGGAAAATTTTTTGCACAAAGATGATGTATGGATATTGTTTTCGTTACTCTTTTGATGTGCACTTGCTGAGCCGAAGGGAATGGAAGACTAAACTTGCATGAGCACATTATATTTCATGAGAGCATTCTATTTTGTGGTCAGGAAACAATCACGTTAACCAGGGTGAAAGATAATTTTTGTGAAAATTTGAGAATTGCAACATTTTTAATACATTTCTAATGCATTTGAAGCGAATGTTCGAGGCAATTCGGAACGCTTTAATCCACTCTAAATGATGAAGGTAATCAGAGAATTCGAGGTTTGCCATCCAGCATTTAATTCGTTATTCAAAGATCGTATTATAAATCGTCATGAGTGTGTGGTCTCTTAGAATATTTCATGAGGTATCCTCACAGAAACATTAGGGTTCAACATTAGATCTCATTTATGAGAAAATGGTCGATAGTTTGCTTTGCTTTTACAGCGTTCCACTTGGTATCATTGTGTACACCGTCAACGTGATTAAGCCATAGTGCTGTACCCTCTACAATCGCTTGAGGCAGCTTCACATGTCTGAGCAAGTTGCTTCTGGTCATTAAGGATCTTTGAGGTTGCATATCCAAATTAATACACGGATATCGGTATATTCTTGATTGGGTTAATCGCTGTGTGTTAATGTTCAAAATCATTAAGATCCATATCGATAATTACGAAACATGATCGAAATGTTTTTGTATCGATGGATCTTTTTCTTGGATCCCACTCATAAAAGTGAGAATCACGATCCAAGTTCAAGTTCGTGAAATCCAATGAGCAAACTCCATGAAGAACACTTGTTCAAACTCAATTACGTCAATGTTTTGACGACTGAGAAGACAATTCAATAAAAGAAGATGACGAACTTGTGAAACACAAGAAACGAAACAATTTTCCACGTCATTAAAGATTCGGGGCGATCCTCGAACGTGGCGCGGACGTTCATTGTCTTGGGTATCTTCCTTGGTGAGATGGCGCAATGGAAGCCCTGTTGGTGGTTGGTGACTCGAGATTTGATGGAGCAATTATTTTGATATGGGATCACTCGGGCGTCGACTACTGTTCTCGGTCTTCCCATTTCTCGTTTTTTCATCCTTTTCTCTTTTTCTTCTTCTTTCGTTTCCGTTGTTTTCATCGTCACCATCTCTTCACCATTTCCATTCCTCATTTCCATCAAGACGATTTTACTAGTGGAAGGACGATGGCGGTCGTTGTCGTCGCTCTTCTATCATACTGCTCTTATTCCTGTCGTCGGTGAGGCGCCTATTCTTCGTTAAATCGGACTTAATTACTTAAATCCCGCCGGGAAACGCTGATGAATCGGTTATAATTAAGGGGATTCTTGTCGGATGGACAAGAACCTTTTCCCTCCTCCCATCTCTAATTCTTGATTCTTCTCAATCAGAAATATACTTTTCCCCGATTCCCAAAACCAGCACAATTTTCAACTCATCTACGTCCGTTGCTTCCTTCCGCAATATCTCACACGTTTTGAGTTTTTCCTGTAATTCTTTGAGCGTGGGGAAATGTCATACAGATTCTTGAACTGAGTTTTTAATTTGAATTTCAGTTTCGAGTCCAAGATCTTGCAAGGTACTCGTTCATGGGTGATGATTGATAAACTGGAATGATGAGATTCATCTGTGGATACTATTAGGAATAAACATCACAGTATTACAGGAATAAATTATGGACACAAACGGGATAATACATTTCACAAACTTATTCCTATTCACCGATTTCCGCACCACGCAACTTTTGAAAAATGTGAACCGATTTAACTCATTTGAAGTCTCAATTCAAAACCTGCATGCAAGTTGTCAAACTTTAATACTCGAGCACTGAACTTTACATTGCACTTCAAATATCTTGGAATTCTATTCGTTCGAAAATGCCTCCCACGTATCCGATATATAACCAAAAGTTTGGGAAGAAATACTTTTCACAGGAAAATAGAATTCTTTGTCGCAATGATAAAATGAATATTCATGATTGTTTCGGTATTTGAATCTAATTACAAATATCTTGAATGCGAGATCCATTTATCAACACCAGGCGCAAGCACGATATAATAAAGCGATTGTAATTTTCCGTAAAATTAACCACCGCGATCTATACAGAGGGCACAAATCCATACAGCTAGCGGAAAAGCGGAATCCAGATGGATGGAGAGTATTACATTGGGAATATTATGATCCATTCTATGTTACAAGATGTTATATTACGTCCGCGGTACCGATATTGCACGCCGGTTAAGCCAGACGAACTGCAGTAACCTATCTCGAGCTTACGTTGCCGCAAAGCACAGCTTCTCTCACCGTTGGACCTCGAATAGCAATTCAGCATTTCGCGCTCAGTTAAATGTGAAGGCCGACTGCAGATAATCGACATTTCTCGATTCGAAATCTCGTCCGGACAAATTTCATACGTGAAACTGATATGATCCTTATGGGACACTTTACGATGAGAATGTTTCACTTTTTTCCAACCATAAAAAGCGTGAGGGGAACGATCGAATGTTTGATAAATTCTGTTATCCTTTGACGTAACGTGTATGAAAAAAGTACTCTTCTTGATTTATGGTATATCTTCGATGGTACTCCTGGTATTCTTTTTTATACCGTGTTGCTAGAGCTGACATGTCGTTTAACAATTTATCAATTCTGATAGAAGAATAGTTCCATGCTCCAGTTGGATGCATTGAAATTTTGATCAGTTCTCCAATTACTCGTCAGTTGATAGCTCGCTGGACAAAAGAACATAAATTTGAACTTCAATTTGATTTGATAAGACAAACTGTTTTTACTGATAGGTTATATCAGAGAAAGCATGTAACGGCAACAGTATAAAGTCTTGGAACAGTAAAAACAAAAAACCCTCGAGGAGACAAAATAGATAAGACCGAACTTGATCTCACAGAAGTTGGATATAGTTCCGTTTGAATATAAATGGCAAACATTTATGACTGTGCCTCCCAATGGTGTTTCCGATGCCACATTCGAGCGATAAAAATTCTATAAAAGTGTATCAATATAGGAACAAAATTGAACAACGGAGTAAGGAGTTAGACATTTATTTTTCCAGATAACAATTTTATCATTTTTCCCGATGATAATAATGTAATAAAATTATTTAATATCAATAAAAATTATACGATATCGCGATGATGATGAAGACGAGGTTGAAGATTAAGGGAAAAGAATGTAACCCTTTAATTAGATACCACGATCCCAATACGAAGAGAGCAAATCCTAGTTTGATTCACCATTCACCTGTTTTATCTAGATGCAATTATGCACCCCTCGTGTATATCGAGGGCCGTCTATAGCCGGATTATGCAGAGACCTATCGCTCGCCCAAAGGGGATGACGATGAAGAGTAGCAAAACAGGCGGAGTAAGGGATATACAGGAAAAGGGATGAAAATGCCAGAGCTTTTCGCATACCGTGCTCCCGCCACTGCCACAGCTGCATAACTCTATTGTTGTATCGATTCATGTACTGCATACGAGGTTCTCTCCACTTCATCCATTCGCAAAAAGGACTGGAGATGATGAAATTGTGAGAAAAATATATTTGGATATATGAATGGGGTCTGATCCAATTCCCTAAACAGAGCTTCAGTTTTATAACTTCCAAGTATTTCATTCATTCGTTCTTGCGTTTTTCTTTCCGCAGTAGCATTACGATTCCCAATGCATTACTTTGTTTTTTTCTATCGTATTTCAGAGGGAGATGAATGAAAAAATTCAAATTTCATATTGTACCCCCACGAAGTTTGTAAACTCTTTTGGGAACTATCCATGTAAAAATTCAGCGATGCAAGGTTAATCATGGCAGCCAAATGTATAAAATTTATATTGAAACAACGTTGGTTGAGAATAGATCTGGATGGCAATTGCCGGAGTTGAAATGGCCTGGTACTGGCATGGTTATACTTGCCAGACTTGGACAGAAACAATTGTTTTTTTCAACTGGCACGACCTGTCCGACAGATTTTGAACTGTATGGATTTGTGTGGATAAACAGGCTTGGGCCAGTATTAAATCGATGCCAAAGTTCTACCGTACTGCCGTGCTAAGCCGAAAGGCCGCATGGCAAAAAGATTTTTCTCCGTTTTTTACACATTTATGTTCGAACAGGTTTATTGTGGGTGTTTCAATTCAAAAAATCTTTACACAATTGAAAATTATGAAAAGAACTGATTTAGAAATAACGGCGTTCGTATCATTTAAAATGTACAAGTGCAAATGAAATGCTTCATATCTCGAAACTTCAAAATTTTGAAATCAGGTCCTGGTATGGCCTCACGTAGCCCTGATGTGGACTGAAGTGATGCCATATCAATTTTTGCTCGGATTAGGATGGCAGCATAATGGGTTCATATAAATGAACAGTACTGACATGATTGTAAATGTTATATTGACACTTAGGTGAATAATGTTCTCATGCTGACTTCTTGCCAGTTTGATTCGCTTTGGTGGCTTTGAATTTGCCAGTACTGACAATCATGACAGCAATATTAAGCCAGTATCGGCCCATGTTTCCCTTTCCCTACCCTAGTGAAAATCAGCATATGGAGCGACATGGAAGAGTGAAAGAAGCAGCATCTAAGCGGGAAAGAAGCGGATATTGAAACGTTCTTACGCTTCATTCATTTCAACATTCGTTTCATGTGTTCCAACATTCGCTTTCCACGAGCGGAAAAAAAGATACTGGACACTTGCAAGTACTCCGCCAAAACCCTACGAGGCACTTGCAAGCGTGTCTAGTTTTTAGCTAGTTAAGCGTTATAAAACTCGTCAATTACTAGATCATTTCTACTAGGGATGGCAATTAAACTTCCTGCCAACGCTCTGCCAATGTTCGTCACTGCTGGTTTACCCATGCGCTATTAGTGAATTTCTATATACTACAGGTAAACATAGAGTGTGAACATATAAAGCACAGAACATTGAACGATCTGAATAATAAAATTATCTATTTTTCCAAAATTATCAAGAACTCTTGCAATAAAAATGTTCCATAAATTCCTAACATATTTTGAGGATGTAGAAATCAAAGATTTGTCTGTACAATATTACACACCGTTCATATATCCTCCATTTCCACAGTTAATATTTCACCAGAGAATAATCCTTTTGATTTTGATTTATATCCTCCACACGAAGGCTTGAACGCTCATTGTAATCACACTAATCCAATTTTTTCTTCCTTTTTTTTCGAAAAATTCATCATATTCAACATTGTAAATTCTTTTTCCTTTCGTTACAACGCACGGGATATTTTTCAAGACAGATTCCAGTTTATCCCGAGACAATTCTCATGCATCGTTGATTCTACCTTATGAGAGACATGTTGTACCAGATCTAATTTAGATCAAACTTTCGGTGTCGGATTCGTTGTGAATACCCAGGGAATATGTGTATCGTGACGTGTCTGTAGCAAATTCCACGATATATAATAGCTTGTGGGCGTTATCTGGGCTACGTTGAAATTGCTGGAAAAAATTGTATGCCGGGTCGAAAATTGAATAAAATATTTCAATATATTGATTTGGGGTGGAAGAAATTTGGGAGCTTGAGAAAAAGATGAGGTGAGAATTTCCGTGGTCTTATAACGCGATGGGGAAAAATATTGCGAAAAATCTTTCTAGTGGATTTGATCTGTATTCGACTGGTGGATTGGAAGATGATTCAACGCTTAATAAAGACCGCTTGAATCCTATTGGAGAAAAATTAGGCGATAAGAGATAAGGTGTGCTTTTGTCAGTTACCCCATTATTCCTTATCACTTGTATTGAAATCAAAAGTTCGCAATTTAATAGGAAAGTATGTGGAAGCTCATTGACTCCCATTAGTTATTTCATCACTCAACGTCTGTCTATGAAATATAAATTTCGAGAATTTCATAATGAATAATTCATCCCAAGAAATGCTAATGGTAATGCTTCCCGATTTCTATGGAAATGGAATGTGTATCCAATCATAAACAATTTTATCAGAAAACAAAGGTCCGATTCTAAAGTTCAGAACTCTGATAAAAACCCATCTCGTGCCATCTCGTCAACTGCAGAATGAGTTTTGGTTTGTTTTAATCTGTTTCCTAAAGACTCACTTTATTAAGAATATCAGCATTATGGAGGATTTTGATTATTTTCAAGAGTAACAGTACCATAAAAACGGATTAAAATAACCGACACCTTCTCCCATCGATCACAAAATGTCACTCCTTTTTACAATGCGTGCATTAGAAAATAACTGATTGCAGGATTATAAAGGGGCTTGAGTACAGTTACTGATTCATTGATTCTGAACGATGGATTCTTATCGCTGTGTTGAACTGCAAAAGTAAACCTTTATTTCGTGGGGCAGCACGAGATATTTGAAAATCGATTCCAAGTGGCCATTAAATTGATTCAAAGTACAACACCCTGGAAAGCATATTAATAAAAATATTATTTCAGTTTATTGAATGTAATGAGATTTAAGTGCATTTCCCTTTGAATCTGTTTATGATGGATTTTTATTGTAAGGATTGAATTATGAAGAAAAAAATGGGATTTGATTATCCCCCACATATTTTCCTATTGAATTCCAATTGTTTTGGATCCCATAAATGTTGATAGGAAATAAGGTGGAACTGACAAAAGCACACCTTATCTTCTATTATTTGTTCTTATTCCAACAGGATTTGAGGGGTCTTTCTCACGAGGGCAGTCAAAAGTTATCAAGGGTTTTCAAATATCAGTCTACTACTGTGATGATTCCCAACATCACGTGCATGATTTTCATCACTTATGAATTATTTTTTCAACAGTGAGTGGGAGAGCAGAGATGTGATGAAGAATTTGGAGAGATGAGAGAACAAACAGGAAATGAGGCTAATGAAAATGAGAATGCATAAAATATGGAGGCAAATGAAAAGAGAGAAATGATTTTGACAAGAATGAAAATGCAGAGTGGTACAGTGAAAATGTGGAGAGGAATAAAAGGAATTACCAAAGGAAGGGAAGAGGAGAAGAATACAAAACACGAAATTACTCACCAAGAATTACAATCAGACAAGAAATGGAATGACAAAAATCCAGTTGAAGGGAACACTATAGGAATGAGGAGAAAAAATTTGAGCATTGCTAGCACAATATACTTTTCTTTGGGTATCCCAAGTCTTCAAGAGGAGACGGTTTGTTTATGAGTCTCGAGTTCCTTTTAATTACGAAGTCTTGTTTTGGATTCAACGAGAACAGGTTTTGTTTCAAAGCCCACTGCCTCGTTCATGCATTCGTACATGAATGGAGGGGTAGTTGCTGTGAATTATTTATGGAATATAAATATCAGATGCATTAGCTAGTTGGATTTTGATTTTATACACGACGAAATTTTTTATTCCTTCCTCGATTGATGATTAATTCATCACCACATGCATGCGTGGCAAGCATCGTTCAGATTATAAAAATGCAAGCGTTAGCAAGCAATGTTGCGAGTACAGCGATCGCTGTTAAGATCATCAAAATGCGAGCGATGCAGGCTGTGTTTATCACACGAAAATGTAAAATACCTTGATTATGGATAATTTTTGTAATACATCACATGAAGGTTTGGAGTCCAGACGTATGTTTGTACTCCCAGGCTGCCTATTTTCACATCACGTCAAATTTCATAGTTTAGTAAAATTCAAGATGTATTCCAACCCATGAATCTGATTTTATTCTCCAAGATGTTGATTTGAAGTTCTCCAATGAGTATTTGAAACTTGAAAATTTCATTTTCACACACTAATCAACTCCAACTGAAATCAGTGAAAATTTGTAGTTATAATTTAACGTGCAAGATTCGTATCCATGTCTGTCCTAAAGCTCTTTGTAACGTGTCTAGGATTTCGTTTCAAACGTGTTCACGATATCCAGTCAAGTCGTCATCTCAGATGACTGTCGAAGTTATCTCACCTTCCATTCGTTCCTTTCTCATCAACACAAAGGAACTTTTGGGCACCGGAAAGTCAACTCGAATTTCGAAATGAAAATGATATTCTTCTCATATTGCATGATTTTCTTCAACACAAAAGCACTTTCTCTTTAAATGAACTCCGCTCTTCACATGGCAACAAATTCGTGATTTCATCCATGCTTTGATTGCAGGAGACTCAATGGAACAAGAGATTTTGTTTCCTCCCCCATTGTACAAATCGATGAAATTATACACCATCGTTGTCAGCCAAAGCAGCAGGAAGTCACAGTGTTCTGTTGTTCTATACAAATTAGAATGTAAATTGATCTGGTAATTTCCCGCGGGTCGTTGTGACACGCTCGGATAGACGTCAAGAAAATTAGGCTGTTATTATTCAGCGAAATTTCAGTATCAGAGATTCGAGACTGGCATAACCAAATATATAGAGAAACAATCGGGTCAGACGGAAAAATCTGACATGACGATTGGATATTGTAATACGTTCTGACATCGAAACAAATGATTTCGCGTTCGTGTGTGGTCATATTTCACAATTTCCTCGTGTTTTGAAATGTCATTCCAATACGGATGATTTTTGGAAATTCATCACGTAATTCTTATCACAAAACAGAATGCATTAAATTGAATCTACCGAGAGGGATAATCTTTTATTCCAAAGGCAATTAATTGAAACTGACCCAATCATTTGAATATCGTTCAACCGTCGAGTATTCGTTTCTCTTGAATTATGAAGAGAAAAAAGGGAAGTATGGGAAGTATACGATTGAGGGTATTTCCAAAGTTTCGAGTGGTGCTCTGTGGAGATCTCTCGAGCTTTGATCTTGCTCCCGTTCAAACGATTCCAACACAGATGTGAGGAGAACTTGTAGGAGCAGGGAAAGGCAAATGAATTTGACAATAATGTGCACTTCCCTGCCGATTTACAAGAATTGAAATGATTATAATTGGAGGAAATGTATTCCATCTCTTTTAAGAATCGAAAACAGTCCATCTTTATTATATCTGAGATCGTTTAACGTTAAACGATATTAGCCCAAATTACAAATCATCATGCGCAAGGGAACAGGTTTTTGCATAAATTGTAATTATCATTCCATCAATTATGATCCTGACGTACGTGCGTGCGACTATGTAGATTAATGTATATGGGCAGGTAGTGAGCTTTATGAACAAGAGTAACGTGAAGTGTACTAACTGTCAAACTAATTCGGGTATCCGAGTACATGGCAAAGGATTTATCGTGTCGAGAGTTCTATCGGATAACAACCGAAACCATCTCTGATTGACGCAACAGAATAGTGGTAACAAGAGTTGAATGATAGAGACCATGCATTATAATATAATACAGATCATTATTTAAATGAAAATTCATCGCGGTAGAACTCATGGTTATTTCCATAATTTACATCACCATCCAATTATGAATTTATTATCAACTTCAGGAAGAAGTACACTCTGTCGTGTTGAGGCTTTGATTCGATCCCCCACTTCATCTTGTTACTTTTTTTCTTGCTGTGCACTTGTTATATTGTTTTAAAATCAGTTCACAAACTATCTCATTCTCTTCCATTGAACTAACATTATTGAATTGGAACAACTTAATACATCGATACAGAAATCCATCAGCGCTTGTAGCGTATACCACGTCTGGGACTGTAATTATTGATATTCTCATGTCTAGGATTTGATACAACATAAAATCGAATCTTACTGTAAATGGTATGTGAATGGAATGTGATTGGACTGAACAAATTGCATCAAGAGATGTAGGTACGAGGAAGCAGGAAGAAAGAAAGCACGTTATTGCAAAGAGTATTAAATCAACTCTACGTATACATTCTAGATATCGATTCTAAAAAACATAGCGTTTAAAGAACAGATAAAACGTTTGGTCTTTGAAATACTGCAGAGGTAATTATTACGAAGGATTGAGCAAGTTCATTATTTTTTGAAGACTCCACAACCGTGGGGAGTAATTTTATTCTACATTAACAGGAGGGAGAGAATCTTCATTTCTTTTCCTCCTCGGCACCTATCCCAGATCGTCGTCTACCTCTGGCGTTGCCTCTGCTGCTGTTGCTGCTACTACTGCTGCTAGCAATGGTAATTGATCGTAGCAACATTCGAGGTCTCTCGTCACTTTGAATGGTATGTGATTGGACGAGCAATGGAGCGAGGAGGCGAAGAGGAAGAGGATAACGGAGATGGAGAGACAGGATGAGAGCGAGGGTACGAGGAGGTAGGAGGAAGGCGCATCACGAGGCGCCGGCATAGTAGGTGGCGGGTGTATCCACTCCTGGTATACTATATATACACGCGAGTGGCAGGACCATTGTATACATGTATAGGTAGATGAGAGGGTAGAAAAGCTCTGCTTGCGTTGCGCCAGGGTTACCCAGGTAACGCATCGTTCTCCGTGTACCCATGGTAACCGGCACTGACTGTTCTCGTCCATCAACAAGCCGTTTCGCATTCCCATCTCGGACCGATTCCTGTGGACGACGTCAACATCGTCATCAACTACCACGACGTCGACGTCGACTATGATGTCAACAAGATCACGAGGCTAAATCCCCGATGAATAAGCTTTCTAAAGAAATATTGTTTCGTATCAATTTTTATCGATTCGTCATAGATGTTTTCGAATTTCTTCTCAAATCAGATTTGACCACTCAAAGATTGGAAAAGATTCCTCGCGTGAAGGAGCTTCGTTTGAACCATCTATCTTGAGAAATTCATTAAAAATTGTGGAAGCATTTTTTCAAGCCAATGTGATCAGATTACAATTCCTAATGCTCAGTCCAAGCCTTGATGATATCCCTTCTTGGGAATTCCTTTCTGAATCATTAGTCACATATGATGTAATTCCGGGCAAACTCATGGAGTGTATATATGTAAATTATAAACAAATATCGTATATCACAACCACATTCTAAATGATGTACAATAAACACAATTCACATCGAAAATGAAGATATCAAATAGTGCTGATACTAGTGATCGATAAACAAATATTCCAACGAGGAGGCATAGAAGACTTATAGAATTATTGATCATAACACCCATGAATCAATATTTATCCGTTGATTACTAATATCAGCAATATAAATTCAACATTACATTATTTCCACAAATCGACATTATGCGTTAACAGTAACCTGCTCACCGATACTTGTTCACTTCACGTTACTCGTATTACACATAACATATAGGTTACTTGTCAGAATGGATGAGAATAAGTGTGAATCTAACTTCGATCTCCAAAGAATATTATAAGATACAAGGGTCGTAAAACACTGGAAGAATTTTTAGATGTTGAAATGAAACGTATCTAAAATTGGAAACTACAGTATCAACCTTCATCTTTCTCATGTTCAAATTTATCTTGAATTCCAAGATTAAGGAAATGGAGCGAACGTATGACGATGTTGTGGAGTAATGAAATATGTGGAGGGAAAAGAGAATCTAATAATTTCTGGAAATTGGGATTTCGTGGTGTCATATGGCGAGGGAAGAAAAAGGTTGGGAAAAAATGTCGTTTTCAGCAATGGAATGAAAACGGAAATTGATTGATAAAATTTAACGCGATGTTTTATGATGAAAAAAACATACAATCCAGAGTTCATCACATATCGATTCAGAGTGGGGTTTCGTAGAATTTTTGGAACGTGATAAAGATTTTTGGATCGGATGTGAAATAAACTCAAGTAACAAACAGAGGTGTGGTGATAAAATATCCAAATAGGGCTATATTCATGATGATTCCAGTTCAGGTAGTTTGCAGTGGCAAAGAAAACACCTGATGGTAATATTATTATTTTTTATCTGTTCCAGGTACGTGTCATCATGTGAAAACTTGCTTTACGCGAAAGGAAGTTTGTGAGTAAGATGAGCATATCTTGTATATTAATTATTATATCACATCCAATTTCCATAAATTTGGATTATTTATGTATTTATTCATATTCCACAAAAAAAAACTTCGATGACAAAGAAAAAACAAGAGAAAAAAGCTAGACATGAATTACAAACAGTAATGGAAAATACAATCAACCGTCTTCTTTTAGAACTCACGTTTTGATTAGAGTTGGCTCTTGAAATATGCCCTGGTGAAACAATTTCTGAGTACTGTCGGAATTCAATCGCGCTCGCACGTCAATTAAATAATGCAGTAACAGTAACTTACGATTCTCGATGAATCATCAGATAAATCTAGAACAACTTCTGATATCTGTAACCGAACATCGAATTATTTCCAAATGAATGAGGAGGATAACATAGATCCACATGACAAGATCCCACGTAAAAAAATATGCATAGTTTATACATAAGTTTTCATGCATAACTGATGCATAAATTATGCATATTTTATGTAAGGAAATGAACATGCATAAATTATGCATAAATTTTGTATAAAATGTGTGTGAAGTTAATATAAGCGCCCGATTATCAACATCCGATATGATTGAGTTGTTAAGTCACAGGAATGATTAACAAAATTTACTTGGATTCAGAATTGTTAGAAATGTGATTTGCAATTTGCATGAAGGACTATATTATCTTATAATAACACCACTCTATCCTGATCAAGAGTCAATCAAGAGTTCACCGTGGTGAAACTTGAGTTGGAACTCACACGCTTCATCATGATATGTTACATAATTCAACATCTAAAAATTTGCTGGTTTGGAATTCGATTTAACCTTGGTTGAAATTTGCATATTTTAACTCTATCGAACATATTCCTTCGAATAAGCACATAGTGGACAGATGTTAATTCATCAAAATTTTGAAAATATTCAAGTATTTCAGAGAAATATTGCACCCAAAATTTGGCTAAATTTCCAGTGCTCGTATCTCCTCAACATTCAACTCTTCTTGATATAAAATAAGAAGTGCAAAAATCATGCATAGTTTTTACATAGATTATGCATAATGTTTATAGAAAGAAACAGGTTCACATAAATCATGTATATTTTACCCTAAATTATGTGTCAATCGTATAATTATTATACATGAAGTATGCATAATCTATATGAGCATATTTCTTTGCATATCATTTGAAAATAATCATTTCCTAGTCTTATGTACTTATTATCCATTTTTGGTTTAAGTAAAAAACAATCATTTGCAAAACACATTTTCATACACGGGAAAAATAAGTGATCCAAATTTTCGTTGATTAGTATGTCACTTTTAGACAGAATACAAATTTGAAAAGAATTCGTACACCAGATTTTACTCTTTCTACCAATTTGTTGCAAATAATACGAAATCTTGTATCAAAAATGATATTGAATTTCGTAACAAGCTATATGATATGGAATTTTGTTTCAAAACTGATCCTGAATTTTGTCCCAATCATACAGATTAAGCCATATGTGTTGCAATGATACAAAATTTCGTAACACTGATACATAAAAAACTTCGTATCCGCACGGAGAAAAATGCAGCTCGAAAGGATAGTTGGAATCTTATTTTCAAATTACAGAATTTTGTTATTCACTTTGTAAAATTTCATTCGCGACTTTTGGAAACTTCATATTTGTTTTTATGATTTGTTAAGTATTGATAATTTCTCATTGTTTTTCGAGCAATATTCAGGAGAAATCTGAACCGTTTTATGTTTATTACGGACTTAAGAAAAATTCTTAGATTTTAAGAAATATTCTCAGATTTTAAGAAATATTCTCCAATTTTTATTAAAGATTACTATCCTTTTGAGCTGCACTTTTGTCCGTGCGTGTTACGAAGTTTTGTACTGAATTCTCTAACAGCGCACCTTGTTCTTGTAAATTTTGACATGTTTTTTTCCGATATCGCACAACATTTTTCTCATTAATTTTTTTCACGTAAAAGATTAATATACAGGTTTCAGTTGATTATTGGATTTGCTGGATGTTACTCAACAGGTAATTTTTCGAAACGTTTGTTTCGGAATTAGAGAACGCATCTAAAATTCTCAAAACCCACACTGAGAACCCAATTTCTTAGATTAAAAGAAAATTTTCTTTGCCCTCATTCTAATAAATCTTTTTTTCAATGGACGAAAATTCAGTTCGATGGAGAAAAGTTTCATCAAACTAAAACCAAGAATTTTCAAATTCAAACAAAAATATATTCTTTTTTAAATTCGAAGAATATGATTTCAATTCAATGGAAAATTTTTCCATTTCAATGAATAATGTTTTTCATTGAAAACAAGATTTATCAGAATGAGGGCAAAGAAATTTTCTTTGAATCTAAGAAATTGGGTTCTCAGTGCAACTACCTACCACTGCCACCCTAAGGACACGACTGAAGTTCAGTCAAACTGTGCTCAAAATAGTCTTCCAAAGGATTTAGAATAATCGTGTAATTATCTAAATATTCAACCCATTCACTTAGAGTAACGGCGATGGTAAATTCAAGGTATTCCACGATGGACCACGAAAGCTCCTCGAAAGAACTGAAAAGAGATTTTTAAACGATCTTTAATTATAATCCAAAACCTCCTCAAAAAGATTTGACCCACACAGCACGCTAATTTCAATGTAGTCATAGAGAATCCTTTGGGAATTCATCGTGGGATTCTTCAAGAGTGTGCGGTATCGCAGTTCAGAATGAGTGATGCTGTCAAATTCGTGACTAATCATCTCGCTTCCTGCAAGCGAAACTACACGGAAAGAACTGAATAGTAATGATTCCGATGTAAAATTTTCAAAGGAGGATACACGGAAAGACAGAGGTTATGATTATCTAGAAAAATAACTGACAATTTAGGGAAAAAGAGTATCGCTGAAGAATTTTCGTAGTAAATCATTGAACTTTATAACATACTGGAATGAGCACTCCCCACATATTCTATAGTTTAGGCTGGTTAGCCTTTCTCCTTATCTTTATCTGATTCCCTTCCCCTTATTCTCCTTATCTTTGTCTGGAATGTAAGGCTCGAACTTCTCTCTCTGACCGCGATAATCTAGGGAGTAATCATTCCAGTATATTATAGAGTTCAATGTAGTAAATTTATCAAAAGTTGATAAATTCACTGTAAACAACAATAATAAAACTATCAACGTTTAGTATTTTCACTACAAATTTTTGATAACCTTACTGCAAAGATTTTTCAGCAGTGCTCTTTTTCCCTAAACTGACAATCATTTTTCTAAATGTTAATAAATGTTATTCAAGTATCGATAACTTTTTTCTTTCCGTGTACATCGTCACGATTACGATGTTTCGTAGTGCTGACTACCTCGAAAACAAGCGATTCCTACATTTTATGCGATTTTTCGTGATAGCAACTCAATTCGCGGCATGTTCACATCGCAATGTTTATTATTTAATCCTCTCCGTGTATACGTTTCGACATGCTTTCCCCCAATTTAATTCCATTACAACCGGTAACTTTGTACATGAAATTCATATATCGTTGCTTTGCTGCCACTCAGATAACGCAAGCGACAACTTCAGTGTGTGTAAAGATTCATGAATCATTTCGCCTCGAGTGTTACGGTAGTTCCATCATACGGTAGTGTTGAAAACTCTTTTCACCTTTCTTCTCCTGTAGGAATATTCAGGCAGCTTGGAATTCGCTCGCTGTATCGTAGATTTTCTACCCAGCATGAAGTCAAGATAAATAACCTAATAGAAAAACACAGTTCGTACATAATCATTTGTTTACAACCAACTGAATCCTCACAAAAACTATATATTATGTAGGTTTAAATATTGACTGAATTGGGTGAATAATGGGGCGAATCAAAATTTGTCTTGAATATTGACACAAAAGATGTGAGAAATTACCACGAAAGTGTTACATCACAAGTTTGTTAATTTGTTGATTTCCAACATGAATTTTGGGTGACTCGTTTCTAACACAAAATTTCTTACCCCGAGCAAGCGTTATATCAGCACTCGCTAGGCCCTTACAAGTTCCCCGCTAGCCAATAGACTCTTTCTAGCCCTTGGCTAGATTCTCGCGAGGCCCTAGACAGTTCCATGGATGACGTTGCTGGGGACTGTGTAGCAGCATAGAAAATAGAGGAAAGTAATATGATCGCAATACTTATGATGTACTCCAGGAAGCACAATATAAATTGGTCTAAAAAGTGGTGCTACTCTAGGTATTCACCGATATGTACTACCAAGTAACCATAGAACTCACGTGATCAGCCAAAAAGAACTTCGTTAACAGAATTTCGCTGGAATCCATGAAGTTTTTTTCCTGTTAGATACGGTTTGAAATTGACCATCTTCTGAACTTTTTCTGTCTGATATTCCAAACCTGCCCATTTGAGTTAAGATGGGAGGAAATTTCTTGATGGAGCCAATCTAGAGTTGCAATCATGTTAGAAATTCAAGTGAAATCTATTGAACACTCTCCCTTCTTCTTGAATTACATGTGCACAGTTGGAATATTGAATAGGAAAAGTCGTTGGAAATTTGGGCAGTTTTAAACCGCTCAGATGGAAACATGTCTCAATAAAACAGCACACTCTCGCGAATGGGCCTCTTTCATACTCGAACGGTTTCCGCCTTGCATTGGAGAAAAACAAGAAGAGGCCCATTTCCGAGAGTGTACTGTACTGTACCATCATAATGGTGACATGTACGCTGAGAAATGTTCACAACATGTTATCAAGGTCTTTCCGCGCGAAGCATTGCTATTGGTAGTACTTGGAGTTGATGGTGCCACAGCAAAGGCATAATGTTCACATTCCGTGCATTTTCGCAAGCTGAATGGAATTCCTAATAATATGAATACGGCAGGTTGGACTACAAAACTCTCAGAGCAAATTTTTATATGTCACAGAAAAAAATCTGCATAAATTTCAACAAAATTCGCCGACTTTTAACTGCTTTTGATTGAAGGAATTTAGCATTTAGGGGATACCAGCGGTCTTCGCGGATGCAACCCGCAATACAAGCGTACCGACTGAGTGAATATTTTTTCAGCAAGAATACTATGAACTAAATTAATGAAGAAGTATGAAATTTTCAGAAATCAATCTTCAATCCCTTATCTATCGCGGTACATCGCCCGAATTTTGAATTTCGAGAAAAAAGTTCATGTTACCAGCTGAAAAGAAAATGTTTCTTCGATATTGAAAATTCAGGCGATGTACTGCGATAGATAAAGGATTGAAGATTGATTCCTGAAAATTTCATACTTCTTCATCAATTCAGTTCAGAATATTCTTGCCGAGAAAATGTTTACTCAGTCGGTACGCTTGTATGGCGGGTTGCATCAATGGGGATCGCTCGTATCCCCTTAAGGGAACCCGGTGGTCTACACTGACAGAAAAACGACCTGGTTGAAACATTCATGGTCGCAATAACTTGAAATCTGGTTCGATCCACCAGGAAATATGATTGTGATGTCCAGAAAAAGTGGCTGAAGCAAAAATTAACTACATTTTTTAGGTTAGAAACACCAGATTCTTTTCCTGGTGTAATAACCTGAAAAATGTGGCTAATTTTGGCTTCAATCACTTCTTCTGGACATCTTAATCACATTTCCTGCCGAATCGAACCAGATTTCAAGTTATTGCGACCACGAATGTTTCAACCAGGTCGTTTTTCTGTCAGTGTAGCATCCGTAAATTTGACGAGTTTTCAGTATTTTTCTTTTTTTAATGAAAATATGGAACAATAGTATTTAAACTTGGCAGATATGTTGAATAACTTCAAAAGTATACAAAAGGATTATTCTTGAAGGAAAAAAAATTTTTTAGTTGGTCTAAAAATAGCGCCGAAGTTGCCTCCTCAAAAAAAAAGGGCCTGGCTGGTGTTGTAAGTTTTATCTCTTTCACTTATTTGAAAACAAAAAACCAAATGAATTCTTAATCAGAATGAGTGTGGTTATCGCAGGAACTAGAATGAAAAAAGAAATTTTTAATTGACAAGATAGCGCGTCGTTGAAATTTACTCTCCGAAAAGAAACCATTCTTTTATCATTTTTTGTATGCAAAAAATAAGAAGTATTTAACGTAAAAACTTTATTCTGGTCCCTACAATAGCTACTGGTGTACTGAATAACATACTAGAATTTGAAATGAATCAGTCGAGTAGTTTTTTTTTTTACAACACCGTTTCGAGATAAATAAGTTGAAATCAATTCAAAATTTTTTTTTTCTTGAAGAATAATATTCTTGTATACTTTCGAAAGCATCCAATATATCTGCCAAGTTTAAATACTAGGGGAGTGTCGGATACAACCGGGTAGGTGGGTCAAATCGGGTACCTCCATATCTCCCTGATTAGTGCTTCTTCCTGACAGCAAACGTTTGGACTAGTAACAGTAGATATTTTGAGCAGTTAGAGAGAACAACAGCATCGATGCAACGCGGTTCCTCATTCAGAACGTTATTCAGAGTTTTCTGCGAAAAAATGGTCAAAGTTGTTGAATTGTGTAGTGAGTTTCAAGTGCTCTACCAGGCTCTCAAGAAAGAGGTACGTACATACGTCAATCGAGCATGTTTTCCTGCGTATTTTCATTCTTCATGAATTCGCCTAGAGCGAGGGATAATTTATCTAAGCCATATTGAACTCAACAAGTTACTGTGGGGTCATACCGGATACTTGAGATTTCACCTTCCAATTTATGAAGTTGGCCAAAATTTGTGTTTTTATTCTAAAATAGTCATCAAAACATGTTCATTCTTGGAGATCCCTTTGCGTGTGCTTGCGGCTTTTGTTCTTAAATAAGTTGGCCGCAAAAAAATTCTTTCTCTGAACAATTTTTTTTAGTTGGTCAAAATATATCAATTCTCAAACATGACTCATGTCTGTTTTCGGAACTTTTATCGAATTCAACAGTTGGTGCTAAAAATTTCACAATTCAGAAGTGTTTTGCATGGATTTAAGCAAGTACCCGGTTTGACCCTACCCATGGAGTGGAACTCGATTTTTGTACTTTTCGACTAGAACGAATATAAAAAAAATTGTATCAATTTTACAGCAATGTACGAATACTATGTTGTTAAGAATGAATAAGGGAACTGAAAAGCTTTGGTTGGTTAATCTATTGCTAATAGGAACTTCTCTATGATCGATTGAAGTTATGGTTTATGATACCCGGTTTTATCCGACCTTCCCCTATTGTTCATTATTTTTATTGAACAAAAAATCCTGAAAAGGCGTCAAATTTACGGACGCTAGACCACCACCAGGTCCCCTTAATCGTACTCCCTTTTCTCCATTGTACCGCAGTATTCTCTATGTATATAAGATATTCACCTCGAGTGATCAGCTAGGTGAAATAATAAATCAAAGAAGTAGGAAGAACATACCCACATCTCATTACCGTATAAGGGAATTCCATTACACCGTTGAAAATTTCTGGACAAAACTTCACATACACGTAACAGGAACAATCTCCAATCAAGTAACTGAAAACTTGGAGTAAATACACAATTAGGAATTTTGTGTTAAATTCAACACATTTCGCATGTCCCAAACGGTCCATACAAATTTTTGTGTCGATTCATCATTATGTGTTTGTGTTAGCTAGTAACTTGAGCGTGATATGACTAATATGACGCAAGAGGATATTGATGAAGTTTTGATTGGAATTTCCGATCGTTTAAATTCAACACATAAGTACTCTCAAATGAAATTCATAATGAGTACAGAATTAACGCTTGACAAGTGTGATTTCTGGATTTTTTTCACGTAAATCGAATGTGACAATGTGACTTTTTAATGTTGAAACAATGCATGAGAATGAATTGAAAAAAATAGTACTTTAACCCATTAGCGCCTGAACAGACATTTTTTGACACCAAAGTTCAGAGATTCACTGTACGATGAATTTGATCGAAAACAAACTTTTGAACCACTGAACCTTATGTTTTGAAGGTCGCTCTTTCGGATGGTGATGTTCAGAGAACTCTATAATGAGTTTTTTTATGTGGACATTGCAAATTAAAAAAAAACACTGTTGTTTTGAAAAAAATTTTTTTAAGATAATTTTCTTGTTTGCTTTTGCATTTTTCTACATACTTGATACCGATAAATATCGCGTCCATGGATCCTAAACTGAGAGTTATTGGCTTAAGATTGATGAAAAAGAAATTTTTATTCATACAAAGAAGCGCCCGAAACAATAAATTTCACTTTTAATCTTCAGCAATTTTTTTTTTTATTCCTATGGACTTTGGGAAAAATTTCCTAAGAACAAAGACGTCTCAAAATTGATCAAAGATACCCTACATTTCTTTCAGAACCGTGAAAGGAAATTTTTGATTTTCCGGAAAATGGAAAAATTAAAATTTTTGAAAAATTGTTTGAAACATCTGGAAAAATTTGAGCGTATTGTTTGACTAATTTTAAGACTCTTTTGTTCCCACAAAATTTTTTTGCAAGTCCATAGCTATTGAGAAAAAAAATCACTGAAGTGTTTCTGAGGTAACCAATAACAATTTCAACATTTCCATGGTGTAATTATTAGTCTGTAGGAAATATCGAAATACATTTTTTCAATAAATCTGTGATTTCATTCATTCATTTCAAATTTTTAAAAAATTGAAATGCAATCGAATCAAACATTGATCACATATAAATATATATACTATACATCAATATTTCACATCACATCATTGTTTACATCAATATACCATGTTACTTTGATAACGCACTGTATTATTTTAGCAGCTTCCTGTCAGTAATTCTTGGGTGGTTATTTCTCTCCTGCGCTTGTAAATGAGAATATTTTTCAATACTCCTGCAGCTCAATAATTGATACCTTAGAAACACTTCAGCAATTTTTTTCTCGATAGCTAGGGACTTGCGGAAAAATTTTGTGGGAACAGAAAAGTCCTAAAATCAGTCAAACAATACCCTCAAATTTCTTCAGATTTTAAAAGAATTTTTCAAAAATTTCAATTTTTCTGAAAAAAATTGAGGGTATTCTTTGATCAATTTGAAGACGTTTTTGTCCATAGGAAATTTTTTCCAAAGTCCATATAGATCGGAAAAAAAATTGATGAAGATTAAAAGTAAAATTTATTGTTTCGGGCGCTTTTTTGTATGGATAAAAATTCTTTTTAATCATCTTAAGCCAATGACTCTTGGTTTAGGGTCCATGGAGGCGATATTTATCGTTATTGAATATGTAGAAAAATGCCAAAGGAAACAAAAAAATTATCCTAAAAAATTTTTATCCAAAAAAACAGTGTTTTTCTTTAATTTGCAATTTTCACATAAAAAAAACTCATTTGAGGGTTTTCTCAACATCACCATTTAAAAGAGCGACCTTCAAAACATAGGGTGCAGTGGTTCAAAATTTTTTTTCCATCAAATTCATTGTACAATTAATCTCTGAACTTGGGTGTCAAAAAATGTCTGTTCAGGCGCTAATGGGTTAATGAGAATTGTCGAACTGGACTCTACCCACTCTACCCACCCAGCACAAATATCGCAGCAATATTACAGTGATATCATAGCAATATTGAAATATTGTAGCAATATTACTGCGATATTTGTGCTGAATGGGTAGCTACGGCAGGTCACTTGAATAGGGGTACTTTCTTTGCGTATATCAACTTGCATTCGATCTTCAAATCTGCATATCTAGAAAATCACACTATAAGAGGAAAGTTTTGAATTCAGATTGTGCCATGACTGAATTAAGACGCAGCCAAAATAAGCCTATTTCGAGTTCAAAGTAAGCACAGAAAACAATCACCGACACAATGGAAAAGGCTGAATTTCAGTCAATTTTCAAATTAAGACGCGGTGAATTTAAGCCCCAATCAGAAAAATCCGAATGATGCCAATGTTGACAACAGGTGCAGTACAATGCCAGTATTGGGTCTTCAACACTCGGCCAACGCGTACGGGATCAGTACTGGATACATAGAAATACAGTACTATGCCTGTACTGATGAACCAATACTGGAAGCTTAATGCCGGCCAGGTACAGGCACTGCACTGATTGCGAATAATAGTGTGAGTACTCAATCCACAGTACAGAGAAGCGTTATTATCCCAGACAAATGCCAGTACCCTGCCAGTCTTAGAAAGTACTGGTGCAGTACTGCGCCTGTTGTCAATTTCTGGTTGGGTTAGAATGAAAGCTAAAACCAAAATGAATGAATAGTTTTCTTGCCAAAAAGGTACAAAAGTTGTACTTACACTGAAAAAAGAACCTAGTTATAGTTACAAATTGATTTGGTTACCTCAAATATGTGATTGTTCAAGATTAGCAGGATTTGGTGATAATAAGCTAAGTCTGGTAACTACAACCAAATGCCTTAGTTGTAGATCAGTACGTCGGTAATTATAACTAAACACTTATTTCGCCATATCCAACTATAAGATTTGGTAACTATTACCAAATGTTGGTAACTATAACTAAATTCTTTTCTCATTGTATGATCTCCCCTTGGTAGTTGAGAATAACACAATTTTTATGTTAAACCTTGGGTTGAATAAAATTTGTGACATTTTGACACTTCTCTCCGCTTGTTTGAATGATTTTACATTATAAATCAGTTGAGACCTAATTACACGAGAAGTGCTTGTAGAAGTTACACATGTTTTTGTTCAATATTCAACAGAAAATTCATGAAACACGGATTTCACACAAAATTTCCCACTGTGTGTGTATGAAATTTCAGCTATGAAAATATACATGACGACTGTGTCATATGATATAGTGAAAATTCGAGAATTAATTACTTGCAAATGAATTTCCAATTTGAATACCAAGATTTTGCAATTCCAGTTACAAATGTGATTGAGAAAGTTATGGAATTTCAAACAATCTTCAACAGTGTATAACCCAATCATTGATTCAGTTTCAAATCAATAAATCTAGTCAAAATTTCATTTTGTTGAAATGCAATAACATCCCACAGATTGACTGATGCTCACTTGCCAGTACAAAGTTTGGAACCCTCTCATTATAATAAGTAGATGACAAAAAAATAACTTTGAAACATCAGAGTTAGACAATTCATCGGTTCTACGCGTGAAATCAAACTACCACTGAGAATTCAAAAAAATCTGATGATCGTACCCTTTTCAAAATACCTGTCTGACTTGGATCGGTTTTGTCTTGGGAAATGGGATCAAAATCTGACAGATCTGCCTCCCGTATTTAAGCAGTTTCAACTATCCTCTTAGATCCAGGTAGAATCCGTATGGAAACATCTGCTGCCAGTATTTAATTGTATCGTGCAAACCATAGATATCAAGCAGAATCTATTAAAAAATTGTTGCCGGTTTCCGGTAGCAGATGAAAAATCCCCCAGTTTTTGACTGGATTCCACTGAGAATCATTTTTATCAGTTTCTTATTAGCATTTTAAGCAGGGTTCTGAAATTATATTTTATCCGAAACATATGAGTGTACAAAATCGTCGAGACAATGTTCAAAATTCCATTTCAAAATGTTGTAAAGTATAAGTTGTGATAATCATTCGTTTTATAACAATCAGCCGAGTTCGGATGATGTACGCACGGCATGAGTTCTTTTCTTATCACATGAACATTTGATCATATCTTTACTTATCGCATCACGTCCTTTACACATCAACTCGTTCAAAGCCTAATAGTACTCAAACTTGGAAGGGGAAATATAAACGCAGGGGCTACAATGAACCCATTTGCGCCTACGAAAGCTCTCGCATCGCACAAACTGTGTATTGTAATTTCTCAGAGTCTCTCATTTTTAAGTACATCTATAAATCCAAAGCAAGGTTTAAAGAACGTGACGTAACAACAAATGAATCAGAGAGCAATGGGAAGGCGTTACCCACGTTCGCGCGTCATTTGAACTAAAAGTACTGTTTATTGGATTATCGAAGGATTTTAATGCACCGCGTAACTTGACAGTGCACCGCGTTACTTACCCTCCACATCCTTCTTCGGTTGCTCGCATTCACTCCCGACCCTCGTTCTCCCTTTTTGGATTTTATTTTACAGTGCCAGCGATACGTTCATACATCCTTGGCTTTATAGTGGTCGTAATGAAATTTTGTAAGTGTGAAACGTAGCTCCGAATGCCTGATTTCGATTACGGAATCAGATTTCAGGGAAGGGAGAAACCTACCCTCTTGCATCGAACCCCTCTTTCTCCCACTTTTCATTTTCTATTATCTATATCACGTATGTATATAGGTTCATCTACATCTACACACATGAAGGTAGCTTGGAGGTGGCTCTTGGAACAACTCGATTTGTTCCATTTTACCGGCAGAGTGCATTTACAAGCGGGAGCTGTATACAACATGCACTTATGAGCGCATATATACATTCTTATACATACACGTAACGTAGGGACGTAGGTGAAGGTAGTGCTATCGGCGGGAACGCGAGCAAGCGTGCTTTCGCAAGCGTGCAAATCACTTTTCACGCGCAATGACGCCATGAATCGGCTCGTGTATTCACAGCTATATGCGCAGCACCTGCATCCACCTGCTCACCCACACATCGACGGCTCAAATTCACCCTTGAATGATTCTTCCGAGGTAAGACTATTGTACCGTTAACTCTTTTGAATCTTGTGTGTTTACCCCATTCAATTTTGTTAAAAGCTCGCTGCCGATCATTTTGGAAACTTCTCTTCGGCGGGGATGTTGAGTCGGATAGGGTAGATAAAACCCTATGATCCTAAGGGTAGCTGGGTATCGGTCTGCGTATACAAATCTGATGTATTCCTCGTACGATATCTTCCGTGACTTTTAAATTTGTGAATATGAAGTGGAAGGAATCGATAGGTAAACTCGTTCCGTTCGTTTATGAGAATAACGAATCAAAAGTTTTCCCTCCATAACTCCTCAATGAGTCAGGTGACAAAATGTCCTCCTTTGGGAACAAAATCATAAATTTGTCATCTTTTGATGAATATTTTTTAAACATGTCCTCTGTCTAGTGCCTAGTCGTGCTTTTATCATGCCTCATTCGGCAATTAAAATTTTTTTCTCCACACTCGCTATGTATTTCTTTTTTTCATCGCTTACGTATCGTAAGATGAAGACGTAGTACGTTGATAGAAATGGAATTACAGAAATAAAGATCCGTATTTTCTTCAAGTGGCAGATGTTACAGACTGTGAGAGGGTTTCCGTTCAAATCCGGTCCAGAGCTCGAGGGAAGGCGCCATGATAAAAGACGAACGACATCTTTTTGTGTACACTCGCACCAGAGATTCTATTTCAAATCTCTACTTGGCTGCTTATACTTACTATCCACCGGCAAAGTATTTCAATCATTTGAAAGTTCATCCCAACGACAAATATACTTGAATCTCCGTTGCTCTTCGGTGAGAAACCCGTGGACAAGTCGTTGTCACGAACGGTTCGTCAGGGAAAAGAAAATAATGGGAAGGGGACCTGAATACATCCCTCGTACGATCTATTGTCACGAGAAGATGTCGGTAGACCTACGTACGGCTTCTGAACCGATTTCCAAATAATACGCGCTCGGATCTATAAAATAAATAATTGCAGTTTTGGTTTTGTGTGTCATGTACAGTATTTGTGACCGATGATGCGCATGTGATCGGGAACGTGATTGTACGACTGTACTCAATTAAAGTATGAACTTGAAATATAACTTTGAATGTATTGTGTACAAGCGTATACCCACACGCGTTCGGTGGAAATGAGTTTTTATCGTTAGCACTCATCGACGCATATACAACACACGGGAAAATTCCTCTAGCTATCATCCGTATTGTCATTCCGCGCAGTCACAATTTGATGTGTATATACGGCCTATACGTGCATCAGTGAATTTTCGAAACGCCGAATCATTGAACGGGATAAAAAGACCCCGATGGCTAGTCGGGCACAGACGCGATACTAAACACAATGAGGTCGTTATCGGGACAACGCGTGCGCCTGGTATCGGTCAATCATCCATCAACGGAGCCACTTATCCCTTCAGGAGTCTACCACACACGAACGTACACGCATTCGATCGTTAGATTGAAAAAGGGTTTCGTTACGCCTGCATATTATGCTATCGCACAACAAAATATCAGAAATTATGACATCTTCTCAAAGGCTCGGACAAGTTACAAATGAATATTCAATGTTTTTCATGTGCATCTCGAAGTATGATATTCGAGAGGAGCATTTAATTCGTTGAAAATGGATTTTTTACGAATAAAGAATACTCTTAATTTCTCTCCTCCTTCATCATAAAACATTTCTTTTGATGTTGTACAGTTTATCCAAATACACTCCTCTTCAACTCATTTCCTGAAAAGTTGAAAGGATCCAACCATTCCTTTCAAAATCTTGTATCGCAATCATCGCGATATCAAGAAAAATTTATTCAAACTGTTTTCATGCCGCCAGACTATCATTTCACTTACGAGTTCATTCTACATTTGCATTCGGTAATGAAAAAATAATATTTTTGTATTTCTGCTCGTCGTTGGTGCAAATACATCCTTTTTACATCAAACGAACTGAAAACTGTTTAAACTCGAGTCAATGTAAACTAAAAGAAGCGTCTATCTGAATTTTGTTTTAGAAAAGCAATTATGAATGTTTCGGGTTCGTGAAATTTCAAATATTCTACAGGTAGCAGTTCTCTTTTCTGTCTTTTCCGCTACAGGTTCCATTGCATTTCTCTGTGCTACTTCGAAGAAATCGATTTTGTCTTCTTTCTCACCATTACATCAAAATAACTATCTACAAGTTCAAAGCCGAATTTCAATATATATTTTATGAAATAATTGGTCTATCTAATACACGATACACGATGTGATACGGGTTGTACACTTTATCCATGCACCTCCGATACGATAGAGATGTGATAGATGGTTGGTTAAACGACGTGTACCCTCTACCACCTTTGCCTCTTTCACCTTCCTCCAATCTCTGCCGCTCCACCCCAAACCACTAACATGCTACAAGCCCCCTGCCGTTGATTCACTATCTGTAAAGGGGGCTTGTTAGTTTCAGACTACCACACACTCGCTTTGCTCTGAAGTATATACAAAAATTCATTGCTCACGTCGTAACGGTGCTAGTGATTACAACAACCCTCAATTATTGCAACCCAGTTGATCTTAGTTCGTCGTTTCGTTCTGTCGCACCCCTAATTCAGGAGCAAAAAATGCTTTCGAGTGCATTATGAATAATTCATGCACCACACGCACGTGTGATTATAATCCCATACATATGTACCGTTTCACAGAAAATCAAAGAGTAAATCAAAGATAATGGAACTACGGACTATCGTACTTGAAAAAATAAAACGAAAAGAAGAATAGAATCAAGGAGATGTATCAAAGATGAATCCCATTCAAATTTCCCGCTTCATTTTAATTACCATTGAAGTGGAATTGTTATGAAAACACAATACTAACGAGTAACCCAATTAAACATTAGCCAGGCTGGAATTCTCACGTTATGAACCAAAATAACGTTCGCCTCGATCTCTCGATCGACGGAAATAAAAGGATACCTCTGCTTTATCGCGAAGCTTTTTTTATTTTTCATTTCTTTTTTTCTCTCCATCAACGTGAGCCAGTTTTTTTCTCCCATCACCATATTCAAACTGTGTTCCACGGATATCGCGAGTCGAGGAAAAATCGTTGAAAAAAAGGAGGAAAAGTAATAAAGTTACACGTACGTCAAAAATGATTTTTCATCCAGTCATTTCATCGTTACGCGTCAATAGCCGGTATACAAAAGCTCGCATTCAAAACGAAATTTATTCAACGATTGGATACACACTTTTTAATATGATCATCATCATTATTTCAATCCAATCGCATTTCGTGTATGAACCGATTCATGATCCATCCAAATGCGGAGACATTATTCAAGAGGTTGAAAAATTGTAATGATTATCGAGCGGGTATCCCGTTTCGGGAGAATGAGGTGATCGAATTGTAGATGCGGTTGGCGTTGTAATTGAGCTTACGATGATTGTTGCTCTTTGGTATAGAATTTGAAACAGAAAAATTCAAATAAAGAGGATAGAACTGTACGGTTCGAGGGTATAACAGTTTTCGATATGATCTTCGTTGGGGAATCTTAATATGTAAATGGATCTATTAATCGACAAAAATGATACTATCGTGCGGGAGGGGAATTGAATTTCTCAAGGATGAAAGAAAATGGTGACATCAGGAATGTGGAACATACAAATACAAAGCGACCTCAACACCTACATTCGCAGGGTAAATCCTAACAGTATGCAACATTGCAATCTCGTTGTTGCACGCGAGGTGTGACCGGACGAGATACGCGAGCGTGCATCGACCGATTGTTCGCTATCCTGTTTTGGGATTAGTTCGGAAGCGTAGACAGGGAAGCAGCGAGATCAAACTTATGTTCTTGACAGTCACAATCGGTATGTGTGCGTACTTATATATATATTACGTGAACATCAAGTTACGTATGCATACACACATATATTGATCTCAAAATTTCCTATAACCTCAGCATTGTTGCTCCCCCGCTCGTGTAGATTGCTTCCAATCGCCTTTCAAAACAGTTACAATTTATATATATATATATGATACACAAAACGAATGAACTCGGTTCATTCTTGTCGAAGAATATATGAACGTTCATGTCTATTATGAATTGAACTCATAATCAATAACGTACTGGTAGAAATATCGTGACCGTAAACCATTTTTCACAATCGTATCCACCGTATTATCATTATAATTCAATTACAAGAAGGGGAAAGAATTTATGATTCTGAGATACGCGAATTGGAGGGAAAAAAGTCTCGTGACTCAGTTCATCGAATACTTTCTGCAAGAAAAATTTCGATATTTTTAGAAGATACAACGGAATTTTGTGGATGGATGCATGGTGGGACACTACCCCAAGCATTAGGCAACTCTTGATGACAGGGGATTTTCATATCGCACAAAATATCTCAGGAGGTAGCTCAGCCCAGTTGAGGCAATAGCTCGGATCAGTTTGGCCAATGGTTTTACCATGCTTAACCTAACTTGAGCAATAGCTTGGCACAGATAAAAACTCTCTTAACAAGCGGCAAATCGCAATAAATCTCACCAAGGTGCTGCTCATTCCTTGGAAGTGGCGGACCAAGCATTCAATGGATATATAAATCTCCTCTAAACATTCCAAGACAGAAAGAATCCTTCATCTATTCCAAGACGCGTCTACTTTAACGGCAATATCACCGAATTTGTGTCATTCGTCAGTTGAAACTAAAATTATATCTCAAACTTCTCGAAACCCTCCGACGTTTATTTTATTCATATCGGAATTATAGAAAGAATATTTCATTTCATTTGTAAATATAATTGAAAATGTTAATAGTATGAGATTGGCACAACGGGTATTCCTGGCAAACAAATTTTTGTATAATATGCCATTGATGACATACTATACGCTATCACAACTCTTTCCCCAGTGCCAGGTCTTGATCACTGCACGGAAAAAACTCTGAAGCAACCGTAGTATGTGAGCCCGTCGCACTATAGTAGCTTGGCTAAAAAGTTGATTCGACAGTCAGCCAATGTGGTATGACGAAGCGCCGAACTGAATTTGCTCCCGTGTAATACCACGATGGTATGGCTCAAGAGCAAATTCAGTTCGGCGCTTCGTCATACCACATTGGCTAAATGTCGAATCAACTTTGGTACACAGCGGCACTACGCTCGTATGTGGGCAGCCAAGCTACTATAGTGCGACAGGCTCACATACTACGGTAGCTTCAGAGTTCTTTCCGTGTGAAAGTATCACGCTGAGGCTCGGATTATATTATTATTTCAAAATTGCTCTATGATGGAGCTGAAACTAGCAGCGACGACCCGAGTAAAAATGTTAATTTCGGTTCGCCAAACGGGACTGGTGCAGACGTGTTGCATTTTTCTGCGGTACTGTTGCAGATTCAGTGCGGGCACATCACATCCGCAACAGTACCGCAGAAAAATGCAACACGCCCGCACCAGTCCTGTTTAGCGAACCCGAAATGAAAATTTTTACTCGGGGAGCCAGCGGCGGATTAATATAACTGTTGATAGAATCTTTTTTTTAAATATTTGAGTAGCTGAATCTCATATTTGGAAGTCACCCGATCAATTTTGGATATGAAAAATATTTGAACCAAGTGCAATCAAAAGTGACATAAGTCCGCCGCTAGTTTCAGCTTCATTGCTCTATGCCTTGTAACGTAGACTGGGCCCGACTTGGTAAGGCTTGCGAGACAATCCCCATGGTCAATAGTCATGTTTTCATCTGAGATCCGTCTCAAGTATCTAAGGATTCTTGCTCCTCCAAGTATGGTACTATGCAAGGATTCTAAAAATTATAACCTATAAGATGATATTCTTCCGTGTAGAAGAACCTTGCTATCAATAACTAGGAGGGAAATTTCCGCGTTCATAATCACAGTTCAGAGACACTTAATATTTGATTTTGCAAACAATGAAGAGGAGTGGAATGTATTCATGGTCAATGTATTCAAATCTTGCATAATGCATCAACCACTGTAGCAAATTTGAATGGAAAATGTATTCAATTGAAACCAATCTCATGAAATATTTCCAACGGAAGATGAATCTTTGAGGTTCGCATCGAGCGAGCGACAATTACAATAATGTCGATTACGTTGCAATGTGATAATATCTACATCATGAAAATTGCAACATCTTATCAAGCACGATACAAAACAGAACATAGAACATCATCAGTGCCATTGAATTCAAAAAGCAAATTATCGATCGATCATGCGTTTCCACGCAACATGAAATATCGTAATAATCGATTGTACGTACATACATGCAAGTAAGTACTCCCTCGAGACATTGAATATGATTTAGAAGTCATCAATGCGCCATAAGGCGTCACGCGTACACAACTTTTGGTCTGAATTATTTGTTTGTTCACGCGATCCCCGCCATATGCCGAGCTTTGCTCGTTGACCACGGATTTCATTATTATTATACTAACGTCAACGTTGAATTGCAGTGTCCTCCTGGTTGGTGCATAGAGTAATATTCGATATGTACGTACATGCACCTCTTTGTTTTCATTTCGGTTCAACGCATCGTAAACCCTTTCATTGCATTCGAGTAGTAAGTCGTTCCAGTGAGGTTTTAAATTTGACCACGTCTCTCTTCAACTTCACATAGTCGTTCTTCTTCTCCTTTATACTTCCCTCCCCTCCTTTCCCCTTACTACCCATTTCTGCATTCTACTCCGCCTCGTCACTTCGACATCGTTTGCTGCTGTTCTTGTTCCGTTCTTGCATAGGGGTTGGATTGACGTGGAAAGGATCTCGTAGGTTTCCCACCACTCTTTGTCCATGTTTTTGTCTTTTCTTTTCTATATTATCCCCATGTTTCGTCGTCCCTATCCTACTCTCCTCATTTTCCTTTATTTTTTCCCTTTGTCACTTCTCGTAACTCTTATCAGTGTAATGTGCGGAGAGAAGGGATTATAATTTTTCAGAATATTTTATTTCAAACGGCATTCAAAAATAATGTACAAACGGTTTCTTTGAGTGATAAGTATTTGATTCTTCATTTGACGGGAAAGTTTTTATGGGGAACAAATATTTGTATGAGAATCAATCGAAACAAGCAATCAAAGTTACAGAGGATATCGATTTTTCCAAAATTCACGTTCCCATGACTCTATAAATTTAGTTTTTTGCTCATTCAGTTTTTAACTCATGGAAACTTAACATCAACCTAATTTACAGTTCATAAACAACAACTCTGATCATTCTTGCACCAGTCTGAACAATATTATGTAAAATAATCCTCCACTCCTGTTTTTTTATGATGCTGACATGCGTAGAAAATGGTGATCCAACACATCCAACGAGGGCGCCTTGAGTCAAATGACAACTAACTAATTTTCAAGTTAGATTGATACACATAAATTTTTCGAAAAATCAAACTGAAAGAATTCCAAAATGAAGTCGAAGAGTTATACTTTGATATTATTCCATGTGTTTTCTATTGTTTACCGGCGATAAAAAAATGGAATAAAAAATGGCCCAAGGCTGCCTCCTCTCCCTCGTATACAATCAATTTGCCATCAATCTATTTTTGTTTCCCAATTCATCAGTCATTCTCTCCTATTGATTATTTTATACGAGAAGAAAAATTTTTTTTGAAAGTTATACATCAATCATTAAAAACTTATCCAATTTCATGAAGAAATATGGAGCTGTGCACTCTTGAAGTGAGAATTTTATACTGCTGAATCAAACACAAGGTCTATCTTTTTCTCACAAGCGGATTCACCAAAAGAGAGCGTTTTATAATGAAGATGGAATCCATTTGATGAAATATTGAATGAAATTTCCACTTATGGGAAGAAAAATCCTGTTTTGAGAAGTGGTCATTTATTAGAGCGTGATCTCGAGGATTTGAAAAATTCTTTATCCTGTTGGTAATGGGGAGAATAAATAATGATATAAAATCAGTCTGAAATATCATATTTCATCAGATATTTCATAAGCTTTCACAAATGTATATGTTTCCAGGTATCAATAATAGAATACATTTGAAAAGGAAAATGATTTTACGGAGTACCTTGTTTGTTTTTGTCTGATCCTGATCTTTCGTATTTGTGGACGTAGAGAAGATTTGTCTTTGAAAATAGCACAGATGCACAGAAAACGGTCTTTTCGAAGTTTAAGAAGTACTAGAAGTTGTTTCTGGAAAGGATGTTGTATAAAGAGGATTAAGTCTTCATGCAATACATTTGTACATTTATGTCTCAAAAACATTACATTTATGAAAATTTGTCCTTCAAAGAACTGTAGATTTTCAAGCCCATGGTAAATGATCCAACTCTTGGATAGGGATATTTTCCAGAGTGAAATGGATGATGAATATAATCATGAAAGCGATTTGCTGAATTTTTCCAACTCATAGAGTGCAAAATGATTCTTTGAAAACTCTCAAGTGATCAAATTTGGGTATGGAATATTGATGAATGATAACTGTTCAAGAAAACCTCATTTTTCTGAATTCGCATCTTACAAAACTAGGAAAAAAACCCTTAAGTAAAGAATTCAATACCAATCGCACACACAGGGAAAGTATACAATATGGATTACCAGGAAAAATAATAACTTGGTAACAACAGGTGTTCTAAAATTGTGATGAATGTAATCCAACATCGGGGCCAGTGCGATAAATTGTCTGAATTCCCATAGAAACGATGAATTACCAAGCAAATGCAACGACATCGGGTGTGTTTCTGACCAAATGATGCACTGTTGAGAATTATGTTGATATTTCATAACTTTTTCAATCACATTTATAACTGAAATTGTCAGATTTTCACTATATTATATTATACATTCATGTGTATTTTCGTAACTGAAATTTCGTACACATGTACCTTAAAGTTTCCGTTAAGTGATTGGAAATTGCTTCCGTTACGTGTATTTGAAGTTTCGTTCATAGATTTTCAACAGTGTGGCATACCGATTGTTAATCCAGCGGGCCCACTTCTATGGGAAACCCTTCCATTGCCGCATATCACCTTATTGAACGAATCCATCAGTTAACGACAAATTACTGGTTTAAGAAAACGAATGATGATACTATTGATAGATGAATCCATTTGACATAGAAACATTATAGAGCAAGAGGCCGTGACCGCCAGACATTCGTCATTTTATAAGAGCTGAAAATTTCTCGATCCAAGCTCCCAACAAACTATAAAGTTTGGATCATGGTGCCTTTGGCAGATAACAGGGTAAAAAGGTGCCAGAAAGGGCAACTTGAATTTTTCAAAGTCTAAAGTGGAATTTCCTTATATATACTTCCAAATAATATTAGAAATCAGGTCATCCATTGCCAGAGACATTGCATCGTGGCATCCCCTTGCCAGACACACTTAAACTTTAATCAATTGTAATTGTGTGATACTGAGTGTAAGATGATGGATGACATAATTTCCAATATTATCCGGAAGTAAATACAAAAAAATTACGTTTTACAATTTGAAAAATTCAAGTTACTCTTTCAGGCACCTTTCTGATCTGTTATCTGCCAAAGACACCATGATTCAAACTTCATAGTAGGCCAACGTTCCTATCAATGTTAGGAGTATGTGCTAAGAAATTTCCAGCTTTCATACAATGACGAAGGTTTGGCGGTCAAGGGCTCTTATTCTGTTATCTCATGTTACGATTTCCTCGATTTCATATACAAGTTCCCACCAGAATGAACATCCCGAGCAGAAATTGATATAGGGATCACATCAGGCCACATCAGGACTACGTGAGGCCATATCAGGACCTGATGTGGCCTGATATGGTCGGTCTCTGTATCAATTCCTACTCGGGTGTTCCAAGAATGGGGAGAACGGGGCTATTTGTCTACAATTTACGCTTCTTTGAAATTCGCTCAATGATTAATGAGAATATTTGTCTGAAATTTTCATGATTTAATATTCTAACCTTCTATTGAAAAAAAGTAGCGTTTCAATCTCTATCAGTGTTTAGAAGGTTTGAATTTTCAAAGTAAAAAAGTCAAGCGTACACTGTAAAAAATTGCTTCCTAAATTTCATAGAAATGTATGTGAAGCAATTAACATATACATTTTGTATTGAATTTTCAAAACTTCTTTGGCTTTTCATATGACATTTTATGATATCTCATACAGAATTATGATTTTTCATGCATTTTTATATGAATTTCCACACATTTTGCATTAAATTTCATGAATTCACGATTGAACTTGATTTCAATTACAAGTTTCAGAATTTTCATATACACCTGATATCGGAAATTTCAGAATATTTTTTACAGTGTAGCAAATGACCCCGGACGGTGAGGTCATGTGTCCACATGATGAAAAACTCATTGTTTATAATCATTCTCATATTTCTTGAAAATTCCATCCATTATTATTATGAAATATTGAAGTAGATGTTCATTCATCAGATTCACAATAACTTGTGTTTTGTTTTCTTTTGATTTTTGGCAAGACTCCTACGTTGAGTTGATTCCTCCGTTTTTTCCAACTTTTGGAAGTACCAAATCGATTTTGAATCTATCGTATCATCAGTTCGGCCAGTCTCCTTATATCTTTGACTTCTTCATTCTGTTTCCTCACATTAGGAGCTTTTCCTTCCTTCTGTTAAATAGTATTACAAGATAGCCCCTGTAATGTTTTTCAGGACTTGGCATGCTGTGAATTACAGGTCCAGCGGAATTGGAATTTTATAATTAACACACTCGATAAGTTCATACTCAACGATAATATTGTGGATCATTCAGTTCGATTGCAATCAAAATGTCGTTGTGGGAATAATTCTTCAGACACTATAATAGAATAGTACAATGAACTATTCACCTAATTGTCCAATCACGTATAAGGTACGGTCAGAACGTCGCGCGACAGGAAAAGTTGGTGAACGTGTTATTTATAGATATTCAAATATCTTCTTAGAGAGGCAGCCACAGATATATGTCAATTCCTGCCATATCGATACTGTGACACATAGTGACCTCTTAGACAGATAGCTCCGGTCTCCTGAAATGGCAATATCAAACAGTTTTACATGCCGCTGCTTGTCCCTCACGGAGAAAAATGCCACTGGAGAATAAAGTAATTTTTATAAGAATCTAAGAATGTTGCTCAGTTTTTTAGAATTTTCCTCAATAAAACTGAAATATTGAGAGAACTTGAGGAATCGTACAGAGTAAAACTGAAATATTAGAGGGAATTGATGGATTTTAGAAATTTAATAATGAAATTCTATCCTCGACTCCTAGAAAGTTCATATTTTATTGCAACTTTTGTTACGTATAATTATGTTTTTCATTCCTGATTAGTAAAATTCAACAACGATCCGAACCACTTCATGTTCCCTTGAAAAACTACAAACTATTTCTAAATTCTCTTGAAAATCACTATATTTTCCAGCCGCATTTTTTCCGTGGACTTTTAGTACGATAAAAAAGTCAAAGCATGGGATTTCCCGATACAGAGATTTCAGCCATGTGGTGTAGATTGCCTGTGTGCGATGGTTCAATAATAGATTTCAGACATACGAATTCCAAAATCATCTAATTGCCGGCAGAATAAACTTGCCTTTATTGAGTATGATCGCAATGATACCAACATATTGACCTCGTTATATGATTACTATTGACACCAGTGAGAAATTTTTAGTGTATTCTTTGAATAATTCCAAAAACTTTTTGTTCAGCAACATTTCTTTCGAGAGTTCATCATTTCGCATTTTGAGAGGACGGCAAGCCTCGAAAATTTTGTTACCATTTTTTGCTCATTCAGAACATCAAATTACTTCTGAAAAAAATTAAAAAGGTTCGTTCCCAGGGTGGGTCCTTCTAGGACACTTTCTGCGTTCAAGCCGCCATGCTTTCGTTACTTCCACAAAAAGTTGTAAGATTTACCTCATCTGTAGTATCCCTAGTAGAAATTTCAGACGGAAAAATACGAGGGCCTGATGAGGCATGCCTAATCTCTTATCAGGTCCTCATCAGGTTTTGTTACGGTTTTCCCTTTTTTGCTCGATTTTATGGAAATCTCATCCGAACCCTATTGCACAGTGGAAAGAAAGTATGGCTCTCACAGCTCTACTATTTATGTGTTCTTGCTATCAGGAGGTATAAGGATGCCAGTATAGCTCCTGACAGCAAGAACACATAAATAGTAGAGCTGTGAGAGCCATACCTTTTTTTCAGTGCACCCTTGCGTTACAACCCTATTTGAATCCCATTAGGGTAATCAAGTAAAGTCCTTGTAAGGGGCTCATGAGATTTTTCTCATTCACCGTTTTCAGATAATAATCTGACCGGGACCTAATGGAAATAGGAAATGCCTGATCACATTCCTACTAGGGATATCTCACATTCGCTGTTGTAAAATCAACTCAAATTGTACTTGCTCGGACTATTTTTGAAATCGTCCAAATATTGACTTAGCAAGATGAAAGTTTGACAACTTTTTTCTTCTCAGTGTAGGACAACAAAAATTATAAAATGATTCCAATGTGGACACATGGGGGAAAAAAGGTTCGAAAATTCGAGTTTTTGTGGGGCAAAAATTTTGAATAGATTCTTGCAGGTACCTTCTCCAAGATACTCGATACCAGATTCTGAAGGATGAGTCAATCCTACGTCGAAAATGGTTGTTTTATAATTTTTCATAACCGTTTTTTTTCAGAAACTACAGCCATGGGAAAATGCAATGAAAGAACGTCATTTCATGACCTATTGGGTTAAAACAGGGCTACTTTTTGCTGCATCTTGAAATGAGTTGATAAAACTGGGATATGATGTTCATGCATCAACACACACACCGTCCTATTCCCACAAAACTCATTTGGACAATACTTTAATACCAGACTTGTGAGGGATCACGGCCAGAAACATTCGTTATCATGAAAATAACAATTATTCAGAAACGTGACTTGTTACGTGTTATCATGTGATCGACGGTATTTTCTCCAATACAGAATGGAAGTGTTTCTTGAAAATGTTGAACCAATTATCCACAGAATGTATATACCGGCTTACACGAAAAATTGTTTCATATTTGTTGCAGGATACAACATCACGACGTCAATATCTATGTGTTCAACTGAACGCGCAGAGCTGCTGAACCCCAACCCAATAGGGAATACATATGTGCATGAAAATATTTGTTGATCAAATGGAATATTTTTATTTTCATTTTCACATATATATGCACAACAATAATCATGATTCTGAAATTATTCAATAATCACTCGTGTCCTTTTGAAATGGATGAAAGAAATTCTATTTGGTAATGAAAAACGTATTTTATCATCCAAATCATGATATTGCATTAATCTGGAGATTATCCATAAAATCCACCGTGGTAAAAGATTCATTGGCTCAAAGAACATTTGTTCATACTAGATAAATCGTGTAGTTGGACACGGCCAAAGAGATATTGATTAATATTCATTTGACCACATAGTTGATGGATACAAACTGTGAAAAATGTGGGGAGTTTTCCTCCATACCGTTGGTGGATTCCGTCCCCTCATCGTGGAGGAATTGTTTTTCCATTCCCATTCAACCAAAAAGAAAAGTTCACCAAATTATGATGAAAAATCCCCCATCTATGCAGGAACTTTGCTACCTCCATTTTTTGGGGGGAATTCCACATCAATTTTTTACAGGGCAGCACATATTTCTTTTAGTCAACTTCATACCGATGATAATTCGATAAATCTAAATTCAAATGTTTTTGAAATTCAAATCGTTTATGACAAAGAAGTGAAAATTCAAACTGACAAAATCTGATGAATTATCGTTATTCATCTTTTCAAATGAATTTTTTGTAATTTTTTTGTAATTAGAAACATCGATCAAAAAATGTACCGCAAGATTTTGAGTCTTTACAAGCCGAGTATTTCGTTATTTGATTACTCATTCGTTTCAATAAACGATTCAAGCTTCAGAAACATAAATTTGATAAGAAGTCGTATTCATTCAAATCAATTCCGATCAGTTTGAATCAAATAAATTATTTGGTTACAGTGAATGAATATGAATTCTTCGGCTCAAAACAAATTTTAGTTATGACGAATAAGTCTTTTTTGTACGAATTCATACTTTTCAAAAATGTTCAATCAAATGCGTTGATTTGTCAGGAAGAAACCTTTTTCTCAGTATAGGTGCAACATTGACCCAATATTAATACAACATGCACTGAAATAATGTTAACATTTTAAATTTGCGCCAACATTCCCTAGTGGCAATGATTTGTCTTCAACAGAACCTTCAAAGTTCGCTTCCTCACTTTCAATTCCGGATCTGTCGAAAGAAACTTACGATAGTAGGTCTGCAGAAAGGATTATCATTTTCAAATCTGTTGTGATTCTAATTCTAGAAAATTATGCAGAAACTTTATATTCCATATCATATTCTTGAATATAAGAACCATCGCAAATTCATAACAGATTCCTTGTCCACACTTGCTTTTGTAATTTTCTGTCGACAGATCGATAGACAAATGAGGAAGCAGACTTTGAAGATTCCGTCCCAGATAACATGTAGGCTTGTCATGAACTTGCCAGATTTGTCAGTCGATTCCTTTTGGCTTGTTATGGGTAACCTTGGCAAGGTAAGGTCCACTGCAAAAGTTCTTGTGAATTTGTACCCTTGTCGCGTATCAACTAGTAACCTTACGTCAACCTACTCACAAACTTCCCTCACAGTATTGCGGCAAGGTTGAATTGCTGTCTGGAGTTGGAGAAAAATATGTGTCACTAGGATTGCTGCCAAATCTCAGCCAATCTTTGTCTAGGTCGGACCATGCTATTGTAAATAATGAATCTTAATTCAGGTGTTCTCGCCCAACCAATCTTAGACCTGAATCATTCCATGTATGCTTAGTATATTTGCAATATCTCTTCGCATCATTTTGCGCGATTGAAAGATAAAATGATAACATCTTCTACGTAGCTAGGAGATACTTGAAACCACATACCTGAAAACTGTATTGATGAGTACTTTTACAACAATTCTTGGTTGTTGAATCAACACTGAAAAAATTATAGTTCTTATAGAAATATCTGGTGATTTGACCGCTAAATACTTGAGTTTTTTACCTTTAATAAGAAAACCGATGAGTAGACCCTTAGGAAAGTTTTTCTTGTCCATGCAAAATTTCCTTATTCTTTTGCTCATCTTTTACTCAAAATGTGGAAGATAATGAGATTTGGCAAGTTTATGGAAGTTGACTGGGGGAAATTTTCTACGGGGAACTTGTAATCGCGTAATTGTCACACTTTATGGATATTCGAATCGACTATACTCTCTAAATCTGAATCAGTGGAATTTCACTGGATTGCAGTGATAAGTATACCACTGCGAACCAGTGCATATACACTGCGAATCAGTGAGTATTCACTGATTTTCACAGTGAAATACGACTCATTGTAATCAGTGAAAAGAACATCCAACTGCAGAATCAGCGACTATTCACTGATTATGCAGTGGAATTCAACTGATTGAAATTAGTGGTATACTTATAACTGCGGAATCAGTCGAATTCCACTGATTCAGATTTAGAGAGTAATTTGTATACTCATAGAATGTTTAAAAAATGTTTTTACAATCCGTTGAGTCAGAATTTTTTTTCAAAACTGGAATCTATAATGTCCGGAAATTTTCAAACCCCTGAGAAGACGAGATCCTCTCTCTTCATTATTTTTAAACCAGCGTGTGTACAATGGGTCTTTTGAGAAACGTGACCCAGTGTACACGCCGTGTCTCGAAGAACAAGTGTTCACACGCAGGGTTGAAAGTCTTGGAGGAGATTCTTTTTTTTTCAATACCCAAGATGTTCTGTGAGATACTATATATGATTCATGGAACCGCAACAAACTATGGATTCCATATCAAAAATGTTACATCGAGGTTCGTTCAACTAAATTCTTGATTCTGACAATGAGCGAATAGAGAATTCTCCTCATATTGTCATCGCATTTGAGATTATAATTCATTTTCTCTTTCTATTTCAGTCAGCACGTAAGATCGGGAATCATAATCAATACTTAACGTTCCTAACGTGATTTTCTGACAAAAAACGAGGGGCTTTGTTGTCGCTTTATATGTTCGCAGTTGAACGAGAAATTGGATTAATAGTCTGACCAGATGTTAGCGAGACCGATACAATGATGATAAAACAGAAAAAGGGGATTTCGACGATCGAATGTCGAAATAGCTCTCCATTATGTTACAGATTTTACGCTGGGTGACGATATACCTTCAAAAGGGATCGCCTGGATGTAATTCATTTCATCACGAGGAATATCATGATGAAATTCAAATGGGATTTTAAAAACATAGGAAAAATAATTGAGATATCATGAACATTTGATGTATTACGTTTTTGAAAGGACTGTGATGTATCGCATACAATAATGTGACTGAAAATTTTTACCTCAATTTTGAACTCTTCAGATTTTTTAGGAGAAGCTAATAGTTGATGTTGATGACCAATAATTTATGGAAAAGAAATTTTACATAATCTTTGAATATTCAAGTCCGGCAATTCGCGAGTGTGCTCCGAGGAGTCAATTTGAGCTTTGGGAATAAAGCCACGTCCTTCGTTGTTTGGTTCCCAACGTTCCGTAAACATCTCACTTTGTGAACCATAGGCAACGATGTTGTTGAAATTAAAGAAAAATCGATTTAAAAAACTCCTCAGAACCTAAGGTTCATGAATAGCCTTTGAAACCTACGTGAAATTTTGTTCACCGAAAGTTCATAAGTATATTGAAAGTAGAAAAAATATTTTCCTCGGAGGAAAACGTTATTGGAAAATTTGAATCTCGTTTAAAAATTTGCCTTTGCCATTGACATTACCGATACCAGCCGATCGGTTCACGTCAACGCAGCGAGCTCGTAATATAATGATGGAAAATAACCTAATTTCAAAACAATGTCGTTTGAAAGGACATCGAGTGTGAGTAGTTTATTGTTGGGTGAGAGCGAGTGCGAGGAAAGAAGAAACGGGTCAGCGCGCCGGGGCACAAAAATTTGACGAAGCTTTTAGCCTGTAACTCGATTAGCCAACGCTTTGGAGTACATTATACATCGCTCTCTGTGTGGCCCTGTCATTTTCAGCGATAACGGACAGCCCTCGTCGAGAAAGCGAGATAGATGAAAGGAGAGAACAGCAACATTAGTTCAATGAAAGAGAAAAAGATAAAAACACAAGAATTCCCCCCCTCTTTTTTTTTTCTAGTTGTTAACGCTTCGTACTATTCACGATGCAAACTGGGAAGCAAGACTCATCTCATCCACTCAGAAACGGTATGCCCTCATGGAACATTTCATTCTTGACAGGGGACAACAACAAGGAATCTTTCCATCCGTATATCAAGCAAATCCATCACACGAGTTGCTCTTAAAATTTCAATGGGAGGCTGCTTACGTCAATATTTTCCTTCCTCCACTCGAAATTCCGATATCCTCGTGTTGTATATATTTACATTTACAAAGCGGACGAGATGAATTATTGTGATCGATTGGGTGTGATTATATGTTTTATCGCTACATCTTCTCCTTTTTCTCCTCGTATCAATTCTAATGGTATTTTGGAATTCAATTTAGGTAAGATGGATTGAATTTGATTACAACGTGAAATGAATATCTAGTTCGGTTTCGTTTGAATGCACGGAGAAAAAATGGTTTGCTACTATAGCGCCTACAAAGAAATTTTTTGCCCTTGCAAAAATATTCACTACAGCAGCTGAGACGTTAGTTCTATTAACAAATGTGTCTATGTCAGCAAAAAAGTTCAGTTGTGTCAATCATTTTTCTTGTTCTCACAGCTAATCTTTTTTGTAGGCGCTATAGTAACAGATCTGCTTGTTATGCCAGCAATACTTTTCTCTCCGTGTGAACAATCAGGAAGTATCTCGAATGAATTTTTGTGAATATACATACATCGCTACAGTTCCTTCCTGTTGTTATTATCTTCAAACGAATCTATAGGCAAATGATGAAACAGACTGTGAGTTCTGCTAAGGAAAACTTCAGCAGATGAGACAAGATTTTATCAATGTATCGTCAATCAACATTTTCCATAGTCTAGACCTGCTGTATTGTTATGTTTTGTGTTCTACGAGTATTCGCGTAGTTTAACGTACGAAGCATTCGTGTGAAAAAGAAAACAGAAAAAAACGTGTAGGTACTTTCATTGTAAACCTTTGTTTTACGGAGAAGAATAAACTTTCCATTTCATTGAAAAATCGAATCATGGAAAATGTTTCTCGGCACTGGGTGCACATTGAATGCAGCATTTCCTCTCATTGTATACATGGAAAATATAAGTGTTAAGATCGTATGGTAACTAACACAATACATTGTTATTCTTTGTATTCGTCTCTCATTGTCGATGTAAACTGTTCGCGCTACCGCACATCCCGAAAGATCGTTATACGTGCAATTGCTGAGGTATACAATAATACCTTTCGAAAGTGTATAAAATGTGGCGTCGGTGAATTATAACAAAAGGGGTGGTTGAGTTGCATGGTCTTACCTTTACAGACGCATATCCCTCTTATAGGTTTAAACATCCAAAGAGAATAAGGAGAAGAATAAAAGAAGCACTCGTGGTGAATCGTAGGGAACAGAGTTCCGTGATTTCAGCGATTTTAATAGGTAGGTAAGTAGGTAGATAGGCCCTACTCATAAAAAAGCACTTGAACCGTTGAGAAGAAAAACAGATCCCCAAGAATCCAAAACAAAATTTCCAAGCGCAATAAATTTTCACCATACACCACGGGGCATCCCTTGAAACGGCACACGCACGCACCCTCGGAAAAACACATGCTCCGCAGATGCATAAACTACTCGAATGTTGCGTTGAACGCGGTGGATTGGTTACGATGGATGTGACAAAATGATGCTACTGCTGCTGCTGAAAACTGGTGGTCGGCCCCCTTTTGACGGAATATTTCACATGTGTATTGTGTTACATATAGTATTGTCGGCGCGATAAAGGGCTTGGAGTGTATTATCGAGGGAAGCGATGTTTAGCTTGACACTGGGTGAACTAATTTTCAAATCGAAGGAGGAAAAAGATGAGATATAACACATACGTGTGTCGAATATAAAATATTCCTTCGGAATTCTCTTGCCGTTTCTGTCAATTTTTTTCATGGTTTGGTTTTTTTCTACAATTTTCGAATAGAATATCGAATATATATTCATAAGTGAAGAAAATATTGGAACTGTATTTTAATATCGACAACGATGAATCATAATTGTTGAGGAATGAATCGATTGAAGAACCGATATCCCACTGAAGATATTTCAGAGAATTTAATGTGGTTTGTAGTCCACTTAGGATATGCCGACAAATCCCATCGGATTGGAAAGCCGAGACAATTTTTCCACGACAATTGTTGGCTGAGTTATCGATATTTATAAGTTCACTCCTGAATAACTATGTATTTCTGTAGTACTATCTTTCTTTTTATATCAATATACTGTTTATATGAAAAAGGGGAATAAGGACGGATCTAAAGAGTCATAGGTAGCAATCGCCACTTTTGAAATATTATTATAAGTCGATGTCATATATTTATGCATGCAATTATATCAGTATACATGGATACCCCTATATGTACAATACACTGTTCCTGGAACGACCCCTATAAGGAGGGTAAATTCACGAAAATTCAGTTTCATCGATTAAAAGGTAATATTAACCTCTTCCTGTCATAATCATAAAGTCTCTTTGGTATTGCATTCATCAAACGCGACTGGTGTTTACACAAAATCAAAGGTCAAAAATTTTTCTAATTAGAAAACCTGTTCACATTCCTGATCTACTGTGGAAAAATGATGCACATTCAATTGCTTCACAAAAAATCATACGCCACGTAACGAGTAAATGGAACATACGGACAAAAAACAATGAGAAAAAAATGACAACTCACCGATAGAGTGAAAACTCCACTGAAATAAGACATGTGTTCCGCCTACGTCTTGTCTGCGTGGTAAAAAAAAAAGATACAGACTTCTGTGAAACTTCAAATGAGAATTTGATCACGTATGGATTACGTATAAAGTTTCTTCGATATGAATTTTATAAAAATGTTTATGTAATTTCATTGGGAGTTCTTCATGAAAAGAGTGTTTCAGGATATCTCCAAGAACTTCTTCCATGATTCCTTAGAAATGTGGTGAATTTTCATAAATATACTTTTTCATAAAAAAAACTTGAGGTTTTGTAAATGGAATCTATGGGAATGGAAAAACATCCTAGAAACCATGATGATTTTTTTAAATTATTGTCAATAAAATCCATTCTTCTAAATTCCTATTGTATCCTAGCGATTTTCCTTCTTCGAATCTGTCGATACTTATTCCAACATTTTGTTTGAGACCTGGTGAATTTTGGCACAGAACTCACAGTTCTGGTGCACAGAGTATGATTGATGCACGTAAGAATCATACACGAAAAATAACACCCACAAGTATTTACACTAATAATTTTTCTTTTTTAATACCTCATATTTAACACATAAGTTTTGGTGCACGTAAAGATATTGGATAAGCAAATTGTACACTAAATATTTTTCATGATGAACAAAAAAGTGATTCACAAAAATCGTACACATGTTTTTATGCACGGACAAAAAATGTAATTAATTAGTGTATAATTATTGTATAGCTGATGAAATTCATGTGACAAATTTTTTTCGTTTTATTGAATAATTACTATGAATTAGATTAGGAGTACAATAATTATGCATTGATTAATTTTATTTTCTGATCGTGCATGAACAATATGTGTACAATTTTTGTTGATTACATTTTCAAAGCCTGTAAAATGTTTCGTGTACAATTTCTATGTCAATCAATTAAACGTGCACGAATAATCATTGCATAAAATATTAGGTGTTAGACAAAAATTATTAGTGTAAATACTTTTGGGTTTTATTGTTCGTGTACAATTGATACGTATATGATTCTTACGTGCATAAATCATACCCTGTCTTCTGGTGGATGATGGTAGGACTCAGCACGTTGTTTTGATATCAGATGGTGTAAATGATGATGTTACATTAACGGAATTTTTCTGCATATGTATGCTGGTTGTGTGGTGATGGAGTTTGAAGAATCATCATGAAGGTCTTATGTTGGAAAAATTACATCATTGATTTCATGTTTTTTTTTTCAATAACTTTGGAACTACACTGAGAGAAGAGCGATTTGGAGGTTCAGTAAATAGTATTATATTTGATCGATAAATCTGAATATTACTGAACTTTCAGCGACGTTTCACGAAATTTCAAGAGACATTACTGAAATTTTGCTTCACATCACTCAGTGTTCTACAATCGTATAGAATACAATATTCACAACCAAATTTGCTGTGTAACACTCAATTACTAGACGTTTAGGAATTGAGTGACACACGGCGAATTTGGTCGTGAATATTGTATTATATAATAACGATTGTAGAACACTGAGTAATGTAAAGCAAAATTTCAATAATGTTTCTTGAAATTTCGTGAAACGTCGCTGAAAGTTGAGTAATATTCAGATTTATCGATCTAATATAATACTATTTACTGAACCTCCAAATCGCTCTTCTCTCAGTGTATAAGAAAGAAACTTTTGTTGTTTAATCTTCTCGACATTATTCTTATTTTTTTAACGTTCCTAAGAACTATCCAATCTGCAGAAATGACACAGAAACTTGGAAAAGATTATAGTAGTTATAATCTGACGGAGGGATTATTTTTGTCTTTTGTGAAAATACAAAAATTACAGTATTTGAAATTCCAGTATGCAATGAAAGGGAAAGAAACTAGTGTTTTTCTGAATAATCGTCCAATCAATGAGTCGAAAAATGATCATCAAAATTTCCAACGAAGGGAGTTGAAACTTTCAAAAATCAATTCCATGTCAAATCACCGAGTTTTTTACTCGACCCTCTTTGATTTCGGTCATTTTTTCATATGTTATAGTACGTATCAAGGCAATTGGGACACCAATTTCCAGTCTTTTATTCCAAACCGTTATTGAGTGATCGATTGTCTCAATTTTTGAGCGGGAAAATCCCATTTGATAATGAACCAGTGCTAAATATCAATATCAATGAAGAGTAGGTTATTATTTGTCTCCTTCTTGGAATTGAGTGTCAGAAAAAAAATATTCGGAGTAATTTTTACTGGGTTTTTAACGTTCAGACATTCAAATAGACATTTTTGAACAGTCCGACTTTGAAGCCGCACTTCGAGATTAATCATAATTTTTTCTATTTTTTTCGAATATTAATAATTTTATTATTTTATTGTGATCGAATTATTCATGATTCCAATTTCTTGATTGAATATCGTCCAAAAAACAATTGAAAACAATTTCATTGTAAGAGATTAATTTGTATCACTCAAGTGAAAATATTCCATTGATTCATATTTTTTACATTTAATATCGACAGCGTTCTAATAAAGAGGCACCAGTGTGCCAAGAATTATGAAATTGAGTTGTGTATATCATTCAAAAGCTCTTTCCAAGAACTTCCGATTCATATATACACTGCTGAAAAATTCTTAAATTTAATACGAACTTTTGAAATATTATATTTCCATATTGAATTTCATAATAGTTCTCAAATTTAATATTAATGATGGAATTTGAAAATTCCTTCCTGGAATGTAAGAATTGTTTATTCAATTCCACAAATACGTCAATAAAAATAGGAAAAAACACTCTGAACATTAAGAATTAGATTATTGAATTTAATATTTTATTATGGGATTTAATCAATTATTCATGTGTAAAACGTCATAATATTCTTGTGAAGTTGCAGACAGATTTTTCGAATGCTGTATAATTAGGTGACGCGAAAAACCGATTGTTTCTTATCCTTTTGTCTCGTATGGGAACATGTTAGTTTTTGATGTTTTGAGAGCCCTCTTTAAGGATGAGCTTCAAGAAGAATTCTTTAGAGGTTGCGCAAGATTTCAAAAAATTCTAAAAGTAGTCGAAATTCATTATCTCTGATATTTTTATTTCCCCACGGTTCCAGTGAATTTTAGCACCTAACAAATAATAATTTCTCAAAGGTACAACTCAAAACATTTATTTTCGAAGTTCGCTCAAAATCCATTAAAATTCCTCAATTCATTACTCTTGATGACTTCAAACGACTTTAAAAAATTCATAATAACATTTAGTATGTACTATTCCTTTTGATCAGCATCTCAATGAATAAGAATACATCGCGAGATGAAAAAGGAATTTGATACATCACAAGGATACAAATTTCCTTGATAAATCAATTGGATTAATCAAATTCACTTGGATTGATTATTTTGATCGATTAGTTGATTTTATGAATTTTAATTCAGTGTTTTCATATTTTTTTAGTTTTTGTTTGAAAACATCAGAAGCGATAGATCATAAAATATTCATAAAATGTTCAGTGACCTTCAGGAATGAATATTTTCCGCTGTAACTTGCAGAGAGTTATTATCCTTCAGGTAATAAACTTCACCGTGATGAGAAAAAAATGGAAAAATGAAAGAAGTGAATTTTTATTATTTCTGCAATTAAAAAAAAAAAATCATGAACGACCCCTAAAAAATTTTGTTTTGAACTGATCTTGGTAGACGACTGTTGAGACATGGAATATTAATATATATTCATGCCAGACACGAAGACAAAAAATATTCGATTATCGATAATGGAGGTAACCTCTCTAAGCTGAATGAAGGTTATGTTTTCTAAATAACTTGACGCTTGATATCGTAATTATATTTCGTAAATAACATCCCGAAGAGAACATAAAGCTTCAGCGAACGTTCAGATCAGATGTGTATAGATCAAACCGAAGGTTCATCAGAGCCAACTTTTAGATTCACAAACGTTTGACAAAGGTTCTACGGACGTTGAAATGTCCGCCTCGAAGTACGTTCAGGAAACATAGATGAGACGTTCGCTGAAGGTTCATCGAAGGTTTGACGAAGCTTCACCAAATATCTATACTTATATTGATTTTGATCAATTTATATGGAAAACAAATAAATTAATAAACATGAATTATTATAAATTAATCTAAGTATAAGATATTTTTGTGAAGCTTCCTCAAACCTTCGATGAACCTTCAATGAACGTTCCATCTATGTTTCCTGAAAGTATTTTGAGGTGAACATTTCAATGTTCTTAGTACCTGTGACAAACGTTGGTGAATCCAAAAGTGAGCGTTCATGAACCTTCGATCCGATCCATACAGATCTAATCTGAACGTTCGCTGAAGCTTCATGTTCTCTTCGGGATAGTTAGTAGTGCTAGTAACTTGCAGTTGTCACTCCATCTACAAGTATCAATACCAATAGAATTGTTCGAGCGATTGTTCAAAAATTTACCAAATATAAATATTTGATTCCCAAAAATTGAAGAATAGTGCGATGAAGGACAAATTGGAGTATCGTTTGAGAATTGCAAAACCGATACCAGCAGCACAGAAAATCCATAAAATTACGCCTATAATGAATTATTTTGTGAAAGTGAAGCCGTTTTCGATTTCAGACAAATTTACACATCATAGTATGAATCAAAAATGTGAAACGCAATCGCTCAAAAACAGTAATAATAAGATTATATGGAACGTAAAATAATACGATCGAATCAAATATTGTAAGTTAATCAAAATAATCGTATCCCTCAAAATAAAATTATTCCCAACCTTCTTGAACCATTTTTAATCAAAACAGTGGAAGTGTAGATAATTCAAAAATTGAAAAAAAACCAAAATAAAATTTCCAATATTTAAAAAAATATAATGAATTGTCATTACATCCCGAACTGTTGCTTCAAAGTTTTAGAGGATTTTTTTTCAAAGCTCATAGGGTCAATAGATTATGGATAAATGCATGATCTTATTCACTTTAATGGTCGGTAGATTTCATTCTCATGCATCATTCCCACAGGACAATAATCATAATTTGATGGAATGATATAATATTGATCATCTTCTTAATGAAGTCACAAACAGTATACGATCAACCACAATATAATGTTCCCATGATATTGAAACCGACATTACATCGAAATCCAGTTTCAATCTGTATATTGATTTTCTTATCGCATAATTTGTTTTTATTATAGGAGAAAAAAATCGTTCCAATTCTGTGAAATATAAGATACTCCGAGAAAAATTCACTTCTGTGAATAAAACATTTCCTTGCACTGGGAGCATTTCCTTTTCTTATCTCAAGAAAATATGTTTCCCATGTAAGAGAATTCAATTTGCGCGGAGGCATGAAGTTTTGAACTCATAATATATGTGTTCAGTTGGAAGTAGATTATTTTGAATCAAGAAAACATCGAATTGAGTTGATACAAATGTATATCTATACATAACATTCCTTTAAAAATTTTTCCTTTTGATTTATTGATGCAGCAATTTCTTATGATTCGATATAAGGAATCCTGAGATTTTAACTTGAATGTTTATTATTCGTATTTATTCATCCGCGGATACAATTTCAAAGAATCTAGAATACACTCTGGAGAAAAAATTTAGTCTATATACTATGTACGTGCCCTATGAAATGTTTTTGTTGGTAACTGAATTGCAGTTACAATCGCTACAGTTTAGTCGCTACAATAAAAATTTGGTTGTGCGAATCAAAAACATCCTCCCAAATTATCTTCATTTCTGGTAATCAAACATTTTTTAGTGAGTCATTTGCTATATGTAGTCGAATTTTGGTGAGAGCGACTGAAATTCTAATCATTCAAATTTTCATTCGCATTGAACCGATTCAGTTCCAATTGAATGTGCACACAGAGAAAATTTTGTACTGAAAATTAATATATTTATATCGTAATCGTGGAATATACTTCATTGGGGCGAGAAGAATCATGAGTACGTGACAGATTACCACAACTCTTCTTGAAGTCAAAATGCGGAGTAATAAGAAAATACAGAGTTCCTATCGTCATAATCTGGTATATCCCACGGGTACGATACTGTGTCTAATAACCTTTAATATAAACTTTTCTCTGTGCATATTTATTTTCATTTAATCTTCTCCCTAGTCATTATTGAAACTGATTTGGTTCAAGGGAAGCAGAAAAAATCCATGAAGAAATTATTGATTATGCATGTAATCCGGTTTCTACCCTAGTAGAAACGCCTAGGCATTCACGAGGTTTGTAACGCTCGCGCTAGCGAAATACACTAGACACTTGCGAGGGCCTCACCAAATACTTGCAAGTATTACGAGTGCTTTACACGTATTTAGTGAGGTCCTCGTGAGTGTCTAGTATTTCGTTAGCGCAAGCGTTACAAAACTTGTGAATTCCTAGAGCATTTCTACTAGGGTATATATGACCAACCAAATATGTTCGTTGATGTAACTGAAAGTTCCGCAACTTCCACCAAAAAAATGATCGAATCATTTTTAGTTTGATCAAACATGTTTTATGACTGTAAACATAGGCTATTGAGGTCTTAATTATGTCAATGGAAACTTTTGGTAGGGCGTATACACTGAAAAAAGAAAACAGCATTGGTTACTGTGAATCACAGGATTTCATTGGACCTCAAATCCATTCCGTGTAGTACTGCGTTTCCCAGTACTCGTTACTGCCCAGCCAGCTTTGACAAATGTCATTACAGTACTCATCACTGTGATCGCGCTAACCTCCATTATCCAAGCGTGTTTTCATTTGTTTTTCAATCGATTGCTGTCATTCGCAGTAACCAGTACTGTTTTCTTTTTTCCGTGTAGTAGCAACATGTTTCACTGGACTGAGAAAGATAGTTCACTTGATAAAGGGCATCTCGTAATAATTACGAGATGATAACATGGGTCCGACAATGAGACTTATGACCAAAACTTACAGTATTTGAACTTGTTCCATCGATAGTGAATCACTAGGGCAAATATATCAATATTAGGGTGTTTCATTTTCGGGCGATATTCTTCTTTCTCTGTCCTACCTAAAAATTTGATATTTCATGGGGAATAAAAAATATTCCCATAGGGGAACAAAATTATAAGTGAATTAGAGGCTCAGCTCATTCAAGAATTCGATTCCTCATTTGAATAACACAGGAAACTGGTTAACTTTGCTTTCAACTCGATTTTACGCTGTTTAGAGAATTTTTTTCGAGTGAATGAGTATGATGGGCTTGTCCAGCATAAAATCTGCTACAAAAAAATTCCCATGAGATAGAGCTGTATGACCAATAGTTTTTGAGTTACAGAGCTTGAAAGGTGAACTTGAATAAAAATCGGCATAAAATCCCCTATAATCTTGTATTTATTGGAATTTACATTTAACTATTGTCTTTGAATAAGTCGTTCCTAAGATTATGAATTTTAGAGCCATATAAAGTGTATTATAAGTCAATTCCGCATGTAAGATCAATAAATACAAAATTATAAGAGCTTTGACATTGATTTTTTATTCAAGTTCACTCTCAAAACTATTGGTCGTACAGCTCCATTCCATGGAAACATTTTTGTATTAAATTTTATGCCCTACAAGCCTGTTTTACTCATTTTTTCGAAAAAAATTTGTTCAACATCGAAAAACCGAGTTGAAACCAAAGTTAATAAGTTTCCTGTGTTATTCAAATGGGAAACTGAATTTTTGGATGAGCTAAGCCTCCTATCCACTTGAAATTTTTTTCCAACGGGAATATTTTTTATTCTCCATAAAATATCAAATTTTCAGATAGGACAGAGAAAGAAAAAATATCGCCCTAAAATTAAACACCCTAATCAATACATTAATGATGCCCTGAGAAAATTGCGTCCTTAGGCCTGCTAATCCCTTACCAAACGTTTTTGTTGGCATAAATAAAAGTGTAGAGACTTTTACAAAAATTTAGTTACACTAACAAAATAATCTTTCCGAAAATCAGCATCTTCGTATAAAGAATGGCTCCCTTTCCTTTTCTTCTTTTCATTGGGATCTAGTAACTCGTTCCACATCGTGAATGGCTTCAAGAATTGGGGAATCAACCAAAACGAGAAAAAAATGGAGGAACCCAGAGTATTTATTCTCTATGTTGGATAACGCTACTTCCTCAAATTGAGAAAGGACAACCTGAAATCCGGTGGATAACCCTGTTAACATTCCCATGTTTGGATTCATCCCGACTGTCCTGAAACTAGGTCTACCGTGACTCCACAATCGATACACATTCTAGATTACATAGAAATTCTAGATTAATAACTAGTTCATCTGCATTGTCTCCAACAACAGTAGAAAAGCTCAAGGATGAGAAAGTGTTCGAAACTATAATGAATTGTTTAACTGATTGCAGTTTTTCCTACACATACATTTTCCATTTCCTACAAAACATTAGAATATAGAAAATCTTTCAATTCATGGAAAAGTCGAATGTTCCAATATTCAACAAACTCACAACACGGAAAAGAACCTATGCAGAAAATGCCGACTTCCAACCAACCATAACAATCGAAACAGCACTGATTACCAGGGTTGGTTGCCAACGTTGTAACGTGGTTGAAGTAAAAACCAGTACAATGTTGTTGTAACGCCGATAGTCAATGCTGATTTGCCAACGTTGATTTAAAACTCGTTCAACGTTGTCCATTATGTGTGGTTCAGTACGGCAAAATTTTGAAGAAATTATTATTCATGTTCTCGGATTGACTTCTTCACATGTTTTCGGATTATTCATTCGTTTCAAGAAACGATTCAAACTTCAGCAACATACGAACAGATGTGTTATATTTTTTACTTTCGATATAACCATGGACATTAGCTGAAAATATATAATTATTTTCATTAGCTACGTACAAAGGCTTAAATGGATTACCATCACCGGTTGAAAATCAATTGTCAATGTTGGTATACAATGAAAAACCAGTACTGATTCAGGGTTGATGTTAACGTTGACCCAGTATTGGTGAACAACGCCGTACCAGTGTTGATCAGCGTTATCATTCCGGGTTTATTCCAGCGTTGTTTGCCAACAGTTGGCAGTTGGCAAATAACGTTATTCCAGTACTGGATCGTTCGTCAATTTCTGCATGGGAAGGAATAGTTGCAGCAACTACTCAAATCGTCGATTTTCGACCATCTACTCAAGTAGTTGCGTCAGCTGCTTAATGGTCAGGACAAGTAACTGGATAGTTACACTGACTAACGTATATACCTGAGATATTTTGAATTAGTTGAGACAGCTAACGTGTTACTTGTCCTGACTACTAAGTAGCTGCAGCAACTATTCTTTTTTTTCCGTGAATCAATTTGGGAACAAATGAATTTCATTAAAGAATATTATGAACGTTGAAACTCAAATTAAGTAGTTTCAATGCAGGAGCCGTGCTATAAGAAGTAGTAAAAGAATTGATAATTGCAAATATTCACTTTCGTAATATTCTTCACTGCAATTCTTTTTTTCCTGAATTGATAGTCTCCGTGTGAAAATCAATTCTTGGTGACAGATAGGGCCATACAAGGTATCCTTATGTTATCTAAAGCTCTGTCTTGGTTGCCATTTTGAGCTTTGAACAGAATTGTCACGTACTCATTTCCAAGCCCTGCGCTGTATGTCTAAGTTGAGCCCATGTAAAGCATCCTCGATGAACCAACGCAGGCTCTGAAAATAGGATCTTAAAAGTATAAAAAATTGTCGCAAAGATTATTGAAATTAAATGAATTCCGCAAGAAGAAAATATTCCACCCAACATGACTTTGTTCACATATTATCGGACTGTATCAAAGACAGAAACTAACAGAAAACCTAGTGAAAATTAGACATATATGACCCATACATAATTCATATATAATTCATGTATGGAGAACATTTCACATATGGCAGAATTTTTTTACATATGTGAAAAAATCCTGCATTCATGAGTCATATATAGATTACATAAAGATTATATATGGATCCTATATGGGCCATACATGGAGTCAATATGGATTATGTACAGATTATACACGGAGAGAAGAGAATGGTAATATTGACCATGCTAACATAGTATTCGATTTTATTCTATATAAAATCGTGATTGTTACTATGTAAGAATAGAATTGTTTACCATTTCTCTAGTGATAATATATATGCAGCATAGTTACGATTTTATGTGAGATGAGATCGAATACTATGTCAGCATGGTGAATATTACCATTCTTTTCCCTCCGTGTCTTATATGTTCTTATATGATTCATTTCCACTAGGGAACAGAAAAACATGAACAGAGACCTGTATCTAATATGAAATGGGGAATTTATTGAATCCTACTTCTGTACTCGGTCCAAAAGGAAAACATTTGACTATGCAAACTATAAATTTAGAGGTATTCATTTATAATTCTCATTGAACACTCACAAACAAGTTCGCTAACGGAGGGAATATTTTTTAGTGCGGCTGCGAGCTGAGCTGAGTTGAGTTTTCAATATTGACTCGCAATTTTTGAATCACTCTGAACTTCTCGAAGTGAAGAATTCACTCTCAGAGACCAAAAATACTGCAAGTCCAACAGCAGTGAGATTCCACTTCGAAAGATTGAAATTTTTATTTGCTCTGAAGAGTGAAATTCCATCCTTTCATAGGAGTGCTAACTTCAATAGAGTGAATTTTCACGTCAAGGAATTTAGGGAGTGTGAAGACCCTTTGCGGGCTTCAGTTGCGTGCAATCAGATTCTCATAATGGGAGGAAACATTGATAATGTAACTTTTCCTGAAATGGGTCGTATATGGATGACCTCAAGTCGGAAAAATCAGAGCGGATATACACGGTAAAAAGAAAAACTTAATTCCAGTTAGAATATGAGCTGAATTCAAGATGCAACCAAAAGAAGACTCGGTTGACTTCAAGTCAGCCACTGGAAAACCTTCTCAAACTCGAACAAGAATACAGCTTACATAAATCTCTATTCAACGGAAATCGAAACTGATTTTGAACTGAAACTCAAAGCGAATGGTTCCTGATAAATGGGTTCGTCTATTGTTTTTGGTTTTGTTTTACTCAACATGGCGTTACCTATCGACGATGAGAAATATGTTTGTAGTTATGCGAAGAGTACAAAAAAATGTCTATGTTGTGTGAATTTATTCACTCCACTTGTTGACTGTTCAATTATATCGTGATCGTAGTTTTTGAAGATTGTACATCTTCAACTCTCATCGGGAGATTCGAACCCACATTGTTGCTGTACTGACCTGTCCTAGTCCTTTGCGTTCAACCACTTCACCATGGTACCGCTTCGATCGACGGACGTGATAAATCATTTCAAAATAATATAATTTGATAGCATGTGTAGTGTGAAGTCAAAGATAAATTTGGAAAACATTTTACGGGGAACTGAGAATTATTGCAAATGTGAATACCCCCGAAAGTTTGAATTAATTCCAATTTGTGTTGTAATGTTGAAGTGACAGTATCGAAATAAAGAATCCATTAACAGAACGGAAAATCCAATAACAAGCTTTTACGAAGTTGGTATTACAAATTGTTACTGAATTTGTTTGGCACCTTGAATAATAAATAAAAAAACCTGAAATAATTTGATTGAATTGAAACTGCAATTAATTATATGCACATATTTATATATGTGTATGTATGACCAATTGTAATACTGCAAATGAGAGAATTCTAATCTTATTTGCAGATATTTTTGACTGAATTTTCCATCAAACTGTACCTGACTGACTATAAGATATGCATTGCTGATAATCAGCACAATGCCCGATTTAATTCAATTTAATACGGCCATAACTCTTTTTCATCCCATATTACGGCTGAAATCGTAACATTGCTGATTTTAAGCCTCATCTGAAAATCAGTCGATCATGGAATTAAGATTGACTTTTTACTGTGTATTTCCCCTAAATGATTAAGGCTACACTGTAAGAATTTGGCGGTGTTGGCAAAAATTCACACTAAATAGTGTTGTTTTAACACCACATGGTGTCACTCTCACACCACGGAGTGTCATTCTAACATCGTTTGGTGTTATCCTGACACCGATCTTGGGGTGGACTTCTATAGAATCCACGCGGTGTTGATTCTGTGTGAATTTTGACACCGTTTTGACACCAGTTTTTTTGTAGTGTAGGCAAATTTCATTTTTGATACCTCATATACGGTGCTACACCGGCAGGAATATCTGGAAATTTTTTTCAATCACGTGCATGAATTCAGGTTTATGCACATTTCACATCAGATTCGATGTACAAAAACATGAATCAACCATAGATTATACTATAGTTCACATTAAATTGAATGTAAAATGTGTATGAATCTGAATTCATGCACGTACTTGAAAACTACCTCCAGCAAAAATATTCAAATTAATGCAGAAATTTCTAACAGTGTATTTGTAAAATATTGGAACGTGTGGTTTTTCCATTCATTTCACCTCTAACACACAAATTTCCCCTCAAAAACATCACAAACCTCATGTATTTTGAACCTTTTACAGCAATAATAAATGTTATGCCCAAATATGTTCTCGTATTCTATTGTCATTATTGAATTCAAATTTTCTCATTCCATTTATAGATCGATAGAACATATACAAGCAGCCGAAATCCAGTGTTGTTTTTCATTGAAAAATATCGAAAAAGTATTCTCTCCTTTCCTCTCTCTGCTTCTCTCTCTTTCTCTCTGAAAATCCGTATCTATCGTTTCTTTTTTCACGATGGCACTCTTCGACATTTCCCAATTCGAGTTTAGCTGGACGTGAAAACCTCTGCACGGTCAGTTTATTTTAGAGACGCGTTTTAGTTCGGTAGTATTGAGAGGAGTAGACATGTGGGTTGAGGTAGCAAAAGTGGAAGAGGCTGTGACTGAAGTAAAAGAAGGAACATAAGAGAAAAAACAGCATGGAGGGAAAAAGTCAGTAGAGAGTGCAAGCAATTTTACGGACAACACAGACTCTTGGTTCACGGACAAAGTTGTGTACGGTATCTAAAGCTGTGCTACTCATCCCTCGACAATTCTCCCTACTACCGATGGGGTGAAAGTAGGTGGTAGAACGCTTGAATCTCTCTTTCTCTCTTTCTCCTTTCGTGTCTACACGCACTTACCCATTCCTGGTCCACTTGGTTGGTTCGTTGTCTGCCTGGATTCGAATTGGTGCTGAACTGAAAAATAACCTGTATGCACGTGATTCAGATCTGTTTTTTGACAGAAACGATCAAACTTCTGCTGATCGCAACATCGGTAATGGCTGCAAAAACAAAAGAACAATGATATGAGGTATGAATGTAATTACCGTTCGATGATACACATGAAGGTTCTTAATCATCACCAGTGATGAATTTCGACCTCTGATCACGGGGGGATTGTTTTTTCATCAAAACTAAGGGACTTCATCTACACTCTGAAGGACTATTTTGTCTTTTGGGTGTTGAATCCTCTACAAACGAGGACAAACTTCACCGAATCATAGTGAAGAATCCCCCATCCATGGAGGAACTTTGTTGTCATCACTCTTTTGGGGGAAAATCCACAATTATTGTTTACACTGTGAACAAAAATTTGCTTCTCTGTACATTTTTGTTGCAGTTGATTGATCAATCCGGAGCTAGATGCATGGGAAAATCCATTCGATGCAGAATAGGCTACGATGTAATCAATTCCATCCACTTTTTCAAGTTACAACACAATTAAACGCATTTTCTAACATACACTGAGAGAAATTTTTTAGGTTACTATAATTAAAACACCTCAACTCAATATTCTTAGTAAAAGATACTGGAAATTTGATTAATTGAACCAAGAAAGTATACTTGGTACAATTAAGTGATGAATCAACTACACTTTCTTGGTTGAATCAACCAAATTTTTAGTAGCTCTCATTAGCAATGTTTAGTTGAGATGTTTCAGTTACAATGACTATAGGAATTCCTTTCAATGTATGGATCAAAATTTTACAAAATATTTCGGAAATAAACACCCAAATCTGTTTGTAATATTTCAAAAGACATATCAAAAGTTTAACTATTGTAATCTGGCTTAATAGTTCTGATTGATATGTTCCTCTTTCCCAACTTCATTTGTATCCGCAAATTCTACCAACTTGATGACGTATTCTATTCAAATCATTCAAAGTTTCATGTAAACTACGTTCATTTCGAATTGAATGAGAGAAAAGTTTTTGCTTCCCCTAAAGAAACAAAAAACACCGTCTTTCAAGGGGAACAAAACGATACTCCTAAATGCAAGCGATAGGAATATTTTCACATCATATCCATCCAAATCTGTCTAAATTTATCTGTACGATAAAAATCTTTCCATATCATAAACATGGTTTTCCTCTCATCTTTCGTTCCCTCTCATTCTCCATCAAATGATTTTCGTCCACATACGCGCGAAGATCTCTTCATCTTTCATTGGAATCAGATTTCTCATCATCAGTCCGTAAATATCAGAGCAAAGAGAACGAAGTTAGTAGTTGAATCAAGTTTCCTCCGTAGTTGAGTGTGTACTGCCGCTGCGGTGATGGTAAGAGTGTCGAATTTTTTGATAGTTGAGCTTGGTCTCTCATTTTCAAGAAGGAAGGAAAGAGGAAAAGGGGAAGAAGAGAGATGAAAAGAAAAAGAAGGCAGTGGCGATTTATTCTGGTATCAGAACGAGCTGATGAGCGATGAAACGAGCTTGCGGGATCGAAATCATGGAATGGAGAGCAAAAGAGAAGGTATGGAGAATGATGACAGCAGCACTTTGATGTCATAGAACTCGATTAAAAATCTCTTCTGCCCCCTTTGGAATGGATTACAGACGTGTGGGTACATGTCGATAAAAGAGAAAATAAAAATCTACGAATCTCATATGAGAATTTATTTTGTCAACTCCCTATCTCGTTCTTTCTTCTCTAACATCAAAGATATATAAATCCATTATACGCGTGATAAATATATTTAATGATTTTCTTATATTTATCTCGAGGATTGATTTATCGATCGCGTTCGTGGGACCATATTCTGTTCACGTCGTCATCAAAATTCAATAACTCGAGGTCAACAATCGTTATTCGCCAACGAGATTGTTTTTTTCAATTATGTGTTTTCGAAAATGAAAAATATTGATTGTAACACTTCTCTCATTCTACAAACAAGGGAAGATCCATTCAAAAGCGTCCAAGAATTTTAATTATCTCCCATCATTTCATCGAAATCTCCCCAATTATGCTAATTAACGTGACTCAAAAATAAACATCCTGGAACGAAGACAGATCAATGGAGCGAATAGAAATACAATATCACTAATAAGAATTTGTTATGAATAAAATAAAAGAGAAATCCTCGCCTAAGAAGAGAAGAAAGGTCAAGAAAAGAAAATCATGGTTTAATCGGATAATGGGATTTCAAGTTGTTTCCTTCTTCTTTGTGTGCACCATAAAGAACTCCCCCAACTCGAGAAAATTTGCATATAATAAGAGCCATTATGTATCATGTTCTAGAAAAATATGTATAACCGGAAGAAATCGGTTCCAAGGCGAGCCTTTATTCGAAAAAAGCACAATGAAAATAATCTATCGATCAATTTCCATTACAATAAGTCATTCACAATTACTCGAATCGTTCGGCACGTTCGGTTCAAGTACTTATTCTTGTACGTAATACAGAGGCGTACCGATCATAACAGCTGTAGTGATAACAACGAGGGCGATTCGTGTACATCATCACAATAGGGAATAATTAAACGATCGATGAATAAACAGAATGTAGAGATCTGTTTTCCGTGAAATCATTATTTCAAACTACAAAAAAACCTACCTTCCGTGAAGTTGTGAATGTTCACATCGAGGATTTCGATTATCTTCAAATTCGTGTTTATCAATCTGATACCATGAAAAATTTCGTTCTGTAGTTCTCACATGAATTTTATGATAGAATGTGTACATATGAGGTACGCTTTGCATGAAGTTGTTTTAGTCTAACTGATACGAGCAAGCGAGCGAACTGGGAATGGGTAAGTGCTTGGAGCAGAGAGACTTTGCAGCTTTCCACCATTCAGTCCAAGCTATGGTGAGAGAAGTTGGAAAAATAAAACTATATCAGAGACATGGAGAGAATGCATCCACTGTTGACTCTCAGGACGAGTAAAACCTGGAATTAGAAGAAGAGGGTATCGGAAAAAAGAGGAGAATACATTTTTCTGAAGTACATCAATATAGCCATCTACCGTGTGTTTGAAATTTCGAGACAGGAACATTCATTTAGTGAGGAGTTATTCATTTGCTTTTTTGAAGAAAATCTGTCATTTCGATTGTTAGAATATTAGACGTGACTGTCTTTTCACATTAAACCACAGTTTAGAACTCGGCTATTGAATCATCGCAAAAGCAACCTCAAAGTTCCTTTTTCTGTTTGTTTGTTTTTGTTCATATTTTAGAATTTTCCATAACATCCACGAAGAGCTTTTGATCATTTTGCCAACGTATTGAGGAACGCAAATCTGGACCGCGGATATTCGATTCGATCGAGGGTCATCACCAACCCGGAATATTTAATTTTAAACTGAATTCCAGCCACTGGACCATGAGCCATACTTCAGGCAGTGACAGGGAATCAATCGTTGGCTATCTAGCATAACTGTACATCGGCCCATTATCAGACTGCTGATTATTATTATCAACTGTGTTTGCATCGTCGCGCTTCCTGTAGGAGAATATAAATTTCCCAACTTCCTATATCTACCTTCATTACAGGATAGCAATTACTCAATCCAATGAATTTCCAGTTTCTACGATTCTCCTTTTCCTCCGTAATTTTTTTTTTCCGTCTCCTCGTAAAATAGTATGAGCGGTATTAAAGAATTTTATTCTTTATCGAGCATCGAATTATCTAGCATATCGGGTAGTTTTGTCCACGTTTTACGAATTTTCACCGGTGAAAGCGTTTTAATGCAAGCACGTGGGGCACTTTGCTGATTGCAAATGGTCACAATGCCGCTATATACTGTTCACGTCGGACGCGAAGTACAGTACGCGTGGTTGGTCGGTCGTTTCTGCATTTCGCTGTTCCACGCGGCCGGTTTGAATTATTGTAGCAATAAAGTACAGATGAAACGAGTGGAGAGGAGGGTGACAGAGTCAATTCTATGGTGATATGTACGTCGGAGGCACGTACCAATCGCTTTGTACATTTTTACCTCTCAAATGGGATATAATTCCCGATCCCCCAGATCGTGGTTGTATCAAAATTGAAAACTCATTCTACCGGATCTTTTTTGAACTACATGTCGTGAAACGAATAATTCAAAGTATCATATTACAACAGACGAACAAATAATATCCCTCCACCATACTCCCTTTTCCCATGTGTCTTCAACAATTTCATTTGTTCACGATAAATCATGAAATATCGTTACTTTCCAATTCGTTCCGTTCCACTGGAATCTTTTTGTTCTAGTAAAACATCGTCGATTCGGAAACACGATATTATCCGATAATCAAGAGGCAAGTGTAGAAGGAAGTCTTGGAAATAAAATTTCGACCATGAATACATCGGTAATGGAAGACGAGATCCTGGAACGAGACGATGCAATGTGCGACGAAGGGATGAGAGACGAGTTTTCAATACACCAACCACTAAATCAACTCCCCGTTCCTATTCAACTTCGCCGGTCCTATTCCATTTATTTCTTCTCTTCCTTTCTTCCGTTTGATGAATATAAATCCTTGTTTACCAAACTGCTCTTACCTCCTCCTTCTCCTCTTTATCCTTCTCACTCCATTACTCGCTTCTCTGTGATTTAGGAATCTATGATTCAATTCACAAGTCACTTGTGTGTCGATCTGAAAGGAACATCTGGTTTCTATGAGAGTCGCGTATAAGTATTCATATAGTGTCATCTCATAATCCGAGAAACTGTAAACAGTGCAGAGGGACGGTTCTTTGGAAAGAAAATATTTCTATCTCCAAAAACAACATTCGAGTAATACCGGGGACAAAGAATACCATTCACATCTGTTACATCCTGAAATAATTCCGTTTCGATTGTTGGAAGAAAACTACTTTTCGAGAAATGTGTTTTTCAATACAAAGAGCATTGTGAAGAATTCTTAGTGTCGTTTATTTGAACGAAAGATGTCTCAAGAATATGAATTCAGAGTGATATTTGAAGGTGATGTAGAATTAATATACTATCCTATTCCATGAATCAAAATCAATGTATCTAAAGCGCTTCGTGATTCTGATCTTCTCAGAAATTCTGTCTTCATTTACATTTCAACCTGTAGACATCGATCGTAACCTTACTTTGTCGATTCAGAGGAAATGGAGAATCCAACGTTTGGCCCTTCGAGAGTGTCCTGTCAAACTGTCAGTTCGCCCAAATCAAGATTGGCGCATCCGACAAACATATCGACCAGTTGCACGAGTATCCGTGTGACTAACAAACACATATTCCAGTGGAACACTGAGAGGTTTTTCGAGTTTTCTTGAAATTCCTTCTATCGCTTAATGAAAAGGATTGACATTCGGGAACTGTAGTTTCCTTATTCCTCCATTGAATCGGTATTCAAAATTCTTTGCGGTATTTTCATTTCAACCAAATTTTGATTTGCGTCATGGATTCAATAATGATGAATCTTTTGAAATCACACCCATGGATTACCAGGACCGAAAGAATCCGTAACAAAGTGTCCCAGAAAATGCGATAGTCCAAAAGAGGGAACTAGGAACTGGGCTAAAGCCATTTTTTTCCACTTGGGTGATCGTTCTTGTACCTCGACAAGGGTACAACTCTTTTTCTCATCCTTTGACCCTTTTCCACACCTAACGCTTGGCTTTTTAGAATCTATTCCTTCGTTGGCAATATTTCTTGAATCGGGAGAGCCGAGGATCGAGAGGAAAAGGTAGAAGGGAAAAAAGCAACGCGTTTCAGACGATTCTAAGAATTACGTGGAGAGTACTTCTATTTGACCACATAATGGAAGTGCTTTCTGACGCGCATTACTAATTCATTGTTTATCTGTAGGGTGGTTTATTCTCTTTGTCCTCGGTATCTTTTCCATATATATTATTCACATTACTGAAGTTATCGCTATTATACCTCATTCCACGTACCGTACGTAAAAATGTAGGAATGTTGTATTTGCGGGGATGTGGGTGGATTTATATATGTATACCGACACCTAACATTGTCCTTTGAAATAAAAAACCAAATTAAATTTATCGTAAGTTCATTCAGAGCATCGCACAATGTGTATAGTCAGTGTAAAGTTTTTTATCTTCATTATGCATCGAGTGTATTTGGGATCATTTATTCAACGAAGGAATCTCCCGTTTCGATCTTGATTCGATTGTCGTGTTTTTCTTTGTCTCAAGCACGGTTTCTCATTGAATCCCTTCGGAGCCATCTTATGAGATTTAGTGACGCTCATGATGTAAACCACCACTGTCAATGAAACTCGTGAATACACAAACTGTTCTGAAGCGTATAAATATCTTTGACTCGTTACCGATGAGTCTAGATGGAGGTCAAACCGACAGTCGAGATAGAGTTTGAACTAAACGATGCTACTTTCTTCTTTTTTTCACTCTCTTGGGGGTTCTTCTATGAGGATTTCAAGTGTAAATTTCATGTACATGGGACAGGTTGGTTGAATTCCTTCATCCATGCATGGAGCGGAGATGTGAAAGAGAAGGACTTTCATGATCATTATAAAGACGAGGGATTCAGAGATTTTTATTGTCCAGATGAGTTAGGAACTCGGAGTTCGGCGAATGAATGTCACATTTCGGGCTGTACACGAAGGCATAAACTGAGAATACATTAATTCGATTTTGAAAGTACAAAAATATAATTACAAAATGTGCCCGAAATGCGAATCGTTCATAGAAACGAAACAAAAATTCAAACTCACAAAATCTGATACATCATCCGTGTTTATCATTTAACTCCTTGCAACTGAAAATATCATCTAAAAGATAATATGCAGTATACTGAAAAAATTGGGGTCTTTCACAGTTGAGTATTTCGTTATTCGATTACCAATTCGTTTCAACACACCATTCAAACTTCAGTAACATATTACAAAACAGTTATTTTGACCTGAATTACCTGAAAACACGGAAATTAAGTATATTAAATATTATTTAGTAATTAAAATATGCACTCACAATGATTGTTCTATGTTCCAGGTATGTATTTTGATGGCTGGATATTGGTGTACAAAATTTCGGCGATAAAGATGAGTCATAAAAACTGTGAGTGCAAATATTTAGAATAAGAACAATTGATTTTCTAAATTTGAACTAGGGGAAAAATATTTGTGGCAACTGCCCTGGCGAGTACTTTCTTTGGTATGACGCGGATTCAAGGCAGGTATTTTGGACAGCTCTCAAGCTCACTCCCTCGTGAAAGGAGTGCCAAGAATGATTTTTTTCTGTGATCCTTTGCGATTAAAGATGATTTCATAGAATCGGAGACTGAGAAAGAGTACTTTGAAGAATTACATCAGAATTGAACTGAATTGTTTGAATCCATACATCGACTAGTTCAGGAAGCATTCATAAAAAATTCAATTGAGTTCTCAGGAATTCTTTCTGAACTTTGGGGCTGTGTGGAAAGAAGTGAACAGTTCTTACTTGTGGAATAATTACTTTTCTTCTTCAATTTCATACATTCAATAATTCATCTACGGGGTATTCTTCATCAAATCGGCCCTCCCTCCACTCCTCTTACACATTTCAATTTGAAAGATAGAAGAATCAACTAGAATTTTCCGTTGAAATTTATATTTTTTAATATTGTAACTTTTTGAAATTGCAAATGGTGGTTGCAATATGGCTTCTAAAATTTCCAAATTATTCCGACTTTCTCCATGCATGATGAAGTAGGTTTCTTGAGATCGTTGGTTACGAATCCGAACTCATATTCACGGGATTGAAAATGACAAATTCAATATGGCACGCAAGAGAATTCAAACTCATTTAGACGGATGGAAAATCATTGTTCGGACTTTTTGCAACCGCTGATCACGAATTCAACCTCAAATTTCCGAAATTACAAATGGTGGATTCAATATGGTGAGCGAAGCAATCCATGATCCTTTGAATTGAGGGGAAAATTGTCATCCAGTAATACTTGCGAACTGCTGATCACGAATCCGTCTCCAGATTTCCAGAACTACACTGAGAAAAATGAAATGTGAAAATAACCTCTATCTCGTATATTTTTCACCCGTCAAATGATGAAAACTGAAGCCAGCCTTTCAAAAGTGAAAAGTACCTTTTCAGTGTTGAATTTCACCGTACATTCGGTTTGATTCACCAAAAAGATGGTATTTATCATCTAACTCATGGTAATAAGAACCAAAATAATGTATTTTTCACTGTCATTACTATATTGAAACTGTACATTACTATATTGAAACATGATTTCTACAATGCAGATTTTTCACTCAGTGTATCAACAGTGAATTCAACCCATGTGAGCACGAATTTAGAATCAGTCCCTGTCCAGTTCTGAAGTTCGGACTTCAATCAGATTGGAGTTCAGACCAATGTCTTTGCTTCCATCGGTATATAGCGAGTGAAACAAATAAAAATCCCTCGAATTAAAAGGGAAACCGTTATAAGGAGGTTCCTGTGGTCGGTGGCGAAGAATCCGAACTCACATGTCCAAAATTACGGTAGCGATTTCAATAGGGCGGTGTAACTATAAGAAATCATCGATATTCTCCAGGAATTCCATGCCGAGGGATTTATGGTCGTAGATTACGAATCCGGACTCAGAGTTTTCAGATTCATTTCCATCACATTCACTCTGTGTGTCGATCATCTTATGGACGGTGCTATATTATCCATTCTCTAATTCAAAAAATCCAAGTCCAAGTTCGTTACCAAGAATCACGAACCCCACGGAGGAGGATTCGTTTCAGAATACCGGTAGATTCTGATATCCAGACCGCCTTGCTGAGTCCTCCATCCGTAATTTCGAAAATCTGTGTTTGAATTTGTGATCAACGACCCCAAAACCCTGTGTATAACGAATCTACTCTGAATTCAGGTGATTATGAGGTGTTCCAACCGCAATAATGAATTTACTATTCATAGTTTCGGGAATCTAAAGCTAGGTTCGTGATCCCCCGTTTTAAAAACTCCGGGACAACGGCTTTCACCCGATTCAAGTGATTTTGAATTTTTCCGACCGGCGCATTCAATTCGTCATTTGTGATTCCGGAAATCTGAATTCACATTTATAACCAGTCATTCCAAATACCTCATCATGACAAATCTCTTTCAAACTGAAGGGATTGAAGATATTTCCGACCGCTGTATCAAATTCGCCATTCCCTGGTAGAAATTTGCCTGGTCGTCCCATTTACCAATCACGTACTAGATGGAACCCATGTGGGGGTAACTAGATAATACATTTCAGCCAATTTGACTTTGTTGCTCGAACATTTAGTTGGTTTGTGTAGATTTTTCATTCATCAACTGATTATTACGGGATTATTTTATGGGAATAAATTCAAAAGCAATGTTCTTGACTTGAGATTACACGTCAAAATACATTGTTGCCTGATTCATAGGTGTGATTTTACAGAAAAAACCTTTCACATTTGTAATTAATAATTTGATCTACATTTTAGCAATCCCCTGGGACATCTGGATGAGCACAGGCTAGAAAATGCGTTACAAAACTAGCTAGAAACCAACTTGACATCTGGGAGAACTAGCTGGGGCCCATCTAATTCCCAATCATAATTTCTACTAGGGTTTGTAATTCCGGAAATCTAAGTTTGGATTCGTAATCATCCCCAAGAAATTTGGAATCATGAGGAGATTTGGGGCATCACATTTTAGCCACAGTTCACAATTTCAGCGCTTCAACCCAACCACATGTTCACGACTATCCACAAATATACATTCCGTACTTCTATGACCGGTATTCATCGTCAATCCAGACGTCCGCTCTTCGTTATTCCAATCTGACAAAGAATAGCTCCTACATAAGTTAAGTTTACCAAGTATTGAATCTATACATCCAAATTCTCATAAATTGAACGATATTTATAAATATCAACTTTGCAACAGTCAGTTGAGCTTTTTTTATGCAAAAATCATGGAATTTTTCATCCACCAATTAGATCCTGAAATGACATTTTTTTTGTTGCATCTTTGAACGGTTGTACTTGCTGAAAAAAAAGTTCTAAAAAATTCCACAATCACCATATTGGACGTTAAATTGACTGGTGTTCCAGAATCTAGTATTGATTTTTCTAAAAATTCACCTATGGCAATCTGTTCAGCGATTTTTTTCCAGAAGAAATGTCAATATTCAACCTTTTCTTTCCTTTATCTCATGTTTTCATATTGAAATTGTTTTAGGATTCATTACAGAATCCACGCCAATTTATCTTAAACTTTGATTCTCTTCTTTGACAACTGACAAGTTTGATGTAGGGGCAACCAAAGTGACAGCTCAAACGCGGAAAAAATTTCAAAAACTTCAAGAATTTTCCATTCGGAAACGACGGGTTCTAAAAAAGAAATCTTGTTGAACAGGAGTTTCTTGAGATTGCTCAAAGAATACGCTGGAGATTTCCTAGTGAAATTGAGGTGGAGAAAAATTTGTTTATTTGTATGTAATTCATTCACGGAGAAGAAAAATTTACTGTGACAGCGCAATCTGATTTTGCTGACTTCTCCAGCAAAATTTGTTTGCTGCTCTATTTATAATATTCAAAATTTGCCTGAAGGAGTGAACATTTTTTGCTGCCACAGATAAAAAAATGGCTGTCATTGTAACTAAGATTGCTGTGGTTGCAAATAGTGGTTGTCACATCAAAAAGTTCACTGCTTGAGTAAAAGTGACCCAGTGAATTTCTTTTTCTTCTGTGCATATAATTTGATACAGTTCACATACAAGTTATACGTATATGGGCATTTCCACGGAAAGCGTCATTTTTCTATCCCTCTCCATTCATAACCAATTCTGTGGATGACATCCAATTTCGTATGCGTGAAAATATCAATTCAGACTTCCTAATGTAGGAAAAATAACTCAAGATGATCGCAGAAGCTCTTGAGAACGGATATAACTTATAGTGATTGAACAAAGTACGAAAAACATGAGTTTTGATTTGTCCCTGGGTACAAATTGACTACTCCGTTTGCTCACAACATTTCTGCGCGTTACTGAAACGTTTTAACAAAAATCAGGCAAACACTTCACACCTCAAGGTACTCAAATTACATGAGTATGACACTGTGCTATCAATCCAATATCTGTCAAAAAAACCGCGAATTTGTGCCCCGATTTTGAAATTACAAATGTCCCCTCCGATACTTTTGGAAGCAGGAATCGCGTGCATATATTTGGGATCAACTTCCTCGGATTTTCTATTAGTTTTAGGCTATGGAAAGACACTCCGTAAAGCTCAACGATGTGCTTAAAAAATTGTTGGAGTATTCAACTTCGAAAAATCGAAAATCATGATTTCGTAAAAAAAATGTCCCGAATCAAAAGAAACTCAAATGCATTGGAATAATGCATAATAATCCTAAATCCGATGGAATTAGTTCGTTTCCACCAAGATCACTCACATCCCATGTGTGCACAAACATTAGGTCATCCTTGGTCCAAAATTGACTGACTTGGACCAAGAATGAATCTAAAGTAGCTCAATGTTTATGCACATATGGCATTTCATCCGAGCCAAGTCCTCGAATAGTATGAAATAATGGGTTGACCTATTGATAATTTCTAGTCGAATCAAATTAGATTTCCTTATTCAAGGATTAGGAGGAAGTCTTTCTGTTTCCAAAATAACGGAAATTATAAGGAAAAAATTTGTTCAGCAAAGATCAGCAGGTCGAGGATTTTGTGAACATAATTGATAATACGATTCCATATCTCAGCTGAACTTAAATGAACGGCACGTGAGCATGAGTTGACTTTATTCCAACCATTCATAGTCAGAATCAGATAATGAATGTTAAATTTGATTCAGAATACATTCAGAATATTGGAAAGAATCCTTCGAACAAGATTGTAGGGAAGCATCGTGGGTTGGATATTCCAGAGTCATCGCTTCTACCCTGAAATTAAATTACATTCAGAAGGTATCAACCCCTCCTGTGTGAAGCAGAAGGTGACTTCAGTGAAGTCAGTGTCGGCGTGACAATGATTTTGATGAATTAATCAAACTATCACATTTTGCTTTCTGTAAATTGACTATATTCTTGGATGACAGGTGTGTCACAGAAGATGACTAAAGTTCAGAAGAATAATTGGATCTCCTCCTTCCATGATGACTTTGCCTTTTAATCCTTGCCATTTTTCGATAACATCTGTGAAAAATATCAATGTCTTATGCAACTACCAAAAAATTAACGGAGTGTCAAATGATATCAATGATCTATCTACATTGTTATACTGGAAGCTCATATTTGGATAGTGTGGAACTGATTAAATAATAATAATAAAAATAAGATGGAGTTGGTTTGAATGAAGTATTTTGAAGCCAAGTGACCACCTTTACTTTCGTTCTTTCCAACCAAGTGAGAGACTACTTTCTAAATTGACCATAGTTGAATGTATCGAATTTGAAGTAGAACAAATAATGAACAAAGATCTTTGTTCAACAACATGATAAATATTATTCAGAATTCAAAAATGAAATGCAAAAATCTTTTACAAACTAATCTATTCAGAGTCTTCACCTCTTACAAAGGTGAATGTGTTTCGATTAAGTGAAAGATTTGTATAATCATTACAATCCTCATCCAATCGTTTCCGAAATTGGAAATTGAGATGCTTTTGTTTCATTCATCAATGATATCTGAAATGAATTTCCCCAAATTTTATTCTTTTTCCATCTCAATTTTCAAACCTATTGACTGTGACAAATCCACATTATTTCCCAACATTTTTGGATAAATCTGTTTAACGGTCTGAAATATTGAATATTCGATTATTGGAAAACTGATTTACCAGAATTCGGATGAGCTTACATAAATAAAACGATGTAAAATCGTCTTCATTGACGTCAACGGCCAAGAACATTGACTTCGTCAATATTTCTGTTCAATCATCGAACGAATCCATGCAATCTAAACCGAAAATCACAATTTTCGAACTCATTTCACTTCTCAAGTGAATGAAATAATGTTCCACAATGACGAGCATGAATTATATAATATAAATTGAACTGATTTGAGGAAGAAGATGTTCATAAAACATAAATGAATAGTCGAATGAATTATCGGGATTTACATCCCGATGATTCTTTGAAACAACTTGACCAAATATCGATAAACTTCAACCAAGTGGATGCACTGAGAGATGTTTCACGTGAACACACATACCCATGCTTCGATAAACCTGATCATCACAGCGCCACTTCAAGATCACTCGACTCCAAACTCTTATCAAACTCTTTTCACGATATGGAAATTTAGAATCGTCTCCTTCGATGAGGTCTGTACAGCAAGTTTTACAAGGAAAGTTTGCACCAGTTTGGGACAAACCAAAATGTTTCTATACACTCATGAATATATGTTTTATTATACAACCTGACTTGCTGCTCAAGTGATGTAGTTTCAACATTCAGATCCTCGAAAACTTGGAACTGATATTGAATTCTCTCATTAAAATCCTGCGATGTTTTTCACTACATAAAATTATTATTATGTGGATAATTTTCAATAATTCAAATACAAACTCCATTATTTCCTCATGGAAACCTTGGAAATCTCTGAACTTATAAATGTTTCATCGAATAAAGTTCATGTTGTCATTCTTAATTTCCTTCGGAATTAAAAATTCAAAGAAATCATACATTATTCTTATAGTTCAGTTCAAGCTCAGAACAGAATACGACGATCGGATCTCAGGATGGAAATTCACTTGAGCATAAATAAAAATATCAGTACGATGTGAATTGGAACCCGTAACATAATTAGCGTTATAAAATAGTTGATGAGCTTCAATCTTCGTACACCGGGTAGTATAACCAAGAAGGAAAAAGAGAGCATAAAATTGTGCATGAGTTACACGAGAATATGATTTAACGTTCCGTAATGAGCCCTAAAACTCGAGCAAGTACGTTACGACGCATCACCACCATATAAACCCATCATTGGATTCCCTACATATAAGATTTACCGTACCGCAATGATGGGACACAATTTTTTCCCAACGTCATGCATCGAGGATTTCATTACGAGTAGAAAAAAATGGAAATTTGCTTTTTTCCACGTATCCAAAAATTTGTATGTATTTCGTTGATGCACGCGAATGCGGAAAAAAAATTCTTCGCGTACTTGATGTTACATCATACGAGTAAAAGTGAAATAGATTTATTAGGTGACATTTTATTCCTGACGTTTTCCGCCCACGGCTTGCATTTACGCGTGGGTGGATATATGATCAACGCGTAGAGCTTCATTATATATCGCTCCCGGAGTAGTTACAAAACGACAATTTAACAGAAAGCAAATCCAGAGCGTCCTACTATCGTCGAGCTGGTTGAAACATATTTCAGGAGATTAAATTGAATGAATGACAAAAGACTGGACGTGGTTGTTCCTGTGTATAAGTTCCTGTATGTATGCGTCACACGTGGGAGGGAATATACACGCCCCGGTGATTGCCGTTCTGTTCCTTCTTCCCCTCTTCTTCGTGTCCTTTTACTCTTATTATTTCATTCCATCTTACTTCCTCTCGATGTTTCGTTCGCAACGATTCGTCTGGCGGGTAACTCGATAACTTCGGTCCTGCGAAATTAGTTTTACGAGAAGAAAATTATTGGTCTGGGTTTTACTTAAAGTACAGCGGGGTCAAGAATGTTTACTCATCGTTCGTTGTTGCTCCGTTCAGCCCACTCGCTTACCCAAGAACCACTTTTCTCGCATGACAAGCGGTTATCGCGAATAAAAAACATAGATGATTATGTTTTGTATCAAAAGATCTATTCGCGTAATTGAAATTTTGTTCTTTCGTATAGAGAGTGAGAGGGAATATTCGTTGTACCTTCTTCTCACCTTTCGTCTTTGAAATAAAACGGATCCTAGACCTCGGATTCTTCTGTAAGTCTAAACCGTTGTCTCAACGGAAGGCCTTCTAATTGAACTACGAAACGGAATCATATATCCGGTTGTTTGAAACCCGAATACATCCCCCTTCCCCCTCCCCTTCCCAGTTGGGTACTACGAGAAACAAAACGAACACGCTGTTATGACTGGAATGGGAGTGTCTTCTGAAAGAAGAATAAACGCACCGAAAATGTCTACAGCCGCAGAAGGACCGGAAACCGCGAAGGCTACTTATAATTAGGATAGAGGTTAATAAGTGGTTTTTGTGACCCTAATTGCGAATAAATTGAACACGCACCTGAGTATAGCAGCTACCAGCGGTCACCTTGTATTATTCCTCTTCCATTCCAGTAATCCTACGGATAAACGACAGTGTAACGACTAATCCTTCTTTGTTCCTTTTCCAAAGGGGGCAGAGATGATGATGTATTTTCAAGACCTCTCCAAACCAACAACAAAAACGAGATCTTTTCAAAAGAGGATAGTAATCCAGACACTCAGAAATTGAAGAATTGATCATATTGATATAATTTTTTCCAACCCTCCATTCTGAAACAATGAAATTCCACTGTTTTGAGAAATCTTCATTTCTAAATTACTTTTCTACTTTTTTACAAACCCACCGAAATTATATTCGAGAGACTGCACGTTTCATTTTACAAGCAGACCTTTTGAGATAGTCATCAGAATAACATCTCAAACCCATTCCTCGAATATTATGAATCAAATAATCCTCAAACGATTTGAAAAGGAGAAAAAAAGAAGTAGAATGAATCAGAGATTCATATACGTTCTTTTGAATAGTAATAATTGCGAACGGCAAAAGAAACTCCCCTGAGTAGGTGGTAAGTCGGAGGAAGGGGAGAGAGGAAAAAAATGAAAAGACGTCGGAAATGGTAAAAACAACCGTCTGCCGATCATTTACATTTTTATCCTTTCATTACTTTTTACGATCGCACCGAGGTCATTCGGTCTCCGAATCAGTAGCAGTAGCAGAATCCCACCCTCGATATTTTTTTCTCTTGCTCTTATTGTCTATCCTTTCTCTCTCTCTTTCAATTTCTTTCCGTTCCTCTCTCTACGAAGTCCCGTCTTCCTCGCTCCTCTTCACCTGCATGATATTCCCCAGCAGGTTTTTAAACTCCTTGCGACGAACGAAAGTCTTTTCTTCCCGTAGGGTGGATAGGTAGGAGAGGCAGGAGATAGGTACGTAAGAAGGTAGGTGGTGTGCACATTCGCAAGCGAAACGAGATTCTTCCTCTCTCTCTCTCTTTCCCTGCTCGCATCTCTCGAGATGGTCAGACGAGTTTAATCTCTTTCGGATTAATCATAAGCCTCACAATCTTTGCTCGCGCAGTTGTGAGCGGAAGAAAAAAAAGATGGTTAGTTGTCTTGAAGAAGAAAGTGCAAAATGTTGGAGAGTGGGAGGGTTGGGTTCTCGAATAGGTATATAGAGCTTTGGGTGACTATAGAGAAGATGTTTCTTCGAAGACAAAAGTACTTTCAACCACTTGCGTTCAATTACTGCTGTCGAGGTTATATAGCGGTTGTCTTCTCTCCTGTCGAGGTCGTAAGCGTGGTCCGCTATTCTCGTTTCCACCCCCTAAATCTCCCGCACTAATGTTTTCTTTATTTCTTATTCCCTCTACTCGCTTCTTCTACTCCGTTCTTCTTTGATTACGCTTTGAATGTCGTTTTTTCAAACTTTCTCAATTTTCGTGGCATAATTGGGAGAATCCTATTCGATATTCATCGATATAAACTTGATACGAGAATGTTTTAATACAGCCCAGGTGCACGAAGTGTCTTGCATTCGATCAATTCGCGTTGATCACGCTCCTATACATATACTTCAAATTTCTAGAAGAAGATATTGAAGTAATTCTTCTGAAGTGAACTTTTATTTCTATCGTAAATTTAATTCAGAGACATCTCTGGACGATTCCACCTTCAAAGTACCATCATCACGAGTTTGTCCGGTGTTGGATGCAATTGAAGCGTATCTAATCGACCAGGTCCTAATGAAAATTATCCTGAATACTAGCCAGGATGGCGTAGCTCCCAGGACACTACTTTCACCATTACATTTACAACTGAACTGTTGGCCGTTTAAATGGACTTGCTCTTGTTGATTGCCTGTCCTGTACGTACACGTAGATGTACATAACATTCAAGTCAAGTGATACACGTATAAACACTGACGTTTGTTCTGCTTGCAATAAAACGCAGCTGAGAAACGTTCCATGCAAGGAACAGAGTGCAGCCTTAACAGTCGTGTGGCTCACCATTAACCAATGACATCGCATATAGTCCCTAGTCATTTATAATTATATCCGAGAATTATAGTTAAAGGAATTAGTATTCCCACGTACAATGGAAAGTAGTAATTCCACGTTTAATGTTAAATGTCTGAAGAAGGTTTTTCAGAATGAATTGTTCTACAACGCTGGGATCTTGAGAGATGTGATTTCTCTATATGATACTTGAAAATGATTGAAAACATGGCTGACCTTATCGGTTAATATTCGTGAAGAAACGTTAATTTTAATCTCTGAGGTTTTCACGAACGATTGTCACATCCATTCGCTGCTTTTGCTTACTTTCCTCGATAATATAAGATTCGTCTGACTAATTATCGAATGATTCAAATCACCCTCCATGCAGAACGTTTGTACCAACGAGCACAATACGATATCTCGATGAATAGACCAAGACCCATTACATTTTGAAAATGTAGAACAGGAGGAAGCAATTAGTACTCAAATTACCGTCGGTGCGAAATTCAAAGGTAGAGAAATCGACTACCATTAACTCTCGTACAATCGCACATATCGGGAATCATATTTTGATCGCACGTGCCCCAGAAAAGAATGAATCTGGTCTCTTACCGAGCTCTAGATTCCAATTTAACTTTTCGCATTGGTGCAAAACTGAATTTGACGCGCGAACGAAACAAAACGGCAGTCGCCCAACCCTCGCAGTCATCGCATTCTCTCTCAACCCTTTATCAAATCTTTACCACCCACCATTCGCGTGTACACAACTACATATACAGATATAGAGACAAAAGCAGGCGTTCTCTGTTTCTCTAACAATGAGCGGGGCTTTATCATAAATAAAGAGCGGCTAAATTAGATTTCCAAATCAAGATGGCAGCCGTATTGTCTACGACCAGGGCTGAATTAATTGGATTTCAGAGTCAGCTTTGCCGCGTTGAGTCACTTTGGCCAACTCTCATACCAACGACAAGATCACAGTCTACCGAGCGTCGCTGTATACCGCTGTTGGAGTGAAATGGTGTGGTGATGTTCAAGTTGTGACACCGTCTTTAAATATCGATATAAATTACTACAGGCAAAACCAGCAACAACCAGCCAAAATCCATGGTTCGGTTGGTTGAATGTCGTCTCCTTATTCTCACGATTATCCTGTATTTTCTGGAAAGCTCAAGCTCATCGACTACGGACTGGCGCGTGTTGAATCAAGAACTATCGTTGGTTTGAGGGGTTGAAAGTTTTGAGGGGTTGATGTTGGAAAAGGGAGGAGCATCCACCAGAGTACTCGAGGGTTATTAAGGGATCACCGGGTCGGACAGATGCAAAGATAAACAAACCGGCCGTAATGAACGAGAGACCAGATCGCTCCAGACTCTATAGTTTACGGATGAATGTAGATGTATGTGGACGTACGCATCCACAGACACAAACATTCAGGAGTGTTCGCGTATATGAAATCTCTGCTTATCTTATTCCATGCTTCGACTGTTGTTGCTGCTGTTCATCATCCTTAAGAATCGCCCTCTTCCCCCTAGAGATTTTGAATACATTCAATCAACTCGTTCTGTATGGATATACGATTACTTGCAGAGGTACATCCTGTTGTCCGCAGCTGCTAACCTCTATATCTCCACGAATTTTATGAAATAATTCAAGAAATGGAACTCGGATATTAATTTGATCGTGATACCTCAATTGCAGCAGCTGCAGCAGCATCGTCGCAAACATGCCAAGAAGCAAACTGCTAATAGGATCATAGTTATATTGGATTGAATGAGAAGCGAATTTTGAATATCCTCAAGAATGTCTTGGTGTATACATATATAGAATAATAATCGTGCTTTTAGTACGTTTACCCGTCGGTTTGTGAAAGGTATTTCAGTATTCGAATAATGAGCCGAAGCTTTCACGTGATAATTCAACACAGACTCTCGCTCGATTGACGAGCAGGCTGTATATCGCCCTCAAGATCAAAACCGAGCAACCACAGGCAGAGATATGGATAACCTGGTGTACTACTCGTGATGGTGATACAACAGATACCATCGTAAAGGAAGGATCTTACAGCATCTAGTCTACCTCACTGCCAGGGAATTTCAGTCTACTCACAGATTTCCAACTGTGGTTATTAGGTATTTATGACAATTATCTGACTAAAATAGAAATTCGATAACGCTGATGTCTGGGATATTACTCCTCCACTTTGAACGAACAAAAATAAGAATACAAACGGATGAATATCATGCGGTATATCAGAAATTTATCGATATGAGATTCGATAAATTTAAAGATCGAACTTGACTGTCAGAAATAAAAACTTCTCTATCCATGCGAATAGCATCTGGATTTGGGAATGACATTGAACAATGTGGACGAATAATCCATGATAAAACATGAATAAAATATGCAAATGGGGGGGAATACAATTCCTATTGAATCGAATTCCTTTATTAGATTCTTTTTTAAAACGCTGGAAAATTCATTCGTACACGAGAATCTCCATTAAATATCTCCTTCGCCAACGATATGAAAGTCTTTCTCTACCGAGTAAACATTGAAAAACTAACGAAAAAGTTTTACGTAGACGAAATTTCGATCCAGATAAAACAAATCATTTTATCGCAAGGGAATGAAAGCTTTCTTCTCCACGGTTTTAGGATTATGGGGGAAAAACATTTTATTACGATCGATAATGACCCTCTTCACGATAATCAAGTTCTGTCTTGGTTTGATGAAAAAGATTCACTGACACGAATTCGCAATGATAAGAAGTTGTAAATCAAGTCTTGGAATTGATAAATAGATTTCGTTCTTTTTCTTCAAGATAAAATGGGACGAGTTTTCTAAGTCTAATCACACGATAATTTGAACAAAATCTACGATCAGTTAGAAATGAAGAAAAGAAAGAAATCAGAGAAGTGTGTTAAATGATTCGCAGTTTATATTATCGTCTCTCCATTCGCTCATTTCCCTTCCTCCGTGACTTCGTGATCATCACCACTAACGTCATCTGGCTATTCTCTTTTTTATTCTTCCGTTCCCTTATCCCTAGCTGTCTCTCGTGGTATTAAGATTAGCACAAAGCACTCGCTCTCTACTACATCGTACAGTCCTTGGCCATTTCCTCTTTGCTTCCCTGTTCCTCTCCTGCTCTCCTCTTTGTTCACCTTATCTAACCAGACACAGTGCTTTCTCGTAATTTGTGGCATTTCTACTATCCCAGAGCTTCCTAGCAACCCTTGGACGGTATGTGCGTTGCAGCTTCAGCAGCAATTACCAGTTACATTGATTCCTATCTTCATGTTGAATATATCTAATATGGATAATCGTGCTTAATTGGGAGGACAATGATGATGAATCTCCCACTATCGCGATATCACATTCAATTCGAAAATTAATTTCCAACCCTGCCCGATGGTGATCGATCCGTTAGAGGGAATAGAATTTTGTTTTTACATACCGTTACCATTTATATAAGTCTTTTCGAATGGATTTTTTAAGCTCCTTAACGTGGAAGAGAATCAAGTGCTGCTATATCCCTGCTCTAAATCCTTTCTCTATACATCTTCCTATATTCCCGCACTCATCGAGTCCTTCAAACAAACCCACCTTCCCTGTAGAGAGGATAAGAAGGGGGAGAAAAATAAGGATCATCATCAATGTCAAGTAATTTCTGCGATTGTTTTCTCCTACGTCCCACGTGATTTTTTGAACGCTAATCTGTCAAGAACGAGGGAGCAAACGTTCCGCCTGAATCTATATGATAAAGCGGAGGGAGGGTTGAGAGATTGCGTCAAACACATCTGAGGAGGTAGAAAGATTGAAGAGAAAAGGAGTGAAGCCCGTATTTAATCCTCGACTTAAGATCCGGATACGAATTCAATGATCACGAACGAAATCACAGTTCGTTCCCCTTGCATCGTTTTCGTCTTTGTATTTCATTTTCTCCGAAAACGCATTTCATTTGAGATGTAGTATTAACCACCGCTGTTCTTATCTATCCGTTTGTTCTGCTATTGAAATTAGAGATATGTTTGTGGAGATGAACAACTGATTCATCTTTGGAGTGTATCTCGAAGTTGAATGAGATGGATCAAATTCACAAGTGATCATCTACTAGCGATTCTTTATATTTTCACTAGGAATTCCAACTTTCATTTCACATCTGGTGTTCCTTGAATCAAGTGACAATTAGCAATACGAGGATGCAAGGTTGCGAGGATGCGAGGATGCAACGAGAACTGGGTCACATTTTTACCTCTGTACGTGATGATTCTTTTTAGAAATCACAATTACAGCTCCATCGGGTATCACGTGGATCTAACAATATGACTCGAATCCAGCCGAATACACGATACGATCGTTGACTAGGATTGCCAATTTCCATAGCAGATTACATCTCGTATGCTGCTAGATTACCCCTTCCCTTCCTACCAACTGTTCTTCACAAAACGTTAGGTATGATTGCCCCTATGCCGAATACACTTGAACCTCTCTTGATCTTCTTCTTCTTTTTCTTCTTCTAATAAAACTCATTGCGAATTTATCTCTACACAGCGATGAAATACAGAAAACGAGATACGCATTCGTAATGGACTGGGATTCGACATTCGAAGAGAACAAAACTTTATCATTGAAAACCTATAAGCACACGATAAATCTATCACGATCTAGATTAAGCCAAGATTCGAAAGGAATCTTTACGAGAGAGATACTTTTTTCCCTTCTTCTCTGTACTTTTTTCATCTCTTCTTCACTCTCGTTTCTGACGTTGGGGTAGCATCATTGATACGAATTCATGTACATCACATGATTCAACATTTCAGAAGAATCTGAATTTAAATATAAAGGAATTATTATAACGAATAATTCAAAAGATCGCAAACACTACAACTATGTCGTTTTTGAAGAAGATTGTGTGTGTTCAGAGGGAAAGAATTTAAGGACGAGAAAAGGTATGTGGCAAAAGGAAAAGTCGTAAGACATTTTGCAAAATCTTCCTCTCACTTCACGTCTTTCTACTGTTACTACGCGTGCTTCAGGATCATCATACACGTTCTTTGATCTGACCCTACAAAATTTTTCTCCCTCGAAGTCATACAAAGATCACCCTCCTCCATTTTCCCGTTTAATTCTTCTTTTCACTATCAATGATGTTCTTAGTCTCTATAACGCTTTCAACGCACCGATCCTGTGAACGTGAAAAGCAGAAGAGGAAAAAAGGAGAATCTTTTTCGATTTTCCGCGACGTTGAACACTTTCCATTAGTCCATAAGGCTTTGATCGAATACACTCGTACCCTACACTCGTGTATCGGAATATATGTATGTATAAAAAAAGGGACGATGAAAAATATTGTCAACTCTCATCTGTTTTGGAATTTATTCTAAAAATGTATGAAATTCGCTTTGAGTTTTTATCATCGAAAATGTCGATGAAATTCTGGTTATAGTTTGGAAGGTACACATTAAATGTACAATCAGTGTTCGTTTCACAAATTCTGGTCGATCAGGAAATCATAGATTTTATAAAAATTACAATTATTCAGTTTTCATCCATAGATATATCATTCGAATCATCCACGTGGGATGAAATTAATATACTCACAGCAAGATATTTGGCATTGTTTGTGCGATAAACGTTAAGTTAATCTCACCGCGGGGTGGCTGTTCACTTGGGAATACATGACATATCTGTGACTGAGAATTCCATGTATAAAAATACTCGAGCTCGAGCGCGACATGATGAGTCTAAAGACTTCTCATCGAAATATATCATCTTTGTTTTCGATGGTCATAAACGTTTCATCCAATGGGTCATAAAACAAACTCGCAACAAGGACATGATTCATTCAACTCTCCAATTTGATTATGAAACTATTTTCAGCTCAACAGTATCGGAGTCAGAGAACATCGAGAAACGACAAGAAGAATCTGGAACTTAATGCTAATGGAAAGACATGTGAGAGGATCGAGTGACGTGAATCTCCTCACTTTGTTGAATCCCTCTATTTATTCGCAATTATGGACCGTCTGGACTCTGTCTCGTGAGGTTGAACACGATGTTTGTTTAGTTTTCAAAATAGCGTAGCTATGTACTCAACGTTTTCTCTGGATTATTCATAATAATTTCAAATAATATTGAACATTGGTTGAGTAATAATAAGTCTGATATGTTTTGTATATCTTTCTAATCCTGGGAATTTCGATATTACACCCAGTTGTAAACTTGAAAATCCATAAGAGGTGTACGCGGAATTGTGGTAACGTGCAGTGCGGTTGGTTACGTTGTCACGAACAACGAAACGGATGAACCTGTCTGCGCTAAAGCGGGGTTCAAATCGTTGAATTTCTGAGATACGTGCACGTTGGACCCTTCAAAAGAACTGCAAACAAAACCGTGCGACGGCAATGATGAGGAGAAGGTGGCAAAAGTAGAGACAAGGGGAAAGAAAACAAGGAAAGACCATATTGTTTACCTCCGTCATTGCTCACGCCAGTTTCTGTCACTTCTCGAAAGCAGCAGGAGCAACAGTCGCTTTTGCAGTATCATTGTCTGCAATCCCTTCTTCCTGTTCTTTGATTTCTCTTGTTTTCTTCCTCCCGTTATCTCTCAGGAGTTGTTTTTTCCTCGACCATTATACCAAGTACTTTTGATAGACACCTCTCCCCTCTATCTCAAAGTACCCGCGGTTCACGTCCGACCAGGTAATGCTCTTAAAACGAGAATCCGATACTCACGCACGTTTCACAATAAGTGGAAAAACTCGTATAAAAGAGCTTCGCTCGGTGTCAGGATTTTTGAAGTACATTGATTTCGCTTCAAACGAAAAGCAGAGAGAATAATATTGTCAGAACTGGTAACATGTTCGGTTAACAATAAATAATGAATGGAATGGAATTGTGAGAGTATGTCTGCTATGGTGATGAAAAAGTAGCCTTGAATAGAAAATGTTATTGTATAAAGCTATCTTTGTGGTCACCGGAATGGAGAGTTCTGAATGAATCACACGTGGATGTCGTTTTCTTATACCTTATTTCCACGCTAACGTAGCGCGTCAGAATTTAGTACGTTAATGGTTCTTAGAATTTCTTAAGCATGCGACCTCTACTGAAATACTAATACTACCGTTACCAGTATTCCTCCACGATTCTCCAAATCTTCCATCCCCTTCCTTCTACTCTAGCTTCATCTCTACACTCCCTCTTTCCTTCCAGTGATCTATAACCGAACTAGAACCGCTACTCGCTGCTTCCCTTCCACGAGCGCTCAAACTCTTCTTTTACTCGATGAAAAGCGCGTGCTCGTTTGCGGTAGCTCGCAACGTTCTACGAAACCTAAAGTGCATTTGTCAGTTCAAGAAAAGAGCTTGGACATTAAATCTAGCGAACGCTTCCAGCGTGGGTGTTGATAGGAGAATCTCAGAAATCTTCAAAGTGTTTTACACCGTTCGGGCACATCAAAAGCTCGGCAAAAAGAATTTATTTCGCAAGATGCACTTTTTTGTATGAGATTTTGTGGGTGAGGCGATTTGACCTCACATGAAAGTTCACTGAAGAACTAAAATCGTTCTGTGAAATCTTTTTCTTGTCGAATTCTTCTTCGTTCTTAACGTAACTAAAGATTTGTTCTACGAATGAGGGACGAATAAGGAATGAAGAAAATTTCTGGAATTCATTGTTTAGCAACTATTCACAATATCACGATCATACTTTGAAATGAAACAAATTTGAGGATTCATTGAAAAGCTTCATTGTTGAAAAAAGGTATAGAACGAGTTATATATTTTCATTCTTTGCGAGATATATATTTTGAATTCGCTGGCCCTCGGTGGGAACGATTACACGTATTCTATAAGCAAAATACCAGGAGTTCATGCGCATTTATCGAGCTCTGGACAAGCGGAAAAGATTCTTTGAGCAGTTCAAGGGAAAGACACTTTGAGATTTGATCATTTCTGTGATGCTTGTCGCTCACTTAATTTCCAGGGAGTGATTTGTCTGTTTTTCCACAATTTTTTGACGATAACGAATTGATCCAAGACGATAGCTTTGGTATTGAATATAGAATGTTGAAACGAAAATGGTTTACACATACCGTTTGAAATGTGTGTTTACATCTTCTTCCAACAACAATAACAAACCCTCTGTGGCGGCTTTGAATAGGGCTAAAAGAGTTTCAATACTGTTAACCGAATAGTACGAAGATTTCGAATCATATCAAAACCGAAGAATACGAATACCTGGAAGATTTATCAGATATCTCGACAGTATTTGAAGAGTGTATCACAAATTCTTCGTTGAATTTTTATCAAGACGTAGAAGAAAAAAAATTGTAAGCACAGAAGGTAGAGATATTTTTCTTATAAAATCCTTCTACGGTTCCTCGCTAGCTAGCACTACATCTCAAATATTATAAACGTATTTCATGAGGATTGAAAGATGCGTGCACTGTGAAAAGGAAGTCTTAATCTGTTTGCATCTTAACTTCAGACAATGCTTTGTCCATTGTGTCGGCGATTGTTTTTCCGGCTTAATTCGTTTGCATCATAGATTCAGCCATGAAATGAGCTGAATTTAATGTTCTTGAAGTTTGAATCATTTATAGAAACGAAATGAAAATTCAAACTCTGAATGTCTGATGAATCATCGAAGTTTGAATTCTTGAATTAGGTCCTTGGAAGTGTAAATCCCGTTTGAAGGACGTATTGCATGATTTAACATCTTCAAAAGCTCAGTATTTTGTAATTCGATTACTAATTCGTTTCAATAAACGATTCAAACTTCAGCGACATTGAATTTAAGATTTTCTTTTTACAGTGTGGTATCAATGATACGAATTTTGAGAGTTTATGAATCAATGGAGAAGATTCGTTAACCCATTAACATCCAAACATACGCGTTTTCGAGACTTCTTTCAGCTAACAAAATCGGATTCCAAGAAATTCGACTCCAAAGTTTCCTCGCACGATATTGGTTGAACTTCCAAAATCTGTGATTGAAATTTTATAAGAATACTGATTCAACAGGTCATTTTCACTTATTTCACAAAAACTGTGACGTTTCGTTTTGTCAATCGGTGCGTTGACAATATTAGTTACTTGTAGTCGAACAATTAACCTTTAGAACTACTTCTGGCTCATCAGAATCCTAAAGTTCTTTACTAAGAGTGGGGGACGCGTACCACAAATTGATCAATCTGATGGAGAACAAGACTGTTTAAATTCGATGAATTTCTATTATGAATGTGATGAAAGTATGAAAACTGATCAGAGAAGTTTGATTCATACAATAAAATCTTTGGAGAATACATCTAAAATAATGAAATACAATATTAAGCTTGCTGACTAATGCTGCTACTGAAGAAATGTTTATTTTTATCGGGGAAAACAATTTTCAAGAACAGGAAATGAAGAGTAGTCGAAATTTTGAGTGGAAAACATTTTCATTGGATATTCATTTGTCGATGATTTTATGTTTGCCTGCAAATTTCGGAAATCGTGTAAAATCTACTTGGAATTTTTTGAGGCTCGCTCTGATAGCAAAATGTCAGTGTGGGACGTTTTCTGAATGTTCAGAAAACCTCATTCATGTTTCATAAACATTCCATAAACTTTCCAGTGGCAAGTGGTGCTGGCAGGGCCTGAGTTGTCAGTGAATCCTCTGACTCACGTGAGAGCGCCATTAGATTCAGACATTGGACTGTCAAAAACATTTGTAAATTCACAAAACAAAGTATGGTGAGGAACTTACAAATTTCAAAATTTCCAGAATATTTGGCAATCCACAAATTCCCTTGCAAATTTTACAGTAATGTTTTGTCAATTGACGGAAATTGTATGCAGAGATGTCAACTGTTGGAAACGATTCTATTTGAAATATCTATCTAAAATGGGAATACTATTTCTATATTTTACATTTGAATTGTCTTTTGTAATCTATATTATATTATATATTTAGACGCATAGTTTGACTTTTCTTTCCATTCAAAATTATAATGCCGAACAAGCAAAGTTTGCAGGCCAATATTTCTGAAAAAATTGCACATCCAGAAGGGAGCATTGTAAATTTCAATTAAGATTCTCAATTCGATGATTATTATAATTCACGTGTATATCCAGATCTAAAAAGAAACAACTGAATCTGTTACATTAATTGAGGGTTTATTCGCAGTTAAAAAGGCGAACAAAAGAAATTTGTCATGAATTTCTTCCGGATTGAAATTCAATTTTATGTTAGCGAAAAATTTACGTACATATTGTAGTAATTTTTCAATTGTTCTTCATATTTTTTTCTTTACAAAAATAATGATTTTTCAAGCTGCTATAGCCGATCTGCAGAAACCTTTTTACAGAAAGACGTCTTACGTTAATCACAATATCTCTGGACTGGATCATTCGAATTGAAAGAATCTGAAGAATTCGTTAATATAAGCTAAATTTATTCGAAGGAATAAGTAAAATATGAATCTTCAACAAAATGGCGGCTTTTATAGAAAATTTTCAGTTTTTGATGAACATTTTGGCTGTGAATTGTTTATAAAATGAGAAATATTTATCGATGAGACAAGACCTCCTATTAATGACTGAAAAATATATTTACAAAGCTTGTGTGAAAATTTTACACTGATCGGTTCAACCGGTCCCAAGAAATCTTTGTCACTGACTTTGAAAACACAGTTTTCAGCAAAATGCGTTCAGACCCAAGTGGAAATGCTCCATTCATTGACCAATTTTATATCGCTCGACTAGTCAGAAACTAAACATTCGCACGTACCTCACCAGAACCTTACAAAGCACTTACAAGCGTCTAGTTTTTGAGTAGCCTCAAAACTTAGTTTAGGTGAGCATTAGGCGAGCATTAGGTGAGCACTTGTCAATGACTACAGTACTCCTACTAGGGAAGTTTGGAAATCTCATGAAATGTCCCTAGGAAAGATTTTGGATGGGAAAATATCAGGGCCTGACGAGGTATGCCGAATTCCTATCGGGTCCTCATCAGGTTTCGTTACTGGGTTCCCTATTTCACTCGATTTCATGCGAATCTCATCCGAACCCTATTGTACTCCTGCGTTACAACCGTATTTGAAACCTATTAGGGAAATCAGATAAGTCCCTTGTAAGGACCTCATAACCCTTGTAAAAATGAATCATATATGCGGCATATATGACCACACATGGTACATATATGATTTCACAGATTCATATATGACCCCTATATAATTCATATATGGGCCATATATGATTCCAGGCATTCATATATGGCCCATATACATTTCATATATGGCGTTATGTTCCCTATATATGGGTCATGTTTGGTCCTTATAGGGATTGAACAATCGTATATGAATTTCATATGGTCATATATGCCACATATATGAATTACATATGATTCATATATGACCATATATGATTCGTACCAAGTCCATATATGAATCGAATACAGTTTATATATGGGCCATATATGAATCATTTTCACAAGGGAAGAGTTTCCTTACTCACGGTTTTCGAATTCTAATCTGATCAGGACCTTATTACAAATAGGAAATGCCTGATCAAATTTCTACTAGGAATAGTACACAATTTTTACATCTGTCCGTGTAACTTCGAAAATATTTGTCGAATTTATTTGAGATTCTCTGTTTGTACACTTGGATATATGTACCAATTACAAAAAAGAAACAGAAAATGCATTTTTCGAAACTAATGACTTATAAATCCTCAAACTATTGAGTGGACTTGGATTTTTTGAACCTATTCCCTATTTGAAAACCTATTTTGAATACCGATTTCATATTTTGTATTTGAATAGAGTTGATGAAACTATTTTACGATTAGTATTTTAAATAAATTTCCAAAACTAGTTTGTATTTTTTCTTTGAAATAGGTTTTTGAACCTATTTTTTACATCTCTGATTGTCCGCAATTTATTGGAAAAATGTTTCGTCAACAACTTTGAAATTAATTTGGAAGTTTATTTTCCACAATGTATTCAATGACTAATTGATAACATGATGATTCTTTGTGTAATGCATTCGACGATTTTTCTGAAAATTAACAACTGCATCTTAGACTGTGAAAATGTTGTGTGAAATATTTTCTAATTATTTGGAGGATTGATGAGTGCCTTCAAAATATATCTGGGGATCACAATTGAATCAAAGTGACGAAGAACGATCGATATTCAGCTTTCAAATGCAAGCGAAGCGAACGGATGTCACACGAGATTTGTCTCAAATGATCGCTGCTGAACGATCTGAAGCAACTAGAGAGCGAAGCCTCGTTGTTCAAAATTTATGTCCGTCTTGATGGATTCGGATCTCAAATTTACAAAATCACATAACAGATTTGTAATGAGGGACCTCCAAAATCCCCAGATCACTTCAGATCTCAGAATAGTGCTGATTTTTGAAAATTTATGTCAGCCTTTTTTGATACGCCATCTTGAATTTCCATGATCTAATACAGGATAAAGAATCAGCGACTTCAGGATTCCTGCGTACTATAAAAATTCAATGTGAAATATTATGCTGAAGGCAATTCATAGACATAACATATGAAATTTTTGGCTTTGAGAAGTCACATTCAATGCGCCATCTTGAATTTATAAAACAACTAAGCTGTGAATTTTGATGTTGAAGGTTCATGGAAATTTGAGATACTTTTTGAGGGGTTTCAAGAATATCCATAGAAAAAATTTGTCAATAAAAAAATCATATTTTTTGTTGAATGAATAAACATAACCTGTTGAGGAGGAAAATACAAGCAAATGTACCTTTTTTTGAGAATTTGTTACAATTCATTGGTTGAAGCTGCAATCATGAAAGTAAGCACACCTCAAAATATACGTTTAAAACTATCTTGACAATTTTTTTGAGACAAAAATATTTCAAAACGGCGGGGCCATGAGTTGGTAACTCGTTTTTGCGCCGTGCGGCATACATGTCTCAATTTTCATCTAAAATCGAAGACCCAAAATTCTATCGTTAAAGTACATCAAAACGCACAACTTGACGAAGAGAAGAACAAAAAATAGAATTTATGTACATTGCGATTTTTAGTTCTCAAATTAAAAACAAAAGTGTGTTTTTTCAAAATCCTTTGGAATTATCAATTTTTCATTTTCATTTTCTTTGACTCTGCCAAGTTGTGCGTTTTCACATATTCTAACGATGGAATTTTGGTTCCCAGATTTTAGAAAAAAATTGAGGCCTATGGGCTGTAAGGCGCAAAAATGAGGGATCAACTTCTAGCACCTGTAGCTCCACCATTTTGGAATATTTTTGTCTCAAGAAAATTATAAAGATAGTTTGAAACGCAGATTTCAAGATGTGCGTTATTTCATTAATGGATCCTCAACCAATTTTTCTTAATAAATTCCTAAAGAACGGTACATTTACATGTATTTCCCCTCTGAAATTTTCATTTTTATAAATTTTCGATTACATATTCCGGAAGTTGAAACGATCTCACGTATCTATAGGGAAATATTTGACTTGAATTCTTTTACGTTCGATTTTATGGCGAATGAAATCCCTGAGAGAAATCTTGAAAAAGCGTCCGTTTGGGCAGTAATGAGATAAACAAAGTTTTTCTCCCCGGGAAAAAATAATTCATATATGGTCGTATCTGAGCGTATATGAATCATATATAAATCATATATGAACATATATGAAATACATATGAACATATATGAACATATATGAGATCATATATGAGCATATATGGATTTTGGCCATATATGATCATGCATGAATGAGACTGTATATGGCCATATGTGATCATATTCAATCATACATTATCATATGCATCCATATATGGACAAAAAAATGTCACAATTTTACATGGAATGTGATGAAAAACCAAAGGAGAGAGAAGTGAGATCAATGCTGATAGATTCCCCACTTTCATATATGACCATATATGAACATATATGGCCAAAATCCATATATGCTCATACACAGAAAAAAAAACTATCTTGTATCAAGACAATATTGTTTTCGTTATATATGAAACACGGATTTTCTCAGTTCAATGCAATTTGTTTTGAATCAAACACAGGACGAAACAAAATTCTTGATTCGAAGCAAGTTGCATTGAACTGAGACAATCCGTGTTTCATATATAACGAAAACAATATTGTCTTGATACAAGATAGTTTTTTTTTCTGTGTATATGAATGCATATATGAATCCATATATGGGTCCATGTACGGAATTTTTTTTCCCGGGTCGTACGCTGTAAAAAGTAAGTGGAGTTTTCCCCCGGCAGTAAATCTCCCTCACGTGGGAGAAATTCATCGCCCCTATATTTTGGAGGAATTCTCCTCCATTTGGAAGGAAATTCTTCCTCTTTTAAGAGAATTTCTCTCCAAATGAGGAAAAGTTCCCCCAAAATATGGGAAAATCAATTTCCCCCACATGAGGGATTTTTGCTGCCACCAAATTTGGGTGAACATTCCACCATAATTTTTTGCAGTGTAGTTTCAACGAATCTGTTTCTCCTCCCACAGTTTTGCCCTCTTCGAATCCATATCACATTACTATTCTATTCTTTCTCTTATTCAACATTTATACAGGGTGGTCCATTCGAAGTGGTATAGTCAAATATCTCGGAAAATAGTGGAGATGGCAAAAAATGTTCCAGATAAAAAGTTTAGGGTTCCAAGGGGGAAGTATGATACTGACCTTGAGAAATCCCTCAGAGGTCATTTTGAAGGCCATTTGGGGGTCAAAATGGTTTTTTTGAATGGGACCCCCATTTTTTTATCATGGCATGAGGAAGCTGGTTTCAAACCCTTCACGAAACACTGGTCATAGACCCCTTTCCGCCCATTGGGGTGCAAGGTATGGACCGTCGAAGTTGTTGATGAACTACGCTTAGCGCTACCCAGGAACAACGACGTGGACGTGGTAGTTCTCTGTTCCCTCTGGAGTGCTCGATTATCGTGAGTCCCCTTGCCTCTCACATGGAGGGTGCTTGATGTTGTTACAATAATTGCTCGAAGTTACCTCCCTCTGCCTGGATACATAATCCTGGTATGTTGGCACAAACAGTGCGGATGCGATCGATCATGTCCTCCCTCATTTACAAAAAAACTTCCACATTTTGGAACCCCACATGTGAGAGGCAAAGGGACTAACAATAATCAAGCACTCCGGAGGGAACAGAGAACTACCACGTTCATGTCGTTGTTCCTGGGTAGCGCTAAGCGTAGTTCATCAACAACTTCGACGGTCCATACCTTGCACCCCAATGGGTGGAAAGGGGTCCATGACCAGTGTTTCGTGCAGGGTTTGAAACCAGCTTCCCCATGCCATGATGAAAAAATGAGGGTCCCATTTAAAAAAACCATCTTGACCCCTAAATGGCCTTCAAAATGACCTCTGAGGGATTTTTCAAGGTCAGCATCATACTTTCCCCTTGGAACCCTAAACTTTTTATCCGGAACATTTTTTGCCATCTCCACTAGTTTCCCTGACTATATCACTCCAAATGGACTACCCTGTATATTCTACTTCATGGTACAATTTTTTGAGGTTAACATTGGACGAGGCAAAAGAAAGCATCACAGTGTAAACTTTTGGATTTGTGCCAAAAAGTATTTTATAATATTCATTGTTCAGCATGCATATGTATCATTAGTGTGATGAACACGATGATCTAGGTTCCTATGAATCCATCAGAAAAGATCAATTTGGCGGACATTCAGGCAGAAATACGTTTCTCCAAGTGCTATTCTTCTTGTAAAAATCCAATTCGATAGATTAAAGGATTTAAGTGATCAATGGTCTACTTACATCCGAATTGTCCTTTTTTGCCTGAAGGTAGAACAGAGAATCGCGAAATTTACTACGTACGTAGTATAACAAAACTCCCTCGATGTGTGGAACAGTGAATTTCAGTGAGACAAGGGCACAGTTTACAGAACAAGTACCATATAGTTCACCGAAATTGATATTGAAAGAATCCCTCACTGTGAGTAGAAAGTTTTCCGCACATTTTGATCATACTGTCATGAGCTAAAGAGAAAAATGAAAGACCAAATGAAACCATGATGTGAAGCATCACAATGATGCTAAGATACCAACAAGTTGGAGTAAGATGATATAAGAATAGCGGAGAAAAGCAGAACGAGAGAACAAGGGAAGACTCACTACCACCTACCAACCGAAATCAAACTTCTCTAACACGTGCCGTTGACAGCGCCCCTGTTTCACTCTTTTTTGCCTCATTCCTCAAAATTTCCCATGTTCATCTCGTAGCCGTCATTCTCCGCTCCAGTTAATCCAATGAGAATATTGTCTACATCGTAGTTCTCTCTATATCAAGGAGCGGAATACAAGATTTTTTCCAAAAGAACAACCCAACAGCCACGTGAACTGTACAATAATTCGATACTGAATACCGGGCTGATTCGATCATGATTTTCCAAATCAGATCAAAGGGGGAATATATTTTTCTATTATTCAAATATTTTTGCTGAAATGAAAAGCTCCTATCGATCAAAAAGTCTTGGCTTTATCCCACACATGCATGGGAAATGCGGATTCCATTGAATCCGGTAAAACGATTTTATATAAGTTTCCAAGCGTTTGTATTGTGTTGACCGGCAGTGCAACGTATACTTTGTGGTGTACGGTACCTGGACGATGATTAGGAAGTCACAGTTTTCGAAGTACGTGAGCGCCATTCGAATAGAAATGATTGAGTTTGATCGAGAATTTTCCCGAAGAACCGCGTAAGTAAATCGCTTGCCCATCGGCAAGAAGATTTATCACGAACCATTCTTTTCGCTCGAGACCTGCTTTGCCGTTTCTCTCGCAACGCTCGTGCATGCTAGAAGAAAGACAGAAAAAGAGAAAAAGTGAGAACGAAGGAAGAGGAAAACTTCGAAAGAGCAAAAGTTGCGGACGGAAACGTGATTTCGTGGTTCCAATGGGAGCGTCAGCCTGTTTCACAGTATATGCGCAAGCTTGATATACAGGAAGGTCGAATAAAGATAAGGAACGGTAAACGAAAGCGAGGGAAACTTGTTAATTCGTTGATCATACTTTGAATGTGAATTAGTCGATGGGAGATTTAGGGCTGAAAGCAATTAGGTGATGAAAATGTAATGTGACATTTTATAATCTCCGAAAGAACATGCGTGAAGAGAAGAAACAGTCGTTAAAATTTTGCTGAATCAGATATCATGTTGTGTAGATATTATCATGATTCCTCGTACAGATACATTTCCTTTTTATATTACAAAATGAAGAGAGTATTCAGCGGTACGGTTTTCTCTGAATTCTCGCGCTATCAATTCCAGATTCTAAAAACAGCATTGAGAAGACTGACAATCAAAAGACTGAAATGTGACATTTTTTCTCTGAGCTTTTCAATGCGATCTATCGAAATCGATCTACGGTAGAATCGTAAAGAGAAATGCTCTTCTCTTTCATCCCTACAAAGTGTGTCACCAAAGTCTAATAGACTTATATCCCCATCCAGCAATACCCACGTACTTGCCATGGATATATCTCGTGCTATACATCCTTCGCTAAAAGAAAGGTGGAGATAGGAAAAGGACTCTCTTAGAAGCGCTATCTCGTGTGCACTTGAGAGTTCATAAATAAAGATTCCTGATGCGGCGTCATATCAGAGGAGCTTTTTAAAATCTAGACCTCGTAAAGAGAATTCATAATACATAAAAAGAAAGTATATTCTTCCTCAAAGTCATATTCGCTCTGATGATTCTTACTTTTTCGTGCGAATGGTAGGCGTGTTACGAAGTGCTGCTTCTAACATCCAGTTGACGCATGCACTCCAAATATGAAAAGATAGCTGGATTGCTGTCCTTGACTTTCATAAGAAATATTGCCAAGAAGAATCGTTAAAACGTTTTACTATTCGTGGAATTTAAAGATATAATTTCTTTCGATAACTATCCTTTATCGCGTTGGATTCCCTAAAAACTTGTTATCCCATTTCTCTTTCCTTTTTTTCTTTCCCCTCATTGGCGAAGATAAACAAAAGGAGTCGTAAAATATAGATAGCGTATCTTAAGAATTATTTTTATCGGGAGTGAGAAAAGGGGAGGAAATCCTCTCGGATCAGTTTGGTGTATTCACACACATCGATGTCTTCTATTTCACGGTTGAAGAAAAAATCGTTCTGTCTGTCACGATATTTTTCCTCATCATTGTCAAGAGGGGGATTGATATTTCAAATATCTCAAGTCGGACAACGATCATTTCTCCCAGATGTTTGTTTCCTGAAAAGGAAAAAGATAAACGAAATTGAATTCTCATCAATCCGATTGAAGATATGAGAAGGGAAATGCAGGAGATTGTACATGCTCTTCAACTTGGGAGAAATAATTTCAGATGAAATATTTGGTGATAAATTTAAGGAGATAGTCAGAAGTAGAGAATTCAAACCTGAATAGTCGACAATACATTTCTTGGTGCCAGCACGAGTATGGCCCACCCTTGACTGACAAGATAATTCCTCAATAGAGCTATTTGATGATCAGTCGATGGACGGTTAGAAATTCAGCTCCTGAATCTGACTAGATTAGTTCCAATCCTGTTTGAATCCTCGCCAGGATTCTCACGTTGGATTACTATCAGAATATTATCAGGAAGTTCTTTCCTGAATCATACATCAATAAGAGATTCCAGATCGAAAAATCGAGATCTTGAAGTAGATTCATTAGGTGAGGTGAGAATAAATTTATCAGCTGAAAAATGGAAGGATTGATCGAAGGTGAATCGTATGCCTTGCATTGCAGTTTGCTGTGTTAATTAAATGTGCTGCCCTAGCAGGAATGCTGCAGGCATTGACAAGGCATGTAACACTGAACTAGAGATGACTCGTCAGGCACTTGCGAGGTACTTACAAGTCGTCTAGCTTTTCTTTAATTAAGACTCACATGTTTCAAATTATGCATTTCTGTAACTTCCATGACACTCCAGGACATTATGAGGCTCTACCAGGCCTTGCAAATACCTCAAAGAAGACCTCCTTTGCGAGGCCTGGAGAATGACTAGAGTGATTTCTACTGGGGGTTCTGAATGGTGAATCTGAAGAATATTCATTCGCTTCATTTACACTTCTGTAACCTGGGTTTTGATTGCTCTGCTCGCCATCTAATGTTTCAAGCCCTGAACAGTGCCTAATGACGTTCACTTGGCTCACAATCTGATATTCTACATGGTGCTAGCTTCGCTGGTATCCGATAATGACTCAGTTGGTTATTTTACGTGAATTAATCAAAGAAATTCAACACCTTATTGTTCAAGCATCATAAGACGAAATTATTTCGCCTAAATAATGAGCTGATGCTTAATTTGATACAGGGTCAATGATTAATAATTCATTAACAAGCAAATAATGACATCAATGACCCATCGACGCGCAATTGATGGATAGATTGATAAACTCTCCGTAGAATCTTCCATGAAATCCATTCAGGTGGATGAGTACGAGTGACGCATTGCCAAAAACTTTATTTTTGCGTACCTATCAATGAGTTTCCGGATTCGATCATCGATATAATACCCAATCCTTGTTATCCATCATTCTCTTATCAATACAGATCCCTCCTGAAGGTAGGATTGTTTTTCCTTCCTTTTTTCCTCGTATTACTACAACAACCTGAAACTTGGCGTGGATCAAAGTTGGAGGGAAGGGACCAGCTAATATAAGTGAAAACTTCTCGGGCACTTTTGGAGTTTCTTGAAATACCCAGAAGTAATCACGCGCGCCACCGACGCCGTCTTTACGTCTGTCTATGCGCTTGTGTTATTGCTCGTATATACGTGATACGCGTCTGTGTACATACATCTTTAGAAAACGTTGGATTCCAGAGACAAGAGAAAGAGCCAAAGAGAGAAACCTGATACGTATAAAGGCAGCGGTTAACGTTTCGTCCACATGTAATATCGGAAGAAACCATATCCTGGATGTATCAAAGATTGTTTTTTCGGTTGGATGAAAATATAATTTTTTGTCTTTCTTTTGTTTTTCAACGCCATTGGTGGGGAAGAAATAAACAAAAAAAAACACGATGAAGTTACATGAAAATCCAGCTATAGATAGAATCTGAAGAAGTGAAATTTATCGAGGGCGATACACTCGTTTTATTCGTACTTTGACCCGCAATTCAGCCACGACGTAGTCCGTAGTAGGACGATGTATCGTAACAGCTTACGAAGAAAACATTGATTTTACGTCACAGACACGCCTTCTTGTCACCTTGTAAACCTCATTTCATAGACTGTCCATCGAGACAACGAGACTAACCCATCCATACACGCATTACATCGGTCTGAATATAACTGTGTACACATTGTACTTTATGTACATACAATAGAACGAACAAGGTTCCATATTTTACATTTACAGTACGGCGAGTTGTGTTGAAATGTTCACAACATGACATGTAATTTTCTTGATTACTTGACACGAAATGAAGTTTGCCCTACTCGGTTGCCGCTAATGGAATGAAAGAATGAGAAGAGACAATGTGATTGAATTTCAATGCAAATGTCAACTAGTGGAACATGTCTGATAAGACTTCTCAAGGATGTATTCAAACGTTCCGTGAATTTCAATGTTTGTATATCACGTACAGACTAAGAATGTCGTATGAGACATTCCAGCAGCCATATCGTGCTCTAATTGAGTTGATCTTCGTCTATGCCATATTCGCTGTTCAACATATAACATCATGTAAGTGAGTTACTCGAGTTCATTCTATCGTTGCTCCAGTCAAACAAAATTCTCAAGTTGGATTGATACTAGGCTCTGAGATCTTATCTGTTGACACATGTGTAATGAAAATTGTCATATTAATCACACAATTGTAAGAATTAATTGAAAATGAGAGACTTAGAAAAATTGTCATCATTTTAAATGTGATAGGAAAACCAAGAAAAAATCATTCGGGTGGTGGAAGTTGCTTAGATAAGTGCTTGAATAAAAACAGGTTCGATCCTGGGCCAGGAGATTGTTTGTCCGAGGTGTCTCATACCGAAAATTTCAAGTGAAGAGTTTCAGTTTGAATAGGATAGGTATGAACAGAAAATAAAATTTCGAAATATGAGAAATGAGAAGTATTGATTGTGAAGAGCGAAATATCTGAAGCAATTGCACTTCACTATCCAAAGAATCTCGACTCTCGCAATAATAAAAGATTAAAAAGGATGAATAGATCTCAACCAGGCTTTTATAATTCTGCTAAACGATCAAAAATGTTAAACAATGTTCCCTCGTATTTCACATTTTTTCTTATACAAATAATAATTTTCGACGAACACATGGTGCCTTTGGAATCACGGTTCCCGCGGATTCGAGAATCAAACTTTGCCCGAGAGATGTTTCTTCACCGAAATGGATCGACAGCGCACTTTTCTACTATGAAAAACGAATTGATAGAGACACGATCAAGGATTGCCTTTGAGAGAATATTTTCAAAACAGCTCCTGTGTGCCTAATGTAACATTAATCGATTTCATGGAAGCATATCAAAACCCTCGGCTTGTTACAATGGATCTATTGAAATTCATGCGTTACTCTATAGTTATTGTACTCGCTAATGGAAATTTTTTAAATGAAGTTGGAGTGAGTTATTCGACTAAAAACAGGATAATGATATTGTAGTTATGAAATGGATATTCATCAGCGGTTCGTTGAACCCAAAGAAGAATGGAATTATCCATTAATTTCACAATCGATAACAATGATAATGGTTTGAATGTATCCAATTTGTGTGCAGGAATTCTGTAGTTCATTGAACGAATCTTTGAGGATTCAATGAGCTATGTGGTTTGACAATTTTTGAGATAATCCAAAATCATTCTTTCAATCGCATCAATGTTGCATCCCGACTAGACAATCATCCGCTAGATCTGATTAGATTAATTTAGATTCTGCAGCTATCTTGACAGGGATTCAAACGCTTGACTAGTATTAGAACCTGTGACGAGACCAGTTATTGTATTATAAAACAAGGTCGCGTACAGCATGATCATATGTGTAACGAGTCCTGTTGGTCCCCGCCTGCTTTAACCGCTGGTACCACTGAACGGCGCTAGGCACAGTACATCACAGGCCACGCGCTCTATGCTAAAACAATACATCGTAGAATATGAAAGGAGATGCGAGCGTGGGTTTTGTTGCTCCATCTTCTAGTCTAACAGTCTAACACGAGAAAGAAGAGTCAAGCTGTTGTAACGACTTCGTCCAAGAACAGTGGTTTTACATCGATTCCAAATCAAAGAGGACCCGCCTAAAGCTAGTTCTACCACTCTCTTCTGGTACGGTTGAGAAAAGGTGAGGGAGAAGAGGTTCTACATTTCTTCACGTGAAGGGAAACTGGTTGAGAAAGAGAGTGGACGGGAATATTCCTACCGTCTCAATCGTATTAAAAACAGCTACGTAATAGGTCCATCCCAAGGTTGGACACCTTGAAATGCGAAATTTCGTAATGAATCGCTGCAAATTGATGTTCATAAGCTTTTATTTCATAAAAAGTGAAGAGTTCATTCTTTCATCGCTTTTATTTTCATATCGACACTCCGCAAACTCCCCTGATTTTCGCTAACAGGAATTCAAAAAACTTCTTGTACATTCTTTCAACCTTCAGGAGCAACTTTTTGAGGTGATGATATCGAGATAGCACCTCAGTTCTTTTCTTAGTGTAAAAGTTTTCGCGAATCCTTGAATTCTCAAGAAATCAACATGAAAGAACGCATGGATTTGCATTCTAACGAAAGTCATCCTGAACGAAAAAAAAGTACACAGACAACAGACACGCACTTTTGGTGATTGCATTCCTCGACGTTCGAAAGCGTTCCTTTCAAAGACATGGGAGTGGAATATCGTAATTTCATAAAACTCGTCATTAACGTACATGATTTTTCCTTATCTTTATGAAGTCATACATCTACGTACACTGATGATGTATGTACATATATGTATATTTAGGGATGAGAGGCATGTGCTCATCAGGATGCAAAGTGAGGTATACTACTCGGTTCCCTCAGCATCTCATCGTGGTAACATCCGGCCACTGATGCGGAATTCCTCTTTGCAGAAAGGTCCTCTGAATGTTCACTCTCTTCGTTCTCCCTTGACCGCGTTGTACATGACGCTGAGGATGGACTGGGGGTGGTACCAGGAAGTTACCTCCCTGTAATTAGCGTCTTCGTTCGTCTCTTTGACACACTGGACGACGACGACTTCTGGCAAAGTCAGGGAGAAACGTATACGTTCTCCAACACAAGCACTCTTCACACTCACACGTTACCTAGTTTGGGCACCGGTCTCTGGTCTCTAGCCATCTTCTCCATTGATCGTCCTGATCCACGACTACACCAAGGCTATACGGTCAACTCTGCATACCTGTTTGTTGCTTCTAACACTATGGGCGGTGCCAATGAAAGAACGGACGTGACCCTAATTTTCGTTGGTTTATTTGAAATTACAGAGTTCAGCCTTCTCTGTGGCGGTGATTGTTTGAAATTATGTGTGAGTAATGTAAAAACATTTCTGTGAAACTAAAAACCGCATTCCTTGGATGCATGGTTTTAGCTAAATTATATCCTTCTTTAATGGGTAAATGAGAACGTTCGCGTAACGCTAATTTCCACCATGTTGAAATAATGTTATATGTTCAGAGAAGTTTACGTGACGTTCAAGCGATCATTTGAACAAAAAGTACGAAGAGAATGGGGGATGAAATTGAGAGAGAACACGATGCGGGGTGAATCAATTTTTATCAAATTCGTTTTCGAGTTTTCTATATTATTTGTAATATTTGGAAAGTTTTTTACGTTACATGTGTATTAACTTCTCCGCTTGATTTTTATCATATCCTTCTGTATTTGGATGAGATCAGGGGATCGGCACACTCACACTGACCAACGGAATTAAATTCATTGGTTCGTAAAATGAAAAATGTCTGTTTTCATTATCTGAAAAAAAATTATATCAACAACATACTGATCGAATATTGAAATCTGCGTTATTTCCTACATCAATGAGATGAGATTGTATCGCGTCGAGGGTAAACTTTATTTATCTTGTGAGATAATTTCAAACTCACTAGACTGGAAGGTGAATCCTCTCATCTCTCGTATACTAGGAAAGGACTTGATTTTCTTTTTTCTCTTAAATTATCTGACCCTTAGATACAAACTCGAACTACGTAGATCATATATGGAGTTTAAACATATTCTCTTAACCGAAACGATATTATAATAGAGCGGAGGGTTCCAAATAGCCACGGGAACCCTCCAGCTCAAGTGATTATACTTCACGATACAGGTGAATGTGAATAATATAACTCGTAGTATCTATGGTTTCATTGCTTAGAACAAACTCGTATCCGATCTAACCCTATACTAATCAAATTGATCGTTTCATTCATGTATACAGGCTCACTTATAAATTGATGCAATTCTCTCCATTCCATCCGCGACTGGCCTTTCATTGACGGAATTTATGCGGGCAGAATGACTATGAAACCACCACCGTGCTTCGTTCCTCTTTTGAATGGATTGATCAGAGAGCTATAAGTGGTTTTTCATTACCCAAATTCTCATTCCATCAAAATAGGTTCCGCTTCACAAGAGCGTATCTTCAAGTTCACAGAACAATTGACGTGAAGACTTGGAGATCATGCGAATACTTTTGGATCGAATTAAATTTCGTCCATATCGCTTTCGCATTCATCTTTTCAAATAACTTGCGGTGGTTTTATCTGTCAACCGGAATGTCATTTTAGGGACATTACGTAAGAGAACGTTAAATTTTTCATTGTCGTCGGCAAGCGGGTTACGAATGTTACGCCGACCGTAATAATTCGATGCGTCTCTTTCTCTCTTCCTTCATAGCGTCGAAGCACGATAAAGCGTAACGATCGTTGAAGCTCACGGGAAAATGAATGAGATCATTAGGGTTGATTAAAATTTTTATGAGGTGTCGAATTAAAGTATCGCATAGCACAATTAAAATGAATCATCCGGTATCATCATCCGGTACAACGATTTTTTCCCATTTTCAAATGTCGACAACAGGCTTGCTTTCGACGGAATTGCAATTAATTTTGTTCATTCACATTTTTTATTTTATTAGATTCAATTTCAAGATTATGCGGAGAAAAATTATGAAACGAGTGTTGTGATTAATTATTTCTCAGCGGAACAAGACGATCTTCATAATAATTAAATCTTTTTCCTTCTCCTCGGCGTTCCCCTGCTCGCATAAATTGGAAAATCACTGGAAAGTGATCGTGTTTCATCGTTATGTACCTTGGTCAGAAAAAAGGATGGAGAGAAGAAAAATTGAAGGGATTGTATAAATATTTTAACTGACATTAATAACGCGGATAGAATTGTGATTGTGAGCCGTCGGAATGCCGATTATTATTGATACAATAGAGGTTTCGTGTCTCAAGATATTTTCTGTGGAGACTTGATATCTTTTCACTTCTGGAAGACAACTGAGGGCACTAAATGGTGTGTGAATGCCATTATAGTGTTGTTGTACTCTGTTTGCCAATTAGTTATCAATCATATCAGTACTAGTCGCTCTCTACATCTCTCAGTAGAAATTCCCTCTGAAAAAGAGTGAAATACACTCTAGTCTTTGGAACGAAAAACTCACATGCCAGAGGGAGAATGAATATTTGCTCGTGTACAATGGCATCTAAGTAATGAATAGTGCAATAATCATTTCATTTTTGAGAGCATTACGTTTGAATTACAATTAACGAAGAAGAAATAGCTGGTTATGATTATTCCAGTCAATTTTTTCTTTTTGTACATCGAACACGAACTCGAGATTTTTTGGATAAATTAATTTTAACAAATATCTATTTCTTTTGTTTCGATTTGGATCCAAACATACAGCTAGTACTGATAGAATCTATAATTATGTAATGACGATGACAATGATTACCGGAACGACACATTATTGCATTAATAATCAGCATTCTAACAGCCATTAATTGTGATCATATCAACTTGAATCGAGAGATGTCATCTGATAAATTATTGAGTTTGAATTGTTCTACTTCTTCATCTTTGAATACTTATTGGTGCGAACTGATTATTGATTTCTCAATAATTTTCTGATCTCATTGCAGCTGGAAAGAAAAAAAATTGAAAGAAACGTGTTTTTCACAATTCTTCATTAAAATTACTTGAAATTGAACGCTAATTATCCACAAAACAATGCGAAAATACAAGTTATAAGTAAATAAAAGAACGTAGAAGAGTAAAGGAGAATTCTGAAATCTCCCAGAATACTTTAGACTAAAATATCGGTTTTGGTTGAACAGACCTAGCACAATTGTAGTATGAATATCTCATTCGCCCAACAAATGTGCTACGGGCGTGATACGGACGCGTGCCCATTGAACAGGTTCATACCACGCCTGTGACACGTCAACATGACAAGCGAGGCGCTCACATTACAATTGCAGCAGTTCCCTTTAGCGAATCAAACTCAACAAAGCATATATATGATACTGTAAACAGTACATCAAACTGAAAGGCATTGAGCTCATATTCCAATTTACCTTTTGAGTAGCATATGATTTTGATTTCACAAACAAAAATAATTCAAACTCCAATCATCCATGTTTTTGTCTATGAATGAAGTTTTAAATAATTGAGTGAAACCTCGGATGCAAAATAATGAAGAGATAAAACAGGAATCGTATCGAAACCACGTTAATTGGTTACCGATTTACGTGAAGTTTTGAGACATGACTAATCATTAGCGTGGCTCCCTAACATGGCAATCAAGCATCCCCTTACGTCTCATTAGCGAAGCTTTTGTAACTATCCTCTGTCCAGTTATTCACAGGTCTATGATATTATACAGGCAGTTTCACCCTCATGGCTACAATGGTGGAATTTTCTCAACGTACTGTATCAATGGCGAACCCTATTGTATCTCACCGTTCATTCCATCGAACGTGAATCGAATCGCTTTCGAATTGATATCGAATTCATATTATATTCATTACCGAAGTACATAATTTGACATGATTCTCCCTAATGAACCAGCTAAAATGATCAGGACGATTGTGTACCGACAGACAAAGGACATTGCAAACATCTTACTCATTGGGGAGGATAAAAATGAAATGCAAGGGTAACAAGGTATGCTCTAGCTCTAGCTTCTTGATGATATATAATATATACTGTACACCAAAATCGTGATAGCAATCGTTTGTTCAGCGCTGGGATAGTTTCGTTATAGATATAAGGTTAAGAAAGAGGTGTCATGTCAAAAGTAGGAAATGGTAAGAGAAGAGCAGAGAATGAAACAACTCAGCATAGCGCCAGATGTACAGCACACGGTGATAGTTGAGACTTTAGTAACGGTACAACGGTGGCAGAAATGCACAGCAAGAGCTAGGGAACAGCGGGAATAGTGTTGAGGATACTGCGAATGTAACATTTGATTCTCCCTCTCTTTCTCTTTCTCTCGATAGAGGTTCGCAAAGCTCAGCAGCAAGTAACGCTAGCCACCATTCGTCGGTTGAATTCCCTTTGCCACTTTGTATCCTAGAAGTTTAGTCAGTTGGATGACTATCGTTTGGAAGATTTTACGAGCGGCGTGTATGTTGAAGTATTATCTACATTACATACGGTCGATGTGAGGAGATACTAATTTTATAAGACTTGTTCGAGTCGTAAAGATTTTGATAAAAAGCTGAATTATACTTCCTGTATCCGCAAGGATAAATGTGGGCATTGAAATTTATAGACTGGAAATCTACGCTGATTTTTATTCCCTGTTGTTAGAGATGATAGTTGCTTTGGAGTGTTGGAAAGGGATTTCGCTTGTCCTGAAAATCCTTCTCCAGTAGTTTTGTGTGGAAGCTACCTTCACGTCGGGCTAACCTTTGACGATGAAAGGGAATTTTCAGAGCTCATAATGGAGTCATGACGGACTGTCTAGGGACTAAATATTGAAGCCTTGATCAATCTATGTCAGAACTTTGAAGATTTTTCCTGTTTTTATGAAATTTTCCATCTGTTGGAAGGTGATGGAGGAATTTGCTGGATCAAAAATGCACATTCAATTATTTAAATGTTTTTCCAAACAGCATCAGAAAACATGAGGACAAATTGCACTATGACATGAAATTTTCATGAATTTTATTTTCAAAACTCCAATCGATATTCTCATAACATTAAAAGCGTTTACAATTCGAGAAACCAAATTCGTATAATGTATTCTGTGCAAATTATCACAGTGGATGATTTTCAATGGAAAATAGTTTCCTCTCATACCACATTAATACAATTAAAATTCTCCGTTGTACATACATAATGAAAGAGAATTTCCGCGTCAGATAACCCGTAATAAAACTCCCAACGCACGACGAAATCTTGAACAAAATGATACCAAAGTATTAAAATATACATGATTGCCTTGAAGAATAGTTGGCATAGCATATCACGATAGAGCCAACAATAATTCGTCGATTTCACAGTAGATTCGTCGACGCATATTATTTGGGGGAAAATCACGAGATTCCGCATTAAGAGCCCCATTCGTTCTCGTAATGCCAAGAGATCATTTTAATGACGTAATTGCCCAATGGTAAGTGAATCATAACGTTTTCATGGTCTATCTTCCAAGAAGAATCCTCTACGCATTTTAACCTGATGGCGCTCGGTCTCTCGTGCGCCATAAAAAAATTGCCACAAAAGCCCACCACTACGACTACATACGTTGAAAAAAGTACCCCTCGACAAAGAATCGTGTCTACCGTGAAAAAAGGAGGAATAGACCCGAAAAAGAAGTGAGGGTCGATGTGCAGAATGTTGAGAGAAGGGTCAAAACTATATATATATATATATATATATATACACATACACCAAGGTGGAAAGGGGGTGTTTATTAAATCTCTCGGTAAAAAGGGAATGAACTTGATTCCACAGAGACATTCCTCTCATCATGGCACGCAGTCTGGAATATAGATGTATTGTATTCATCCTGATATTCATAGAACTTGAATATTCGATAAAAATCTTCGTTTATGGGTGTACATCGCAACGATAAAGGGAGTATTTTTGTTCGTAGTTTCTTGCATCGTGATGGTCTGCGACGTCATTCAAACACCAGAAGGAGATAGTATAAAATTCATTTGTGTCTAGAAATTTTTATCGTTCGAGGACAATGAAGATACGGGAAAAATGTGATGAGAGTACAATTTGTGGAATATGAAGAAGCGGAATACGAATCTAATGGATATGAAAACAATATCGCTCATCCGAAGGGAAAGATGAAAGTAATAAAGAATGGCAATAATGTTAATGAATCCGGAAGTATGGAATGAAAAACCGATATAATGAGATAGCGATACGACGTAACGTTTCGGGAATGATATCAGGCAATTATGTGGTGTGAATATCAAATGTTCATGCTATAACCAATGATTCAATTTTCCTCAATTAGGATTGAAGAAGCTGATTAATGAGATTTCGAAACGCACGACAAACGTTCTACGGTGCAACAAAAATCTGGCGAGTGTTGTGCATTCTGATTTCATCAAGAGAAACTTCGAGAAACTTATGAAGTCCAGGAAAATAGTTTTTGCGGAAGATTTGACGTTGAAGGCATGAATGACACAATGAAGGCGGGAATTTCAAAAGTTACATCAGAAGTGAACAAATCATTGGAAATGAAAAAAAATTTAGATAACTGGAACATTTATTGATCAACATTCGAATGTATCAAATACATGATGCGAAGGCGGAATTATTCCACTGTCATTTGAACATTATTCATGATCAAAATGAAGACATTACAAGAAGGAACTGATTGATTTTTTAAATCAATCGTTATGTATCAGCAGATTAGACTTTCTTTGTACATAACGAGATGTTCAATTTTTTTTATAAATTGCATATAATTGATGAATGGTTCATTGTCAAATGCGAGTGGAGTGAGTGCAATTTGATTTATAGGGATGCCATTTCAATTATAATAATGTGAGCAAAGCGAGCACTTTTTAAACTTTCAGGATCTGAATATAACAAATAGAACTCACCTGAGCGGCTCATAAAAACGCGAGCATAGAAAATACCCAGGGTTGGAAAAAAATATGTTTTTTTTTGTTTAAAACTATTATTTCTGTTGGAAACATGTTTAAACCAGTTTGTTTCAAACAAGGTGTTTTAAATATACCAACCGAATACTCACCACACAATGTAAAAGAACATTAGAACGTTCTGAAAATGCTTTTGTTTGAAATACTTTAATTGAATATAGCTGTAAGACTTTCCTCAAAAACATGGCGGCAGCTTATAATTTCCTAGCTGTAGTTACCCTGCAGAAATTCCCCTGAGCACAATGTTTTCCGGGAAAAAATCTTCCAACTAGAATTTTCTTGGGAAACAAATTTCTCACATCATGTATACTCTGAGAAATAATGGTGAAACTTGCTTCCACAAAATAATGGCAAAAATCCTTCATGGAAGGAACTTTTTACCCCAGATTTGGCTGAGTTATCTCTCATTCTTTGGAGGATTCAACACCCAAAAAAACAGAATAGTTCCTCAAAATGGAGGAAAAATGACTATTCTTGATGAAAAAATAATTCCCTCGCGATCAAGGAATGGGATTCACCACTGAAATGTAGAAAAATTCTGCATATTTTTTACAGTATAGTATGCGGTTTACTATGATTTGTTCATCACTCTGAAAAGCAGGGGGAGAAGTGTTTTGCAGAGCTTTTTGCAGCAATGCAGCTCTCTTAAATGAAGCCCTCAGTGAGCGAGGCCCGGAACTATAGCCCCCCAGTGCCTCCCCTTGATCCAGGCCTGGCCTTCAATAATTTTCTTGCTAGACTAATCGAAATATAGTGAAATGTTAACCGAAGAGCATATACACTCAACAGGGGTGAATTGAAGCGTGAGCTAATTCCACGTTAGAAGTAATTTACCTAGAAGTGTTTCAAGGCCCATGCTGTAAAAAAGAGAGCCGTTGAAAAACAGTCCCTGAGAAAGTGTCCGTCCGGAACTTGATGGGTGCAGTCATATCTTGAGAATTCCTACCAAAGTCTTCCAAAAAATAGGTTCTTAAAACTCTGCCTAAAAGTTACTCCCTCAAAAATCAGTTCTGTTTCACCTCCAGTGACTGCCCACGTGTTTTTGGTTATCACAGTATGGTATGTTGAAGAGTCCATCAAAACTCTCCCGAAAGCTCAGCTAGAATCCTTCATTTTTCACGTATTTGTCATGGGTTTCTGAATCATCACAAACTCACACCCTGCGACGTCACTTTTTCCAGAATTCCACCAACAATTGTTCATTTGTTACCTCGGTTGAATCCTCGATTGATCTTTGTCACAAAAATAGTGTTCGAAACAATCCTCGGAAACTTTCAATGGATCTCTAATTCCCGAAAATTCGAGCAAGCTTGTTGAGGAAATCAATTTCACCTTTCCTTGCATAAACTGTGACTGCATTCTTTGTCCAACAAAGCGAAATTCTTGGTCCAAAAAATGCATAACAGGTAGGTACTCAATGCTAATACTTCCTTCATGAATTTAGGCATTATTACATTATCCGCAAATCGACCAAGCTTAACTTTCGTAGACTTTTAATTCTAGGGATTTTTACTCTTCATAAACAACGAAATTTCCCTCTGACAATTCAGAATTTTCAGATGAATTTTGAAGAACTTCAACTAACTTTCGGAACATATTTTGAAAATTCAATGAGTTTTTTTGAAGTTGACAAAATTTTTCTGAAAAATCAGATGAAAGTGACTGTGAAAAACTACAGCCTAATTTTCAAAAGGAATTTTTCTACAGTGTATTGAAATTTATCATATATTGCATGAAATTTTACACTGTGAACAGTGAAACTTGCTTTCATCCTGAATATTAGCTGATTTCAAGATGGAGCCAAAACTAGCCCTGTTTCAACTGAAAGTAAGCACCAAAAACGAATGCCGACACAATGGAAAAGACTGAATTTCAGTAAAGTTTCCAAATAAGATGCAGCCACACTTTTCACTGTGTATGCTTTTCACTTCAATTTTCCAGCATACGGACAATAATTTTCCAATACTTGTATTGGAATTTCCATGATTATGCCACATTTTTCCTTAATAAATATACAGGTTAATTGCTCTTAGGTCGGTGCTAAAAGTTTTTCAAACTGTGCAATCCACGTTGCGTCAGTTCTTCCTTGCACCAGTTGATGAATTTGAACCACTGTTGACGAAACAGAGATTTTTCGATACTGTGGTGCTGAAAAATTTCTATCCGAAATGAGTTTCTACTGTCCATGTCCAGGAAAATTTCGGTTATACCAGAACTCCCCGTATTTCAACAAAAAATTTCAAGTTTTCCACTTCAATTTCTCCAGTATGAATACAACAATGTTCTAATTTTTGGACTAAAATTTTTCTTGATTTCAACGTACATAATTTTTCTACACAAATTTACCTGCATTTTAATTCCTCTCAGTTCGGTACTAGGAATTCTTACAATAGATTTTCTTCTCAAGTGTATGCAGTTCTTATCACCTCATACATTTCATTCCATTTTTCACGATGTCGATTCTGAAACTTTTTATTAAGTCTCGATTTAGGCTACTTTTACCTGAAAAAATTCTGATGGCTACAATCTATCATTGTCCGAACTCATACAAGATGTATTAAAATCTCATCAAATCCATGAAACCCAGTTCCCGTTTGATCTTCTATTTTTATTGATAATAACCATGAATCAATCGTTGATAATATAGAACTCCACGCGACTGGTATAAATAAGAAAAAAAACGAACAGAAATCTACGTAATAAATCTAATTTCATTGAAATAACGAATTCGACTCTTCAAATCTACTTTTAATTTCTTACGTTTCTTCTTCTCCAGACCATTGCATTGATAGGAACAGGCAAAGAATCAAATCAATTCAACTTGATTTACATTCATTAGTGATCCTGTCGATTCATTAATTGACATCACTTGACGAATTCCACACGAATGAAATGAGATTCAATACCGTGCTCTTTAATTCGTATTAATTATCCCAAACAAACATAATTGATTCGAATCGGACGATTCATTTGATTTTTCCACTAAGAATCTTTTCATCATTCCTCCCCAACGATCAAATATCAGGGAAAAAAATATAGCTGAAACCACGATACGACAATTGATACGACATAAAGACACTATTGTATTAAAAAGAAAATATATCGTGAATAGATTTTATTACAATGAGTACATGAATTCAAATCACTAGACTGTGAAATCAATTTTCTGTTCATTGATACATAATGAAATAAATATGAACATAAAATTTCCTCTCACAATTAAATTTTCGGATTACATTTGTTGGTTATCGTTGTAGCAGTGATTATCCTTAATGAAATATTTTTAGTGTTTCGTGTAATTGAATTTTGTATTTGGTGAATGAATTTAATACATTCGACATCTGAAACGTGAAAATTTATATAAAATATGAGCATATTCCTGCAAAATTTTATTATTTTACAAGAACACAGATCAGAACGCCTGTAAAAAGACGTGGAGTGCATATGAATGGACTTTAACTTTAAGAGAAAAGTAAATAAGGTTTACACACTGTTAATAAACTTGTTCATTTATGTTCATTTATGATATTCATTCTAACAACCTCGAACAATATTTAATTGTAGAAAGTTCAACGCTCGACGTTTCTCAGCTATATGGAACGTCAACCAAATGATTACTGAACTCAAAACCTTTTTTCTTGTGTTTTTCACTCATTAATAAAATTTAAACAAGAGATTGTGAAAAGAAAATTTTAGATCTTATGAAAGGTTGCTTCGAGATTCTTTGAAATTTCTCTCCTATGATCTGAGGATGAAGAACATGAAAACTCGTGACAGCTGTAGTCTGGAACGAATACAAAAGGAATTGTTGCGTCTGAAAATTGTTCTCAAATTCTGGGATAATTGTTTACACAGCATATGACGAGGGGAACATTGAATTACGCAAACAGCACGGCATCAATGGCACAATCAAAACGATACACCATGTGATTCCTAGAAGTGATTAATCGCGTCGTTCCAAAACGTAAGAGACACCCACAGAGGTCGTGTTTCTCGCCCTTGGTCTGACTCGTGTCTCTTTTTTCTTTCGTGGTATTTCTATGCGTGATCTACCATCCCGTATATCGTGCGATCAATCTCGCATATAGGAGTTGGGAACCCTAATGATATATCCTGAGGTACAAAACAACCCACAATTGAAAACGCACCGTTCGACTAATTTTGGGTTGAGTTTAATCATCGAAGCTCGCTGGCACCAGAAAATTGAAGGGTTTGTTTCTTTCTCTAGTCGTTCCTTCAACGATATCTAATAACACCTCTTTCTAACTATATTCGCTACAAAACATCGTGGTATCTCATTTTCTTCCTTGGATTTTATGAGGTCTGGTAATGTGCAAACGATGTCGATTGTCAATTACGTTATTTGCACAAGGTCTCTTCTCAGTATTTTATGAATTATCTCTTTGGTATCGGTTTATTGTAATCTAAAAAACTAACTCGGACCTATTTCATTATTGATTGATTGAATTATCGAAGCTGATTCATCAATCAATCAACTTCCACTCTGTTAGAACGTAATAAATTACCAATTGAGATACATCATCCACATTCTATACCAAGTAGAGAAAAAAATCTTCGATACAAATTCGAATCTAATCTAAAATTCAATTCTATTCATAAATAACATGTTATGAAGTGGAGTTGATAAAAATGATGATCACATTTCCTTGAATCTCATTCGAATTCAGTAATTAAAGATTGACAAACAGAGAAGAAATACAGGAAAAGAGTCAAGGAATGAATAATAAAATCAAGCGTGTCAATAATTTCTTCTTTTGTCTATCTCATTTCTCTTTTCGCGAAAGGAATGCATTTGTGCGAGCCAGCAAATCGAGTCACTGCCACCCTCTTTTTTGTCCATGCATGAAACGGCTTCGAAGGATGAGACATAAGAAGCTCGGTCCTGCACCTTGCGCCTTGCTGCATCCTGCACACGTTTTCGATTCGACACCCTTCTAGTCGCAAAGCAATAATATCGCTACGATCCATCACACCTCCACCGTCCATAAAACATCTGACAGCATTTGTCGTCTACTTCACCCTCTCATCTTTCATTTCCACTACCTCTTTCATCTACGTATTTAATTTTCTTTCCGTTCTTCATTTTCATTAGTTCGTTCCTCCCTCGTTCGAACGCCACATTTTCCCCGTTTGTGGAAAAAAGAGGGATTCGATAAAACTCGGATATCAGTAACATTCGAAATGAATTATCGATTCTTGACGGAATGGAATTTTTAAAAAAGTTTCAATTTTTCCTGAATAATGAACAGGGCAGGGAAATTGCCTTGATGATTTTGAAGAGTGAGTCATTCTCGTTATTTGTTTGATTCGCGTAATAACACAGAATTTAAGCTGATTGAGGTGTTGATGAAAGTTGTGAATAAAACGAAGCATGAAAACACAATGGGTAAAAGAAAACATTAGATCAAGCGTAATAAAAAAACAATCGGGGAACTCTTTCACACACTATACGATCATCACGGTAGCTGAGTTTCACCAATGGTGACGTAACAACATTACCGTTGAAATTCAAAAACACAGGAGATGTATCCCGGGTGTGTGAAAATTCAAAAGCAGATAACATCGACGAAGGAAGAGTATAAAAGCGTGTATGGAGAAGGGAGAAGAGTACGCACCAAAAAAGCTGCGTAATAGTCTGTGTTACCTGTGTTATACCTCGTCTGCTTTGCTTCACCCTTCATCTACTTCACTCTTCGCCTCTTTTTACTCCAGTCTGTATGCTCCGTGCTCTGTACGCTCCCTTGTACTCCTCTTTTTTTCCTCTCTTCCCTCTATCAAGCATTGCATGATGAAAATTTCACACAAAAGGATGCCATACTTTTCGGTAGCTTGAAATATTCTGTAAATACGTCAGTAATGCCCGGCATACTCAAGATCAAAGTTTTCAATAGCAGAGACTGATGACTTATTCCCATATTCATTGCGAAATCAATTTCATTTATCGAAAACTTTTGAGAACGCGATAAAAGCATTGTGAAAAGCGCAAGTAGAATACTTGCATCCCGCATTTTTCTTCCATGTACCGTCGATTGTGCGCTCTTTTGCGTACGCTTTTCACACAAATATACGTGCGCCAAATACCATTCTTTTCTTCTCCTACCTTTGTCTATCACCACCTACGTATATAACAGAACGTTTCAGCCCAGGCAATTTTTCTCTCTTTTGAAACGCTTTCCACTCGAGTAACAGCGGATCGCCTGGTCATACGCAGATTGGAAATTTTCAATTGAGACACGGGTGGTTGACGTACATATGTACGTGTGGTATATATCTACATGTTTGTGTATATGTGTGAAGAAAGTGGGTGAACTCAATGTCATCACGCGACGTGGATTTTTTCTTCTTTTCAACGAATTAACGCACCACGCTCGATCAGTCTTTTACACGAGCCCAGCATTTTCATTTCCTTTCAACCTAATAACAATGAGTCCGTCGAGCGAACTGTCAGGATCGTATTTGCAGATGCACTTAATACCCTTCAAACATCCTGTTTTTTTTCCTATGAAAGAACTCTTTACTCCTGATCGGCTTTTCCATTCCAGTTAAAATCATTCCTCTCATCTCCTCTTCTCGCCTATGATTTCAATCCTGAAACTCATTTGAGGGACGCGAGAAAAAATCAGTTCGATTCTGTGTATCTATGCGACTAAGCCGATAATCAGGATGGATCCCAGCGATAGGATACTCCTCGCGGTCGATTGATCCGGTAATCGTGGTTTAGAATCTCTCATGATAAATTGATACAAAACCTATAAACTCAGCGTAATTCTCGTATTCCAGTTGAGCATTCTTTCATGAATCCACGTTGTTTAGGTTTGGTCTTTTAACCCCTCAAACTCGAAAAAATATGATTAATCTTAGTCCCGAAGGGGAGCTTAATAGAGTGTATTTACATGACAATTAGGTGATATCGTCCTCCAGCAGAGCTTTGTTGCGTTTAAAATTACAGACACAACAGAATTAATTCATTAGGAGTTGAAAGTCATTTTGTTTATTTCGTATAAATAAAAATTAACAATGTGAAAGTGCATGGTACGTTAATTGGACAACGGATATAATGATTCCATTTTCCATCTGAAGTATCACGTCCGTATCGGAGAATAATATGATATAACAGCTATGTTTTTGTAGCAAGTTGATGAAAAATGTAAAGAAATCCATCGATCCTTCCGATAGGATAACACATACGCTTACCAAGTGCATCGACCCGAAAATGTATCGCGTCATTCATTAATATTGAATACTACACCGAACGAATTTGGATTTCTGTTTGTTTTTCAAATAAAAATTATTACAAAGGAATATCGATTATGTACGACTGATTTGCATAGTCTTGTTTGAATGATTCTAGGATTTGAGATTCCAAAAGTAAAAACATCGAACCTAAGAATTCTTTTGCAGTGTTATGTGGATAATTTCAACTACGAAACCCTCTTCAACAACTTATTGAAAAATAATGCCAATTCAGTTCCCTTTGATTCATTGAGAAGCCACATAATTTTCATGTAAAAAAATCTCGATACATTTGTTACGCCTACGCAAAAGAGAAGGAGTGTCCTTGAAGGAATGGTCGTCTTGAGAGAAGAAAGGAGAGAGTCGCACGCCATGCTGTTCGTCGTTCTTATGAGAATTGGATTCTTTCATTGAATTGCAAAGCAGTGTTCGGCAAATTTAACGCGGGGAATAGCGTTGCGGCGTCTCCCATTTCAAGCAGAGGTCGTCGTCGCCGACACCGGGATACAGAGATGGTGGTACAAAAGGAATATCGTTTTCTTCGTGTCTTCTTTTTTCTCTTCCTCCTCTTTCTTTTCTTTGGCATCTTACACAAGTGAAGTGGAGTAGACGAGAAGGGGGGACGATAAATTTAATTCCAAGTGCCAATTATCGCCTTGAATCAGGTGTCATGCTCGAATCGGTAAAAGACAAATACAATTTGTTACAGTAAAAACACAATCGCCAACTCAAATCCACTGAATTGATTTTTATTGCATTTTTATTCGGATTCGTAGCATTGTAATATGATTCAGAAATCGATACGATACGTGAAAAATAAACACGGATCCTTTGCGAATGGAGATAAAATAATAGAGTAATGTGTAAGCTGATACGTGTTTGTGAAACATATTTCCCTTCATCGTCAAATACAACTTCAATGGTTATGCGGAGAATGAAAATCCAAATACTTTTACGGTTTTCATATTTGAAATTATGAAACAAGAATAAATTGCTGGTACGAGCAAGTGAGAAGAGAAAATAATTTTTCCCGTCTCCTACAACACGTTGCGAATGTAATAATAGTGGTTGGCGTATAAAGGAAATTAAAGTTCGCATGCACAACGACGAGTCTACGCCTTTCCGGGCACGTGCACGTCTCACGCGTGTTACACGCGCCGTGTAAAAACGCACGGTGAATGTCAAGTGCGCAATATATTTTGAACTGCTTAATACGTTTCGTCATCATTGAAATTTAATTTCTTGGGATTGCGAGGTCAAAAGTAGTGTAATTACTTGTGGACAACCCGGTTCAAGGAGATTATATGGAACGTTTGTACGTTTTTTTATCAAGATTTATCGAATTATCCAATTTGTTTGACTGTATATCTTGAATAGAAATTCATTTCTTAGATTTGGTCAGGTGATTTTGGACAGTGGTTGGGACTTAAAGAATGATTAGACTGTAATAAGTGTAGGTAATTATCTTCCCTAGTAGAAATTTGATCAGGTATTCCCTATTTTCAATAAGGTCCTGATCAGGTTAGAATCCGCAAACCGTGAATAAGGAAAATCCTATGAGGCCCTTACAAGGGGCTCATCTGATATCCCTAATAGGTTTCAAATAGGGTTGTGACGCAGGGCTATAATAGGGTACGGATGAGATTTCCACAAAATCGAGCGAAATAGGAGAAACCGTAACGAAACCTGATGAGGACCTGATAGGAAATCAGGCACGCCTCGTCAGGCCCTTGTATTTTCCCATCCAAAATTTCTACTAGGGTTATTACATCCATGGTAATTTCTGTCCTCCATTCGCGATGGAATTGTTTGACTATAGAAAAGGAGAGTTGAATTTTTATCATCTTAAGGGATTATCTTGCCTTTTGAGTTTAGATTTTTGTAAAAAGTGAGAGGAAAAGTCAGCCAAGTGATAGTCTACTATTTATACAGGTCTTCAGCTGTTCCGCTGCTGCGCTAGAAGGTCGCTTGGATCTTTGTAATCCAAACGATACTCGCTACGTTTGCATCTTTGTAATCTCAATGGTGCTTACTTCGCCTGCTTGTAGTGATAAATCGTACAGTTATTTTGCAGAATTTATGAATTCATTCTTCTATTTATTTCGTAGAATTTTTTTATTTATTTATTATGCACGAGGAAAATCCAACAAAAATAGAAATTTCACATCATTCAATACTGAAAGTTGATTCAACATATTTCATTGAAATCATATTGGGAAATTTTGTTGGGAATTGCACAATTTTAGTACAACACTTTTGATGGAAAACATTGAATGTGATTGGAAAAATAGTTTTGATGAAAACTGTGGAATTTTTGTGGAACTATTGGAGGAATTTTGTAGAAAGCAATTGAAAAATCGTGGCAGATATTTTGTATAATATTGTTAATTCCTAATGAATTCTGTAGGAATCAAATCAATTTCAGTGAAGTTGATTGAAAACAATGTGTTGAATAACTAGGGGTTTCCTTATGTTGAGAAACTGTGAGCTTTCATTCCGGATGACAAGTTTTCACCAAAATTGTGACATCTTGTTGGAAACAAACAATGAATTCAAATCAAAATTATCGTAGAACCAATTCATCCTGTTTGTTGAAAATTGTCTATTTTCCGGAAGTTCTGTTGAAATGAGATGGAATTGAATAAAATTATTCGAAAAACTTTGATGAATTTTGTTGATTTCCCTTCAAAGATGAACTTCTTTTGGATAATAGATCTTTATCCTAAATGGTGACCCTCAACGAAAATTGTAGAATTTTGACGAGCACAAATAATGCACGGGAACATAAAATAGTTGAAATAACTATTTAACTCATAAATGCTTATGGACCTATTCTTTTCGTTGAAATGAAAGATTTTTTTATTGATTGAATCAATTTGGATAATTTGTTTGGAAATTAGTTAAATCAATCAAACAAAATTGTTATTCTAATGAAAAAAATGGGTCCATATGCCCTTACAGGTTGAATAGTTATTGCAACCAGTTTTTTTCGTCCAAATTTCAATTGGAATGGTTGCAAAACTTGGTTGGTTTGTTGAAAATTGTGTGCTTCCCGTGAGTTCCAATGGAATGAGATGTGATGGAATTAATTGAAAAACTGCACTCAATTGTGTAAAATTCCGTTGGAATATGAAGTTCTTTCTCGCACGAAAAAACAATATTATTTGGAATAACTATTTAACTTGTAAGCACGTATGGACTCATTTTTTTCGTGAGAATGACAAATTTTTTGATTGATGTAACCAATTTTGAATCATTTATTTTTCAAATTAGTCGAATAAATGAAAAAACTGGTCAATTCAGCGAAAAAAGTTGGTTCATATGCGCTTACAAGTTGAATAGTTATTTGAAATAATCTTTTTTCCCCGTACGATATTTGAAGAATGAATTTTCATTCTCAACAGCGAATTTGGATCAGAACTGTGGAATTTTTTTCAACGTCAATAATGAATTCTAATCAAAGTTGTTGCAGAACCAATTAACATGGTTTGTTCGACATGAAATATATTCCTTTAACTCCGCTTGAATGAAATCAGGATTGATGGAATCAGTTGAAGAACTCCGCTGAATTTTATGAAAGCCGATACAATATAGTCTTCTCTCTTGCTTTTGAAAAATCAATTTCCATTCTCAATAGTGTGGAGGCAGATTGAAGAAAATTTTCATGTAAATAAGTGAAGACTTCCAGTTAAAAAATTGTTGCAAAATTAATTTATGTTGTTTGTTTAGACTTTTTTGTTTATCTATTCATTTATTCATTCATTTATTCTATTAATTCCGTAAAATTCCGTTGAAATATAAAGTTTTTTTCTGTGCTTTCAAATAATGAATTTCTAATCCGAGAAATTATAACCTTTGAATGAAAATTTGGAATTTCGTTGAAAACAATTAATGATTCTCAATTAAAGTTGTTAAGAATGTAGTTCACGTTATTTTTGGTTCAAAATTATGTATTCTTCTTGGATTCTGTTGAAATGAGATAAAATTCGATGAAATTAGGTAAACAACTACGCTCAAAGTGATACTAGTGGCGTGGTAGCAGCCAAATCGTTCATCACAAACTACAGGGGAACGCTTCAATTTATACTGGAGCCAAAGAAATGCTGTACACAGCAACATCTTGATTCAACTGAGGCATTTGTCCGTAGTTTGTCATGAACAATTTTGCTGCTGCCACGCTGGTCGTATCCTCTTGATTTTGTAAGAATTTGTTGACATATCAAGTTTTGTTCCCTGCTCTTGAATGATGAATTTCCATTCTAAATGGTGAATTCTAATTGAAATTGTGGAATTTTGTTGAAAATACATGGATTTTTCTGAATTCTTTTTGACCTTCTGTCCAGTAGAAAAATTTTATTGACGTTCGTTGAAATTTTTTCAAAAAAAGATCAAAACATCCATTCAGATTGATTAGAAATAATTTTGATTCCATGGAATCCTAATATATTCTCAATAATTCATCTTTTTTCCCGATAATTCCTCGGAATTTTGTTAAATCATTTCGTTCAAATTTACTGAAATCTAATGAATGTTTTTTGAGACTTATAGTTAGAATATCATGAATTGTGATGAAGTGTGATGGATTTCTAAGGAATCCATTGATTTTTATTGATTTTTATTGAATAATGACGGATTCTGAAAAGATGAAATCTTTTAAATTTCATTAAATATATTGAATGTCAGGGAAATTTGTAGACAAATGTTGAATACAATCAATGAATTGTACTTATGACGAATTATGTTGAAATTTAATGAACCTTTTGTTGAATCAGATTATTATTCCTTGAATTTTGTTGATCTCTTTTGAAAAAGTTGTGCCAAAACTGAACGAAATCCAACATCTTCTTCAACAAAGTTCAATAAAATTTGTCCACTAAGGATGTCAATAAAATTCTGATTCCAATAAAACTTAGCATCGATGAGAACTTAAAACACCACTCATGTGGAAATCACCGGAGTTATCAAAAGGCGCAGTACTAGCAAGATTGTATTTGCCATCGTTCGACAAACATAACGATTTCTATTCAGGCTCTTCATTGTTTTTCAACTGACACCAATCAGTGAACGGAGTTTGAAAGGTATTAGTTTCCGACAGTCTTGCGCCAGTACTCAATCTTTATCACTGAGCAAAGAACCAAGTTTAGAAAAAAACGGAACTGTGCCAGTGTCGAACCTGAGTTGGTAACATTGTAAAGCAATATGAAAATACAATATCGGGCCAGCATTCATATAACTTCGTCTCACTACGAGATCGGTCGTAGATGGGAGTTCAAATCAACATTGCCCCAGTACAGAACCGGGGACGTTAACAATGCAACATAGCATAAAAATACGAGATTGTGCCAATACTGATACCACATTGTCCCACTACGGAATCCGTGGTGAATCGTTGTTCTATCCAACTTCTAGGTAACGTGCACGGGGGGAATAATGATCCAAATTTTCGTTGACTTGTATTTCACTTTTGGACAGAGCACAAATTCGAGAAGAGTTCTTTCACTGGATCATAATAATTAATTGACTTTGTCCATTGTTTCACCAATGAAATTTACTTTCCATTCCGATCGTCGAAATAATGAATAGACTCCACGAATTATCAAAATTCAGTGTACGAATTCTTCACAAATTTGTACTCCGTCCCAAAGTGACATACTAGTCAACGAAAATTTGGATCATTAATTTTTTCCGTGTGGCTGTTTTGGGCAGACGAGACTACGCCAGTTCTGAAGCAGAATTGACTACGCTCTGAAATACATGGACGGTATTCGATCGGAGTTGAAATCAACTTATCGCTGTTTTGACGTGAATGTTCCAGCACAGCATCAGAGTTGTTAACAATGCAACATAGCATGAAATTACGAGATTGTGCCAGTACTGATACGACCTTGTCCCATTATAGTGAGACCACTGTTTCGGCGTGACAACACTGCTCCAGTATAGAACCAGGCTCCATACAAAGGTAGAACATAATAAAAACATGATACTGTGCCAGTATCGATAAAACCTCGTTTGATTTCGGTATTGGTGGTACTAGTAGATCGTGGTACCTCAATGAAATCCTCACAATAAATTCGAGTCATCCGTCGTCAAATCAGAGATTGGCTGATGTGATAATGATTCGGTTTGCCACCCGCAGGGCCCGGGTCCAATCCTCACTCGATGATATTTCAAGGAATCACTTCCAAAATACCTTCCTTCGATAATGGTAATCAGAAATATATGTTCGTGAGATTCCGGAAGTGTAATTTCATCATATGATTTTTGTTTTCAATAACTGGAAGTTGATTAACGGATAACTTCCGTTACCGGTACTGTGCCAGTATTGGGTCAGATTCGAAATTCCGCATGGGATGTCATCATTTTGACTCGTCCTCATTGAATGGCCAATATAAAACATCAGTACCGTTAGGTCAACTAGCTCTGGTTACTAGCTAAGTTCGAAACGCCAATATTGCCAGATTCAAAAAGCTACTACACGGAAAAAATTTGAGAACTGTGAGAGTTCAAAATTTATATAAGTCTAACAACAGTTCAATTATTTTGAGTTATGCAAGTTCAAAATTCGAATCTTCAGAGTTCAAAACAACATCGCAGTTCGACGCAGCACCGCACTCTCTCACGCCAAACTATTGGATTTAATGGCCCGCATCGTGCGACTAGAAGAGTTCGATGTTGTTTTGAACTTTTACAATTGAATTTTTTAACCGAGTTGAATCAAAAGAGTGCACTTTTCCAAATGACATTTGAGCTCTTTCAGTACAAACAGTTGTATTGAATCAGTCCTAAAATTTTTTCCATGTACCATCAAATTTGAAACGCCAGTAGCGCCAAATTTGAAATTCCAATATCCACGAGATTGAAACCCCGATAATGGGCCTTATATGAGACATTGTTATCATTCCGTCCATTTTTCTGTACTGGTGGAACAACTAGCAACTTTGAAATTGCCAGTACTGATAACTCCGACAACAGTACTGCGCCAGTAGCGGGCCATCCGGCAATTTACACATGGCCAATCAATAATGTTAAAAACCGTCGAAATCTCTTGGACTTCAATATTGGATTCCATTGTATATTGTATCAAGTTCTATTAAAATCATTGTCTCAATTTGTACCAAAATTAAACAAAATATTCCAATGAATTTTCATGAAATTCCACAATTTTTTTTTAACGATTTTCAACGGAATTTTTTTACGTGGATTATTTTGAACACAAGCAAACAGTTTGTACTCCCTCAGTTCTTATTTGCATCTGAAATAATGTCCTCTGCATGACAATCGAGTAATTATGTTTCCGCATCACAAATTTCATACGTTCAATAATTCAATAATGTATTCAAAAATAGTGAAATGTTGGATACATACGAAGAACATTAATTATCGTTAATTGAAATTCACATCTTCATAAAATAGGCATTCATAAACATGAATTACCTAGTTGAGCATCAGGAATTGCAAAAATGCGAGCGAAGCGAATGATTTTTCAAATGATCCAGATGTGGGCGATATACTCTCATTTTCTTCACTATCATTTGATCTTTCATAACGCTAACTTTATAATAATTATACAAAACTTCTTTGATGGATCACTGTAGTTATCAACCACATTACAACTCATTCTCATTCTTCATTATAATTGAAGTTCTTGAAGTCCTACAATTCACGTTACGTTCTTCGTCAATTTTTCTGAACCAAGACGGAGAAGTTTTTTCATTTAGATCATATAAAGTTGAGCGAAATCGAAATTCAAAGGCCTCCGGTAAAGCAAACCATAAACTCTTCAGACTGCCTATGCTATCGCACGATGAAATTCGTTGTAAACAAATTGTTCATTTTTAATGGCATGATTATTTCTTCCTGGTTTGGAATATCCCCCTCTTTTGATAGTATTGGAATTCAAATTCTTTTTTCTTACCCCACCTGCCCTTGTAAAGGTTTTCTTCTCACCGCGAATCCCGCTTAGTCTACGTTAATCATTAGACAAGCATAAATATTGGAGAAGCATCGTTCACCCATATATTACCGTGCTTCAGAAAAGTTACACAAACTGAGATCAGCTGGTAACTTCAGAATGCTCCGTGACTTTGTGGAAACGAAGTTAATGGTAGTAGGTGTATAGATAAAAGTCCTTCGTATATCACGAACTCTGCTCGTCCAAAGTATATTTTCTCATCACAAATTTGTATGGAGGAACAAGATAAAAATGTATTCATAGTTCGTTGTGTTACTCAAGAAAAATGAGATATTCACTGTGTGGTTGATGAATTGAAATTTCGTGTATGGAAGTGAGGCATTGATGGTTCACAATGCGGGTGAAAAAAATTTGAATTTTGTATTCAATTGAATTCATGTGGTATGATACGGAAAATGCGGTGTATTATAAGCTGTTCTAACCTAGTTAATCAATTAATGTTGAACCAAATGGCTCGGAGAACGACTAAAAAAGCGAACACCTGGCTGTGGAACACGAAAACTCATTTTTCAATACGACAACGTCGGCCGCACATTGTAAACGCGACAAAACACACTCTGTTTGTTGCACCAAAGAATTCTGTCTCTCTCTCATGGTTCATTCGCTGGATCTAGCTCTATCAACTTATCATTTATTCAGATCGCTTCGATGTCATTTTACCCAATACACTCTTCAGATAGTTTCAATTGCAACAAAAATATATTCCAATGAATTTTCAATTCGATTTGATTATTTTCATTCAAATGACAAGTCTATTTGAAATCTATATCCTAATATAATTGAATAATCAGTTTTGATATTCATTGATAACTCATTGAACGATAATATAGGAATATCGCAGTAATAGCGATGAATAATCTGTCACGCATCGAACTGATGATTAACCCAGTTATGAGAAAAACTGATTCCGATTTATGATCAGAACTTATGGTGTTTGAACATAGTTTCCTTTATTTCCCTATAATCTTGAAATGCAGGACAATCTTCAAATTTCGCCTAATTAAAAAATCTCGAATGATGATTCGAAGATTCACAAACGAATGGTGACAAATTCATTGCATCTAGCATGCGTATGTTGCGACTCTAAGAACGAATTCCAAGTCAGAGGTATTATTTCACCTTCCCGCACTATAAATCTCAGCACATTCAGGGTAGAAACATTTCAGGGTCGTCGGCTTTGCTTTATCGTCAAGCACGACGAAACGAAACAGATTGTTCATTCTTCGATTAAAAACCAACGTCCTCAAATAACGAGATAAAACTTGGAAACTACTTTTTCATGGAATCTAAATACAAATTCATTGAGATGAGCTCCCAGTATGAAATGAATCTTACAAAGTTTTTAGATCAAAGCGAAAGTAATTCGCCTATAAGCGGTTATAAGCGCATTCGCTAAGACGAGATGTTGCTGGTACCTATATTGCAGAAATCTCCTAGGACCGAGGAAGGTAATCTGTCCGCGAGTTATCGCCGCTATTTCAAACTTCTAAGACCCAACCAACCGGCTGAATCTGTGATTTAGTATCCAAAATAATTCCACGCCGTGTTGGATATCTCTGCGTGTAACGGTAGCAGACCGTAAAGTAGCATTTAAACGAGTAAACTATACACCGTAACCGTACAGAGAATCCCTATAAATACGCTATAAAGGGTCGAACGTTGAGAAAATCGCAACTTCTCAAGACTGAATTCAAATGAAATATCGAACGTAGGGACATTTGTTTCTCTGTTTCGTTCAAGAAGAAAGCTTATGATACGTTCCCGGTTTCATTGTAGTATATGTTTCTTCGTGTATTTATCAATGCGGTACGACAAAGTTACCCGAAGGAAAATATAAGGTCGATGTACGTTGACGCCCTCATATATAGGACGTATTACGATCAAACTCTTCTTATATAAGCGTATACGACGAGGTGGTACGGATACATGGCGTACGACGTGAAACTACGAGACGACTGAGACGGAGATGGGGACGACAACGACGGCGGACGAGAAGCGAGACGAGAGAGGGCAAATGTCGCAAGACCCACCCGCATTCATAGTTCATATACGAAGTGACATGTGCATGCAAAGCAAAGGGAACTACCATCACGTAGGTGAGGGAAAGGAAAGACGGAGAGAGTATACACATGTACATACAACTATAATCCCGCGTGAGCGTTTGATGTCTCTGTAGAGAAGTTTAAGGCCAGGGTACAACCCCCTACTTCACCCGCTCCTCATCGTATTCCCTTCAGTTCCCTTTCTATGAATTCCCTCGGTTCCCCTGTGATTCTGAGCTCAGAAACAAGGACAAGAAACACGCGGGGAGTTGAAAGTACGTCAACTCCAAGGCAAGGCACCCTGTAGTGAATGCTCACGGCTGGTGGCTTTACAAATACATGCCGACTCTGAAACTCGTTGACAAGCGATCGAGAGATTCCTACGAAAGAGATGCGTAAAAACGGACACAAAAAAAACCGTAGGACATGAAACGACGTCTAGACTTTGTATCGTCATGTTGTGTAGAATAAATCGATGATAAATTAATTATGTGGATCAGATTCGAGATAAGGTCGAATTGTTGATTTGCGTTGGAGAGTCTTCGCATTCCCTTCCCTTCTTCTTCATTCTTCTCTCTTTCGGTCTTCCTAATTGTATACACGACGCAAGGTGAACGCCCGAAATCGATACTTTGAAAAATTAATTTCTCGTACCTCTTGAACAAATACATTCGTACTCCGAGGAACAAAGTAATACGTAACATGAGAAATGATTGATATTTCATATGGATATATCAACTACATTTGACTGAATTGTGAAATTTTTCAACTGTTCAAGATGGTAAAAAACATTCTCCCTCGAGATTCCGTGACCTCATTCTTTTTAGCGTATGAAACCATGCTTGAAAATAATAGACAGCGTCCCTAGTTTGTACTGTGTCGGAAAAAAAGTTACTTGACGTATGAGAGACTTGAAATGGAAAGAAACAAATATTGAATATGGAGTTTACGTGAATCTCTCCAGAAGTCCTCATCGTTAGGAACATAATTCAACTGTTATATAATCAATACGATTATTAATTAAATACATCAGGGATTGGGATTTACTATATTTTGGCTGCATATGACATAGTCAAAAATGATCATATCGTCGTCTACAACAATGGTTACAATGAAAAAATTTGATTTATGATGTACAGAAGGTTGTAAGCATCGTGCAGTGTTTTTATAAAGTTACTGCCATCAGAAAGAAAAATGCGCTACTCAACACGAGGGTGCAGTCATTGTAGCCATTACAAGCTCGTTGTTGAAATGGTCGCGCAGTATCATTGTTATGGAGAAATTCCTTCTATGAGAAGAATGTGAGGTTTAAAGAAAGTAATGACACTCTAAGTGGAATGTTTTTATTTCAACAGTTTGTCTACTACGTTTTCAGAAGATATAGAATTAAGTCTCATGACCAGGTACATATCCACAGTTCAAGAAACTTCAATACAATTTAATTTTTCCATCGCTTCTATCTATACAGATTTTAAAAACTAATAATCAAATTACAGAGGGAACAATTTTGTGTATCTTCAATAAACGTATATATTCCCCTTGCAATTTATGTTGAATAAATAATGTGTTAATCTTTAACACAAACTCCACAACATTTTATGTGAAATCCCTGTATTTTATTTATTTTTCACATTGTTTATAAAATATTTGCCGTGAAATCAATTATACAAAGGATTCTGAAAATAGAAAAACCACGGAATTCAATATTCAGGAAACAAGAGTCGTCAAATCGGAAATCGATATTGATGATGTTGATGGGAGAGAAATTGAATCCAATAAATGGTCACACGTTTCGAATAAAGATTATAATTCATATATTAGATGAATAATTCAAGAAGAGGATTTATTTCTTCCTGTTATCTAACAATTGATCGTCGATATGAGAAACAAAAGACGCAAAGAAGAAAGGCAGGCACCACATTGGACGACACGATGACTTCCCGTCGAGTGGTCGCAGCTGGTGGTTTACAAATACACCCTGAGTCTTACACGCTTTACAAGAGGTCTACGCACGAACAGTTTGAGAGGAGGAATTTACCGATTTTCCATTCGCATAAGCACAAGAATCTTTGTTCTGAAACATCTTTCGTTTTTTATATCCCATGTATTTTAAGCGAACAAAGTAATTCATAAGTAGATAATGATTCTCGTGGGATCAAATGAATTTTCGATTCATTCGCGGGTTGATGATTTCTTCTTTTTTTTGTCTTCACATTCTTCACATTGTTCTTATTGGATCAACAAGTACAACAGTGTACCGTGGAATAATCAAACTTTCTTTCCCGGTAAGAATGTAATTATTTAGGTTTTCTGTAACAATTTTCAAGCTACGAACAAAGTTTCATCGTATCATTTTATTCCAATAAAATAGATTCGAATTTGCGAGAAAATACAAAAATCGATTAACGATACAATGATATGTTTCATAACATTCGTAGAGGAAAGGGACTGCGATAGAGGATATGTATTTTTATTTTCTCGTGGGAATTTAATTAAAATAACATTTTATGAAAAAGTTGATGAGGGAATTTCATACCGTGGATGTTGTATTTTGATTTTATTACGCTGGAACGCTGTTTTGGTCGATGGGAAGGGGTGATTTTCAGCCAACAAAAACAAGCGAGAAACCTGAAGCACCCTTCTCGACTGGGCAGGGACCATATTGAATCTAATTTCAGGAAAAACACAGTCAAGTAAGTCGCCCACCCTACGTCCTTGATTGTAATCCTATTGGTCTTTCGTGGGATAATCCTAATCTTGGGGCGCGAGAAGCGAGGATACAAAATAAATATCAATCATGGAAAGGATTGAGAAAACATGAAGAGGTAATGAATGATGGGACGTTTAACGAATCAAGTCAGGGGGTGATGATTGAAGTATGCTTGTGTGTTGTTTCATATCATAAGAAGTAGTGGATACTTGAGAGAAGGAAAATTGAGCCTTCGAATTCATTCAATTTCAATTATTTTATGCATGAAGGAAAGGAAGTGGAATATTTTGAAAATCGTGTTGAATCTGAAATCTACTGAATCTTACAAAGCATCCATACCCGATTGAAAGTGACGTGGCAGGTGATATCATTGTTTTTTATCCCCAGTCAAAATATATTCGGTATTATATCCTGGGCGAAATTCCCCAACCAGAGGGTCTAAATCCAAGACCCAAATATGTGGGAGAGTCATGTGTCCCGGACAAGATATCCTGCCCTATTGCAAGAATCTAGATACTCTATACTAAAACCAGACTTTATACTGTGGTAGTTGATGAAAAGTTATGGCCTTAAGAATAGTGGCAGCTAACACTGTAAAAGAATTTCCTCTGTAATCACTCGCAGTCACTTTTTCTGTATTAGCAGGAAAGTTTTGCTGAATTTTAAGGAATTTGACTGAATTTTTAGAATACGCTCCGAAATTTTGTTGAAGTTTCTTCAAATTCGGTGAAATCTATCTGGAAAATCAGAAAAAAGTGGCTGTAAAAAATTACAGTCACATTTTATGAATTTTCAGGAGGAATTTTTTTACAGTAAATTTCCTCCCTAAATGGGAAACTCCTAATTATAATTTGGTAGATTTTGTCTCCACTTATGCAAGGAATTCAAGCACAGAAGGTTTTATAAACACATCCTAAACCCGTCATCTAATTAAATTACAAACGCGTTATTTTTGACATCGTGTGATGATTAAAAAGTGAAACTCACTTTCAACCTTGGTATCAGCTCATTTTAGGATGCAGCCAGAACTAGCCCTATTTCTGCTGAAAGTAAGCATCGAAAACAAATGCCAACACAATGGAAAAGACTGAATTTCAGTCAACTTTTCAAGTCAGATGCAGCCACTTTCAGTCGGACTTCTTACAGTGTATTTTTGATTATCGATTTGACCAATATCTTATCAAAACGTCAATTCTGAACGTTCACTGCCCTATCAGACCTCAACTAAAAATCAACGTTATGAAATCCACCACTGATGTTTCTCAACAATGCAGCGTTTGTCCAATATTCAAATAACGTGTGTATGTCCATTGGACTGTTATCAGGATTTGGTAATAATCACTAAAATTTTGTGATTGTAACTAAAAGTCTCACTTGTGAATCTGTATGTCGGTAATTGGAACTGAACATTGATTCGACCATATGCAACCATGGAATTTGTCCATTATTACACTGAGAGAAACTTGAACAGTTACATCAACTGAAAAATCCATTGTAAATTGTACTATTTTGATCAGTAAAACGTATATTAGTCAACATACATTTACTAATGCATTAGTATATTCGCATGATAATATAGCGAAAGTAACTAATTGAAAATCGTTGAAGATACTACAAAAATTTGAGACGAAAATATAGCGGTTGGAACTTATTTCTTAGTAAAACTTTTCACTATCCTTGAATAGTAAAATTCACTCCGAAAACCTATTCCTATTTACAGTTCAGATTAGTTCACTGAGAGAAAAGTCCACTGTGAATTGTACTATTTTGATCAGTAAAATGGATATTAGGTACAGTCACTGATACAATAGTATATTTGCATGATCATAAAGTGAAAGTAACTAATTCAAAATCGTTGGAGAAACTAAAAAAATTTGTGAAGAAAATAAAGGTAGTTGGAACTTATTTCTTAGTAAAACTTTCTACTATCCTTGAATAGTGAAATCAACTCCAAGAACCTATTCCTATTCACAGTTCAGATTACTTATTTTTGATTAGCACACAAAAATTCGCTTAGTCAACATGACTGCTTTCCAAAGTATAAGATTTGGCATAATATCTACCATCCATTTATAGGTTAATTTACGAATGCTTATAGTAAGCTTTGCAATTTCGATTAGTAAAAAATATATTGAGCAGAACAACTAACTTTATATTAGTAAACTTGAGTAAGTTGATACAGGAAGTTCTATTACGTAGGAAATATCCGAGACTATTGAAATTATTGATTGAATCAAGCTATACGTGTATCTTAGGCAGCTGTGCTGTGGCTTTTATCCTAGTATGGCTCAGTTTTCGAGATATTCAAGTTTGGAGAATTAACGCGAGAATATACCCGAAGAAGATCGGCGGTGGCTTGAGTGATAGAATCTCGGCGTTCAGCCCCAACGTCCTGTGTTCAATTCTCGTGGAAGCGCTTCTTTTTTCCCATTCATCCTGATATTTTCTTCAACTACACTGAATAGTAAAAAACATAGGTAATCTGACTCATGTTTGATAGCAAGGATCTTTTGTGCTCTTACTATTCGTAGTATGGAAGCAGTAGTTGATTTTACTACCAAAAATTAGTAGAAAATTTTCCCTTTTCGATGGGTAAGATTGAATACTTCATTTTACAATCAATACTTGGTGGAAAAATATGGTATTTTTTACGAAAGTTCATGATCTATTGAACTAACAACTTCTACTATTTTCCATAGTTGAGTCCTTTCACAACTCAGAAAAATAGTAAATAGTAAATTCTACCATTTTTTTCTCTCAGTGTAGGATCCTCAACTATATAAAGAGTTATAGTAACCTGTTTATAGTAATAAAAATTATTTATATACTCGCATTAACAGTAGAAAGAGTTGGAAAAATCATAATTGAATGGCTGCCCTTTCATAAAGTTGACATAACTATGAATTTCTCTGAGTGTACCAAATGCTGGTAACTATAACTGATTCGTTCTCTCAATGTATTCGCGTTTTAGAGGTTTGAAAGGTTTCTTAAATTTCGAACATCATTTTTTGCAATCAAGCACTGAAAAAACATTTCCAATATGATCGAGAATGTCCGTAAAATGTTGAATGAAAAAGGAAACGGCAAAATCAATCCATTAAGAAAATTGAGGTCAAATTTTCATATCGATGAAATTATTCCAATTTGTAATTTCAATATTTCCGTGGAGAAATCAATGAATGTAATCACTGAAGTGTGAACTGGGTTAAATTCGGTACCCAGGAATAATAAAAAAAGTTGAATATCTAGTATGTTTCTTTTTTTATCTTACCATTGATAAAATTACAAGTTTTATCAGTCACCATGACGATTCAGTGTCTTCGAGATCACCCCTGCATCAGTCATGAAAGTACGTAACGGCATAAATATTCCTTCATCTCCACATTTCTCTTTACTTGAGGAAAAATCATTTGTTCCAATTCGATTCGATATCTAATCCTCAAATGCATTGAAAGTTTCTGAATACATCTTAAACGTGAATTCGATAATTCTTGATTTATTTAGAATTGAAATGTCGAGGGTTCGGAATTCCATGTTTGCGGAGTATCTCGTTTCCGCTTCATTTCTTCCTGATCAAAGAAATAAGTCACTGGATATATAATTCTGCTATTCACAATCGTTCAAATTTCACAGGTATGAGAGAATAGAACGCTGTTTATATTGAATCATTGTTGAAAAACAAATCTATTCCATTCTTTCCAGTATTTAAAAATTTTAATCCCAACTGAACATTGTATTATACTGACAGGAATAATTAGTATGTCTAATAACACATCTTCGAAATCCATTTCTCGAAAAATATTCCTTAATACAAAAAAATTTTTCTTGAACTAAGAATGTAACTCTTGGATTGAGAAAATACCTTCTCGATCTAAGAAAATTTCTCTTGGGCCTACACGGAAAAAATTAGTGATTTAAATTTTCGTTGACTAGTATGTCACTTTGGGACGGAGCAAAAATTCTAGAAGAATTTGTACGCTAGATTTTAATAATTCGTTGACTTGGTCCATTATTTCACCAATGGAATTCACTTTTCATTTTGATCGTCGGAATAATGGAAAGAGTCAACGAATTATTAAAATCCAGTGTACGAATTCTTGTGGAATTTGTGCTCCATCCCAAAGTGAGATACTAGTCTACGGAAATTTGGATCATTAATGTTTTCCGTGTACAGCATATCAGCTGCAATGAAGAATATATATTTTTTAAAATATTTAAGAATTCATTTTTCTTGGTATTAGTAAATACTTCTCTCAGTGTTTGATCCATTCGAGTATTGAATGATTTCACGGTATATCGTATATGGTATTTCAAAAAGATGACATGTCCTCTTCTTGGTTAATAGCTGAAATTGAAGAAACGAGCTATCAATACAAGTAACATCCTCTTCTGCTGACCGATCAAGGTACAACGGCGTGGTATTACGGTGAACGTATACTACCATACATACATGCATTGCAGGTCGTTCGCACGTATATACACGTATGTATTGTCTCGAAGTGTCGAAATGAGTGAGAGAGGAAGGAGCACGTACACAAATACTGATGGAAGAACAAAGAGATGAGGGAGACAAAGGAAGCCAAGGTATATTAGTAGCATTAATTACGATGAAGGGACCCTCGAATTGGTCGGTTGGTTCGAGACCGACAATAAGGGTGGATGGTTGGATAGTCCAGCTTCACCCTTCTATTCGCTCATATCCATTGAGTCTGTCTTTCTCTTTCTCTCTCCTCTCTTTCCCTCCTATTTCAGTTTGAATTAGTGAGAAAAGTCTGCATAAATGGATGAACAGGATGAATAATACATTCACCTTGGACGGTTGTCAATGGAAGAAAAACAACGCATGTTTGATTACGTGTACGAATACAAAGAGGAAATCGAATGGTATTCAATTCTATGTAATTTCACGTCATTCGAATGATCTATTCAATATTAATTTTCCAACAATAGTCTCGGACTGCTAAACTCATGGCGCCTTCTTTATTTTATTCCATAGACTGATTGTTCACGAGTCCTGTCACGTGTTTATCTATTCAATCATGAAAAACTCAGTACCAGGTGAGGAAGAATTCCTATAAATTGAAGACCCAGGAAAAAATCCATTTAGATCAACAACTATGGTAATTTAAATTAACAAAACTTTCACTTTACGTACATCCACCGCCTATCTCTTTCATTTTTAGATGGTTTTCAAGCTTCAAGCATGTTTGGAAGAAATTAACTAGATCCGCATACATCCAAATACGTCCAAGTCGACTCGGAGAGCTGTAATTTGCCCATTTTTTTGATCTAATTTCGCAAAGTAAAAAGTAAAACCTACTTCCATCCTGAATATCAGCTTATTTCAAGATATAGTCAAAACTAGCTCTGTTTCAATTGAAAGCAAACACCAAAAACAAATGCCGACATCACACGGAAAAAAATGAACTGTTAATTTTACCAGAATTCCGGTTACTATATGGACAGCAAGGAATATCTGTGACTTTTACTGGAATTCTTGTTAAATTTACCGGAGCCCTTGTTAAATTTGCCGGAGACTTGATTCATTTAACTAGAATTTCGGTTAAAATAGCAGTAATTCTTGCTGTCCATATATTAACCGGAGTATTTTTTTCCGTGCATAGAGAAAACTGAATTCCAGTCAGGTTTCCAAGTCGAACTTTTTACAATGTATAAGATCAAAGTTGATTTTTTGCGAGGACTTGGATTAGAGATAAAAATTCAATCATATTCGTGGCATACCACAACATATGGACCCAATTACGCTTTACTAAAATCGTCAAATAAGTGCTAACTTCTACCTCATACATCCTCAATTCGACAACCCGTCCAGCACATTTCTGTGTTCTATTGATCGTAATGCTTCCATTCATTCCGCTTTACCTGCATCAACATTCGAACCTTCTTAAGTATGTTACCAAAGTATTCAAAAGAACTTTGTTTTTACTATTTAATCATATTTTTCCATTTAAAAATGAATATCTCAATTCTTATTCTGAAAGTTTTTCCATAATAAATAGAAAGAAAACTCGATCAATTGGTATTTTTTCCTCTCTCTAAAGATGCAGATTTGCAGAGTAGCCTCGAAGAGATTGCATGATCAATATTGTTTGGCAAATCGAGTTTGAAATAACTGGATGGATTTCGTGTTGGAGAATTTTCGAAACCTTGTCAGTCTGCTTTAACAAAGTTGGAGCGAAGAGTTTGTGGTATTGATTCAAAACCTCATGAATAGTCAATGAATAGAAAGTATACGAATCGGGAACCACCCCAACAATACTGGCCTTTCGAATGCATTCGTACAGATTTTTCGGGAAATTCTTTATTATTATACCACTGCACCCTCGTATGAAAATATTAGATATTTGATTTAGATGTAAATTCTGTACAATCCACTTTCCCAAGATCGAGCTCGTAAAAATTGTATATGTTCCTGATATAATTAGATGAATCTTGGAAACTTTCTTTATAACGAAGCAAGAAGTTTATTTGAAAAACAATATTTTCATCTCTGAAATGAAGGAATCAAAATCATCGTTCGTTCGATCATGTATACATTTCAAAGTTCATTCAACGGTTCGAATGATTTCTTATTTACCGAAGTGGATTTTTTAAATGATTTCATCAACTCATTATGAATCAATCGATCATCATTATGATTCGTCATTTGGGTCGAAATAGGATTGTGATTCTAACGACTGTGAACAGAAATGGGAAGTCATTGTTCTTTCAGGCATTCTTTTTGCAAGATTGAGAGTGCCTGACATACTACTATACGGTGCATCGATCGGCACATTTAAACGTTCTCATTCTTCGTCTTATGTACACTTCAGTTGGCCGATAACCATTAGTTCCAACTATTTTTGGAAAAATAGAAGTTTTACTGGGAATCAACATCGCCGTCTCTCGTTTCAATTCCTCAAAGTTCAAAGAATACTTGAAAATCAATCGATAACCAATAAATGATCATTAACTACTCACTATCAGGGTCTTTTTCTCTTCAACATGAATCTTGCAAACACGAAGGAGATGCAGGTTCCGTCCAATCAAGACGATCAATTTTTGCGATGCACGCGGACAGGTTTAATGCAAATTCTAATTCATACATGTTTTCTATGAATCTGATACTTTGGAACAGAATTCTATATAGAAAATATTTTTGAATGAGTGAAATCGTCGTGACGAGTTTTTTCGAACAATCTTCGATTTGATTTCACTTCATTGTGTGCGTATTCTTATTTGACCTCGAACACCCATCTTCGAACTCGATCTTTGCTAAATCATGAATCACGCCAATCGCGTTGGTAATTCAACACTGATACCCAACTAGAAGTTCATTCTCTGGAACTGATCAGGTAAATCTCGATTCTGTACGGGTCTTGACAAGGCTTGTAACGCCTGACTACTACCAGAACCTTGTTAGGAAAATCCTGCTTGTAGCTTGATTGCTATGCATCCAAGATTGCTGTTCAATAGCAGTTAGCTTTTCGATTTTCCGAGTAATTTGCTTTTTTTCTATCATTGTATCTTATTGCCATCATTTTTGAATGTCCTTTCTTGCATCCACAGAATTATCTGTATTTATAAAAACCTCAGTACTCGAGAGATGTATTTCCCAGGATTTTAATTAGATTATAATTCATTTCAATTCACATGGGATTCCAAAGAGGCTTCCTCTCACCCTGACGCCCTCTTCTTGTACAGCTAATAGAAAGGATACGTTCTAGCAACCTAACCTTTATTACAAGTTTCTCGAATAAGCCTCTCAAATGGGTTTATTCGTCCCTGAGCAATAATATACTTTTGTTCGACGGTAGTAGTGGTAGCGATAGCGATAGCGATAGGACAGTGCGTGAGGTTCGGTGGTATACTACGAACGTGCTTCGAAAAAGATCTATCCGTGCAAACCTGGCAAAGTGTTGGGTAAAGATAGAATGGTCACCGGATGATCGGGTCTCGTCCCATAATGGTGGACAGTCGTGACCAACGCCGGCATATGTTGTAGACGTCCCCTTTTTCGGAGGGTGTAGAGACCATTCATCCTCCATCACCGCAGTTGGATTTATTCTCCCCACCACTCTTTGATCAGAATCATTTTGATCGTTGCCGTCACGTTTTCCAACCGTTCAAAGATTGCGTGGGACGCGTGTAAATGTGTCCAAACGTTGATGTAAATGCATCGCAGACGATTACCCGTGTATTGTATCGAGATTTGAGGATATGAAGGTGATGTGGGGTGAACGATCTTCTGAATTTGTAATTTTATCTAGATTTCGTTTTATATGGCAGATGTTCGTAGTACAGATTGGTGTACAGGTTTCGAATTCTTGTATCCCAGAGAAATTGGATCTCTCGTAACCTTCCTCTTTGATATAACAATGTCGTATAAAAATATTTGCATTAATGAGATTCGGTGAGTCATCAAAGCAATCAAAGAGGCGTCGTTGACCCTCTTTCTTCACGAATAATAATGATCGTCTCTTTGGTCATTAGTTCTTGCCAGGGTATTGATGAGAAAACGGAGTAATGATGCACTATAAATCCCGAATATTTGAGTAGAAGGATTGTGTGCGTATTTGATGGGAATGAGGATCCCAACTGACAGTGACTACACTGAGAAAACTGAATATCAACTACACTGTAAAAATAAAGTGGAATTTTCCCCCCGCAGCAAACCTCCCTCACGTGGGGGACATTCATCTCCCCTTTATTTTGAAGGAATTCTCCTCCATTGGAAAGAAAATTCTTTCTTTTCTACGCGAATTTTTCTCCAAATGAAGAAGAATTCCCCCAAAATGTGGGGAAATGAATTTCCCCCACGTGAGGGATTTTCGCTGCCATCAAATTTGGGTGAAAATTCCACCATTACTTTTTACAGTGCACAACTGAACATTTTTCAATCATTTTTTGATAGTTATCACAAAAACTTATTTTTGTTTGAGACACTATAAATGAAGTTATATGTATGCTCATAAAATTATTGGGTGTAACAACAATTGAAAATTCAGTTATAAGTGTTAATCGATGATACTGTAAATATGTGACTATCAACGATTAGTTATATCAACTAGTTTATTACCTTAATGAAGAATAAAAATTCTAGTTCAGGGTTGTAAATTGAGTAATTGAAGAGAAGCACAATGAACAATTAGGATTTAGTTGTTGACTGAAATTTTTTCAATTGACAATTACATTTGATTCTCAATTGAATTTTCTTCTATTAACAATTGAATTTACTCCTGAATTGAATTTTTCAATTAGGAATTAAATTTAATTTCCATCTCAACATTCTTCCAATTAACAATTAGATTTAATTCCTAATCCAAAGTTTTTTCAACAAATAACGTTTCATTTGTTTGACTTGTTTTTGTTTGAGACACAAAAAATGAAGTTACATGCGCATGAAATGATCGGCCATTAGTTGTATCAACTAGTTTACTACAGTAATGAAAAATAGGAATCTCAGTTCCGGCTTGTAAATTAAGTCATTGAAGAAAAACACAATTCAAAATAATGCGTCAATTCTAGACTGGAATTTGCTTTCAATTGACAATTGAATTTGATTTTTTTTTAAATTTTCTTCAACTATCAATTGAATTGAATTTTCAATTCGTGGTTCTCTCAATTAAGAATTCAATTCAATTCTTAATTCCAAGTTATTTCAATCACAAATTGAATTGAATTCTTAATTCCAATGTTTGATTTGAAGATGTTTTAATTTGAAAATCATCTTCATCTGCCAATTAGAATATGGACAGCAATAATATAAATTTAAATCAGACAAAAACAGTGCGGTCAATCATTTACACGATATGTCTGCATTATTGTTTTCATAACGACTTTACTCAGTACACGTTCTTCAACCTATGTACAAATCCGGAATTTTGAACCCTGTTCAAAATCAAATCGTGGACCAAATTAACCCTAAGCCTGTAAGGCGGGGTCTTTGGAGTTCAGACGAAAATCGGTTCCGTTCGTAACCTGGTAAGAAGGTGTGAAAGAGCTTGGCTCTCAATACTTAAAAAAAGTAAAAAATATCCAGGAATCTAAAGATCCCACCGTAAAGGTTCCGGATACCGAAAAACACCTTCCAGGTTAAGAGTTGAATTGTTAATCGAATAAACTTTGAATGGAGACTCAAATTTAATTGTCAATTGCACAAACTTCGAATCAAAGAATCAATTTGATTATGAATCGAATGAACTTTGAATTGAGAATCAAATTTAATCGTTAATTGAACAAACTTTGAATTGAGCAGCAAATTCAATCGTTAATCGAACAAACTTTGAACTGAGAATCAAATTCAACTTTGATTCTCTAATTGTTAAAAGCAGAATCAATTAGCAATCAAATTCAACTGTTCACTGAGAAACTTTGAATTGAGAATCGAATTTAGTTTCTATTTGGGAAAAATTCAATTGAAGACTAGAATTAATTGTTAATTAATGGAAATTTCAATTCAGAATTGAAGTTTAATTCTCAATTGAATCGAGTTTTATTGATTTACTTCTAACCTTGTTTGAGTTGATGGAATACAAAATTTTTTAGCCTAATTTGATTGGTTAAGGCAATACACTCCAACCAATGCTGGAGGCACTTCAAACAACAACAAAGTAATTATTCGGAAATGGTTTCTTTTATGCATCCGTTCAATGAAGGGAATCATGATTTTCAACATAGCCGCAATCTTCTATCTTTCATCTACTCATTCATTATCAAATGAGATTTTCATTTTTTTTATCGTGAATATCAGTGGAACAAAAAAATGTTCGCGTGGACAGAATTGTATTTTCCTGAATGCAGAGACGACTAACTAGCAAATTGGTTTTTGAGACGTTTCCAATTGAACATGAATGAGATAATCATCACAGCCCATCATTCAATTTCTACAAAATTTCACTGGAGCAAGGTTATCGTTACATTCTCATTGCCATCTGAATTCTATCTGCATCAGATAAGAATTCAAATCCCTGAAACCTAATCCATCCGTCTCTCTAATGATAATGCGGAGGGATTCCGGTTGTATGTCACACAAAGTTTCTCTGGAGAGGTCACAACAAAGGTTGACAAGTCAGAAAATTCAACCGCAACCGCATAGGTTAAGTTGAAAGATCAGGATAACTTTACCCGAGTCCTTTATCATGGCAACGTAAAGTGGTGGGATTGACAGACTAATAATAGAAAAAGATCCCTTGCTCCTCCATTTTGTTCTTCCGGCCTCAAGATTCTGCATGACAACATTCATTGAAATCTTTTTTTAACGCTTCATGTGAATTCCATGGAATGAATTCCTCATGAAAATCAATCAAATGCCACATGAAAAATATAAAATGAAACGATTGAGGAATTGACCAACAGCATTTTTTACCTTCGAATCAATATAAACACGCAACACGACAGTTACGAGATAACTATTCGTGGAGATAAAACCAGAATTTCGAGTACAAATATCAATGAATTCCCAAGACCACAAGATCTTGGGGAGGATATTGGGAAAACCCTTCAGAGCGCAATCATCATTATCGCGGTGGTGGAAATAAGTCGTGTATCCTGGTATATACATACTATCGATTTTGTCCACAGACCGAGAAGAAAAATATACCCCTAACGCTTCTTCGTCCTCGAGAAAACGTATATAAAACCAACGTGTTCTTTGGATAAGAGAAACATCACGTTCCAGGCAAAAGGTGCCCGCTGGCATCACTATCCCCCTGTTGACGCACACGCGCACAGGAGAGCGTATACACGCACACACATAATGTGTGACGAACAATAACGTTTTTATAACCCAGAGCCCGGAATGTCGTTTTTACACGGGGCGAAGAGGAAAAGTAGGATGAAAGGAGAGAAGAAATGTTCACAGAAGTAGGATAGATGAGCCTGTAAACGTTCGCCAACAGTCACCCCTCAACCTCCTACTCGCAATATCGCGGTACGTGGAATAAGGGGAGAATCGGTATGATTTCACCCTGGATTCGTGTGTCGCTCTTTATATGTGCTTGCTTGCTCGCTCACTTGCGTCAGTTATATAGAGGTTGGTTTACCAATTCCAACTTCTCCTAGTAAATAGTTCAACTAATACTTTTCCCCTTGAAAACTTGCAAAAAATTTCTCACACGCGTATGTAACAGAAATAAATGTTCTTATAGGATGAATCTCTGAAAGAGGGAATTTAGTGGAATATATTGGACCGAGGGAGTGAATTATTCTCATTTGATATGAATGAAAGTGTTTTTCTTCTCGTGTAAAAACTTTTCGTTTCTATTTGGCAGGGGGTAGAGCGAGTTTCTTTAATAAGTTCTGCATGTTGATCTTACATGTTGAATGTAAATCTTCTTCACGTTCTTCATAGTTTGTGAAACATTATGTTGCAGGTAATATCATGAGATTTGGAGAAGGGAAAGAGATTCGTTAACCAAATGATGATCGAATAACATTTCATAAATGAATTTTAGCATAGTTTATACGTTTCCATACATCAATAGAAGGCTTTAACGTTCTATGACCTTGTGTATATATATATATATATATATATAACATCCGATTGATGCTTGGATAGAAATATTGACACTTCGAATTTGAGGAACGAAGTTTGTTTTCCTCTAGTCCCATGCGCTCTCGGTCTACCTTTGACTATGACTGTTGTAAAACTAGTCATCAATAATGCAGTGAAATTCCATTGATTTTCCTGGGACATCTAACTGATTCCAACATTTATCGATTGTTGACTGTTGGAAAATTAATCAGAATTCTCTGTGTCGTTTAAATTGAAATCGAATTATTACGATATCTTCTTTCCACACGTTTGAGTGTTTGTCTTTGGGAAAAATAGTATGATAAATTGCTGCAATACATTCATCCAAATGGTCATTTTTTCCAGCATTGAAGCAAATTATTACAATTTCGGAATGTAATAAAGCACGATGTAACAATAAATAATATAATATAATATCCTTTGATCTATATTTTACGACGTCAAAATACCAAAATCACTGTATAAACTACCATCATCGTGTGAGTATATTAGGAAGAAACGAAGAAGAATAGGGGGAGAATGTAAGGAGTTGAAACGACTTACATGTTTAAACTATGCCTTAACTATGTATAGTAGTTGAGCCTTGAGCCGGTCATGAAGTGCACAACACACACTTAATGACGTGGAAAGCTAAAGACCATTACGGAGAATCACACGCTCGATGACACTCTACCGCTTAGGAAACCATATTAGGTCGACTTGGTGAGTGCTTAAATCACGGCGCTAGGTGGTGGTAGGTAGATAGGTGGGTACATTCAAGGTAGAAGGGTCGATGTGAATTTATGTGCGGTACGTACGCGGCTACTGCAAATGTTTTAGGGAGTAGAGAGGCAGCAGCTACCTCTTCCCGTACTACGGTTGGTTGCCTGCCTCTAGGAAATTGGGAAACCACTTCGAGAAGACGATCGAACGGAAGTGGATTTTCGCCACCCCTCAGAGCCTCAAAGTAGTTTTCTTAAGATTCATAATCTTATGAAAAATGATTCACGTACCGTAAAAATCTTTTCTTTTCATATTACGTAGAATTCGCACAACATATTCTAAAGCTGTTGCGTTCTCTTTGTTTTGTTGCAGGTAAATTGCATGCAGTGTCTTATTCTTCTTCTTCATGCCTGGTAATAAAAGGATACCGTGAGTGGAGAATTTTTCAAAATATTGTCATTTGATTGACGATATTTCTCTTTATAATTCTACACTAAGGAAAATTCATTTGAATCCAAGTATTACACATACTCGTCAGGGAAGAAATAATTCATGAATTCATATTAATTATGTATTTATTGGTGATCGTTGAATGTAATTATGCCAAGTACCATTTAGTCCCGTAAATGAATATTTGATTCACTTGAATACGATGGTATTTCAATTTGTTACAACTCCAATGAAAATTCATTCAACCGACCTGGTTGAGTTGAATTGGATCCTACTTCTAGGGAGGTTCTAACGTTTGTCACCATGAGAACATTGTTGAGAAGAATTTAGTTGAAATAAAGCCCAATGAAAAATTTCAAATCGAAAAATGGGAAGGAAGTTATCTATGAGATGATGAGGAGTGGAACTGGAAAACCTTCATTTTTGTGTTTTTTGCTTTAATCTCCGCCATTTTTTGAATTAATCGATTAATAATAATATTCACAGAATGCGTGAGGTTTTTTACTCTTTCGGTTTGGTTGAACTATTATTGGTTGACTTATCACTATTATCAACGATGTCCCGCTTTTTCAGGGATTTTTGCCTGTGATTTTCATGTATGAATAAGATAAAATGAATAATAATTTTTTCTGTATTTCAAGAGTGTATTTATTGAGCTCGATAAATTTTTTATCTTATACTTTACGGGAAAATGTATAAAAATAGACTTTTTTTAGCGTCTGAACCAAAATGATCTCTCCACCAAGTTTCTTACACAAAAAAGCATAAAGAAAATATTTCGAGCATAAATTTTGGAGGATGCTGCATTTATCTCTTTTTTCAAGCCATGTATTGTATATTATTTTTGACAGCCATGTTGGTTTTGAAGTTCCATTCTGGTGGGATTTTTTGGTTGAACAATACCATGTGACAAAATTACGTCCTCAATTGGGCAACATCGAATTTCTTTATTTGAATCTCCAAAGACAGCTGAACAGCGTTTAGGTCAGCTACTGATCATTTTTGAGAAATAATAATGTTAAACACGTCAAATAACGACTGAACTCAACTAAGGACGTAATTTCGAAGTCTTTCCAATACACATTGAACACTTTTTCCTTTGAAAATACACGGAAAGAAATAATTCACTATGGTAGCTAGGAATTCAGCCTATGGTAGCCGTGTATTTGATATTTGGATAACGAAAAAAATGACTACAAAAGCAAGATTTCAGGTTGCATAGCAATACCTTCTGCTGCTGCCGCTAGAAAATAGTTACCGCAGCTGATTTTTAGCTATCCCAATACCACCCCCATCATTTTTTTCCATGTATTCCGCCTTACGATTCAGTAACGTGAAAATGTGAATCAAAAACACAATACCCGAGTAAAAAAGATTAGAATTACTGAGATCTAGGTAGATCTTTTGAGATATATGTAGATCTCTTCAGATCTAAATTTTGACAAAAAAAGATTTACGGTAAAAAATAATTAGCTATTATTTGGATAGCTAAACATTAGCTACGGAAACTATTCTTTAGCTGCTACAGCCATTCACTGAGCAATAGTGACAAGAAATGTAACTATCGTAGCAAACACTCAACAGCTAAATTATTCGGCTATACAAATATCAACCACAAAACCTGTGCAGTTACAGCTGGGATTTCCTACTGCGGTAGCTGAAAAATAGCTACAGCTGCCATTATTTCAGCTACAGCGGTGAAAAAAGGGTGCTAAAAAAGGGTAGCTACCACAGCTATTTCTTTCCATGCAGAGATCTGCAGAGATCTCTAAAAATCTTTTTGAATTTTCTTATATTTTTTTGGATTCCTTGCAAAATTGGAATCTTTGGCAGTGAGTGGATATCAGAAAACTCCAAAGATCGTGGCCTGAAATATACAAATATTCAGATGTAAATAGATATATGAACAGATTTGTAGAGATTCTTGCCAAAATTCAGATCTGATGAGATCTACTCAATCTTTCTTCCCCGGGTATCGTTGAATTTTCCACGTTTTCCTTGATTAAAAACACCATATTAGATCAATGAGTGGAATATCTCAAATTCTGATTACAGATCCAGAAACAGCACACAAGAAGTACATAAGATATACATGATACAAGTCTTCTCAGCAAAAGCGAATCAAATTACAGTTTGAAAATGAACAGAAAGTTTCGCACGTTCGAGCGTTAATGTAATAATATACAATGAGTGAAAAACGTTTGCGCTCTTTTTCACACGGTTCATATTTATGATAAAGGGGACGTGAACGTTTTTTAACCACCGTACAAGTGCAAATATGTTCATTTCATGTATGGATCGATTCTATTTCCCAACAGAGCAAACACTATTCATACAATGTTTTTTACGGGAAACAAAACCGGAGATTTCGGAGTATACCATTTCAAACAATCGTTCAAATTCCATGCTTTTGATCGGATTTCCCTTCTTTGAAATTCATTTCAAACGGAAAATTCGAATAGCTTTCAGGGAATTTGGCAAATTCGTTTCAAATTGTCTGGTTATCAATAGCATTCACTGTAAGGTAGCGACTATTTGCTAGCAAAAATATCTTTCAAAAAATTGCATAATATTGATAGAAGAATTGTTTATACGGGAATTCCAGATGACGTCTGGTCATTTATCCTCAAATACTCACGAAATATCGAATTCATGCGTTCTTTCTTTTCATAACGTATGGGTTTAAAAATTCAGAGAATGCACTATGACCCGAATCAACATTTTGGTGTGGAATTTATTTTCATGTGGAAAATCATCATTCAAGTTATATTTGCGTATTCAATCTACGCATTTCTATCCCTCAATATAAGTACTGTACGGATACAACCAGCGGTTACGGCCTTACGCATGGCGAAATTGGATCGTCGTAATACGATTCGCTTCCTCGTTAAAAGGAGTAAACCTAGATGTTGCTTGCGTTGGTTAAAATTTAATGTAAGATGGGAACATCCAATACGTTTCCGCTTTTCATTGTTAGACGTTGCGAAGGGATTTCCACTTCAGATTCCATGTAAGATTCCTATTAATAACCTGAAATTCGAAACTATGCTCTCACAATCCTAGTCTTTTCTATTCCCCATGATTCGAATTTCTCATGTATTTGGATATGTATTATATATGTTTATTCTGATCCTGTAAGATTACCTTCCGCATCACATTCATTTTTTGATTGAAAAAATTATTACAAACACACGTGGTATGGGAATATCTTTCACTTGGAATTATATGAATAATTTTTGAAGGAATGTAGCAATGATCGTTGAGAGAAACAATTTGTTAATTTCCATTGACAATTAGTCATCCCTGATTTGAGAGAATTTGTCTTTCGTAGAGTTTACAACTGGGTCATATAATAAAGATCTTTAACTCAGGAGATCATTGCCACTTGAGACTTCTGTGAGTTTTCATCCCATATGATGTACTCATTCCACTTAACTTTAACGTACATAAGAACAAATCTTGATACAACTCTATTCCCAACAGGAGCACTTATAAATAATGACCAAAGTCCTTTGAAATCTTAGAACAAAAGTCATCGCAGTAATGCGTACATGTACGAGAGAAAACACAGATTTGTTACCAGTCTTAAAAGCTTCACTGCTAATCAAGTGTTGGTGCAAATTCTACGCTCAGGAGAAAATATTCTAATGCAGGAAAAAGAAAAGGATTTTATCCGCGGGATTTAAAGAAGTAAATGTTTCTTCCCTTTTTATCTGTTTTGTATGAACTAACCCAACACCACTGCAATTACTTTTTCAAATTACCTTTTAATTACTCTATTCGTGAATTTTTTCTTCAATCCATCGTATTTCCGTTTTAATCTTTTAAATTACTTCTTGAGTACATTTAACCCATTTTGATTGATTCAAATGTCTGTTTTTAATTAAGTCTTGTTTTATCTTCCCTTCTGAAGTTCTCTGGTCTATCTCATGGAAAGAAGTATGAAAATATATGCAAAATACGTTATCCCTTCTATCTTTTGTTTTTTAACAGGCATATTGAGATATAATCAGGAATTCGAAAATTAATTCTCAATTCTGATATTTTACTATCTAAGCAAGGTGGAATGTGAATTCCTCGAATACTGTCGAGATTTTGGCAGCGCCTGATGAATAATTTACTTCCTCTAATTGTGAAGGTAATTTTCGCGGATTAAATTATTCGTTTTTCGTTAATAATTGAATAGAAATGATTCCAGAGTTTTGTGGTTTCGTTCGAAGCTACGATATATCATGAATGACGGGGTGGAATGAAAAATACGAAAAGCCTGTTAAAAATGTATCGTTTAGGACAGTGAAATCTTTTGTCGATGTAAAGTTACAATGTTTGGTACAAAAGAATAACTGAACACATCAATTTAGAAAACTCGTTGAGACGTTTGGCGCTGAGCTTAGGGAATGATGAAATTCGATTGCTCTTTTCCATACGCGTAGACAGATCCTCATTTGATACTCTATACATTTCCCTCGCCAATTTCATTCTTTTCCTTTTTTTTTCTCATCCAACTGTACTGTGCTAAGAGCACTGTGTACCGCACCTAACTCCTCCACCCGGTTAAACAGCCGACGTTTGCTTAATGTTTCAAACAAACCAAGCGCGGGGAGGCTTTATTTGCAGTGAGTCGACGCACCGCGCCCCAGCGAGCTTTAGCGGAGCCTAGTCACCTCATATACTCTAGTACTAGTAAATGTGCACAGCCAACCATCGCGGTAAAGCCCTCTCCGTACAGTCTGTATTGAGCTCTTTATGTTCACCAGGTATATACACGATTTATACGTACGTACTTTCGAGTACACATGCGGAAGTACGGAGAACAAGGTGAAAGAGAAGGGTGAATACATGTGTGTTCAAGGGAGGGAAGAAGAGACAGGAAGGAAGGAAGGAAGGAAGGAAGGAAGAAGCGGGCTAGGGATAGAAAACGCGAGTACAGATTACCATTACCGTATATATCACCGTAGCCTATGCTACCGTTTTCGCGAACAAAATGGAATACGAATAAACGTGTGGGAGTGTAAATCTGTATATACCTGCTTCTGTATGCGCGCGTGCCCGCACCATATCCACTTTAAGCACGAATATGTCCTGTACAAACACGTACGCAAAACCAAAGTTAGGCACTTTCTTATCTGACACGAACAACCACCACGATACGTGGTTCCCATCGTTGTTAATTCTCGTCAGATTTATGTATCAAGATAACGACGTTCCATAATTGGAACGATGACAAGGTAAATTTCTGGCAACGGATTTTCAATTCGGAATTATAAAATCGATAGGATTTCCTGACGAGGAACTTTTCATTCGTTTTGGTTTGAGATAAGAAGTTTCAGATGAAATATGAATTTCAAAATTTTATGACACTCCAAATTGGAAATCTTCTAATTGGATAAGAAGGGTGTGGAGAGTTTCCGATGCTTCCCTAGTCAAATTTCGAAGAATCGAGAGCCCTTGAGTGACAACGTGTTAGACTTTATGACATCCTCTCACAAAACCTCTCGTATAACTTGTTATATCTGGCACATGCCCAACAGAGTGGGAGTCAATCCATTTAAGAATATACATCCGAAAGAATATTGGCAGAATAATGGAATTTTGAATCGATGCTCTGAATTTTGAATAGGACCCCCACGGAAATAGAAGTCATATCGTAGTTGAGTTTCGATCCTCTTTGTAATTAGTTGCAATTTCAAAGCTCTTCCCAACGAAACAGTATATAATTCTAAAAGTAGTTTCCTTCGCGTGAATCTTGAAATATCTATCGTCCCGTAAACTTTCGCAAACTCAATTTCCAATTTCACCGTAGCATAGAGCCAAGAATTTTAAATCAGCAGAACGACGAATGGGAGAGAGATGATATTTCATCAATTTTGTGATCCATTTATAATGACATGATTGATCTGATATTCTTCAACTAGTCACACAGAGGTAACGTTGTAGGGAACGTCGGTTATCTATAATTGATTAGATCAAGAACATTCTAGTCGTACCATCGTTGATTTGATCGCAACCAAGGGTTCCGATACTGATTCAACATCTATGAGAGAAAATAGTCGATTAAAATCAATAACTGCCGGATATCGCGTTCTCTCACCTCTCCACATCTGAAATCTATTGAATTCGAGAATGAAAGATGTAATTGTTCTCGTGCATAATTCTGCAGTGAATATCGAAGAATCGCACAGTCGATTCGACAAATTTCTCATTTATTTTGAGCTGATATCGTAAAAAGCATTCCTCCTCGCACGGGATGAATGAATACTCGAGAATCCTTTGAAGATGCAATGTTGACGATTTTGAAAATTTTACATTATCGTAATGTCGAGGATGAAAACGCTGACAATGAATTCGACTGGAGAAAGCGAGAATTGAAGTGAAAATGAAACCGCATCGGATTATACTAAACTGATCTCGTAGAAAATAGAATATTATTTGCTACAGTGTATTTTACGTCATGAAATTCATGTTTGAAACGATGAATAAATCCTCTTCTCCGACCCAAGGATCGATACGACGGCCTATACCATTGAAATCTCGCTGAATCTTTGGAATCGCATCAAAAGAAGAAATACGAAGAGCACCAGAGAGGGTAGGGAGAAAAATGAAGGAAGTGATGGAGCGAGAGGAGATTGGCATCCGACCAAACGTTGCGTTATCGTGCAACTCGTCGGCGATAGACCCAAAAAGGATGAGGAGGGGATGGATGGGGGTTGAGTAATGTAATACACAAACCCGATTTGAATTATGCCGCGAGCGTTACGAAGTGTGATGCGAGTCTGTCTTGATGTATATATTTACATAGTTTTATACATATATAGACATCTTATTATAACTGTGGATAGTAGATGGAAATAACACACACCTGCAAGCTTTCTCATGAAAATAGCACAAACATGTGGTGAATGCAGGTCGAACGTACATGAAAATTTAATTTCAAGAGTTCTCGTATGTCTGATTTTTTTTGTTCCCTTTCTCAGTTGGTGATAACTTCATGATCTTTTTTTCTCAACTTCCTTTGTGCGTTCGAGGAAAAGTTGACTTTCTGATGGGCAATTTTCTGATTTCTCCAACCACTTCACTGTTACACGTATGAACAGTATTACTTTGAATTATTATTTTACATGCACCTGTGAGAGAATCCCATATCATTTTTATTGTCAACTATTCCACATGTGTTGTGAGCTATTTGTGTGTCATTGTTTCTTCCAGAACTTTTCTTGGCTGCAATTATCTGAATGGTATTACGAATCGATAATGAATAGTTATTTCAACAGTATTTTGTTCACAGTGCTGTAATTTCACCTGTGATTCTTTAAAACTTTGTTCACGATCATACATCGCCTATACATCTATATTTTAACAATATCTCTTGAATTTCGTTCAAAATTCGTGATATATCAAGTTCTGTCTTTGCATTTCTCATGCTTTTGATTCTAAAATCTTCACACAACTCATTCATTATCAAATTCCCTTGACGATGATTCTGTTTCTTTTAAACTTCCTGTATATCAGTTTCAGGATGAAACGTCTACGATAAGTTGCTTATTTCTTCAATTGGATTTATAATCTAATTTCAACAAACTCGCTTGTCAGGTTGATGGAATCAGATATTAATAATAACTTTATTCGATTGGATTTCTGAAAAAAATGCTCCTCACGTATGGTATCTTCGCCTTCATTCCTGTTTTCAATATAGTACTTGTCTAAAACTTCTCCCTAATGCTGTTTTCCTATAATTGTATTTCAATCATCTGAGATGATTGAATTCACGTTTCTCTTCACATATCTTGTAATCTCTTTCTCATAAGCTGATCCAATTTCATCCTCCCTACAACCCGATGTAAAAATATACACCCTGGAATCGAAAATGTAATGAGTTCGCATCGAAGGAGACGTCCTGTAACTGCGAGGAAAAAAAGATCAACGATTTTGATATTTTCTTTGAAGTCAATTTCGTTTAATATGTATTGATATAACTTTTTCAATCGTCATGAAAACAGTGTTGCAAATTATGATTTGAGTGACATTCGCTACGTGACCATCTTTACTATTTCAAGGTGATCGTTCCGTTCGCATCTTGTAATATACCACACGCTGTAAAAAGGATGATGTTAGAATTAACACTGCGTAGGTTCTGCACAGAAGAAAGTGTATGAGATTGATCAAGATTTATTTTGCCTCCAATCGGAACTGAGTGATGTTCAGTTTATCGCACTGTTTGTGTTTCTGAACAATACTAAAGGGTCTTCCATAAACTGCGTAGCCAATAAAGGGAGCAGGAGAGGTAAGATGGAATTCTACGTTGGGCTACATGGGGGGGGGGGGGGTTCGGTTCCAAGCTACGTGGTTTTTTATTTATCATGTACTCAGAAGAAAATTTTACATAAATATCCAGAAAAATGATCCATTTAAAAATAACCCGGATAGGTATTCGATTGGATCAAATGAGAATTTTCTTCATTCGAGTACATTACATTTGAGATGGGAGAAATTTTATTTCAAAAAAACAAAGCTTTCATTTCAGTTAATTAAGATTTAATTGGGATCATATTTGAATAAAATTCAAATATAATTCATTTGATTGAAATCAATGTAGTTGAATGTTTCCACGTGGGAGGAGAGAGGGATGTTCAAAAAAGAGCCACGTAGAGCTACATCGGAGAAGGGGAGGCAAAAAGTCGCCAAAACAGGGCTACGTAGTTCATGGACGCCCCTAATTACAATATCTGACGCTGAACTACAATTCCTCTCTGTGATCATTGCACTATACTTTCCTTCTGGTATAAGGATCCATCAAAAAATTTGGTTTCAGAATGGGTCCAAATGGTGGCGAAATTACACAACTGGTTGCGCATTCTTTCTAACTATTCTGTCAATTTTCACAACGAATGTGATCACACCATACCACGTTGGATGTGAGAAACATTACACACACTGTAAGAGATATTTGTGGAATTTTCCCGGCAAAAACTGGTGGCAGCAAAGTTCTCTATAGATGGGGAATCCTTCACCATAATTTAGGGGACTTTTCCTTCATTTGTAAAGGATTCAACTCCAAAAAAACAAAATGCTTTCTCAAAACGGTGGAAAAATCCCTTCTTTTCTTAGAAAAACAATTCTCCCAGGATAAGGAGACAAAATCCACCGATAGTATGGAGCAACACTTTCCACATTTTTTACAGTGTAGCCACACAAAAAAAATTCAGGGTCTAGGAATCGGACCACGCTTATTGTATGTTTTTAGGATGGCTGAATTCAAATCCGAGGGTCATTTCATCTTATCAGACCGGGGCCTTCACCATGCCTTCAACCCTAGTCGAAGAGAGTGATTCCTCCCCCCACCCCTCCCCCTACATGTAAATCAAATCTCCTGATTTTTCATATTTGAGGGGAAAGGAGAACTCATTTTTCAACCCAGGAAAGTACCCATAATCTAAGCTACTAAGATGGCTGTAACCTCGTAGCTGAAGATGTCAACACGAAACTCAATGAGCTCAACCCCATAACCCCTTGACTATGTAACTCCATAACTCTATGACTTTAGTTGGATAATTGCATCAATTTCTAACCTGGATCCCAATAACCAAGCATCGAAACCTGGGCTTTCCTCCATTACACTGAGAAAACTGAATATTCCCTAGAACTGAAAAATTGTTGGTTGTCTTACAATAGTTGGTGCAACAAATTCTTCTTGTCCGAAGAGCTATAAATAAAGTCACGTGTCTATAAAATAATGAGTTGCGACAACAATGGAATATTCAGTTATACGTTCTAAGCGATGGCACTATAGATATGCAGCTATTAACCGTTAGTTGTATCAACTAGTATATCGCAGTAAGGGAAAATGAAAATTTTAGTTGATAGAATGAAAAAATTTCAAAGCAAATTGTTTGGTTTTTAGAATCACACTGTAAAGCATATGGGGAGTTTTTCTTCAAACTGTTGGTGGATTTAGTCCCCTTATCTTGAGGACATTGTTTTTTCATAAAAAATGAGGGATTTTCTCACTACTTTGAGGGATTATTTTGTGTTTTGGGTGTTCAGTCCTTCATGAATGAAGAAAAAGTCCAGAAAATTATGGTGAATGATTCCCCATCTGCGGAGGAATTTTGCTGCCACCATTTTTTGGAGGGAAATTCCACAATTATTTCTTACAGTGCAGAACTCATAAGTCCCATCAACTGATCTTAATTGTCATGGTTTATGTTATCATATACCTTCAAACACACTGAAAGAACTGTTCAGTTGTCATGGCGGAGGAATTAATGGAATACGACATCAAACAAAAACTGGTTTTGTCTCGTAAAAGTATTAGTTATTCTGACCAAAAGCTTTTGTCACAACCACTATCATTTCAGGTGAGGCAACTCAAATTTTTCGTTCAATGTTGTTCCTGGTCAGGTATTGCATCACTTCGTTTTGTGGATCCGTATTTTAAGAAAAAAGTTGTAGGAAAATAACATACACTTTGACTGATGTTAGAGGCACCATAAACAAAAGAAAAACAATTATGTGGACAAGATGTGGCCTAATTCATTTTTCTGAGTATACCAAATACGAAGAATGATTCTAAGGGTCCCATGGCATGCTATGGCTGAACGGATAATGCGCAGACATCTAACCACGATGGGTCGTCACGCGTGAGGGTTCGATTCCCTGACTCTCAGTACCTTTTTTCCACAGCGGTAACGCCGGACAAGGGAAAATGACGGTCGATGTTTTAGCTGAAGTCAGTTCGGGAGCAAATCGGACGACATAAAAAGAGATAACGGTCGATGAGTCACAGAGAATTTCTTAGGGAAGGGGAAAGAGTTTTGTTCATAGTTACAAATAGAAAAATATAGTATAAACAACTATTTTTCTTCAGTAAAAGTGAGAATCAAATATGGGAAATTCGAACAATCAAATTTTGTTGCTACAACTTTGAAGGGTTGATTAAATTTTTATAATGGTGATAACTATACCGACACAGTTGAACATTCAGTTTGCTCAATTATTTTCCGAAGTCTGAATGAGAATATATCTTTGATCACCACTACTATAGAAATATATTTTATGTCGTATTTCACTAAAAAATTTAGTGAATTTTTTATTGTGGCTACTGAAAACTTTTCTCAGTGTACTCCTGCTTTATCGTTAAATAAATAATTATTAATGTTGTAATTCTATCGATTAATCAATCCAACATCTTTCGCAACACTCAATGATATATTTTTTTTCAACATTTCCGCAAGCATGAGTCCTCGAATTGCTTGAATTTCTCCGTTGGAATCTATTTTTCTCATTTGGGTAGTTTTTTCCAAAAGAACCACTGTAAAAAAAATCTCTTCTGAAAATTCAGAAAATGTGACTGTCATTTCTTACAGTCATTTCCTTTCGAATTTGCAGACAAAGTAGACTAAATTTCAGGAAGTTTCAATTAAATTATTGGGAAATTTTTTGAATTCAGTCAAGTTTCTCAAAATTCAGCAAAATTTTCCTGACAATTCAAAAAACTACACTTACATTTTCTAAATTTTTTCACAGTAAATGGGAGTCAACGCCAGATACCATCACAATCGGATAGCAAATAGATTGCTGTGACAGCGAATTTTTTTTCTGTGATCAACGAAGAAAATCACCTCTTTGGATCCAAAACCCTGCCCAGGGTCAATTTACGTTGATCTGTGCTAAGATAGGACCCTAGAAGGTCCAATTGTCAAAATCAGAAATTCCTAACTGGGCATAGATTAAATTGATTTGGGTGATTCTCAGTCAAGAGATCATTTATGTGGCAAAGAAGAAAAGGTACTGAAAATTGAACATGATATTGTTTTAAAAGGGGTGATATATCATAATCATGTTTTAGTAATGAAATTTGAATGATGTTTCCAAAATTTGAGATAAAGTGCTTAGAAATGTATCTCCCCTGGCCTGTGCTTTTCTCGTTTGTTAATCACATTGTTATAATACTTCGTGTATATATACTCTCATCAATACATGATCACGTTATAGGGTTGAAACTGCCAATATATTTCTCAGAAGTGATTTTTTTCAATTCAGATTAGGTCTTTCAATTGTGATGTATCCTCCCCTGGTATACTCTTATGTTCATAGATAATCATCAGATGTCTCACGATAGTTTCCATCCCCCTGTAAAGGGTGAGGAGTGATGTCAAGTTGGCAGCAAACATTGATTCAATCGATCAGCGATCTCCATTGATTACTTTTTGCGATGTGTTAACGAGGTTTGTGTACTTGGTTAGATAATCATGGTGTTTCCTCTGGGTAATTGTTTTCTACGAGGAATGAATGATTCGTCATTTTCGTTATATGTGCGATACACTATAATCAGTTGAGTTCTCAATTTGGCAAATTTTCAAGTAAGTCAGAAGTCTACTTTTATTTTTTTAATCTCAAAATTTATTCTAAAATCTAACTCCCCTGGACGTATTTCCCCTAGCCAACTGGTCTACTGCCAGGGGAAATACAAAATACCCAGAGGACATACAAAGTGTCTACAGAAAATTTCACGCAATACGTTCAACATTATTTCATACAAATTGACGCCAGACTATGGATTTCAACAGCTTAACTTGATTGCAGATTATGTCTATAGCGGGAAAATTGAGCAGCTCAGGAAGTGTGTATCTTGTATCACCCTCCCACAGCACCACAGGTCCAGAAGAATTCTGGAATAATTCTTCCGGGACTGTAGTGCTGTGTGGGTCCCCTGGTCCAAGTATCTCCCCTGGTCTCTTATGAAATTATAAAAAATAAATAAATTGGTTGGCCATCTTCAGAGCATTAATAAGTTACCATTAAGTAAGCCAATCGATATGAAATATTGTGAATCGAATGTGTTTCTTTGTTTGCTATAAATCTAAGGATTTTACACTTTTTACTTGAGAATCACCCGTCTAGCATATGAGGCAAGAGAAAAAAAGGGAAGAGAAAAATAAGCCAGGAGTTGAAAAGTGGGAGGAGAATAATAAAGACAGGATTAGAGAAATTTTGAGGAGAAAAATATAGCTTACCCTGATGACACACGAGAAATTTTTTTTCAAAAACAAGAATAGAATTCTTCAAGAACTGTTTTCGAACTAATAGTGAGTTCGTGAAGAGTTTTGGGAGAGTTCAATGTTTGGGACATTAACGAGTTCTTTGAGAATGCTGAAAGTATTGTTTTAGTACCCTTAAGGAACGCGTTAATGCCCCAAACATTGAACTCCTCCAAAGCTCTTCATAAATTCATTTTTTCGAAAAAAGTTCTTGAAGAATTCTATTCTTGTTTTTGAAAAATAATTCTTCGTGTGTTATCTGGATAGATTTCGCAAATTGAACGACTGATTTTTGACGATTCAATGGCGAGTGAATTTCAAAATTTTCGTAAATTTCCAATCAATAAAATAAAAATAATAATGGCGATTTGGTTATTGAATTTTTGAGATCCATTCACAAACCTTCCTAGTTTCAACAGAACAAATAACAGTTGAGTAACCAATTGGTTTCGAAAGAGTAGTATCAATTTTCAAGACTGAAACAATACTGTTTGCTAGTAATAAATAGATGTTGATTGCCGGAGGCTAGCAGCGGATCGGAATTGTTTGACATTATCATTCCATCGTCCGACCGACGTAGACCGTCAGCGGTGGTACAATAGCAGCCTTTACCGAACCGGTATCCGAGCTTTTGTCAATTTTCACGTGAGTAGCGTACTTAACTCGTAACGCTTGACTTTACGCATTACAATAGATCAAGGAAGCTATAATCAGGAATTAGGAAGACTTTTCTAAACAAAAGACGGCGAAGACAAAACACAATTTGGAATTTCGAATGACTCAAAAGGCTTCAGGAAGTCTCTCTGTATTCGGGGATAAGAAAGCTGGAATGTCTATCAAAAGGTCATAACGGAAACGATGTATAAACTAAGAATATCCTTTCTTCGTCTCTCTTTCTTCGTGATAAATAATATGGTCTTAATAACTCCAGTAAAAATGATTATAGCGGTTGTCTAGCGCCTTTCAAGGCACTAGCAGTGAAGCTAGTCACTAGACAGTGCCTTGACATTAGCTAGGAGGTGGCTAGAGTCATTCCTGCTAAGGAAGTGCAAAACATGGCAACTTTCATCAGAATCCGAATCAGAATTGAGGTCAACCAAGCGCGGGAGATGAATTCCTAGTTGGTGGTACAAATCTTCCGAATGCGTCAATTAGCAAGAGCTAGCGAAACCTTTGATCATGTAATCCAATGGGTGGATCAATAATCTACCACCCCCTCAATCAATTCCTAACGTGACACACATTCGAACATGAACGATTCAGTTGATGGTTAAAACAGTAATCGTTCTCCAGCTTATCTCAACCCCAAACAGTTTTGAACGCCTGAAATCTAGTTGTGAAGTTGCTAGTAAATTTGCAAAATAGGAATTCTAAACATATCTCACGTTCAGTGATTTTTGTATTTTTCTTCAGTCATTTAGAATACTCTCACCGTGTGTCTTCAAACAAAGAATATCTCTTTCAATTTGAATATCCAAAAAAAAGATGGGTACGAATCAAACACATGAATGAGGTGTTCAGATACCGCTATATACCCTCATCAAATTCAATCATAACCATACATTCTCCCCGTATCATTCACACGTCATCCTTCGTATACATCTCTATATTAACTTTCCTTCAGAACGTTTTTTTTTACCTGCATGCTTGGATATATATTCCTTCACAAAAAGAAATGTTAATAAGACTTATTTTCGAATCAAATGGTGTAATCAGCACCACACAAAATCTTGTCACAAAAATTATAGAGTTGAAAGTGAACCCAAACACGTGCAAAAGTCAAGAAAAATAAAAACTCTGAGAAAGAAACATAATAGTACAGGTACAACGATGATCACCAGAACCAATTTCCAACAATGCAGAAGGAGCTGCACATACTTAGCGACCTCCGAGGGATTTAACCAGGTCGCGGCGACGACGTTGGAACTGGGAAGACGAACGTACCTGTACTCGAAGGAGAGGAGAAAAAAAATGAGGGAGGAAAAGAAAAAGAAGCGAGAAGAAAAGAATGGTCGATTTCATATGAATGCATTCTATGCAAATGTTGCAGTGGCGACGACGAGACGGCGGCGCTGGTAGGCAACGTTGTTGCACGCCGATGCGAAGATAATTGAGTGAATACATTTGAGCCCGTCTTTTAGGTACAACGAATATTTTCAGAAAACTCTCTTGCATAATACAATGGTGTGTGCGTGCTCCATACGTGGATCTCGGGGCATCCCTGAAGGTTTTATTCGTATGTATTATCAGACAGGAATTCAATAGAATTGTAAAGGGATTTGAATTACTCGTGCATGCGGAGGGATCAAAATGATGTAATAAAAAAAAAGAGGGAAGAAAAGAGAAACGTGAAATTCTAGCAAATGAAATGAAATGAAATATAATATGATATTCTAGCTTCACAGTTATTTGCAGCGAGTGGAAGGAAAATATCAAATGGATAGAACTTGTTTTCAACTTGAAAATTTATTTCGGATTGAAGGAAGGAATTAATCATGGGATAAACAAACTATAGTGATTGAGATAATGAAGAATGAGATGCAAATTGAAGTCATGGAAGTCGAAAATTTCATAGGACAGATACAGAATTATGAATGAAACGTATGATAAAAAGAAAATCTTCTGAAATAGATCATTATTCTCACTTGTCTTCACAGCATCAAAAAAATTTGATATATCATCCAACGGACGCGTAATGAAGATTTAACCCAGAACTTACAATTCTTGTTTTTTAATTCCAATTTTTATTGAATGAAAAATCAAATTATTCAATTTCACCTTCTAAACAAATGTTAACTCTGATACGAAGCTCCGATCGAGTTAAAATAAAAAATTCAATCATCTCTGAACAAGGACATTTTTTTCACTGCAATACTTCTCGTCACGCAATACACATTCTTCTTTAAATATTCCATAACGATCGAATATTCAAATACACGAAGAGAAAAAAGCAAACCGATCGATCGAAGATATGATACAAATATGAGCGACTATATTTCCCAACATTTTAATACTATTCAAATCATCTCATCAAGTTATCTTTCAAAGAAATTGAATTCATCTCCCCACTGTAACCGAGAACTTCCAACCTGTTACTCTTCTTAAAACAAACAACAACCCGAGTGTATTCCCTCGTTTTCCTTACCCTCCTCTTCTCCTTCTTTCTTTTCCCTCCTTCTCCTCCTTTCTCTGCTTTTTCGTCTTATACCGAAGGAAATACTTGAGGAGATTCCGTTTGATACGCAGTCTTGCCAAGGACCTTTCTTTGACAATCATTGGTGATATGTATAACCCGCAGGCGAAGCGAAGTGCCTTCTGTATCGAATAGATAACGAGGACAAACCCACGGTTCTGCTCCTGTAATATGAAAGACAAAAGGGGTAGAAGAGGTACTAGAATATCATGTCGTGTGTGCGTTTTCTTCCAATGGAATTGGTAGGCAATATCATCTCCATATACATGGATTTGAAAGATCTTGGACAGGTTTTGGATGAGGAAACATCGAGATTCACGAGGAAATGAAAAAGAGGAAAAAAGATTCCCGTACATTCATCGCATGATGAAAACGTATGTTAATGAAGAAAGACGGAAATCTCTGAACGAAAACATCTAAAGTGAAGTGACGGGGTTTCCTATTCGATGGCATCAAAGAGAAATGTTGTATTACGCAGGTGCGTTCAATGCATCGAATTTCAGTATGGATGTAACGTACATACGTTATATTCATGCAGTCTCCGTAAGGAAATTTGTCTCACTCGTGCTCAGGGTTGTTTCCACATTACGGGGGAGAAAGATGTTGCCGAGGTTGTTACAGATCTACAAGGTACATTACGTTCATGTATCAAGCCATGAGGGTTCCTATGGCATGTGTTTGTATTAAATCCCCACATACGTGGAATCTTCTGAGAGCCGGATTTTCCTGAATTCCTGCCAGAGTCTCGGTTGCGCCGCTTGTCTAGAGGCAGACGAGAAGGCTGCTGCTATCGCTAAAAGGGTAAACGTCCCAGACTGCCGCGGTAGATTTCGGAGGTAATGCATGAGATGGGAATAGAAAAGCAGGAAAATAAAGCAACTTTCGCATCCGTCTTTTAAACCCATCTCCTTTTTGCACACTTATTTCCCGATCATTGGTACGTATCGATATAGACGCGTCGCTTTATTTTCCTTCCGTTCTCAAACGAATCGGTCAGTATAAGAATGAGAATGGAACAAGAGGCATATTTATAAAATTACATACTGCTAACAGTTCAGAGATTTTGCGGCTTTTTATACGATTGCTAGCAATTGGTCAAAGTGGCTCTAGAATCAAACCAAGCGAGCTATGAATCCTAGATAAGATCAAAGAGTACGGTGGTTGGGCGCCAGCCGTTTGTGTGCCTATCTGTGCGAAAAGAGCGTCTTGAAAATACCAACGTAGCTTCTAACTTATTTAACTTAATGGCATTCAAGTTCACCGAACCCACACTCATATTCACGAGACCCGATGTTGTTTCTCTTCCCCATGAATACCAAATGGAAGATTCACTTGCATTCGGAACGTTTGCTCAAATAATAATAGTTCATTTCATATTGAATTTCGTTACTTATTGGGTCTGTAAATCTCGAAACTCATCGTTGTATTTATGAATCTTTCTCGGAAAAGTTCTACAAATATTGTTGTAAAATATCCCGTCTCTTTGTGTTTTTACTTACAATACAGATAACAAATGTTTCTTCTTGAATACTACGCCGAGTATATCGCCCCGACGATGCGATGGTTTAAAAATTTGTCGAGAAAAGTTGTTGCTTCTATAAATCGAGGATCGTCGAATTTAGGTCACAGATACAATTGTCGAATACAATTGTAATTCGTTCGAAGGCGTTGAAGATTTTATTTACAATTCGAAGCTAAAAAATATCAATGTGTCTGTAACTGAAGCACCTTGGAAAATAGGGTACAAACTTTCGGATGGCGTGAAGGAGGAGTTAGATGAGACGGAGAAACTTGCGGTCATTAGGAAAGTTACACAACTACCAGAATGAGGTGGTTCTTTAGTTGTAGTCAAGAAACCTAGTAAATCGTTACGGCGCTTTGTATTGATCTGAAAAACTCAAACAAATGTATTATTAGGGAAAGATTTCGAGAACGATCTTTCGAAAGAGTGATTAGTGGAATATATCTAACACCCGAATATACGCTCAATCTAATATATTTTGGACGATAAATAATTTTCAATGGAATCAAAAGTGACATTGTATGATGAGGATGATGCGATTCGAAGGGTAGAGAATAGAGTTGAGTACGATGATATTATGAAACAATGTAGAAAACAACTTCTTTGTTCTGAAAATTCAGTCTTCTTCCGATCAGAGAACACTTTTTATCACACAAAAAAGGTTGCTTTCAACATTGTTCTTAACTTCATTCTCTTCCTGGTGATTATTCTCAGGAAAGAGGTACATTCAATTAATTCTTCTCATCACTGAATACCCCTAATTAGTTGAGCGGATAATAGCTATGATTCATCATTTGTAAGAGAAATTAAATGAGATAATGTGGATTGAAATATTTGACAAATGATTTTCGAGTCAATACATTCATTACAGGGATATAAAAGTTTATGTTACATGAAATACTTTGAGCAGGTAATTGAAATTTCCTAATGAAGTATATCTCATAGAGATGAAATCGAATCGAATCAATGAAAATTCGAAATCGAATATCAGAAATTCGTATATAAAGTATCCGAAGATCTCAAATTGACAAAGGCAGCAACCTCTGGTGGAAAATTGGTGGCTCTGGCTTTATTGAATTCTCCTCAACTTCATTCACTTTTCATCCAATTGTTTTTCATTAAAAATCAGCGAGATGTATCGGATTGTATCGAAATTTCGGTGAAAGTCAATAAACTTTTGTGAACTCTATTGATTTTCATTGGATTGATTGATTGAATTTTGTGGAATTATATTAAATAGCCATGAATGATTGATGTCCTGAAGTGGATAAAATTCAACATTCTCTCACCAGGGAGGTAACATACGTCCGAAAGGTCACTTTTGGATATTCGAGGGAGGATAGAAATTTTCAGTCCTTATTCTTGAATTCACAAATTACCGTGTCCTTTGGCTATATGCAATTTTAGCCATTTGTTACCTTACGGGAAGAGGCAATAAAAATGATAATATAACAACCAATTCATCATTTGATCTGTTATCGGACAAAGCTGGTTATCCGAATAGAACCTAAATACGGATGGAAATCCAATTCGGGTCTACACAGGAGCCAAACCGGTTTGTGTTCACAGGTCCTAAAGTGTTACCATCTGGATTTGGTTTCGGATCTACCCAAAAGATTTTGATTTATATGATTCAGGCAGAATGTCTACACTGGAAAAAAATGTCTTCTCACCGAATAAATAGTTCATTTGTCCTCTCTCCATCGCACATATTTTGAGATTAATGGAATATTTAATAAAATCAAATAATGGAATGCTTGTCCCAAGTAAATTGGCCTTCTAAATGAATAATTAATGGGCCACAAATAATCAATTCTTCCATTCAATTGAATATTTAATTCCTCCAAATAAATATCTTATGGAGAGAAGACAAACAAATATTTTTCCCAGTGTAGTAATCAGGAATTCCATCGGAATCGATTAATCACAAATTCGATGTGAACGGAATGGCCAATAAAAAAAGCGGGGCATTCAAGAACTAGACACCCTGGATTGAGATAAAAACAAATTGTTTTTAGATTCCCGTTTTCTAGGCATTGGAAATCGTTCTGACTATTCTATTAGCCAAGAGAACTAACCTGAATTTCAATTGCTTTGTCAACAAAGGCTCAGTGAGTGAACAACTAAGCCTCTATCGTATGAGCGAATAAGATTTGCTGTATAAAAGAATCGATCCAATGGGAAAAATTCAAAAGATCAGTGACATCCAAATTTGTGACCAAGTTTCCAGAAACGTCTTGAATAAATGTCATTATTTTGAACCAGTCATTTCCAAAGGAAAATTAGAAATCTTCAATTTCATAGTACACTTGACAGCGGGCTGGACAGCTGCACGGATGGAAAAGTATTGCTGACATAACAAGCAGGGCTGTTAATATTGAACCTAGACAAAAAAACTAGCTGAAAGAGCGAGAAAAATGATTGACACAACTACCCATATAAAAATCTTCAGGCTCCGCCAATGCTGACGACGGAATATAGCTAGACGCAAGGCTGCCAGCCAAAGCTGGGCAATCTATGTAGGGACAAGGATGGTTGACAATGGTCTAAACATTGTACCAATATGGGAAGTCATAAATCGACTTCGTTGATCCATCATTGATCATTGGCTGCGCCACGCTTGGCCCATCCTTCAACCAATATTGCTTGAAGGAAAACGCATGCTTTCAACAGAGGCTCTCTAGAGCTTGGCGGGACACTGCTTCAAGCATTAGGCAACTCTGAATGACAATGGATTCTCATGTTGCACGAAGCATGGGTCGTAGCTTGGTCCAGCTTGGGCAATAGCTTGGCTCAGCTTGGGCGATGGCCTCGCTCAGTTTAGGCGTTAGCTTGACTCGACTTGAGTAATAGCTTGGCTAAGAGTGAAACTTCTTTCTCAAACATCAAATTACAATAACTCTCACCAGAGTGATGCTTGTTTCCTGCGAGTGGCGAACCAAGCATTCAATCAATATATAAAAGTCTCCTTTGAAGATTCCATGACAGAAATAATTCTCCATCTGTTTCCAGACCCGCCTACTTCTACGCCAGGACCACCGGATTTACGTCATTCATCAGTTTAAACTAATCAGAAAAATTACATGTTGAAATTCTCCGACATTCATTTCGTTCAATCGAAATGATAGAATGGATTTTTTATTTTATTTTCAATTACAATGAAAAATAAAAGTGACCATTGGCATGAGATGGGCGCAACCCTGCCGCAAGATTGCTACAGCGTTGGCTCATCCTTGGCGAACAAATTTTTGTATGGTCTGCCATTGACGGCATATGCTATCACAACCCTGTTTCCAGTGTTGGGTCTTGATTGTGGAAACAAATGGGCTGAGGCTGAAATGATGTTATCATTTCAGAGTTGCGCCATGCCTGGTAGCCTAGGCTCGGCCCATCTTGGTGAGCCTTGCGGCAACCTAGCGCCTATGGTCAATTTTTACCTGGGTACATTTTCTCTCTGACATTAACAAATTCGTTAACAGAACTAACGTCTCAGCTGCTGGAGTGAATATTTTTGCAAGGACAACAAATTTCTCTGTAGGCGCTAGAGTAGCAAACCATTTTTTCTCCGTGTGTCAAGTGTTGAACTGAAATTTTTTAAGAATTCAAAATATACTTCTTGCTTGATAATTGAGCATTCTCTAACCTCTAAGCCATTGATTTTCCATTTTGACAGTTTTGCTCACAAGTTTAAAATCCGACAGTGTTTGCTTCGCTTGCAATTTTACGGCTCAACGGCGCTCGTTTCAGTCGCTCTCTGACGCTCCTAGTGACGCACGTTGCGCTCGCTATCTAACATTTGGAATTATGCTTGCTGCGCTCTCATTTTCATGATCTTAACATTCACTTTACTTGCATTTTTTGATTGTGAATGGTTCATCCTATCACTTCGTCGGCCATTTTCAAGTCGAGTGACGCTCGACTTTGTACAATTCTAGTGACGCTCACTGGTCTCGATAACTAATATTTTAAATGATGTCTCGGTCACTTTCCGTGTTCGCGTCTTTCCAATCTGGATGGTTTACAGTGCTCAATTTATTCGCAAAATCAGACGCTGATCCTGCTGGTTTTGCTGGCCACCTAATATTCGACATGATGCTCGTTGCGCTCGCAATTCCACGATCTGACTCTCCCTTCGTTGCATTTTATGTAAATCGCGAATCAATTACATAGTATTTATCGAAGGCACCGAATGATTCATCAGGGATAATGGAGGTCTAGCCAGCTAATGCATGTTAATAGTTATAAACGTCATTGATTGTGAAGAATCCAACCACTTATATTCTCTTTATGTTTATTTCATTCTAGATAATGTTTGTTACATCAAATTGGAATAAATACGTTTGGTATCAAGAATTTGGAAAGTTGGAAGTTTTTTTATAGAAAATCAAATATTTTTGTTAGTTGACCAAAACTTTTGATTTTGTTCACATTTTTTTGAGGAATCCACCAGAACAAATGTTTGTGTAAGAAACTTTCAAACTTATTTTGTAAATCCAGAAAGAATTTTTTCACAATGTAGCTAAAATGTAGCTACTGCAGTAATATTTTTGCTATTTCCCAGCTACGATAACGAATTATTTTTTTCTGTGCGTTATGAGGATTGAAAAGGTGCGAGCAGAGTGAGCAACGCCAGCCTACAAAATTGCGAGTGAAGCGAGCACTTTGAATCACAAGCTTGGAAAAACGCGAGCATCGCCAGGATTGTAACAGTGCGAGCGAAGTGAGCATCATCAGCTTATAAAATTGCGAGTGAAGCGAACATCAATAAAATCGTGAATGTGCGAACAAACGGAACACCATCGGTCCACAAAAATGCAAGCAAACCGAGCGTCACTAGGATTGTAAAAGTGCGAGCGGAGCGAGCACTGTCGAGTTATAAAATTGCGAACAAGGTGAACCCCATGAACCACGATGTTAAAAAAACACGAGCGAAGCGAGATGGTCGTTCAGAATGAGAGGCAACACATCGTAAATATTCTCCCCTTTTTTCGAAATGGTCAATATCATCTCAGCTGATAGAATATTACTTTCTGGAGGGGTTTTTTTTTTTTTAAGAGTGCAATATCTTGTATTCAAAAATCTGGGAACCCCAATGTACCGAAGTATCCCTAGTCTCAACTACTGAACTGAAAATCTTATCCAAAATTAATGAAATTATGTCGAGACAATGCAAATTCAGGATATCATACCCTCAAGAAAATTAAACTTGGGTGTATTGGTAACCGTCCGTTATCCTAATCGAAGAATGATGTTGTTTACCGAAGGGTGACATTTCATTAAATATTCAATACTCGGAAAATAGATGCTCCAAAATATTTTATGTATGTTCATAGGGATTAATTATTTGAAACTGTCCTCTTCAAATGTACCGAACATATTCATGAGTTGTCTCTTGAGCCTTTGGACGCTCCAGTTCAATTTGATTCGAAGAAATGAGAAATTCGATTCGATTCATAGGTCAAAAAACACGATTCGCACATCTCTACTATCTCATCGGTAAAACAAACTTATTCTCCCTCTTGGATGAAGAAAAAAGTTGTAAATCTATGATTACTTTGACGTTTGTCTCTGTTCGAAAACAGATTCCAACAAAGTTTTTAACGATAGTTCGTACACGTGGTGTTCCATTCAAACAAAAATGAGAACGACAAAGAGCGAGGAAATGGTCTGTTTATTTTATGTGCAACGGGCAAACATTTGTTCAGTAAAATCCTTCACGGACATCCTTCCATTTTTTCACATGGCTATGACAATGATTATTTTTTCTCGCTTTTCGTAAAAATATAACTATATATACGTGCGCATACCAGATGGGTATTTCAAACGAAACAGCGGTCGTGATATCCGAGTTTTTAAGTCGTTTTCCAAGAACAAAAGTGATTCGAGAACGTTTGCTGTGATTACTTTCGCAGGAAGACTTTTTCTCAATAATAATTTCTCTTCAATGATGCGAATTCGCAATATTCTATACCCAATTGTTCAAGTTCAATCCAATGACTTGCAAAGTGGATGATGATTTATATACGTTTATTCTTCGATGGCATATTTTTACATAGATGAGAGAATTTATGATGAATGAGTGGTTACTTATCCATCATAAAATTCATGATGGATAAGTGTTTGCTGGTTCGGTATATGCGAAAGAAAATGGATTATGCGATAGAATTTCTTCCAAATGATTGTTGTAGGGAATACATTTCTTCACCTTCGTTTCAATCACTCAAGTCTTATTTTCAGAATTATATATAATTCAGTACAATTCATATATAATTTATGTATAATTTCTCCACTCGGGATGGTGGATGGATCTTTATAAGTTAAATAAGACGAATCAAGTACTAGATTTTTCATACCACGTAGGATTCGTTTCTCTGTCTGTGACAGTAGATAAAAACAAAGTGACCTAATGATGATCCAAGCCAATATATCTCAATTTGTTATTTTTTGTTGTGACATTAGGCGTCTCGACGGGAGGTTCTCTCAGACTGCTAGGAATGAGCAAAAGTCCAGTTTTTCCAATCAAATGAAAGTTCATGTTTTTTCTTCACAAATTACGTTATTAACGTGGAGAAAGTATCCGATGGTCATTATTCTCCCTCAACTTAATTTCGGTGTGCTTCTTAATTGAACATCATGTGATAATTACATCGAGAAGTGAATTGAAACGTATTTGAAAACATGTGATCCCATATGAAACTTTTTGTAACAGATTTGTACTTGGAGAAGTCACCTGAAAATCAATTTTCAAATATATTCATTCATTCAACTCAAATTCGTTCCATCTACAAAACGAATATAATTTATATATAAACTACATTACATTCATCATAAATTATACACAATTATTCCGTTTGAGAGGTGATTCTGCGGACAAAAGATTTATATAAAAATTCTGTATAGTTTTGATATATAATTTATATAAATTATATATAAATTTTATATAAATTATATATAAATTCTAAAATTTTCCCACATGTGAAACCTTTCAACTTTCACAGCACTTATGCATATTTTGTAAACTAGTACAACTGGAATAGGAAGAAAGAAGAATTCTTGCTCATGTTTTATATAAGCCTGACAGAAGACTTGACTGAATTTCATGTGTACATTTATAGTTGAAAACATTAAGGATCATCGATATGATAACAGTAATGGCAAATACCGCGTGATGGCGCACGTTCACTATAAGGATTGCAGTTTCTAGCAATTTTAATACAAGTCGGGTGGCAGGAGGGTAGATAGAATATAGGGTTGGTGTAAGCTATAAGGTAGTGAGAATACAAGCGCACGCGCCAACGACCCCCAAATGGTTGACCATGGGGAATGGAGGGGAGCAAGGGACGTTCAGTGTCACTCGGTGTCGGGCGTTACGGTACTATTACCGTAGGCTCTCAGTCTGGAATCCGCAGTTGGTGCGGTATAACGTGTGTGTTTGACGGTGCAACAACGTGTGACGATCCCAAGTGTGACTGTTGCGGCTAGTTATTTACTTTCCCCTCTTTCTATTCAGTGATTCCAATGTGTAGTCCAAGAAAATATACATACAACGTCCCAGTGATGTTGTTTTGATCGAATGAAACGGATGAGTGTAGATTTTGCATTGAGTTGTAATGTTTCTCTGATCTGAGGACCAGATACGCGCGGATGGGAATTTTTCAAGGGAAGCAAACGAAATAGTTACATATCCGATACTTGCGAATCATTATCTAATATCAGACGAATTCACTTTCAGTGTGATTCGTTGGTTCGTCCACTCGGTTGGTGGCTTCGAACCGAACAAACTCGTGACCCAATTAGTTTTCGCGGCAGTCGACTCCGGAACCACAAAGCGGTCTCCGATATCCGCACCGTATATCCCCGAACACGTCGGGAATTTCCGCTCTGAGCTTTCTCTCTTACACACTTTATGTGTAACTAGCTCCTGTGTCATTTCACCCTCGTTAAATCAACCACGATTCGAGGATTGGTTCAACATTTCGATGCCGCTGTCTGATTTTGGGTAACGCGGAAACGTGAAATAGTGCGTCACATACTCGATCAGGATTTCAGTTGTAGGAAGATAAATGTGCTCAACAGCTTTGTGTCGATAATAATAATGTGAACTGTGTGTTTTCTTGAAGGAGAGAGAAAAGAGTGCTCGCATGACCTACGAAGCTGATGAAACAAAAAGAATTTGCGTATCCCGTCCGTGAGGCATATTGACGAGAAGGAGAGGATATTCGATCCTGTCGCCGATCAGGATATAATAGTGCTTCTGGGAAGTCGGGTGTGTGTGAGTCACGAGACATCTGATATATCCTCAACCGTCTGTGAATTAACATCCACAACGTTCAAGAATCGAGCAAAGGAAAAGCACGATTTTCGAAGAAACTATCACCGAAAGGGATTTCATATTCACATTTTTCACCGTTCATCCTGATACATAAAAGAATATATTTTAATACAAATATAATATACCGATAGAGATAGTGAGTGAAATTCGAAGTGATAATTAAATAAGGCATTCTGTCGTTCTCCTTACCAAAAGGACAATATTTCGTTAGGTATAGGAGAAAGGAAGAAAAAAAAGTGCGAGAAAAGGAGCAGCATCTACGAAAATCCCGCGAGGACGTCGTCGCACGCCGCAACGTCGGCGTCGACGACGACGACGACGACGGCAATTGTTGTCGCGACAAGGACAAAAGACGAAGGGGGGGTTCTTGCCCCAGATTATCGGACGAGAGTTCGAATAAAGGTGCAACAGTGAAGGGTAACAGTAATTTCGGTGACTATTCCGCGGCTGGGGAATTTGAGGTTTGGGGTGACGACAATCGCACAACGGATGCTTTAGATCACCATCATCAGGTGGGGACTGCGGCAAGGCCGCCTTCGCGGCAGCAGCAGCAGCGATGCGAAGGCGGTTCAACGTCCCTTAGGCCGTTGCTGCACGTCACTCATTGCGAACTTCACTCACCCCGCGAAGCTGAACTCTTGCGTCTCGATCATCTCGAGGCGCGTCTGGATCACGATAAATCCTTGGACCACGATTCTTATTCGATGATGGATAATTTCCACAGCCCCGTTCCACCACCTTTGCCGCGGCGTCATGTTCGGTGAGTAGTTGTGATGTTGTATCCCTTTTTCATCTGGCACTCTCAGGTGTCGGAAATGAACATGAACAGGTACTTCGCGGAGTTCCTTCGATCAACAGGCAATGTTGTTGTCGAATTGCAACAGAGAAAGCATTCACTGTTCGTTGAGACTTTTTTTTACATTTGCAGGGAAAAGATTTGATAGAAAAGAGGAAATTTCACTGAAAGCGTATTGATATTAGTAGCGTGCATTTCGTCGTATGATTAAAATTCGTTTGCAGAAAGAGTTGATGGAGAAAAGACTCATCAGGGAAGACAAATATCTAGCAGATTCAAAAACTCAAGAAAAGTAGTTGATGAAAATAATCAAAAGAAAAAGACTGGAATGAGAACTCTTGAACTGTGACTCTGCTTTGATGAACTGATTAATTTTTGTATTTATCGCCAGTTGCGCTACAGGGGAAGATTTTTAATGCGAGTGACGAGTTACGAAAAATCCGAAACATTCATCTCCAATGCTTTTCAGCAGGGAAGAAAATATCGTAATTCATAATTCATTCCATCAAATTCGCTCAATCCATAGTTCCTTTCACATATGTCTTCGAACGAGAACGATTCTTCCATGTTGCTCTACCATGAAATCTGAATTTATACCATACGGTTCCTTCAGTATACCTGCAATACAATATGTTCGATTCTGACAAAAGCTGCAATGGAGAAAAAGAAAACCAATATCAAGCTCAACGTGGAAGAAAAATCCATACCAGAGAAACTGTTTCTTCTCCAGGAATGTAAAAGCTGTACTAGCATTAGGTGAAGGTGATATGTATTGTTTATAAAGTTCCAAAACGAACCTTGTAAATATTGAGTTCTCTATTTCTCTTGCATGAGAATGAAGTCACTTTATCGTGGGATGCATTCGAATAAGACTCAATTTCGTACTACATCAATTCTATGTGAATCAATGTTTATGAGAAAATAAACATTGTTTCCATCCTCTCATCGATGATAGTTATGAATGAAACTCAAGCCCTGACCCTAATCAAGTTTTCTTTCAAATATATCTGAAAATGCGTGGCTGGACGTTTTTCTGAAACAAGTTTGGGTACTGCAACGACAAGTTCTGCATTCCGAAAATTCATTCGGAAGCTGAGTTGCTGCACCTTTGTTCTTTATTATTCAAACCCAGCGCACAGATGAAACGTTCCACATCAATGAAACTTTCAATAGATCAAATCTATTCGATACTCAATTTTGAATTGAATTCCATGGAATTTTCAATCCTTATGAATTTTCGATAAGACCAGAGCAATATTTTATGTAATTTTCAATAACTTTATATATATTGTATAAAATTGCCGATAGGAAGTTTCGAATTTACAATTCAACGGTGAGATTTGAAATAATAAGATACAGTTTTATATTCACGAGGGTAACCGATGGAAGATTTTTCTTATCAGATTGTCAGTGGTTGTCGAGTCTTGCGTTTCCGAACATATCGTGTGTGGTTGAAAGATTCTCATTGTTTCCTGAAAAATTGTGTCGTGAATTTCCAGGAATCCAAAATATAAGTTACAAAAGAATTATCTTTTCCTTCATGTGAGAATATTATAAATATTCGCGTCGAAGGGAAAAATGGGTTCAAAATTGAATTTTCTTGAGCTTCTTGTATTGAAAATCGAATGCGAATGCTTGGAACTTGAGCTTCTATCGTACGAACGATACGTTTGGAGTATCGAGTGATAATCCGAGTTTATGTTTGTTATTATTATAATTCTCGGAATTTTCTGAATTAAAAATGTGTGACGCGCTAGTCCATGGGAAGTGAAATCATTTCCGTATAATTCCAATTATGGATTGTATTTCAAAATCCACATAACATTCTGCAAAAGAATTCTCGAATAAAAATGAAGTTCATCTTCGCATGTCAGCTATCCCAAACTGGATTATCTCTCTAAAATAGCTGAGCGCGTATGGACAACAGCTCTCAGCTATAGCTGCGTTGAGAATATTAGCACAAATTGAATGATCTCTCTCTGCAATCATATGCATCGTTATGGCTTTTATCTTTCACAAATATAGATTCCGGTATAGAAATGGAAATAATTTTTTTTTCTATTCGTACGCACTCTATTCAAAACACACATGAATATCAAAGAACTCCCTGGTTTCGTTGCAAATTTTTCCTGCGCCTATATTGTTCCCAAGCACTGTATGAAACTGATCGATTCTTTCCCGCATTGGATTTGCAACAATTCACGGATGTCAATATTAACCTTGGTGTTACATGTTGATCTTCTCTGAATATTTTTACAATTCTTTCTATTTTTGATGACCTGGTGAGAACTGGATGCATATTTCTAGGTTTTCCAATTCAATATATGCATGCAGTTGTCGTTTGATTTCATTCGAATTATCCACGATGTGATATATAGTCAATTAAATACATATGTTCTCTTCTTATCAACCTCTCTCAAATTTATTATACAGAGAACAATGGAAAATATTCATAATAGTTTCGAGTTATTGAGATAGTAGTATATTTTCGTCACAAATTCACTATTTTTGCAAAGGCATGTAACTTTTTGACATTTCAGAGATGAATATTTCAATACGAGGTAATTCATTCAAAGTGAAATAATCAGTTATAAATACACGGAGATATTTTGGCATGATCATATAACTTTAGATATATCTCTATACAATGAGTAAATTCATCCTGAAAATACAATAAACCTTCATATACATACAATTCACGTTCATTACGTACTTACGCACGGAGTTGAAATCATCCATACACAAGTTCCATTTCGAAAATTAAAACTAAAACAACACTGTATTCGAACGAAATTTTAACTTTGAAATTGAAACTTGGTGAATTCGTGGCACTTAAAATTCGTTTAAATTTATTCCATACGAACGATGCCATGGAGATGTTGAAAACATGTAGTACATATCATAAAATTTGTAAAACTTTCATGCGCTGCTCATTAACGTCCTTTACTTTTATGATTCTACAGAGACACCTCATTAAATTATAATAAAGAGGATTTCATTCTCATTGGATTTTCCAAGGTATCATCGCCAAATATGAATTTAATGATTTGTTAATGAGATGTTATTATTCCCTGGAGATACATAATGGTACAGATACCGAATCGTTCTTCCGTTCAAATAGGATATCGACGTGGGCGTTCGTCGGGGTCGTCGACAGGATGTATTTCGACCTTTCCCTCGGAGAGATAAATGTATTCTCATAATTCATATTTTCAGAATTTACGAATGTATATAATTATTAGCGTCAACCGGATCTCGACGGGTATAGAAGTTTCAGACGTGTTTGTTCCATCGTACCGGAGAGATCGTACACCATCTCAGTACAGTCGTTGCGACTTCTCCCGCTGCTACTCTGGTATGAACGGAAGTCGGTTCCGCGTAACTTATTTTCACCAACGAAACATAATTCGTCAGTCCAGAAAGTACTCCTCGTATTCGTGTTTTACTAGTTATTTTTGCGCCTCAACTCATTCGCTACTACTTTGGGACGCGAATCACCGCGTATTCATGGTTTTCAGCACGGTATTCGATACATCCACGATCGAATTAGATTTTATGATTCTTCTCTTTCATTAAAATTTTTATCGCAAAATGCAGAATCCAAAATAGGAAATCCGTGGAATTTTGAATGGAAAATCGTCATGTAAGCAAAATAAAAAACAAAATCGGTTAAAAGAGCAAACTTTAACTGTTCCACTCCTGTCTGGCCTTTCACGTCCGTTCAGTCCATCATGACTTTTTTACCAAGCTGGATCGAATGTACGTTTTTGATTGTTGTTCGAGTGATTCAAACGATTCCCTAACAGTTCACCGTAAGCAATTGTAATTCAAAAAACAAAGTTCGATCAACCATCTGGTGAACGATTCTGTTCTAAATTCTGTTTGAGTTTCCAAAGAAAATGATTATTCATGAAAATATGCATTTCCAAATAAGTTGTATCCCAGTCAAATCTCACGTGAAATCAAAAGAGAGGAAACAGAAGTATACGGGATGCAAATTGATGTACAACTTGAGTTGAATAAAAATAAATACACCGGTACACAATTTTTCTATTGAAGCACCCTTGGATGAGACAATGCAGACGACTGAGTACACAAGAGCACTTTATTTCTTTTTTGTTTCATTTCGTTCCGTTTCGTTTTTCAAATTACCACCTTTGTTGGGTGAACGTTCTCAAATGTAACTAGAATGTACCTTTGTCTTTCTCTACCTCTGTTGTCCGATCTTGTGAATGAAAAACAGAGGAAGGAAAAAAAACAATGATGTTTCCAGCATGCAGAATATATCGATTATTTCCCATTCCGTGATGCAAAGTTTGAATATGGTGCATTCCACTTCGTGTCGAATTGAACCCTCTGCATTTCGTTCACTCAAAAAGTCAAAAACATTGTGGAAGCAGATTGCATGAGATACGTTTCGTGTTTGCAGTAGCAACAAACCACGTGCCCGCTCTCTAGCAACGTGAACCATCTGGCATAAAGGGAACTTGATATGCTTTCCAGAGACAGACGGATCGATGAAGAGAAAAGGGATGTAGAGAAGTTGACAGCTCTTAGATGACTACAAGTTAATCCAACTACTTGCGAAACGCGTTTCAAAGCGTGGTACAATTTAGATGTCGATTTAGCGTATGCTCAATCTCATTCCTGAATTTCTAATGAATTTTTCGATTCGTTGTTAATTAAAGTGATTTCATTTTGTTAAAGAATTGTGATGGAACAAAGAATATAAGAATCCAAGACGGCAATGAATAAAAGTTGAACATTGAAACGATAAAACCAATGTAAAGGATGAATTTCTTTTCCCAGGCGATTCCTTTCTGAAAGAGAACCGAGAAGGAAGAGACAGAACAAATAAAGGATACGAGGAACGGGATAAAGTTAATAGGGAAGAGGGTGAGAAAAGGATGGTCAGAAGGTTGGAACATACGATGGGAAAAGGTGGAGAGAAGAACCTTTCGGGATAGAGGGTGTTGTTGAAGATTGGTGTAGGGTAAAGGTAGAGGTAGAGGTAGAGAGTTGTTGGTAGGACAGAGTGATGCATTGCTACGAGGTCGGCTGCTTCACCGCGAAATGTCGGCATCGTGAAGGCGTTCTGCCTGTCTTTTATACAAACTCTCCGTTGCCATCTTCTTCGCCCTCCCTGCATTTCTCTCTTCTTTCTCTGCTCCTTCTTTCCTTGCTCCTTCTCCTCTTAGTCGATTTGCGCTTTTGCCCTAACCAACTTGGAGTCCACGTATTTCACTTCTTTTCACGCTATCACACGCGGTATGAAAACTTGCTTCCAATTTTTATTTACATCCAATTTCTACGAGTTCCATGTTATTCTCTTGAACGGTTGAATTGATACTTTTTTCTTTCTATTCGAGAGAGGAAGACAAGAATTGGGAGTTGGACACAGATTGTACCAACGTATCATCCATCCTACCTAACATTCGTACAACGTAAGAACGATTTTATTTCATGGATGATAAATATTGCTTCTGAAGCAAGGCGAAGAATTCAAAGCAAAAGCGAAGAATTTCCTTCCTTCCGACTGAGATAAGGATTTTACATTTTACCTCGTGCTCCAGACTGCCTATATGAGCGATGTGTACGATTTCTCATTCCACGAATATACTTGTCGGAATATGATATTGGTGCAACATTATTTTCCCGCACGTAAGGAATGATATCGCCCTATTCTTAATATGACCGAAACACGCCACAGACATCGTATACTCGATGGCGAAGAGAATATATACGGTTTGAGAGTATGAGGGTATTACGTACGGAAATGAAATATCATGTATTTTTCGGAAATTCATACCCTTGCAATTGATATTCTCTATCATTGGATGAATGGAAAGAGGGGAGATATCGTTTGGGATCGGATCGAATATATATTGATTGCGAATGGAATTTTTGCACGTAGAAGTTCTTTATTAACTTTGTGAGGAATTAAATTCTGATCATTGTCACATTTCAGTTGCCATTTATAATAAATTTCAACTGTATCTTAGAAAGAAATGAAAAATATTCTTCTTGTATTAATCACACTGATGAGATCAATTTAAAATTGATATATACTAGTTATTCGCTAGTTATGCGATTGGCGCGATCCTTCACGCAGAGAAAAATTCTTGCTGAAAAAGCGATTTTGAAAAATCTGCTTTGCTAAATTAGCAAAACGGTTCCTGTTACAGCAAAAATATTGCTATTTTAGCAAGATATTTGCTAATCCAGCAAAATTTTCTAGCCGTCTGTATGTCTACAATTCCGGATTGCTGAATGGCAAGCGCTTGTCGAAAGAGCAAAACTTTTGCTGTAATAGCAAATTCTTTGCTGATTCAGCAACAAGTTTTACCATATTAGCAAAGCAAATTTCCGAGGTTTGCTGTTTCAGCAACTTCTTTCCTCTGCGTGTTTGAACCAACAATACCATGGTTAAAAACTTCTTGGAATTTCATTCATTTTCAAGTATCCTTGTGAATGAAATTTCAAATTCTTCGTGATTGAATTGAGAATTCAGTCACATGTGATTGAATTTTCAGTTTAGTAACTGAATTTTAATTGATATGTAATATTTCAAGAAATTTTTCAATCATCTCAATGGAAATTGCTTCCGTCACATGTTTTTGAAGATTCATGCATAAATTTCTAACAGTGTACGCGAAGAAAATAATTGGAAAGTTTTGCTGTGTACTAATTCTACTGAAACAGCGAATCGTTCAGCCATTTGAATGATTGAATCACCTGTAGCTGCAAATGGTTTGCAAGAACATCTAAATTTGAAGTATTACTTGTAGAACAGCACACAAATTTGATTGTAGTAATCAAATGTTTGTTGCTGTAACAGCTTCAGAATTCTCTGTGATAACGGATGAAATTAATTAAAAGAAAAGCACCTAGTTGCGGCAACTGAAATTGTCTTGTCTCCATGAAATTTTAGCTGACGTAAATGAAAATTTAGCTGTGACAAATGAAATATACGTGAATCACCTAAATTTTTATTTGAAATATTTTTATTTTCTAGCTGTTGATTCAATTAAACCGGTGCCCTTAGTGTACACAACAATGCCAAATTTCATTGTCATAGTAGATTTTGTTTTTCATGTATGGATTAAAAAAAATTGCATACATTCTGCATCTGATGATGTATAAATTTGATCAAATAGAATGTGACGGATATTGGTTAATTCCCAATAATATATTTACAGGTGTGGATAGAATACCACACTTATAGTTCATTTCAGCATTTGATATTTCAGTATCAGTATTATTAGAACCAGCACCACCACTACCACAAAAAATAGATATTCGATCAACTCTGACATGGACAGAATTATCTCATCCTATTATTATATTCCATTATTATTGAGATTGAAACGGATATCGAGAGTTGAAATTGATTGGAAAATTACGGTTCTTCTAAATTTGTTCCATTCTCGATGTAAACAAGAGAAAGTGGGTATCATTTTTATCCTTTTGGAGGATTATGAAACAAAATGAACGGAAATTCTATATACTTTCTCGAATTTGAGAATTTTTTATTCAAAATTCAGTGAAGTTTGTCTGACAGATTAACTCACTGTAAGAAATATGGAGAGTTTTTCCTCATTTTAGTGATGGATTCCATTCTTTGATTGGGAAAGACTTATTTTATTGAAAGTAGGAAATTTTTCTTAATTCCAAGGCTTCGTTTCATTTTTCAGGTGTTGAATCCTCTAGAAAGTAAGACAATTTTCTACCATATCATGGGGAAAATTTTACAATTGTTTTGTAGAATGTTTATATGGTATTTCTATAGTTTTGAATTAAAATTGATTGTTCAATGTTATCCAAGGAATTTTTACGATCAAGAATATAACAGAGGGTGGACAAACAAATGAATAGGGGCGTGGAGAAGATATATACGGAAAATGAATGAAAGTCAAACATCAGGGGCATTTGGGAAGGGGAATGTTGAGGAAATGGTGTGGATCAGTGATAATATGGTCGTAGAAACGAGAGAAGCTAATGAACCCTTGAAGACCGCGGACAGATTCCAGTATCATAGCGCAGTGCACGTGTGTTTGTCCAAAAAATAATCAAGTCAATGGAATTCCTCTAATAGTGTAATGTCGCTTGAACCACTGTGAGGGGAAAGTTGAGAAAAACAGAGGAAGATTTGAAGGGGAGATGTATATTGTGGGAGCAATCGATTGCGAAATGTATCGAATCACCGTGAAATTTATCGTCAGGAATGTCGAATGGTATGATTGTAATTTGCAGAATGAAACTTCATCAATAGACTCATATTCCCGACTGGGAATCTATTCTTTGGACTTGATCTAGATTCTTCTTGAATCCTGACGAACATTATAACGCTTGGTTATCATCCTCCATATCTCCTCGGTAAAAATGAAAACTGCTACTAAGAATGCAGAAAAAGCGCCTGCGAAGTCAATTAAGAGAACAAAAAGGATTGGAAAGTGTAATTTGGTACTGCGAAGCGTGGATAAACGCGAGTTCCCAGAACGTTTACAAAGCGTAAGAATTGACGTTTACTGGAAATCAATTTCCAATACAAAGTAAAGCGGGGTGAGATGACGCACTTTCCCGCTCTCCGACAGCATAAAGTAATACATTAAACCTCCTTCACTCAAGGAAAATATAAAAATTCAGTTACAATCTTCAAATCTTCCTTGAGTAAGTGAGATTTTATGTATTACTTGTGCTGTAGTAAAACGCAAAAGTGTGCCATCTTATGAAGCTGAAACTGGCAGCCGTAAAGCTAGCAGCCGAATGTCATCAACCTCTACACACAATTTTTATTGAGGATTGAAACATCTGAAAAGTTTGGCAGGCTGATACTTAATCGATTTCTGGTATGAACAAAGCTCCGGCTGTTAGTTTCAGCTTCATCGCCATTTTATCCTGATTCACTTCATGTGTATGAACTTGAATTGAAAATTTCAAACTATTTTGATTTGGATAAGAATGTTGAAATATTCGTATTTTCTGTACAACACTTGTTGGTCGGATCCATACCTTCAAACTCGCAGACTTAACATAAATAAGAAAACAAGTTGAAACCATCCTCATGACATGATATAATATTTTCTGTTCCAGGTACGTATTCTCAAATGATAACGAGCATTCGAAATAAGCGTGAGTAAGAGTGAATCATATACAACCACTCCTTGAGGTTCCTAAATGAAACAGCCATTACAAGGATTCGTTTGATCTTTGAATATAAATCTTGTAAAGCGCTCGGATGAAATTCAATGCATTTTTGTTCCAATCAACGCTCAGACAATTCTACCGCTGTGAATAAATTTACCTTCAACTAACGTTTTGCATTTCATATGGTTTCATTGCTATTATAAAATATTTGAATGTTTAAAATCGTGGACTATCCAAACTCTTCTTCATTAGCTCTTCCATTCAACGTTAGTTATTTATGTAGTTGAGTGGAAAACGCTTCAGCTACTCGTCGTAATGAAAAATTACATTGTTCCAATAGATCAATACCAACTCAATTCAAGTCCAAGAGTAATTTCATGTTGGATCAAATATATGAAATATTTATTGAAACAAAGTACAAGCAATTCCCTATCTCGGTAGATCTAATCAAACATTGAACAACATCCAACGCTACGTACGAATTTCAATACCATTATTCATCGACTCTTTGTTATTAATTAAAATGCTTGCATGGTGTGTTTATTACTCGTTAGTGTCTCTCACGTGAAAGACTGGTGAAAACAGGTAGGGTAAGCATAGGTTGTCAGCCACTCACTTGATTCTCGACCCTTCATTTTATTCTCTCCGGTAAATGTAAAAATAAAGCACCTATAGATGGTACAATTAGATAGCGTGTTATCACGAACGAGCAACACTAAATATGAATTGGATAAAAACAAAAAGAAGAAACTCTTTGGCGTGTAAGCAAACCATGTGTTTGCACTTTCGATTATGATTCTGTTTATTCACGTTCTTTTATTACCCGCAGTTTTATTCAATCGTTGTTGGGACAGAATATAAATAACGAACAGACAGAATACAACAAACAAAAAATAAAAGTCTTTATTAAATACTTCGGTTTCTTTTGCTGTTTGTTTGTTTTTTTAAATTTTGTTCGTATCATCGAATGACACGCTGTATTTGACAGGGAATCATTTCATGTAAAAATTGACGTTAGGCTTGGGCCACGTATGGTAACCAAGAGTAAAAAATTTATTTTCGGATATTATCGTGCCTGTGTTGGCAATACAAAGATAAATTGTGATGTGACAGCGTTGGAAACAAGTTTGAAACCAACATTGGGTTTATAGCAAAAGTTGAATCAAGCTTACGCTAGGGTTGACAATCTTTCCCCAACTATGTTGTAATTTCAGGCGTTGGATCAGTTTTCTCTCAAGGTTCCGCCATTCGTTAGGAGTGAGTCAGTCTTGCGTCAAAGGTGAATTTTCACATGGAATTGATTGTAAAGGAAAAGTATAAAGAATCATCCCTCAAGATGGCATCCCCAAACGTTCTCCAGGGTTTGACCAAGACCTGAAGATGCCTCATCGGGTCTTCATTTGGTCCTCAAGTCCTAATGGAATTTAGGAAATTTGACAAATTATTTCTAGCCGAAAAATTGAATTTCTTCAGCATTTTTGGCATTTTAATCGTTGGTGTTTCGTTACTCAACAAATTTCCACCATCACAGGATTTTTCTCATCTGATTTTACCACATTTATGGGCGGAACGGAGATATATATTATTCCTCGCGGGGTTTATCATGCGAATAACGCCACGTCTGCGAAATTTCACAGAAACTGTGAAGGAATTATTTCATGGAAATTTTCAATCTGATCGTTTGTGTGTTCAATGTACACGAAGTTTCTTAGTTCTAGAATCGGAAACCATCTGGCTTCATTCACAATCAGATTCATCTAATCGGTGATGATCCTAACAAATGAAGCTGAAATCACGACCAGCAGTCGTAAAACCACCAGCCGATTGTTGTAACTCTTGATTGAAGCTTTGTTAATATCGGAAATCGATTAATTAGCATTCCAGTAAACGTTTCAGATGCTTGAATCCTTAATAAACGTTTTGTGTGAAAAGTTATGACAATCGGCTGCGAGCACTACGGCTGTCAGTTTCAGCTCCATTCCTAACAAATGCAAAACGATCAAGGTATCCATAACCACGCATCACATGGGTCATCCAAATTGTATAACACTAAAGCGGATTATGATGGTTATACTTGAGTAGAGTAATCTGAACTATACCGTTCTCAATATTTGATGAACAATAACAATGATATAATTCAGCAAACACTAATCGGGGGCATTTCATATGGTCAACAATCAATTAGTGGCGAATTTAGTGTTTTGTCGCTCCTGAGCGGTACGATTTTCGACCAGGGTGCTTCAAAATAATAGCAGATTCAACATTTTGCCGCCCCGCAAATTTCGCCGATCTAGGCAAGTGGCCATTTTTTGTCTATGCGTAAATCTGGCATTATCAACAATAATGCCAGCGAAGATTGGTTAATGGCCCCTTTAAAAGATGCAGTGCAATAATATGCATTTTGAATAGAATATAACAATCCTCACTTGTCCATCTACAATTTTCAGATACAAACGCAGTGTAGGAACGAATTAGAGTAGTTTCGCATCATAACTTTTCTAACAATGATACATCCATCATACTCTGTAAGTCCATTTTATTTGTCGTATTGAAAGTTGATGAGAGTAAGAATAGCATCGTTAGAAAAGTTCTCGGCGTACTTTGAACGAATGAGAGTGAGACTGTATACTACATCGCTATACTACTATTCCGCCATAGACACCTTCACTTTACTCTTCAAAAGTTTCAACGTACTGCACGATTTCGCTAATACTTTCATTTCTCATCCATGAAATGCTGAGTTACAGACATTTTATACGATTCTCTTCTCCATTTTTGGTCTTCATTTGATAACAAATCACGATATCAAATACGATAAAATAATATCAAATTCATACCCATGCTTCAAGCAATTACTGCGAATAACATAAAAGAAAGGACAGAATTCAAATTGCTCGCCACTTTCCATTGTTTCAAATGTAATATTTCTCACAAGAATCAGAATGTTCTTCCCCAGTTTAGATTGTGTGCGTGCCATGCACAACTCTTTATTTAGTCTCTCTCTCTCTCTTTTGTGCCATCTTTTCCGAACCGCTGCTCTGTAAAATCCATTCTCAAGTCGAGCTTTCCACGTAGTTTCCGCCTGGTATCTTTCCACCGCCAGTGTTTTTCACTTGGCTCTTAAATTTTTTTTTCCTTTTCAATTGTTTTCCCCTGGTTTCTTCTTCTTTCGATTTTGTTAGTCGCATCTCCCCCTTTATCTCTCTTTTCCCCTATGATTGTTGTCCATTCTCAGGCCATTTTACACTTCATCCTGGCACGGAAACGTAGCTTTCTGAATTTCCGCCAGCTACAACATAAACAGAATTCAACATCAATTCAAGATTTGTTAAACCAAAGGTTTTGTGGAAGAAATTACTTGCGAACATCGCAGATTCATGATCGTTTTACGAAGAAACGTTTTATGATGTTTTTCAAAGATGATGTTTGATGTAAAATTTATATTCATTTTAAATGAAGATTCTTAATTCTTCTTCATTAAGTAATTCATATTTATTACTTTGGTTTCGTAAAATCTATCTTGACGTGTCATTTTACTCTCCTCTCGATTACTGTATTCCAGTAACGTACCATGATCGAATTTTCGTCTTCTTGTGCGCGTTCTATGACCTGTTTTATGTCTTCATAAACTCTTTTCAATTTCATCGTATTCAGGGATCGTCGTATGCATATATACACTTGCGTTACTATTTTATCTGTTGGGATCATAACTACTCCGTCAGTCAACTCCACGGAACTCTCAAATTGGTTTCACAAACTTCCCCTGTATCTTCAAATTTATGAATATGAACTTTTGTATTTTCCAAATGCAAGAGTTTGACGTTTGACGCTTTAAAAAATCCTCTGAATCGGTGGTTGGTTTCATTGTATGTCCACCAGTCGAAGTAGGGAAGGAAGGGTTGCATCCAGAGTTACACTCTTTCCAAGGGGGAGTATTGTTAAACGGAATACTTCAAGTTTCTTCAAGTTGACTGCTTGCATTTGTATTCTATTATCCACCACTTTCTTTTGAGGTAGAGGGAGTTTCATAGAATTGAGAGTTTCTTCTTCTCAACCCCCCGGGTTCACCCGCTTCGCTTTCTTCCTACGGTTTTGTTACGAAATGACATTAAAAGAATTTCACGCTACCGACGACATTTTTACTCAATAAATTCGACGCTTCTATCGAAACGATCTATCATATAGGATGTACCGTGTTTATACCGAATTAATTCGTAGTTGATGGAGAGATTGCATAGAAAACCTTGTACGGTAATGAGAACGAGACAAATGAAAACAAACAAACCAAAATACCTGAAGAACCTCCGAATGTCGGTCACGAGCTTACACCGTAGTCGTGAGTCACACAATTTATCTGGCCTACATCTAACTTCATCCCCGCAAACACTTTATATACCAGCAGTTCCCAAAAACCCTAACCAAGTACTACATGACCCTCAAGCGTGACTCGTTCGTTCAAGTGGCTTGATATTTTCGTTGTCCTTTGATCCCCTTTTTCGCACCTGCTAACACTGTCGCTGTATATACACACCCTGCGAGTATATACGATACGTATACACATACACATCGCTACGGAAAGGCTGAAAAATGAGGTGCGGAAGTGGGCGGTATAATGAGTATCCTCCATCATCCTAGTCTTCCCGGTACAGTGTATATATCTTGATTCACACCCTCAACGTGCTTGAGATTTCATCTTCTAATTGCCTATACAGGAATCTCTCTTCCTCTTATTGGCTCATAAATTGACTGGAACCCTCTAACAATGACACCGCTTTCGATACTCGTTTCTCTTATCGCATCGGTTATCGGTGTATCGTATTGTACCGTACTCATTCCATTACTTCGTTCAATTCATCAAATTATGATCGCTATTATTTATTTTCCAATTGGTAAATCGGGGGAAAAATAACAAGATAGCAATGTACATAACGTGGCAGTTGGATGGCGCGCCACGAGCAAACCAGAAAGTTAATCCGATCATTGAATGTTCTTGGTAGCAAAAGCAGAAGAAAGAGAAGAAGAAAACGAGGCGGGTATTAAGTAACGCAGACGACGGCTTTGTCTCCTATCGAACGATTTCCTACTCGCAGGGCTTTCCTTCGTCATCGTAGTCGTCGTCGTAGCCGTAGCAGCATTCTCTCTCCTCCTCTTTTCCTTTGAATTTATCCCTATATCTTTCATCTCACCAATCTCCCTCCTCTATCTTCCTCCCGCTCCTGCCCTTTACTCATCAGGACGCTCTGTCTGGACTGCGCTGTAGTACTACGGGATGGAAGAGGACTTAACAGAAGAGCGCGGAGACTATCCTTTTCCACTTTGTACGAGGCATCGTTGTAGGAATACGTATTACGGATAATAAAGGGGATTGACTCTAAATTAGAAAGTTCATTGCAGAAGACGACAACGTTGCAGTTAAGTCTACTGTTGTTGATTCTGTTGCTCGTTCGCTTCAACTTGAGCTTCTCCGAATAACATCATCAGCCGTGGCTAGAAAAGAGCATCAGCTGCTATTTTCAGTAGTTGATACAGCGATAACTAACTTCCTCTACGCAGAATCGAAATGTGACAAAATATCCTTCTCGTTTAATTGTTTGTTTTTTTCGTTTTTATTCACCAGCCAGTCAACTGTTGTTAGTTAACACTAGGGATGGCGCCGGCTGATCGAAAATACGACGAGCAAATCAATTTACGAGACCCTACAACACGCTGTGATCATCAAAAAATTTTAATAAATCTCATTCAAGCGTTAAATCACTCACCGCGCCTTTCTGCGACATCCGCTCCACCCAATTTTCCATCCCGCGTATTTAGTCCCTCTAAATCGTTACTTGTTGATACAGTTACGCCTTTCGCTTCGGTAAATTTGAATTAACTTTCTCTCAATTTTATAATCATTAGTTCAAGGAGATAAATGGATAACAGAGAAGAAGGGTGCTTTTCCGTTATGTTGGATACAAATATGATCTAAAAGCGAATGAAAAAAAAAAAATCGATACTAGACTCTTCTAAAGAGTTCTTTTTGGGTTTATGTATGAAAGTTTAGTTTTCATTTAGAAAAATAACCTCGGACTATATATTATATCATTTTTGGTGTCACGTTTTTATGCTCGAGGAATCGTGAATGATCAAATCATTTCCATTTGATTGACTTCATTGAACAGTCACGTCAAGAAGGAATGAAAAATTTTCAAATTTAGAATATCAAAATAGTGATGAATGTGGATAAATTCACCTTGAATCGTAATATACAATACTCTTTCGATTTGGATATGAAAACGAATACACAGCATATTTTCACAAGATTCATGTGATTCATGTTAATTCACTCGAATTTTAAAATCGATGCTTTCATGATACTCCAAGTATAGAAAGAATAAAATTGAAAACCTCAGAAAGTATCGATATTGAGAGTTCAAAGAATGATGAGAAATGTCAATTCCACTCGATAATTGTTGAATGAAATTACAGGATGGAAATTGGTTATAATTTCCGCTCCGGTGTACTGTTAATAATATAATTGTATCTTCACGAATAATTTCATTAGACATCAAATGAATATTCGAAGGGGATCAAGCGTTGAAATACCGAAGAGAACTTCTTCAAAGACACTTGATGCGACGGGGGAATCAAAACCAAGAAAATTTAGTTCGATATCGACACTTCGCATAGCAAATATATAAAATATTTTCGAAGAATCAATGTATTAAATTAATTGAATCCATTAAGGTCGTATATTTTTCCCTGACGATTGTGCATCAAAAGTTTGATTATAACATCACAAACAACAACCGTGTCTTCAAAGAGGGATAATTCGAGAGGCTCGATGATTCTTGCACCGTCATATTTTCAATTCTCACACAAGGAAGCCTATTGTATTCTTGTTGAAGCGATGATTACGTTGGCCGGCAGATCTTGGCTATTGAAGCAATCATGATCGAGTGGAATTCGTTTCGCCTCAAGAGAATTTTTTTCCTCCACATATTTATGCGTGATCCTCGAGTGATGAATACCTAAGAAAAAGAAAAAAGAAAAAGAGGTCGAATTAATTTCAAAATAACCATGTTTTTCTGGCTCTTCTTGTTACTCGAAATCGGTATTCGTGAGAAAACGGGAACAAAAACTGAATTTCAGTGAAATTATAATCCAGGGTTGCCAATTGTAATCAACAGATAGTACAAAGAATTTACAATATCATTCCACAAATAGAAGATGTGATGAAAGAGAAATTTGTACCTTCAACTTCTACAGCTATAGTTGAATTATAGTTCATTACGTTATCACTTATGCATAGGGTTTCACTTAGTAATGTGCGATGACATGGAGAATGAGAAAATGTAATGATATCTAGAGACATTGTATATCCCCTGACAAACGTATATCGCAATAAATGCATTCACCTCAGCGAGTATATACCGATAAAGAACTAAAACTTTATCCGCGCTTGTATCGAGTTTATATTTTCCTTTCTCTTTCCGTCCTATGCAATGAATAATTTCAACCTTCCATTTGTTCAATCATTCGCGTGATAAATGGTTATAAGTAAATCTGAAAATAATGCATGCCCTGCGCGGTTATTCAATTATGTACGTGTGGATGTGTACGTACGTGTGACAGCTGACGGCAATGTTCATGAGCAAAATATTTTCTACCCCATTTCAGGGAGTTTCAATTGAATTTTGTGGTTTTCGATGGAGTTTTTTTTCTTCTCTAAATTTTGATTCTGATATTTTTCATTGGAGCCTGAAATCCAATAACAACTGCTCCTATCTTTTTTGCATTAATGAATATGATAATACACATCTCATAAGCATTCAGAGTGAGGTAAGGGTAAATTTGAAGCACTAATCCTTGGGATCGACAGCACGATTAGAGCCTCATGAGGTTGAGTATTATATACATTGAAAGAGCAACATTCAACATTCTATCGATTATTCCAACAAATTCCTTGCAAAACCCTCAAACACGTCAAATCGGTACTCAATAATTCAATGGATAAATAATAATACTTGAAGATAGGTTTCAATGAACAACATTAAAAATTCGTGTCGTTCTTCTAAGATTAAGATACATCTCACTCCCAAATATACTTTCTCCGAAAGAGAATGAAAATAAAAACGAATCCTTCTTCCATAACTCTCTTCGCAATTGAACATTCTCAATTTTTCATCTCTCGACATCTTTTATTAAATCAGCAATTCGTCATACACACCAGCCAGGAAGAAAAAAACCAACTTTCGTTCATTCATTCGCATCATGTTGTTTTTATTAAAAACATTTGTCTCTGTATCTCAAAGTTTTCGATCCCACCGTGAATTTCTATACCTCCTATAATTGAATTTTTCATCAATGTGTCGGTGAATGCTTCACAGACGAGTGCTGCTGCTCCTGGTTCGATCGTTATCCTCATCGTCGTCGTCGTCATCGTCGTCGTCGTCGTCGTCGTCGTGGCTGTCGTCGCCGTCGTCGTCTGCTGCTGCTCGTATAAAAACGATACACTCTGATGTATCTTTTATTTCGAGGGTCATAGGTGAACCTCGATTAAATTTCAATGGTTTTTTTCCAGATCGGGAGAGAGATGAGAAATAGAAGGGCAAGAAATCAGATATATCGAGTGGAACATGCAACTATCATGCGATAAATGTTGCTTCGTAATTGAAAAATTCATATCACTATGGAAACAGTATCCAGGAATTCAATCATGAAGCATCTCTTAAGATGTTGAAAAGTTAGAGAGGATGGATTGTGCAAGAATTGGATAAATCTCCATACGTGGAGTGCACTTTTAGAATGTGCAATTAAATTGATCCTTTTATCTTGCAAAATTCCCCTCGGGACATTTTTCCGAATCCGCTGATTTGTAAATGCAAATTGATTTTCTGAGAATTTATTGGTTGAAAACGGTTTCTCTTTTCCTCGAAACTCAAGAAATGCTTTCTCAGAACCTACTGTTTTGCATAGTACAAGATACACGGAACGAAGGTTCTGGAAATTGTTCTATGGATGCGGAATCTCGTAACTCGAAGTTTTCAAAGTTTTCGAGAATTGAATCATAGTTAATTGACAATCAAGGTGGGAAATATTCAATTGAAAATACTGTACAGAATATCGCTGTCCCCTGAATCAATCATCATGAGTTATCCATAAAAAAAATATTCAAAAAATTGTTTAATCGAACAAGGTGAAAATAATTTAATACAATTTTCATTTAAAATTATTCATGAGAGAAGAGAGTTCAGAAATTTTTCACGATTTTCTTCTCCTTTCGTTTCTCCTGTACGTATCGTCCCTACGAGCTGGTTTTTTTACGTTAGCAATACATACTTACATAGTTCATCATATACCCTGTAAACGTTTTCTTCTCATTACCACAGGGCTGTTCGTCATTAACGAGGTATATAAGTGTTGTCGTGGCAATATTATAGTGGCAGGAGTAGTGGTCTTGTCGAGCTTGAGTCGTCGACGACATGCATTTATTTACATTAGAACATAAAATGTCAAGGAATACAAACTGTGAATGGGAAACGGAAGAGAAGATATATAGAGGTGCTAGAAGCGAGAGACGTTCACGAATATTTTATTTATTCGCATTTAACTTGAATTGTGTTCGGAGAGATTGCGTTTTATTTGAATTTTTTTTTCTCTTCTTTTATAGTTTTTCGTGCTCCTCGAGTCTTTGTTTTATGATATGAAAATTATGAAATTATTCGTGTATTTGATTTTTATAACGGATATAACGTCTGCTCGATGTCAACCTAAATCTTGTTTTTTTTTTGTCATTTCTCTCTCGAACGAGGATTGAAGTGACTCTCTGTATTTCTTCAACCACAATCGAGAAAAAAACAACATTGAATTGATGTACTACAACTTGGCATTACGAGACTTCGATTTTTCTATTGCGAATTTGCAAATCGATTAGTGAGACCTTGTGATATTATTCTGTGTGATTAATGAGGATTCCTGACAGGGTTTATCCTGCCTGAATAGCAACACCATCATTCCAGTGTACCTATATATACAAATTTCAACCATGCTTGCAAAAGAAACGAATTCAAATTTGAAACTGAAGACTTTTAACCTGCTCCAGAATTAAATTCAATAAATTTATCATATTCCGATTAGTACATCGACTAACGCCGTTCCTAAATGTATGAAACTTTGAAGAGACGACATATTGAACATCGATTAATCAAAATCCATTCGAGCTTTCCTTTCCAGCAATATTTCAGATGAATGAGTTTATCGCTTTTTGATTCGAATTTTCCCGTGATTTATCGTGACATGGTCAAAAATATTGGAACATTTATAAATATTCAGAACAATCCACTTATGTTTCCATGCTGAATTGAAATCCAATAAATATTCATCCAACGCAACAATATTGTTGAATTAACGGTAACCTCGCCCTTCGTGATTTGCATGACTGGGAGGAATCGATAGAATTCATCTCAATCAAGAATCAATTCACCACGGAATTGAGAATGACGCGATTTCGATGAATTTTCTCTTCTTTTGGTGCTATCTTGAATTGTATTGGTAAAAAAGTATTAGTTTTGAAACTAGGATGTTCATGAAAAGTAAATAAAATGTAAGATTGAATGAAAGAAATAATATATTGGAGAAGAATCAAGAAACAAGACTTTTTTCTGTCGGAATTGTACTGACAAAGTATGAAAATGAACTAGGAAATAACAAAACAGCAGCAGAATACTGATGAGAAATACAACATATCATTTCTCAATCAATTATGGGGAATAAACATACATTATTTCTCTCCGATTCAGTTCACACGAACCCATTAGAATTGGCCGAAGACAAATCGAGTTCACGGATCTATGATCATAAGAAGTCAAACACCCTTCTGCCATTGACCTCATATATACTAAATTCATCATGACTTTGTAGATGTGTATTTCACTAACAAATGTAAGTGAGAAGAGTCCGACACGCTACTATACACTGAGAGGCGATGAATTACTTATGCCTCTACCATCATCCTTCTTACAGTGGATTCAAATTGAGTATGTACATGTGGTGGTGTCTTTCTTTCCTTCTTCGCGTTCTTTCTCTCCCTTTCCGCTCTCCACGATTTATTTATAAGTTTCTCGATAAACCGTCTGCCGCGATGTATGGTTAGTTAGTTGGTCATATAGACAGGATATCCAAGAAAGAGTAACGAAGAAAGGGATCGGTGGATGGGAAACGCTTACATTGTCCAATTAAAGTCATTGTTGTGAGACGGGAGTGTTGTTTTCGTATGAATTGAAATTAATCATCATTAGAATCGTGTTCTCCGAAGATAAATTCCACGCGTTAACATTTTCAGTCGGCGAAGTAACGTGTTTACTATTTATTCGTCACGCGAATGTTCCTTTACGATTCATTTTCTCTTTATTCCCAAGAAAATATTTTTGACGTGCGTGTGCTCGACACAAAGCCACGTGAAGCTTATTCGAATGGTACAGAAAGGTTCGTGAACCTTATTTTTCGAATTAAATGCGTATTTATTCTTCCAATGAACCAAAGAAATGGGAATTTTTTGTTCTTTTTGAATCCTCGCCTCATATTTATGGAAGAATTGTTTAGGCGTGAATATGGAAATTTACCTATGGATTGCGTTACACACATGTTTTAGAATTTTCAAATGAATTTCCTGGAATGATGTTAGGAAAAATAAGTAGAGAAGGAAAAGCGTTCAAGCTAGTGCAGTTGTGAGAAGAAATGTATAGGGGAGTGGCATGCAGGTTGGACCGTGTTTTGTTCTTGACTTATAAGATCAGAACAGGAAATTATTTGATCAAAATCTATGTATCACTGAAAAGTGACAACCTTCGGCTTTATTTCGTGATAGAAAGCTTCTTGATTGCTTTGAAATACTGCGGAATACAAGCGATTTTCTGAAGTTGGAAAAAATTGGTTAAAAAAAAGTAAGCATGCAAGTTGGGCCACTTCTGAAAATTCGCTGAAAAGGTAGATAAATGCATTCTATACATCAGGTATGGAATTTGTAGCCGATATTTATTTATTTCAAATAGCTTTAACATTGGAATAATGAAATATCACTAACAATGAAATCATAATCACTGATTCCATGGTCTGTCTTTCTCTCCCTTCGGCATGCCATTCTAAAATAGAAAAATCACCGAATACTTGAGATTACATCTAATGCAAACGCTATTCTGATTATCAAAGATGATCGAAATGGTGTTTGAATACTTATATGACAAGAAAAACTAGTGACCCAACCTGCATGTTTTGGGTGGCCCAATCTACATATTCAATACAACTTTGCAATTGCAAGAGCATTATTCTAATTTCACAATGTGATTGAAATATGTTTTGTGCGATTCGAAGAAATTAAGAAAAAAAACATAATAGATTGATTTACCTTCATCAATCGATGAACACTATCCTCTTTGTACGGAATGGAATAAATTGGAATAAAACTTTTTTGCACGTTTTTCCACTTGCCTTCTGGAATACTCATAAGAGGTGTCTGTTTTTGCATTATATGCTCATGAAAAGTTAACATATGGAAAGACTCGACTTCAATCGCCATGAAATCAGAGTTGCCAACGGTTGAAAATACAAAAAACTCCCTGGCCTAACCTGCATGCTCCTCCCCTAATCACATAAAAGTTATTCAATTAACCGAAACCACCTCAAAAACCACAATTTGGTTCTTTTTTGGGTTATCAAATCCTCAGATATGTTAACTTCTTTTTTGATTCATCCACACTGAGAGAGAAACAGTTGTAAAATTTACATGTTGCGGAGTCAATATTTGGACCATTTCAAACCTAGTTCGAGCTACCACAACTGAGGTTGACTATACCACAGCTGATGTAAATTTGACATTCCCCGCTATAAAATCAACTAAAATTGTGGTAGGTCGGACTATTCTATGAAATCGTTCCAATCGTGACTTCACAAGATGTAAATTTTACAACTCTTCTTCTTGGTACAACGCACGGTCATAGAAAACATGAGTATTTGATCAATGTTTGATGGAATCTGGTTAGTTTTGTTAAACTACAGCGGAATCTGCAACGCACTCGTTCAAGTTCATGAAATTTTTCAAAAAGTTGGAGAAACTTGTAAAATTATTGGATGATTAAGGAGAGGAAATCAACTCCTCTTTTATTTTTGTTACCATTTCCTATAGTGAGTTCTATGTTCTCAGTGACCGAATTTTATGGAACAAAAAAATCTCTGGATTAATGCTGTTGATTTGTCGCCTCAATGGCGTGGTACGGGTTGATATAATTAGCACTGTAGTGCCATGTTTATATGAAGAGAAAAAGTAACAAAAAATACCATAATTCATGCAAATCGAGGGTCGTTGATACTTTCTTAGAAAAGTTTAAGCAAATATGGTGTGTTGTGAGGTTTGTTCACCTGAACAATTTTCTGCTGCCAAGAACAATATTATAATTCTATAAATTATGATATTGTTGTTTAATACACCTTTTTCCTCCGTGTATGAAAATGAGGTCCAGAGACGAACTTAACAAAGTGTTGAGTTTTGAATGGCAATCAAATTATCTCCACATTGAAAGAACAAACCTAACTAGAATAACACAAATTTCAATTCGCAGTAAATAAATTCAGTTTCCCAGAAATAAAAATTTAATCGTCAGAAAATACGAATTAATATATTTATTCGGGAATACTAAGAAGTTCAGTTGGGACGAGTGAAATTTATTTAATGTGATCACATGTTTTGCTTGTCTAATAATCAATTACATCATCCCAAGGGGAAATGCTCTAGGCACTGATGGATTTCGTAACACTTAACTAGCCACCCTGGTGAAAGAATCTCCCTGAGTCTCTCTGAAAATTCCACGTTTCATACACTGAGAGAAATAATGATTAATATCAAGAATTTAAAGTCATGAATACTGCCAAAAATACAAATTCTTGATTATAGCTAATATGTTATTGGCCCAAAAGAAATTTCCTTGAATCGAGAAATATTTCCTTGATTGAAGAAAATTTCTTTTGGGCCAATAACATATTAACTGTAATCAAGAATTTTTATTCTTGGCAGTATTCATGAATTAAAATTCTTGATATTAATCATCATTTCTCTCAGTGTAGAGATTCAGAAAGAATCAGAGGAATTCAGAGCAATTCAGCGTGGTTCAGAGGATTTCAGAGACTAGTGGATTGAGAGAACTTGTGCTTCGAATTTTTCAGAATGATTGAGAAAAATTCAGAGGAACTCAGAGAGATGCAGAGAAATTCTGGGAGATTCAGAGAGGAACAAATTCAGTAAAATTCATGGCCCTGCATTTCAGAGACGTTCAAGGAGTGTCAGACGCTTTCAGAGATAGATGAATTCAGAAATATTGTGCGTAGAACTTTTCAGAAATATTCAGAGGAATTTAGAGAGATTCAGAGGAATTCAGAGAAATTCAGAGAGGAATTAATTCAGCTAAATTTTTGGTTCAGGATTCCAGAGGTATTCAGGGTGTGTTAGAGACTCACAGAGACAGGTGAATCAGAAAAAATTGTGCGTGGGATTTTTCAGAAAAATTCAGAGAGATTCAGAGGAATTTAGAGAAATCCGGGGGGCTCTGGGAAATTCAGAGAGGAATAAATTCAGTACAATTCTTGGTCCTGGATTTCAGAGGCTTTCTGGAAGTTTCAGAGACTTCCAGAGGAAGATAAATTAAGAAAAATTGTGCGTGGAATTTTTTAGAAATATTCAGAGGAATTTAGAAAGATTCAGAATAATCCAGAGAGATTCAGAAAAATTCAGAGGAAGCTTTGAAATCTGAATACATTAAATTCCGGGATATTTAGAGGAATTCAGAGAGATTCAGAGAAAATCAGAGAGATTCAGAGGAATTCAGAGGAAGCTTTGAAATCTGAATACATCAGATTCCGGGAGATTTAGAGAAATTTAGAGATATTCAGGTAAATTCAGAGGGAGATTCGAAATTCAAATATATAAAATTCTGAGGGATTCAGTGATATGCGGACAGATTCAGAGAAAGTTGAAGAATTCAGAACGTATCGCTATCGGAAAAGTCTCTAACTTCCCCTGAATTACTCTGAGATTACTCTGAATCTCTCTGAAATTTGTCCCAAAATATAGAGAGATTCAGAGAAATTCAGAGAGATTTCAGAGAGATTTTTTTTACCAGGGCAGAAGCTAAACATTTGCAAGTACGATGCCAAAATCTCACGAGGCACTTGCCAGTGTCTAGTTTTCGGCTAGTTAAGCATTACAAAATTCGTCAATGACGAGAGTATCTCTACTAAAGATTCTTCTCGGTATGATTCTGGTGAATATATCAGACGGATTGTTTTTCATTATTTACACAGTGATACAATTACGAATGATTTTTTTCGCTATTGATATTATCAAATTTTACTGATGAACAATTTTTTCTCAAACTGAAATCGACTCAAGAATTTATTCATTTTATATACTGAATCTGATTCATTATAAATTCCCAATTTGGAAGATTTGATAACTGATGGTTTTGCAGAAAAAGTTGAAAGACAGGCATGAACTTACTAAATGACATTTGATTTGATAGAAATAATTATATTCATTTCAAAAGTATATTGATTGATTAAAAAAATGTGGAATGACATTTTGAAATAAAATATCATCTACTGAAATTCAATTAATGGTGTATTTTAATGAAAAAATATAATGATCGATCAAAATGAAATTCAGAACTGAATGGCCTTTTTATGATTTCACTGCAAACAAGGTCCGCATTGAATGCGATCATTATTTCAACACCTCGCATTATTATTTTGACATTGCTTTTTTCAACAGTATAGGCTCTGGGCGAAAGTCCCGTTAAACTATCGCTAAAAGACAACACCGTCAAGGTTATTCGTGTCAAAGGAGTTGAATTATCTTCACTTAATGAGAAATTTAATCTGACGAAAAGCCAGAGTGAGACGGAGGTGCTTAATTTCTGACATAGAGACGAAAATGCTCACTTTCGTCCCGCTTTTGTGGAATAAATCTATTTGAAACATTCACTTCCTGTTTGATATTAAAAATTCTCAAGCTTAAGGCTCGGAGAAGTACACTTCACATTCGGTAGAAATTGCTCGCTTTCTCCTCTTAGTGAATAAGGTTTGTATTATTTCGTTTGTTTATCAACTTTCCAACCTCTGCCCACATAGCACAAATATCTGAGTGATATCTTTGAAACATTCCGCAACATTCTGGGGACATTGTAATATTGTCAGAATACCCCGAAGATATTACTGAGACATTTGTGCTATTTGGATGATATCAGATTTTGTAGCTCATCTTCAAAACTCTATACTTGACATCAAGAATTTAATAAGAAAACTTCCATCAATTTTGATTCATATCGCATCAGTTTATTCTTGCTATGATCATCTACCTTTTTTCCCACTCAGGTTATTGAGTGATATATATCTAAGTTCGATTTGAGTAGTCAGGTCCTTATCAGGTCGACTGGATGATAATTTCTAGCCGGGAAGCATGCACTGTAGAAAAAATCGGGAAATTTACAAAAAAGATTCTTCGGTAATTCAGGCAGTAATCCACGGTCTTGAAGTATCAAAAACGGATATAACTGTGCTACGTTTTTTCTAAACAACTGAGCAGTGATAAACGTCTTTAATCATGCAGCAATAAAGCACACTGCTAGGATTACGCTTCGAATATGAATTCAAAGCCCAAAATGATCACTAAACATGAGAAAATCAATTATGAAGATTATTAACATTTGTAGCCCTGCTTAAAGGATCTCGTTGAATCAACGAGAATTAATCGGTTCAATGAGATTCTTTGAGCAGGGAGGTTAATATGTTTATAATCGTTCCCATGATTTTAACGAGCCATTTTTATTTTCGATTCCATATTCAGAGTTCAATCCCGGCAATGTACTTTATCACTGCATATTAGAAATTTGTATTCATGTACTTCATTGTTTGGAAAGTACGTTGTGAAACTTCGTCCATTTCCTCAAGAGCTCGATGGCCATTAACCCGAAAAAAAAAACTGGGAGAAATTGACAAGATTTTGGTAATTATACCAAAAACCATGGCACATCTAAAAATTTCCAAGCATTTACGAGAAATTTGAAAATTCGTACCTCCTGCGATCGGGGTAATTGCTACCCTACAAATTTCGGTACATATAATGTAATTCTTCTTACAGTTTGGTCACTCCGATGCTTTCTAATTTAATAACCTTTCATTTAAAAATAAGATTCACGATATGAAAATACAATAAGTTGACAAAAAAACGAACAATGCATTTCTTAATAACGCATTATCTCAAAAACCACAGTATGATACCATGGTCCCGTTATTATAGAATTTTTCCATTTAAAAATTGTTATTCCATCCACGTTTGAACAATATACTTTTTATCACAAGTAACAGAACAAAAATATACCACACATGTCTGAAAGGGTGTAACATACATTCATACATATAAGCGACCAAACAGACAGGCACGAAGTAATAACTGGACGGCTACACCATGCCCTATATATGTATATGGATACAGCGTGGTATACGTTGTCGTTGGATCAATATCGGAGTTGGTGAGGTGGGAAGTACAGAGGAGCAAAGAGATAGCAGTAGCGGTAGAGAAGGAAAAGTAATGAACGCAAAAAATGAAGAAAAGAAACAGAAAGGAGGTTCAAATTAAATGGAACAAAAATTGTCGTTTGTTTCAATCATGAACTAATGGGGAAAGTATAGGAGATCAATGAAAAATTGTAGATTCCATGTGGTGTAGAAATAATAAGATATTTATGCTATGGCTCTGAACCTTCTTTTTATCGAATTTCTATACAATTTTTTATCAAATTAAATAAAATCTACGACTAATATGAATGTGATAAAATTACTCCTATTCATTGAAATGGAAAGCATAGGCATATGGAATTTAAACGTGAATTTACGTGTGAACAACAGTGTTTATTGACCATCGACATAGTTCCATTCAGTCCCTGCCTTTAGATACTCTGAGTACAACATAAACAGTTTGACAACCATGAGTTTTCAGTATTTATAAGCCGTTATTTGCTCATTGCATTCAGTTCCAGCTTCGAGTACAACATAAATAGTTGGACAACTATGAGTCTCTAACATTCATCGGTTGCGTTTTATCCGCCCAATAAGTTATAAGAGAGCTTTTATGTGGTACATTGACATGTCAGTTTATATGTTCTTCTCTTCATTAACGTTTATAATTTGAGAAATTCTGATACCAATTTAGATGTGAATATTTGAATGTGGTTGACTGATGTAAGGCCGTTCGGATTACCCCTAAAAACTTGTATTCATGCAATAAATTTTAATTTACATCCTTTCAAAATCTGAAATTCAGTAGGACGAAAATGCTTGCAAACTCGGTCCTGTGGAGTTTTGAATCTGTATTTTCAAGCAACGGCAATGTACGTGGTTGTAAAAAAATAGATTGAATATGTATTTTATCTGTCCAAGGCTAACTAAGGACACTTGACCCCAGGGAGTTTGTTTTCTATAGAAACAAAATTTTCAAGGGATGATGATAGTACGCTACCCTCTCGTTATAAGAATGCCCATGGTATTCACCCCATTTTTATGATCTTTTGAGATTCAGAATCAACATACCGGTATAAGCGTCGTAAAAATTCATTACTTCGGAGTAAGACAAACGAAGAAGATCCATGTACAAATTGTCTGATGCTTGGGGCAGTGTCCCGCCATGCACTAGAGACCCTCGTGTGGAATCAGTTTTTTTCCTTCAGGCAATATTGTTTGAAAAATGGGCCGGGCGTGGCGCAGCCTACGATCAATTTTGGATCAACGAAGTTGTTCATTAATCAGGGTAATAAAAGTGCTCTGACGATTCTTCAATTTTGGAAAAATTAGCAACTTACAAGTAACTTGCAATCTAATGGGACAGGTGTTACAAAATCGATAAATCGTTAGAGTATTCCTACTAGAATAATCTGCATATTATCTAACAATGATTAATCAATATCAATTTTCATAAACAAATTTTATAATTCCATCCAGCTATTTCATAACTCATCAGAAACAAAACTAAGCATTCATTCTCAGCCTCGAAAGCAGGAAAGAAATGGAACGATAATCTCCTCTCTCCAGTCTACTTTGTCGAATTTCTTTTTTTCCTCCTCACGAAAATTCACGGGACCTGATTTTCATTCGCGTTTTTCACACCTCGTCGAATGAGAATGAAGTATCCTCCGCATACATCAATCAATAATCCACTGAAAACGAAAACTATCGATTCAATTCTACCGTATCTTGGTGTGTTCGCAAGTACATTCATGTCGTGTATCGTACAACAGAGTATATGTTATCACTATGTATATTTCTTCCTCTTTGTCCTCTGCCCTTCTTCATTGCTCTACGACAGCGGCAAATCCTCTCTGCATGGCGTCGAGGGTGATTTCACTTCGCCCTAGTCGCTCGTATCGAAAATTTGCTCCCGAGGGTTGTTTTCTCCTTTCTCTCCCATACTACACTTCCATATAACGTTTCCCTCAAGAGTGACAAACGACCATCGAAGTTGCTTTTCAGCATGCTCTAATATCTACACGACGCATGCGCTGTTATGGCAATAGCTATAATAGCGTCCAATAAGAGTGTTGGAGTATGAACAAAAATCAGAATCTGAATTCCCATGTGCGGGTTTGGAATCCTATGATAAACGTCTCTTCGAGCCATCGTTTTAATATATACAGGGTGTTCCATAATTTCTTAGAGATGTTTTAGGGATGAGTATTTTTTTTTAAATCCAAATAATTCGAAAGCGCTTATCTTAGTTAAAGTTGCTGAATTCTGAATGGTGAAGATCCCGGAAATTTTTAATAACTGTAACTTCAAATTGGAAGATGTTAGAATTCCTGCATTATTGCCAGAACAGTTTCGCCTTTTTATCAGGATACTATGAAGATCAATCACGTAGTACAAAGCGCTTTTGAATGATTCGAATTTCAAAAATCAATCTAAAAATTCTCCTGAAATTAAATTCTATCAAACAGAAGAGATTTATTCTAGCTATAGAATATGCCGTTTATTAGAATTCAACAGTTTCGTGCAAGGTTGAATCAAAGTCTCCCGCAAGTCGACAAAATTTCGACTAAAAATTTCTGTATTTGTGCTTTCCTTAAAATTTCGTCTTCAATTTGTTCTTATTTGCATAGAAGATGTACAGGAGGAAGTCAAGATGGGTAGTTTGGGTATCCTCGAAAGAAGGTTTCCAGCACAATTCGTATCTCATTCGAAATAAAACGGGTATTCGAACGCTAATGAATTTTAAAATATTTTCAATCCTTGTTTGATCTTAGGAGCAAATGCTTTGAACCAACGAAATTCAAAGTTCTGATTACGTTCAGGAAGTTACTTTTCAGATCTATCGTACGAAATAATTATAAATTTTTCACGATATCATCAAGATTAAAAGCTGTATTCTGAAGTTTTCTTCACATCAACTGTCCTAGATTCTTTCTTTCGTACTTCTCTTTTCTTTGAAGAACAATGTTCTCAATTGATGAGAGATTCAATCTTGAAACTTATTAGAAGTTCCCTGAGCTTAGTTCAATCTTCGGATAAATGGAATGTATTATGATGTAGAAGAATAATTAAGATCCAATTGCTGACCTAAAATCATTTTATTGCCACCTAAAAAGTTCTTTTCTCTAAAATATTGCTGAATCCTTGTTTCCTGTCTGTCTATGAGATTTTCCCATATCGGAACGTCAAATTTCACTATAGAATATCGAGTGATTTGAATTCATTTCAATCGCATACGTAGATTCGAAAGATCAAACCGCAGGATCAGCCATTTTCCTCCACAAAATAATGTTTTCATAGAATATTTTCATTTGATAGAAAATATTTTTCATTCCCAAACGATATCTCATAAATCATTCATAAATTCAAACTCCATTTTGCCTTCAATCTTTAACGAAGAAAAAGAAAAAAACAACACAAGCAGGAACCATTTCCTTCAGGAAAGTTGGAATGAAAGCGGAGGAACGAAAAGGGAGGGATGGGATTTGATTATCGTATTAACAACCCCTGACTTTTCTCTCATTATATCGGTTGAGGAAGAGCAATAACAATACAAATTTTAATATATCAAACCCCTCGTAAGTCGGGCTTGAAAAAAACCACTTGTGTTTTTTATTCGACCCCGGTAAGAGTACGCCGATGAGAGAGCTAACATGGAAAAGAAGGAGAAATTGCGTGGGCGAACGACGATATAAATATATAATGCACTGGATAAACGACGGTGCTTGTAGATTCTAGATGAAAGAGGTCCGACGCGACCGCTGCCGCTTCGGTCGCACAAAGTCGCTTCAACAGACTTTAACCACATTAAATCGTCGTAAAACGAAAGATCGCCTGTCTCAGGGCCAATCTCGGCGCTGCACAAATTTCACATGGCGGTAGAACATGCGATTTCGACTGAATTATAACCAACCCGCCATTGTATGTTCCTCGTTTGAAGGGAGAAAATGGAAATTCGGTATTTCGTACACAAAAGCAAATATTTTAGAATGAAAACTGTGGGGAAGTTTTAAATCTGTTTGTTTCGAATGATTTTTGTGCGCTGTCAGGCAATTGCTAGTGTTTTTTTTTCTCACGTTTATTATACTGTGAACAGAAAGTCCTTTGAATCGATGAAATGGATTCCGTTGATAACGTGAAAGTTCATGGAATACTCTTTTAGTTTTATGACGTAAAGTTTCATATGGAAATTGAGCGTGATTATACCTGAAATATGAATTTCTTAACAATTAAATATTCGGCATGATCATTTATTTTTTCCCCGGAATAAGTATTTACTCTGAGTGAAAATGTATCCCTTGGAATGAATGGACATGGCTTACAAATTATGAACTTTTTCCATTACCAGTAAACAACGCGAGATCAGGCGTATGAAGTGATCATTATATTTAAAAACAGAAACATTCAAAGACTGAAAATACTGTTATTCATCAACCAGCACAGTTTGTTATATATAAATCTGATTCATATCAATGAAAGCAGTCTTTGTACACAATGACATCAAATTATATCGTCGATAGATGTGAATTTTAATTTCGAGAGATCTGTTTTTTGAACGGAAAATTAAGCTTAGGATCACAATGGAACACTTTTTTTACTTCAAACTTCAAAGTAATTGTTTTAATGTAAGCTATTTCAAGGGATAGATTGAATATGAACGATGATAGTTTGGATGGTTTTCAAATCAATGAATTGAGACTTCATAATCTATGATTGAAGAATTCCAATCAATTCTCTCAATGAATAGATTTTGCTCATTCATAATGAGATAATTGATTGATCTAAATTCATACAATGGTTGTAGCGGGTGTCATTAAATTGATGAATCAGCTGATTTGAAATGATCATCATTCAATTAATTTTGAAAAATCATTCTCTCCAAATTAATCAAAGAGGCCAATACAATTTAGATGGATGAAATGTATTCCAGTACCTATTGCAAAAAAGGTTTCATCAAGTCCATAAAATCGACAGATTGGTCGAATTTATGAATTCATGGAAATGAAGAGATGAGTATCTGGAATAAAAGTCAGTTCAATCCACTTCGACAAATTACGATGAGTTTTCAAAAGATGGCAGTACTTTCTCATAAGCTATCTTTCTGCAGTACAGTTTGTATATGAAGAACTAATCCACCCAGAACCTATAGTGAAGAATGGCTCGTCCAAATAAATATTCTTCCCAGATTATAGCATTGAACATCACTTTATCGCAGAGAAAACTTCCCATGTGAAAATGAAAACACGGGCCGGTACTGGCTCCCTACTGTTGCCACAGGTGCCAGTACTGGCAAATCTAGAGCGAACATTATGTGGCCAGTTAGATTGCCAGTACTGGTAAAGGAGTTGAAATGATAACACCATTTTACATAATGGCCAGTATAAAATTCACCACCACGACGGTCGCTATATTCCATGTGAGCCGTTATTTTGCCAGAGCTGGATGAGAAATGACAAGGAATCGAAATGATGACGTCCTATGTAGAAATTCAAACCCGATCCAGTACTGGCACAGTACCGGTAACCGGAGTTACCAGGAGTGATCATATTTCAAGTAAAAAAAAATACATTGAACTTTGAAAATCTGAATGATTTATTGTTCCCATTATCGCCATTGAAGAGAGACACTTTGGAAGTGATTTCTTGAAAGTTCACTGGGTGAGGATTGAACCCGGGTCCTGCGAGTGAGAAACTGAGTCTCTATCACATCAGCCGATCTTCGAGTTGGTGACGAATCACTCGAATTGCTATTTATTGTTATGGGACCGTTGAAGTCATACAATTCACCATAAATTCCGTATTGGAATAAAGTCCTACCAATGCTGGCACATTGTTGTCCCTAGAACATATTGAATGATGATACCAACTCTGGCTTAATGCTGGCAAGACTTCGGCTCACTACAACAGCTAAATTGCCAAGATCGTGATTCTAACGTCAGTTGACTATCGATCCAATAGTCAGCCAGAGTCCTATCAATACTGGCACATTGCTATCTTTCAAACATACTGAATGATCATACCAACTCTGGCTTAATGCTGGCAAGACTTCGGCTCACTACAACAGCTAAATTGCCAAGATCGTGATTCTAACGTCAGTTGACTATCGATCCAATAGTCAGCCAGAGTCCTATCAATACTGGCACATTTGTCATCTATTGAACATATTGAATGTTGATACTCACTCCGGCTCAATACTGGCGCAGTATTGTCTCATCAAAGTAACCGTGTTATTGGAAAGATCAGTGGAATTCCTATCCGCTGTCTATTCCGTATTAGAACAACGTTGCATCGAACTGGTGTCGTGTCGTATTTTTTTTCGCATTTCACTACCCAACCAACTCTGATTCGGTGCTGTATTAATTCGATACTAGCTCAAGACCGTCTGACCACGTAAACCAGTATCGTCTGAAATCCGGCGAACATTTGGCGCCAGTTGGAAAACGGTAATGATTCTGAATAGGCACAGTTGTTTCTGCCGAAGTCTGGCAAATACAACTTCGCCAGTACCACGCCATTTGTCAACTCTAGCTATTCCCATATGGGTTCCTTCAAATTTTCAGAACATATTATTCATCTGATCGAATAATTCAGTTGTCTGAAATAAATCACAGATTACACAGGAATTAGAAAACTCGGTTTCACCCCTGCACACATGCTCTGACCCCTTTTTATTTTTTCTCATTCTGGAAATTTTCTAACACATAATTCATTCAATCAAAATTTAATCCATTGGTTTGAAGAAAGATATATATTTATATCGATAGCTTTCTTGGATAATTCGAAGATCTCTTGAACTGAGGTGATTCTACAACTTTGATATCAACGACTGATTTCATGCATTATTTGAAATTCTATGAATTCCTCACATTGGAATGAATATTAAGTGTTTATAAAATGTATTTATTACATACTTGGGAAACAATTTTATTTCAAATTGAAGAAATATTGATATCATTTATATTGATATGCTTCTATTCCAAAAGTTTTGATATTCAAATAATGATATACTTTATCGAAAGACAAAATTATTTCTTTTTCAAATGCACAATCCATCAAATCAAATTATATTTCATGGATTTGAAAATTGAAAATTTCCATGCGATGACTTTTGCATCAACTCTATCTAAGTTTCTGATAATCCAATCAATGATCCCACCACTTCCACGTGAATCTTACATCACATGAAGTTGATGCAATAATTCCGCAGATATAATTGAATGAATTCATTTTTCAAACTCAAAGAAAAATTCATTGATTCAAAGCATTTTTTCTCAGTATATAATAGTAATATTAGTATACACGTGCGATGCTTATCCTTGTTAGTCCCGTGTACTCGAGTATGAAAAATAAATACAAAAGTTCATGCGATCTTATGTTTTTCTTTGTCGCTTAACCATTTACGTACAAAATAATGAACATACTTCATCATAAAAATTCATTTCTCGACTATCAGCTAATTTATGTTGATGAAATGTTTTCTTTTTGTGTTGCAGGTAAGCATTATTACTGAGCTGATAATGTGATGTGTGTATATACATACTATATATGTAAGTACTGATTAATTCCATATAATTTCAAGCAGTTAATGAAATTTTATATACTATAAAAACAATCTCGATCTCCATCAAATGCTGAGAGGATTATTACAAACGCGACGCAACTGCATCAAACGGTATTTCAAAAAGTTATAATGAACGAATTAATTAATTCGTCATCGCAAGCCGCAATCGTAGAGCAAGAGAGGAAAGCAAAGAAACCATCGTCTCACTCGATTGTGCAGGACGATACAACGGAACGGATGTGGATATGTACGATGAACACTTATACAGAAGTTATTGTTGCTAACTCAATCAAGCTTTTCAACTGACCACTCGTGTATATGTTTAATAATGAAGAGGATATTCCATGTTTCTCGGTGCCGGTGATCGAAGATTAATACGAATTGAGGATTGTTTGTGAATACCAAATATACATCAAAGTTTCATGTGTCACAATTCACTCGATGATTCAACAATTGTTGAGGATTCAAAACGATGAGCTGTGTGTACATACAGTTTATAACTTCCACTTATCGTACTACACCATTTCACTTACTCTCTAAATTTCTTGGAGTGAAAATTCACTCCTAAAGAGTGAAAATACTGCAAGTTCAACAAGAGTGGGATTCCACTCCTAAAGATTGAGTTTTCACTCCATAAGAGTGAATTGTGACTCTTTTGTAGTGAGGATTTCACTCTTGAAAGAAGGTGAAATTACACTCTTCCAACCGATTCAAAATTTCACTTTGTTGGAGTCTTATAGAGTGAAAAGTCACTCCTTCTGGATTTGCAGTATTTTCACTCTTCGAGAGTGAATTTTTCACTCCAAGGAATTTAGAGAGTACCTCGTTCAGATTAATACATGGAGGAAATTAAAAGAATGAAGTACAATTTCTCACTCGAATCAATTTGTTCGGAGAATACAATATAGTACAAAAGGTATATATATATATATATGTGGAATGGATTTGTGTATAATCATCGTGTCCCCGGTAAATTCTGTGATGTTTTCCCTTTGTTGCACCACCGAGTCCTTAAAATCAAGTGAAGAGAGCCATAGGAAACACTTCCCTCTCAATATACATGTAAAGTGCGTTGCTTATGTACAGAATATTTTATATAAACCACCCTAAACTTCGAACAGAGTTTGTTGACGCCAACTGTGTTATGTCAATATCGTTCAAGGGATGAATAAGAATAGAGACGTTATCTCACCACCCTTCGAACTCTGAACGTTATTTAGCGCGAGAAGATTGAATTATTTTCAATAGCTTCTCCAAGATCGATCATCGATCCAAATCCCAGTTGATTTGAAAAATTCATGAATCAAGAGTATAATCTTTCAAAACAACGTGGAAGAGATATTATTCCATATTCGGTATTTTCGAATTCTTGGAAATGCACGTTATACATATTTTTTTATATTATTGCGTCAACCTTGGTTTAAAATTAGGAACTCCTCGTTCGGTTTCGGTCGTTCTTTTTGCCTGTGTACGATATATCGCTTCGAGTATACCCAGATGATATAACATTTGCATTCCCGTTCAAAATGTGATCCGTACGCATTCGCTTTTATTACTTTATATTTGAAATCGTATAGCATCAAAGCGTATATACCGTGTATTGCATTTTCAGAAGAACATGCATATATTTATTCCTTACTTGCTCCTCTAGCATTCCAGTTTTAAAGCAGAAGTTAATTTCACGCCACGTGGATCCTGGAAATGTATATCTATCGCTGAATATACAGTTTGTGGTTCCTGAACACAGAATTATCCCATGTATGTATTTACTCACTTCGCATCTCGCGGTACCTATATCGCAAAATATATACGTATGTATGTATGTATACATATTTACAAATTGCTGTGTAAGTTTATATGCATATACGCCATTGGCGTGCACACAAGTGGACAAGAAATCATGTTCGCTTCCTCCGATGTCGCGCGAAGAATCGAAACTTGCCGATTGATTCATTTTTGGAATGTATCCATTTTGAATAGAGTTTGAAAAGAATACACTTCTTTCTCCATGATTCAATGAATTGGGAAATTGGTAGAGCAACAGAGTACTTGAATTATGAGTTTTTATATTATGAGAAATATACAGAAAAGTCTATCCAAGGTTGAAATTGAGTGTATAAGAGATGCAAAGTACAGTAAATATTTCAAAAAAGCCTATATTTTAATACTGATTGAATAAAACCAATTAAAATTCCGAGGTATAGAAGATGATGCAGTCCTAAGCTGCCATCGTGGAAACTAAAATCTCAAATTACCTCTACATTCCTCAATAATCCATTGTGGTACGTCGATGTGTAACCTGGTGTTTGCTCATCGGAATCTCGCGTTATATTTGCGTACAAATGCATACATTCGAAGATGAAGATACGGTACGTTGAAGTTCCTTCAACGACATCGTGTGTACTCACGCGTGATACATTCATAACAAATTACCACTCTCCTCTGTCATGAGAAAATTGAAGAGAGTCTCATTGAAAAAGCAATTTATCAGGGATAAAATGCTGGGGATAAATGATCCATATCACGCAAAATATTGACTATAAAGAAAAATGAAAATTCACTCTGTCTTGATACTGGAAAATCTCAATTTTTGCAGTAAAAAACAGTTTCATAGTTGTTTTTTTCCTCTCGGCGAATAATTCAGAACTTCGGAAAAATTCTTTGATTTTTCTTTTCCATGAAAACCATGGAATTCCTAACCCCACGAGCTTTCGAGAGCGTATAACCTATTCATTTACGTCGAACGAATATTTGATATTGAATATCAACTCAATATCAAACTTATAGTAAGGGTCGAGTGCGTAATCCAACAGGGATTAATTTACCATCGCATCCGCTGGATACACAGAATTGATTAATCAAGTAATACATCGATGCAACAATGTAGAGTGTACAACGTGAATAGTATATACTAACTATTGTCCAATTGTGTTTGGGAAATCAGTTGTTGAAATTCGCGTGGTAAAACGAAGGGCCCCCAACAAATCAGAATAGAGTACTGGAATGTGTAAAACACAGGTATCATCGTATCTCATCGCTCGATATCGTTTCAAAGGAGAATGAGAAAAGCAATGATGTTTACTCAAAGGATTCATATTTCGAATGATTCATTTTTCTTTTCCGAATCCGACCTTTGTCGTTACCATCATGTAATCCTTCTTTTGTTTTTCACAGAATAAACCGTGTGTGTGCTGTTTACTACTTCATCCTTTTGATAAAGCTGCAAATATTTTCCAACGAGCATTTCAATGGTCTCCGCTTCAAACAGAATATAAAATTCGAGAAACAATAAAAATTCAATGGAAATGTTTTTTTTTTCTCGAATATAATAACATTGTGAAGAATTATCATGATGTCCGATGAAAATATTGTTCTGAAAATGTTATTCTGTGTGCTTTCGAAATGGTTGTAGTATGGAAAAGTTGAAAGAGTAATCAAATTTTTCATACTCCTTGCCTCGAAAAACATGAAAGAACTTTTGATTTATGTAGCATGCAAAGGGATCTTCGGAAGAACGATTTCAAACATAACTTTCAGTTGAGGATAATTGCAGGTAATTTACCTGTTGACGTCGTTGAGGTTTGAAAACGTGTTTATTTTGTCATGTTTTGTTATTGTTTATTCCGTTCCGTGGAATAGATTTTCGGAATAATTTTCGAGAATATAAGACAAGTGAAATAGAATTTAGCGGTTCATCGGGGCTGGGGAACAGCGCATAAGTTAGTTTTGAAATTCAATATATTAATGAGAGCAAGTACATTCAACTCAACAGTAGAGCTTGGGAGTAGTTTGCCCTTACGATACTCCTTACGAGTAAATTTGATTTGAAGTAGATTATCTTTCTCATTTAGTATAATGTTCACAACGCATACAATCTTGATAAGTCATAGTTCACATGCGACGGAGTCGTTAGAGAATTTCATAATATCGTTGAAGAATACGGACGTTATTGGGCTCCGTTCCGCTTTTATCGGAAGCGGAAATTGATTTGTAAATATTCTAATGTATGTAATACTCATGATAGTAATAATCATGAATATGGTCGAAGTCGAATAACCAAGAAGTTGTGTTCCTATTATCATCACAACATAAAAAATGAAACTAATAATGAATGATTATTCTGTGAATATAATTCAATATTTTCAGAAGACTATTCTCGAAGCAAAACACGTAAGCAGAGGGAGAATCATCGACGATAGAGGTTACTGCGAAAAAGCTAGCACAATATGTGACACGATAAGTAACAAGAGGAAAGAAAAAAAGGGAAGAGAAAAATCCCTTTCACGAACTTCCCATTTGAAAACTCGATTCTCCCTTAGTGAAACGGTACGTGGCTTGTACCGAAGAAGAACCCTCGATGAGTATCCTTCTAGCTTACGAAGCTTTTCGTGAAGAAGGAGCCCAAACGCACCACTCTTCTCACTGCGATTGAAAGAGTCCACGTACCGACTAAAAGAACGCAATTTTCCCGAATAAGTGGTCAAAACATTTGTCTTCCTCATGTTAACGTCATTCTAGGACTCTGAACGTACAGGATTTACATGATATCTTGTTTTGCTCTCTTAACAGATTCTTCAACATTCCAAGAGAATACAAGAGTTCAGAAATTCATAGGCGGAAGCTCCAAGTTAGACATTTCATATGGTTGACTTGGAAAATATTTTAGCTTTCTGAATTCTATTATCCATCTATCGGCATTTGATTGAATCGATCCGACTGGGGATTTCCATCAGATCCATAGGGCATCACATCTTAGAGTGCAATCCTACGGAATTTTGTTGTTTGTACTCCAAACCTAACCGAATTACAGCATCTTATAGCGGAAAAACTTGAATTTTCGGAAATTTCGCGGCATGTAGAAATGATTCTTCGAAGCAGGAGAAATTTTTCTTGTATAATGAATGTTTTGCACATCCGAGGCTATCTTTCTAGAGATTTGTGTACTTTGTACCTGAACCATGCTGAGTTATAACACCTTAAGCTTTTGAAAATGTCCCTCGCCGGAAGATGGGTTGCTGATATAACCCGAGAAAGCAATGCAATTTGCAAAGCAACAATTGTCAGATTTTGTCTCCTTCCCGCAATACAACTGTGGAAAAAAGTTTGCGAGATCAAAGAAATGGTTTACTCAGTTTTAGGTGAAAATTCTGTATCCTACAATATGTGAAGACCAGAGGGCTTCGTCCCTTAATTGCGTCGCTTTGAAAACATTTATTAAAAAAAAAATTTATAAAAAATAATTACATTCAAAACTGGAAAGTTTTTAAATGTAACATTCAGGAAGCCTGAAACTAATTGCCTACCGTTCTCTATACCATCTTCAAATGATTCGGAAAATTGTTTCTCAACAACTGCAGAATTTGAACGAAAGCATGAGCTAAGAGTCACTTGAGCGTAACGAAGAGTCATCTAGGCGTAATTTAGAAATGAATTAGAACATTTGCACACTTCATTCGTTTCAATAGCTATTCCCTCCACTTTTGGGCTGTCAATAGTGTGCAGTTGTTATAACGTCAACCAGCTTTTGAAGAGTGTTCGGATGCAAGAGAGCTTACACAGGAAGATCGGAATTCTTATTTTTTTTTTTTCCAAGTTGAGCCCAAATTTTGATTCAGCACCGCCGAAAATCCACAGAACCCATGTTTCATATGAATCTGTTCACAAATGCGAAGATGATCAAATCTATTCAAAATCTAGCAAGCTATTCAGAAACGTTCACACCAGCCTGGTGAAATTCATAAGGAGAATTGGTTCAACACAGTGTTACCAGAGCACCTTGATCAAATATTACATGCAGATTAGAAAAAAGTTACATTTCCAGTTCAAAAGTTACATGATATTCCCCAGCAATATGCAGCCTTGCATTCTTGCGTTAAAGTTTGGCGTTTTAAACGTTAACGTGTAAAAAAATATTACATCCATGTTACATGAGAGGGTTGAAAGTTACGTAAAATGTAACAAATGTAACCTTCTGACAACATTTGTTTAGTTCTCTGAACAAACAAGCAGTGCTGCCAGATTCGAGGCATACACAGTGCCTTCCCCCTCCATCGAGTCACTCTCCTTTCCCCCACCACGCGAATCATGTAAGGGGAGCGAGAGAAAAAGTAACTAACTTTCTCTTTCGCTCGCCCGATTTGATTCATATGGTAGGGGAAAGGAGTGTGGTTCGATGAATCGGGAAGGAACGGTGTATGCTTCGAATCTGGCAGCACTGCAAACAAGGTCATCCCAACGCAACTTTACACTGTGAAAAATATGGGGAGTTTATCGTCACTTCAGTGGTGGATTTCATCCCCTGATTGCGAGAGAATTGCTTTTCCATTAAAAATAGCAAACATTTCTCCCATTTTGAAGAACTATTCCATTTTCTAGACGTTGAATCCTGCAAAAAATGAGCGCAAACTCCACCGAATGTCGAGGAACAAGTCCTTTTCATGGAGAATTATTGCTGCCACCAAATGTTGAGGGAAAATCGCGGCAGCGTTCTTACAGTGTAAAACTGTTATCAGGATTCAATCTGTTATGGCCACCTTTGACAAAAATATACGGTTACTTGAAGCAGTAAAGAAGCATAAAATGCTCCAATGTTCTCTCGTTGAAATATGTATGCTTGCCGCAAAGTACTAAAAATACATGATTCCAATACGCTTTGTAAGCTGTTAATGTCGCTTTGAAAGGAGTAATGTTAAGTTTAATGTTGTGAGTTATCTACGACGCTGGATTAAAATAGTCAAAAGTCACTAGTTCAAATCTCGCAAAATGTTGAAAAATTCTCATCTATAGATTCTTCTTTTGCATTTATTGTCCTCTTCATGGAACGTTCATGTTCTCACGCTTCCATTGTTCCAAACTTTGTTGCATATCCTATTTACTCTTCGCTCACTCCTCATTCACGTTGCTCCCACATTTCACCGTGCTCTCCATTTTCGCTTCATTTTAGTTTCCATCTCCACCTAGCACATCTCCGAATGATGATGTAAGAATCAGTTATCATGGATTTGTTATTTCACTACAGATGGGAGCACGGATTCAATTTTGAATAATACGTTTCGAGCCATTAATTGATTTTGGAATGTTCTAGAACACACGTGACCAAGCGATTGAACCCTCTAACCGTAACCCCGGTCTCACAGACCACTATCAAAATTGTATTTGCTCATAATTCGAACTTTTTTGGTTAAATTGTTTGACATTTCATTCCTACTCTGCACAGAATTGCTCACTAAGTTCTGTACATAAGCCCACTATCCTACCTCGTAGACATTTCTAATGATGATAAAAATGTTTTCTTCACTTCTAACAACTTTGAATATCTAGAAGAAGGTGATAGCGGTCTGTTACACCGGGGGTTACGGTTGACGTGATTTTAAGCAAGGTTACGGTTTAAGGGTCAAGAAAAAGCCGCTCTTGCGAAAAATATTTAATCTTCATGAAAAGTGGAAGTTGTATGATAATCCTAAGAAGCAAGAATCATGGGTTTATCTGGGTGATCCATTGACTGGCATAGCAAAACCTAAAATACTCACGACAAAGGTGTTTTTGTGTATGATGATGGACATGATTTATTATAAGTCGCTCAAACCCGATGCAACTATCACTCCTCAACGCTACCAGCAAGCAATTGATTAGAGTTAATCACGTACTTGGACATAAACGATGTTTTATCAGTATTAGAAAAACGTGGTCGTATACAATGGAAATAACTTTCAAATATATCTACGATTTCGGTGCAAAAATTCTCCCTCGCGCAGCGCAGTCTTCGAACCGTCATTTTTCCCTGCCCTGCAACATCATTTGGTTGATTCCCATTGTGAATCTTTCAAACAGGTCGACGAAATCATGAACGACTTCATCAACTTGAAACCACTATTTTCCTTCTGAAACGAAATACACAAGTTATTCGGAAGATAGCAGAATTTATCGGTTCAAAATAACGAGAACTAGTTCTGATATTGTGAAATTTTGTCAATAAACAATACATTTGTTCCTAAAAATATGAAGAATGAAGTTTTACACTCAATACACGCCCTTTTCAGATGAGAGTATTGTGAGGCGCAATACTGCATGGCGTGTGAAATTTGTTGAAAGGAAAACGAAACGTTTGACTTCTCTTTTCAATATATGGTCTCATTCGCCACGATTAGGTGTCCAGGAAAAAATTACAGGGTGACCAATTTTTTGACCTGTGTCTGAGTAACATGTGCGCAGCATGCATCGCTTAGAATGAGAAAAAAGTGTCACATTCCGAATAAAAGCATGTGCATCTGGAAGCACATATTTCACGCTTATATCATGATACATTCTCATGTCACCACCATTAAAATCGTGAATATATACATCTCAAAACAGGAAGTTAGTGTATTCATTTCCTCGATCTCCAGATGTCAACGGCCTGAACTACATTCTTCTTCATATTCCTCGTGTGATTTAGCTTTACACTGAATCCGAGATTTGTGATGTTGTATGTTTGAGTACCTCCCTCTGGGGAATTCCTGTAACGTTTTTTGATTTTCGTCATTCTTCAATCATATTCCGGTATTATCTCCTGCATTCAGATCATAAATTGATTCAATGGAAGTTGATCTCAATATTTTGTTGATGATCAGGTGTGAATTCAATTTTATATCACTTTACTGATATCGAGTGAAGTTCAGTGATATAAATTTGAAATCCTTGAAAGGATGAAATTCGTACATAAAAGACTGTGCCGAGAATTCATATAGGTTTTGAATGATCCAAGCAGATTTCCTAGAAGGCGTTTGTTTCGTAACCTTGCGCTAGACAAGAACTAGACGTTAGCCAGTTCTTCGTACGTATTTGGTGAGATACATGCGAGGGTTTTTCTTCCATAGCGAACTTTACAAAGTTCTTGAATATCTAGAGTCATTTCTACTGGGGTTAGCGTTAAAATTCAACTTACAATTTTTAAAGTAATGTATCTCTTGGAACACTGGTCACCAAAGTTTACACAAATGTTGGATTTATAATTCATCAGATTTTTACTCACATAAGAGGAGAATACTGGACTAATTAATCATACGACTGCTCATTTTCTGAAAAATTGATGAGATTATCCTGAGTTGCCAAGTATCCAGTAAGTACCAAGCAGATAGATTTTCCTTCTGCAATGACGGGTGTTTTGACGTACGAAAACCGAAGAATGAAAAAAAAACTGCCCAATTCACGAGCTTTGACAACGTAATCTAATTTTGGTGGGTCCACGGAGAAGAAACATTGACTGAAACAACTATTTGATATGTGAACGCAAATAACCCATTTTGTTCGTTAGAATAACAATTGTTCCCGTTGATCCAACTGGTGTTTTCAGTGAATTATTTAAAATTGGTTAAATCAATGAATAAATTGGTTGTTCCAGCAGAAAAAAAATGGATTCATATGCGTTTACAAGTTGAATAGTTATTTCAACTGATCTTTTTTTCGTGTACTTTTTGCTGGATCAGTGAATTTTTTTGCTGTGGCTACGACAGTAATTTATCAGTTTTGAGCGCAAAAATGTCGACTCATCAAAATCAGCAAAATATGTTTGCTATTCTGTATATAATACTGAAAAATCATTTTGCTGTTTGAATTAATCATTTTGCTGTCTCAGCAATTCAGTTAGCTGTGACAACGAATTCTTCGCTAGGTTATCAAAACTATTTACTATTCTATATATAATACCTCGACTTACTGCGTTAGTAAATCTTCACTCCGTGAACAGATGAAAATATATTCCATGGTATACAAATTTCAACGCCAATCTTTTTCATTCAGAAAGATACCATATTTTATCTACTTAATTGCAACGATCTCAGCGTTATCTCAGCGGATATTGGATTCCATCAAACTCATAAGCGACACTTTTTCCAGAACACCATGATTGAAAACTCCAATTTTTCCAGCAATTGACACTTTTAATCGTAGCACATCAAAGACTTGGACAAAAAAGCGTGCAAATTAAATTGATATTGTTGAATCTTTCTCACGCAACGATTACAAAAGGCTTTCTCAGAGCGTACAACGATGAAACATCAGAGACCGAAGCATTCTTGAAGCTTCGTTCGTAAACGTCTTAAAGACCCCAACGAAATTCCTTCACTCAGATATGTCGTTTATAAACTCGATCTTAGTTCATTCTATGCACATTCGAATGAATGGAGTCGAGGAAGGATAGCTGACTGTCAAATGTACTTTAGTTCATTCTGATTGAGCGTAATTTATAAATCAAGCTCTCGAAGAGGAGGGAGAAAAGAGAAGGGCAGAGTCTTCGCGCACCCTCTTCTTCATCATCAATCAACTCCGAAGTAGCATTCTACCATTGAAGTCAAGAATATAATACGGTTGAACGTTTGAATAAATCAAAACGATCAAATTTGTATCAGAATCGTCTTGATTGTTTGTTCCCCGATAAAAATTCATCACCTTTTGGGGTCCTCGGATCCTCGCATAGAAAGGGAAAAAGAGACTTCTTCGGAACCAACACATTTCAATCTAGACAAACAATCTAAATCTCTGTAACGTTGGTAAGATATATCCGAGGTAACGGGAAGATAAAGCACGGTTATGTACACTGGAATAATTACATGAAAATTTTTGTCATAAAAGAGAGGGACTGCAAACTTTGCGTTCTCAAATTGTGCTTGGTTTTTGTTTGACTTTTCTGTCTCCGCCTCGAGTATTTATTCAACGTATACAAGACACACGGTATTGTGATATGCGAGCCATGTAATTGGTCCTATTTAGTATTCTGACTAAGGAAAATTTTTACTCTGCAAGTAGGACGTACGTATATACCGGGTGAAAGAGAAAGATCAGCGTAGAGCGATGCAGTTTGAAACTACTCCCCCGAGGGATATTTCTGGATTAAACTCCTAAAGTCGGTCGCGATGACCACGCGCACGACCTCTGCCAAGGGGATTATAATAATGCTCGCAAGAAGAATAAATTAATCGCGTGCAAGCGGCGCGCGAGTATAATTTCCGCAAGGTAAAAAATTTTCTCCCAAGAGATCAGAAGAGAAAAGGGGAAGTGTGTGCGGTGTGTGTATACGTTCGTACATAGGCATGTGGATATATATTGAAAAAGGGGACTAGAAGTGGCGTGGTGATGTAGGAGAGAATATATAAGGGAAAGGTTTCAAGTAATATATATGTATATGTAAAACGGTATGATCACGTGAGCCCGTGAAACGAGCATAATACGATCATTAGGAGGGCGTCACCGGATTCTTCCGGCGTACAAAACTCGACCTCGCCAGGGGTTGGAACGCGAGAACCCCTCGTAAATAAGAACCCAAGAGAAGTGGAGGGGAATTGTTTCAACGTTTTTCTTCCTCTTTCATCTAGTTTCCCTTTAGTTTTGTTCATTTCTTTCCCCCACTATTTTATTTGCATAAAATCATCGATCGATTGCTCCTCCGCTATTTTTTCATACTCGGAATTCTCGAATTTGTGAGATAATCACGTCTTAATCAACGAACGCGCACAAAGGATGGATAATGGATACCAAATGTTGGTGAGAATGACGATCAACCAGACGTGAATTTCCGCTTAGGTCAGCGAATTTCAGGGAACTCGATGTTATCGTACAAGGGGAAATATTTAGCTGTCATACAGGAGTAACATAATTTTTTCTGGGCCAGCTGTCACACGAAATTCTTAGTTGCTTGTTTTCTTGTTTCCCTGAGGAATAAAAGCTTACTTATATATTCGTTGGTGAATATTGACTTCTCTCCAATTAGAAATTTCAAATCCACATCAACACATTATATTCTTTGAATATTCAAATCAGTTCATGGATGATAAGTGAAATATTATTGAAGATTCGAAGATCCTAAAGTGTGTGACACCAACGCAGCAGTTTCATCGATTGAAATAGATTCCCTTTATACGTGAGAGCCTCCAACTTCGGAGAAGAAGTGGTAGTTCCAACGCTACAGCATGTTCGAACTTCGCTTCCAAAACTGGAGAGATGCAAATTTAATGCATGAAAATATTGATATGGTATCGTAAACCGTAGGGAATTCATCGAAGGGGATATGAGAGTTATTATGAGGGTAACTCAAAAACTCATTACCAGGAACAAAATCTCTGGATAATAATCAGAAACTTTCTGAATTATAGTCAAAAGTTAACAGCAGAAAATCTGACAAATGGTTCTCAAATGTTTTATGCATCAAGTATTATTTATTAAATATAGCTGTATGGAACGTGTTGTTTTCAATTTCTTTGATCACGTCTTTTCCTCCCATTCGACGCTTTATCGGTTCTGAGAAACGCACAGTTTTATCGAATCTCATGGAAAATAATTACAACAATTAAATTACAATGAAATTCACTACCTACACTCTGGTGTTTATTCTTCGAAGGATGAGCACACAAGGGCTGTGTTGCTGTAAACATAGAAGTGAGTGTAAGTCAATGAACAAGAAGCTAAATTAAATTTCAGTCTACGTTTACGTCTGCGTCTACGCTTCCTGTGCCTTTACGTCCGCATCTTGAAGGAGAATTTGGACTCGCTCGTATACGTAACTAACTTGAAACTAGCTTTCAAATAGACACCTCGGTGAAAACTGAGACCATTGTTCATTCATTCCTTTGATCTTTTTGTCATGCATTCCTTTATAATATTCCATACGCTTATCTATGAAATATCAAACACTTTAGCCCGAGAAACTCTTCCGTCAAGGAATTTTAAACAACAATGAATGAATCGTTCTTACACAAATTACCATGGAAATCTTCGTTCACCCAAGTCGAAAACCTACGTTGACAATACCTATATCGTTAAGTTACTTCTAGACGCGAATAAAATGAAGTAAATATATATATAAAAGAGGGAGGAAAAATTCTAATGCTCTTTGGTGTACCTACTTCTCACTTCTTCCGCCTCCTTTTATCTTCATCTTCTCTCTCTTTTTAGGAGCCGTTGATTTCACTAGGGAACTGAACAAATATCTCGTGCTCGTGGAAGAGAAAAGAGGAGGAAATAAGAGAACAGCGCGGTTGGGGGGATGGATCGGTGGAAAGAAGGAAAGAGTCGGATAATTAATTGGCCTCCCATAAGTCTTGCTCCATTTTTCTTCTCTCTTCTTTCTTCTCCCCGCCACCCTCACGTTCTGACTTTATAGTGAGATTGTTTGATTCCTTCTCATACATATTATGAGGAGAAAAATGACGCTTTCAAAATTTAAACGGAAATCTTAGAACGACCCCTTTTCATAGCTGCTGATGTCATGAAGGTATAACAATGATGAGGAACGTCGATGCAGAGAGCTCCTACCAGTACCACCTCCTCCCCTGATCCCGTTTCTCTTTCTCTATATCTGTCTTTTTTCTGCTCATGCGCAGTTGGAGGATACGGAGCATACATACGGAGGAGGTTTAAGATTTCATGTCAACCGTACCAACCGAGTGGACTGAGAGAAAACGAAATTCCCCCCTTTGTTTGCGTTACGATAGAGAAAAGAATAAAACGGAAAGGAGGGAGGGAGGGAAGGAAAGAAAACGAAGAGACACGATAGAAATTCAAGATATTCCTGATAACTGCGCGGTGCATAGGAGATGTATGAGAGGAAGATTCTTTTCTTTTTTGCTTTATTAATATTTACTTGAGTCTCGGGTTGTCATTCTTGTATTTATCCAGCCAATTTCGTGGAAGATAATAAAATATCAAAGAGTAATACGAATTCTACAAGAAATTCAAGTGGAATTCTTTGATTTGTGATGTTTGACTCTTTAATGGTGCGATATAATAGGCTGCATACATATCGTGTATCCCCTTTACAGTAGAACTTAGAGGAATTTGATTTTATTGATCAAACAATACCGAGCTCGTTCGATTTACATCCCATCGTTGTTCTATTCATTTTGAATCCTTTTGATACGCAATGATTGAAACACAATTTTTCGACTCATGGGTAATCTTGAAGACACAGTTAGATGATTAAAATCATATTCTTCAACATTACACCCCAAAAATCACTCTCCAGAATTCTCTGAAATTCCCTTTTCATCAGAAGTTGGGAACAAAATTTGTTTCTACCGCAGTCTGTGTAGTCTGAAAATATGTTATAGGCATTTTCGATTTTTGTAAACTTCCCGCATGTGTTGGATCATTTCCCGATAAACTCCGAAAAAACTTTATCAACTGTTCCAAGAAGCGTTCCAAACGTATTTTCTTGGATCAAATTTCTCACCTCGAACTTGGTTGATTGAACATTCCGAGATCCTTCCAGGATAAATTTTATTTCCAAAAAAAAATTTTCAAGAATTCAAGTTGACTCAGTTTCAGTGAAAAATCAATGAAAAAATTCAGTAAATAATTTGCAAGGATTTGCATTTGCACAAAGTATCCAGTTTCAGAATACGATCTTTGAATGTGGTTCCTGATTACAGCGATTGAATCAACCGTCTTCCTCCTTCTTAATTTCATATCTGTTCAGTCGGAACATGATGACGGATCGGATTCTTTTCAATTTATGAGACGTTGGAAAAAACTGAAACTTCATTAAAACTGATTTAAAAGATTTAAGAAATCGAATTCGCTTCAATTGGAACTGACTATTTCCCTCTCCTTTTACGAGAACTCTCTTTTTCGTACAACCATGAGCGAAGTATAGATTTTGCTGGAATATCCAACCATCTGGGTGTGCTGTTTTTCATCTGTCCGTCGAAACCACTCTGACGTTCACCGGTCAAGTTTTGAAGACAGAAGGAATCTGAGAGTTCTAATTAGTTTAGTTACTTCTTCTATTATATAGATAACATCAGTTTTGAGTCAATTCAGTTACAGTTCCGAGTATTCAAGACGGTGAAAAAAAAATCCATTAAAGTAAAAGTGATATAAAGTAATTGATTTTCAAGGTGTTCGGTAATCACTCGAATATATTTTATCTCTCGTTCTTGGTCTTGACGAGTAAAAACCTGCCAGTTCATGTGGTGGTGGTGGTTGTAGAGCCGAAGAGGAGTCGACAGATGGTGCGATGCGAAAGTAAGATTCGAAAAAAGGACATAAAAGAGAAGAGAGTAGTAAAGGGAAGTGGACGAATGACGAGGAGAACTTGACCCGCACCCGAGGAGAGAACGAAGAGGATTGAAGAGATAGCGACGACAGAGAGACAGCCAAAGAGGTGGCATTACATCTGTCGATATCTCCATCAGTCCGCGATAAAATAAAACTTCCGACGAGCTCTCCTTCTCTCGGAGCGGGAAAAGTAATTACAACTTTGTCGATTAGATCCCACGGAGGTACTATGTGTAGGAGTACCAACACCTCTCACTCTGTACAAATAACTTGGGTGGAGTAATGATTTGTTGACACTAATCATCCAACCTGTCTATACGATCTTGCCTCTCCATCGGAATGCACGATGTCCAGACGGAATGCAAAAAAATATGAAACATGGTTCGAAACTTCAGACCCTAGCCAGACGAAGAGCAAAAAATGAGTTATATACTCTCTGAGTTGACGATAATCTCACAAAGCTGTCAACTTTCACAAATCACGTTCCTCGGATGATTTTGTAATTATTAAGACAAAGTATCTATCAATACATTCTCAATACGTTCCTCTCGTTTCAACAAAGAATTCTCCATTGTACAGAAAAAGTTTTTCAAATTATCGTGGACATCCTTGAAAGTTCTCCGGTTGGGTCTTTGGATCGATTTTCACGAGCTCCGCTCGTATTTTTCCAATGCTCTGCCAACGACGGTGACTATAGAAGGAAACAAAGCAAAGAGAAAATCGCCTTTATCACAAGGGAGAAGAAGAAAAAGGAACAGAGTGGGGGTAAAGAAAGTCTTGGAACGACGAATCCCAAGCTGGGATCAAGGAAGAAGAATATTTCAGAGACCTCGGGCCACATACATTCGTCTCATTCACCAACTTGATAGCGAGTTGCCTACCGTGCTTCTGACAGAACGAGATTTCCTCTCAATCTCTCCCGGTATACAAAAGCTTTACTTCTGATATGTATATACAAACGCACGCGCTCCTCGTTGTCTATGTATGTGCGTATATATTTTGTCCAGGAACGAATTTTTCATCTTTTCCAAGATGATCTTTAATAGCATTCCTTGCTCTCTTTCTTTTCTTCGGTAACGTGAAATAAAAGGAGAGAATGTTCTCTTTTTTTCCCCTTGAAATTTTCATTTTTGGTATCATTAATCAGGAGAGGAAGATAGAAAGACAGAGAGACAGAGGAACACAGAATAGGGACAAAAAATATACAACTGGGTTAACATCTTTATTTAGCGAAGAATCAATTGAGCGTGTAACGTTTCGTTCGTTCCGAGCATTTGAATTGTAAATGCTAGTAACTTGCTTGGTGCAATCGTGGTGGTGAATTGGTACACGATTGATTACCCTTATCATTCTATATTTATATCCTCTACTCTAATCATTTTTCATTACGATTAGAGAGAGAATTCCCAGAGAGCTTGGAGGTTCTGGGTAATATAAATTGGTGATGAAAGAAAGATCGCTCTTTCGAGTCCTGAAGTTAGTTGCTGAAAGGTTGGTAGGAGATAGCCTCGCGTTACCACAAAATATTACCTTTTCAAACTAGGTCAATTCAACTGAGAAAGAATTGTATTATGAGATCTCTTTAGCAAATGACCATCGACCGTCGACATGATACTAACCAACTGAAATTGTACCTGGGAAACCAATTCTCAACAAGTTGGGAGAAAAACACCACGTATGTAATGTATAAAACAAGAATTCTCCCACACACAACTGTGTGTGGTACAACACACCAACGAATGGAAGAAAGTTGCCGCAAAATAGGAAGAATAAAGAATTCCCGCAGTGAACCGTCGTTGTGCCCTCTCATGTTGTACCTTAACAACGTCAAGCGAGCAACAGCAATAAATATCAAACGATATCCTTCTGTGTAACAAATATACGTCGTTTGGAAAATACTTTCTACGTGTATGCACTCGTGTAAATATCCCCGACATTTTCGGGCGACACATTTCAAACCTCCAACAAATATTGTTTTGTAATTTGAATTCTTCATACACATTATTAATTCTGCTAAGAAAACGGTCAGATCGTGGATTATAATTAGACGTTTCAAGCGTGAGTTTGCATATATTCCCAAACACACGAACAAGATAATACGCGTGTTTATTTAGAAAGTCGAATTTCGAAGAATTTCCTGTAGCCAAAACTCAAACACAAACTAACCAAGTCGGGAGTTATAAAGTATACACAGTTGCACATAACTCTATTTCTGAGAAGCTAACTATCCCATACGGCAATATAAACCGCTGGTATAATGAATTATAAACGAAATTTGTGTTCTCAATTTCAATATTGCGAAGAAGAATTCGTGAAATATTCTGAATTAAAATTCCCTTCACTATGCCCGGTCTCCGGTCGTGTAATGATTTCAAATGACAATCAACTGGCATCAATGAAATTTCAACCAGCAAGAACGAAACCGCATCAAAGAAAATAAAGGAAGTGAGAAATTCAAATCCCCGGTGACCAAGTGGGCTCTCATTATTTTCTCACGTATTACCCGTCCTCTGTCCTTAATCATTTTCACTGTAACGTTACCTTTGGAAGGACTTTTCTTAATTCTTTTTTTTCGCAGGTCAAGCCACGTCGTACAACGTGAGCGGAGAACCGAATTAATTGTTGTCGGAGTCACGCTATAATGACATCCCAAAGGTTCAAGGAACGAGGGTGAGGAGGACCGCAATCGTGGAGAATGAAAGGAACCATTCATAGAATTTTACCGCGCGCAACATGAGGTGCTGTGCACGCTCGTTCAAATATTTATTTTCTCTCGGAATATAGAAGTTTTCTTTGTCATATTTCTGCTCACAGGCCCGGGTGAATAACCAGCAATAGCAATAGTCATAGTAATAGTAACGGTTATATAAAATGATCGCTTATTTAGTATTTTTTTTTCTTTTTTCGATTTCTTCGACTTCGATGTCGCAGCACCAGGCATCTCCCTGTTCTCCCCTCTCGTGTTTCGTTTGAATCGTGGATCTTTTATTCTCCTCGAATACTTCCTTTCGACAACTACAAAACTAGTTCCATTTATGCCTCTCTGTTGGGAGTGGAGAATGGCACATGTGCGTAAACATTGAGAATATAAACGATCCGATAAATTAGAGGCTATTATGAGAATGACAGGACTGATTGTATCAAAGTTGTTGTATCCAAAAGCGGTTCGTTAATTGAAACGAATATCGTCATCCTCGTTCCTTGAAGTCGAATAAATAAATTGAATAAACATAGGAGTATTATTCAAAGGTCTCTGTATTCATTATTCCTTTTCGAGTGTGAAATTCGTCACTTCGGGATATCCTGGAGAGATGAATTTCAACGTACCAGGTAGAATACAGAATATTTTCAAAGATTTCTGGAAGTATACGAAAATGGCTTTCCATCCACGTTTCCGAGATGCATTCGTAACCCGCACGAACGGGCAATGAATATTCAAGTAACTCGAGATGGTGGAATATTCTTACTTCGCTTGTGAAAGTCAACCTACGTTATCCGAAAATTCTTCCCATTTCCCAACCAATTAATTTTTATAGGAAATACAACATTTCTATTCATATGGATGAGATGTTGAAAGGAGATAGCTACGCTTTTGGCAATTTGGAACTGGTTCTATCTTTGATCCGCGTACACCTTTGCTACTGTCATCATCGTCGGCGTCGTCATTTTTAGCGAAAGACTGTTTGACGTTATCACAACTTCACTGCACATTGCACATAAAGTTAACGTGTTTACGTGCATGGATTACCGTCAGCAATAGACATAGAGATTGTGATCTCGATTCAAAACAGTATGAAGATGAATGGCAGATTAGTCAAGTGTCTAATTATAATTTCAATAGAGATCGGTCACGATGATTAGAGATCGCTACGAGAACTCCGCATACAGTAGGTGAATTGTACGGTTAACGTGTGCTCTATGTGTGACTTGACTCGACTCGTGTATCGCCAAGTAACAGAAGGAGCGATCTTAGGAAGAATTAATTATTACAAGCACTCTGATAAATATGCACTCACGAGGTGAATGGATTTCATTGAATGATTCGATATTTGTCGATAAAAGATGTTAGAGATAACATAAATTCATTTTCCTGAATCATGAAATATATTCCGTTTTTGGATAGAAAAAGATGTATGTTGATTCTGTGAGGTCGTTATCCGATAATCCTGTAAGGAAACAACACGGCGAGCGCAGATCTCGTGAAAGAAATTCGTCGTCAACTAAAAGTAACCTAATTAACAGTAAGAGATGTCTCGTTAAGATTGCTAATGAAGACGTTTGTCTAACTCTGGCCAACACTGAACTTTCCGACAAGATGTGTCTCACAGAAGAATAATAATGCAAAGAATCATCCAATATAGTATTGTTCTTTACATGTACGCGTAAAGATTTCTTTTTATTTCCTTCGCATAAAGTTTATCGTGAAATTTTCAAACAATCGTTGAAGCAGCAAGTGAAATTCATGAAGGACTGAATTTTTGTCAGCAATGTTTTCCATTCCCTTTCATTCAACTTGAATTTATTCTCCAGTCAAAGTTGTATGTAAAATGTATATAATGTACAGGAAAAGCGTGGCTATTCGAGCTGAAGTAAATTTAGTAATAACTCATTACGACATTTTTGTATGAAACAGGAGCTTGAATCTTATAATTCATCAAGAATAGAAGAAATCAAAGGATATGAATCATCTAGAATGAAGTGTTTGATGTTGATTTGATCGATTATACTCAATCTTCATAGTTGGTACCGTATATTCGTATAACCACATCTTCATATGCATTCGAAAAACTCGAAATAGTTTATTTTGGAAAATATGGTCAACATATTGTATCGAATACATCGGAAAATGTTCATAATCTGTGAAAATAATTGAATTGGCCGACCCATCATAGGGCCTATTGGAGCGAAAATGGATTCAATTAAATTTATACGCTTGACAAATTCAAGGCAATATTCGAAGAAGAGGCTTATTATTTCGAAAACATTTCTTCACGAGAATGGAAGGAACATGGTACGAGAATCCTCATTGTGCTCTACGGCTGTATCTCGGAATTCACGCAAATTTCCGATTAAAAATTATCAACAGATTGATCGGATAATTCATGAGAACGTGAAGAAATTATCTGAAATCACATTGGTACTTCTCAAAGGCCTGATTTAGATTGAATTGTGGATGATTTTAAAGAAGTTAAACTTATCTGAAGCAAAATCCATCTATGATATGTCCTGCGATCACTGAAATAACTGGGTAGTTGTTGTAACTAAAAATGTAGTTTAGTCAAAAGGATGAAACTGGCTTGAATATCCCTGGAAAATTTTGTGACATTTAATCCAACAAATTTGTGCGCTAATTTTATCGATCAGCGCTTCAAACAGCAGAGTGCAACAAATTTTTATAAATCCCTGCTAGGAATCTAACCTTCTTGTTCATTCAATAATACTCAATTTTGAATCTCATTACACTCCAACGAATCCGCGAGCAGCGCAAAGTCTTGTATTTCGTATCAAAATTGATTTACGTCATTTCCAACCAAGTCCAAATTGAAATCCATCTTCTACATGTAGAAAGATTTCCAAAATCATATATATTTTTTATAAAAGTTATATATAGTCAAGTAGGAATTATATATAATTCTAAACATATGTCCTCCTTCGTATTCTTCTCTTCAACTCGATTTGATAAATCACGTAGAATGAATTTGAACTTCATTTAAACTTGACATGATTTTATATAAAATTCATACCCAGTTGCAATCGATATTTTGTACAAATTCATAGACGCTTAATACAAATTTTATATAAAATCACATGTAGTGCATTTTTGCTCCAGTTTTAGACCATTCCATTTCTCCAAGCTCGACTTCACTAACCATCGTTCTAGTTTGATTGTGAATCGAAGAAAGAAAAAACACATTCTCATTCGGAGACATTTTTTGGTGTTGAGTTTTTGTTCCATAATAAATCGCGACTCACCAGGAAAACGGTCAAACTTTCATATGGTCAGTCTCGGCCCAAACATGTCGAGAGAAATCATAAAAATATGGGTACGGGTACTACATTCTTGATTATCTTGGATTTGTATGTTTATCAAAAATCCACAATGTTGGAAGGAAGAGGAAGATAGATTCTTAACCATTTTTCCATTTAAAAATTATGTATAAACTACATTGAATTGTATGTACATTATATATAGTTCTGAAAATTTTCCCACTCAGCTACATCAGACCTTTCTTTATCTTCTGCATGAAATTAGAAAAATCCACCCATAGAAATTCTAGAATAGTTTGAATGGACGCGAAAATGAGAATTAAATTTATGCATCAACCCAATGTATTCAATTTTTATGTATAAAATATGGAAGTGGTTTTGTAAAATTTTCTTTGCTCTCCCAGTCATTCTGGAAGTCTGTATATTCAAAAATGAGGTTTATAATATCCTGTTCTTCGAAACAGCATGAAAAGTTCAAGGAGAGGAAGTTCTGATGGATTTTCGAAGGGTTTTTGATGGATTTCTGAAAAACATCTTCACATAATTCCGTATAATTTTCACTAAACACGGGAAAAAAATTATGTGGCCAGGTATCATGTTTTATGGAAATTAAGTGTTGTTCGGATCCGAATCTAATTGTTTGCAGTGTGAAAATTATGAGTTATTTTTCCTCATTCCGATGGGAAATTCAGTTCCTTTGAAGGCGTTTCCTGGAAGAATCAAGGATTCCTTCCCCACTTTGAAATATTATTGTACCTTGTAGCGGTTGAATCATTCAAAATGTGAAAAAGTTCATGAAGTAAAAAGTTCTTTGTCCGTAGAGGAATTTCGCTCTGATCACTCTTTAAAGGAAAATTCCACAAATGTTTCCCACACTGTATATTAGCAAATCTCTGAAAGCATTATAATGGGTGCGACTATGATGAAGAAGTATAATATCTCCATCATAAAAGTTCAAGCTATATCGATATAGTACTTTCAGATATCCATTCAATTAACTACACAGTATCACTATAAAAACGTTGCCGCGATTTTCCCCCAACATTTGTTCACCGCAAAAATCCTCCATGAGAAGGACTTTTCCCCTATGATCTGGTGGAGTTTTCCTTCACTAGTTGAAGGATTCAACACCCAAAAAACGACATAGTTCCTCAAAATGAAATAAAGCTTTCCTATTTTTGACGAGAGAGCAATTCCCTGACGATCAGGGGATAGAATCTATCACTGAAGATTTGACTCGAGTCAGATTAACGTTGATTGCCCGTGAAATATGGTATCTCCCAACGTATGAATTTTCTTTATGTAGATATTTGAAAAACTGGGCCTGCCGTAAATCTCTGTCAGATAGAAAAGTTACTTCATTCTGATGGTAGAACATGCTGATACAGTTTTTTCCTCTAACTCTGATGAAACTTGAATATTAGCAAGTGAATCTTTGTTTATGAAATTTCAAAAATAATCATGAAATCCGCCCCCGAAATATGCTGTAAGCAAAGTCCCTCCATGGAGGAGGAATTTTTAATCAGATTCGATTAACTTGTTCTTCAATCTTTGGAGAATCCAACACCAAAGAGGGAAAGTAGATGCTCAAAGTGAGGAAAGAATCCCCCATTCTTTTTGAAAAAAAAAAAAAACACGAAAAAATAGTTACGGCAACTACTTAGTAACTCTTTTTCGTAGATGGTCGAAAATCTACTACGCGAGTAGCTACTGCAAGTATTATTTGTTTGTTTGTAGTTTCCCTACATAAAATCTATCATTCAAATGTCGGAAAACTTCCCACAATTTTCACAGTGTCCACAAAGGAATGTTTTATTCATTTTATAAATCATTAGAAATCAACGCACGTCAGTCGAAATTACGGGGATACATTATAAAAGAAAAATTATGGACGGAGAACTTTTGCTACTATTTGGTGGACTTTTCGTTCACTTCTGGAGGATTCTACACCTAAAAATCAGGATAATTTCTCGAAGTGGAGAAAGAATTCTGTAGTTACGATGAAGAATCAATTTCATACACAACGAGGGGATGAAATTCATCCCTGAAATGGGGAAAATCCCCCACATTTCTCCAGAATACAAGCGGACCGAGTTCTATAACGTTCTCAATAAGGAATTTGGGAAAACTCCCATGCAATTTTCGTGAACATATCTTAAAAATGTCTCCAAGATTTATGATGCAACACTTTCAGATATTCTCCAGATTTCTTATTTGGAAAATTCGAAAAATATCTGCGAGTTGGATTAAAGATGTTATTTTTTAATTTTTAGGATATTAGCAGTATCTGAGATGTTCTAGAAACGTGTAGCTATATTTCGTTCAATGGAGCGTAGCAGGCTCTATCAATTGAATCAGGAGAAATTGTGAATGAGGCGAGTTTCGTTCGGTTTATGAAAATGCCAGCGGAGCGAGCGTCATTTAAATTATCGAAATGCCACCACAACGAAAATTTGGTTTGTGGAATTCGAATTCGTTTTGTATTTGAAAATATGAGAAAAGCGAGCGCTATTTCAAGTTTATTCAAGTAATGAAATCCTTGTCAGAGCCTTAGAAATGTTGAGGTTAGCCTGATCAGGGTTGGGAAAATCAATTCTTAATCGAATCCTTGCAATCGAGAACCGAAATTCTAAATTGAAATTCGACGATTTTACATTCCGAAGGGATACTACTACCAAATTATCACAATTTTCTGGTTTTCCTTCCTAAATTTATCCTTCTTAGAAGGAACGTTGATAATTGGAAATCCAAATTAATTCGAAAAGCAAGAGAATTGAAATCGAACAACATTTACAATCTTTTCAATCGAAAGAGTTAAACAATTATGATATCACAGTTTTACGAATGATTTACATCATAATTTTATACATCAATTCATAAATTACTGACACATTACATTTCACATCACGTTACGGAATGCTTAATGAAAGCCTACGCTAATCAGTTTTTATTCACACTCTCTTTCTCGATTTATTCGCATTCACATAAATTGTATACAACTGCTCATACCTTTAATTAGTTGATACTTGTTTGCATTCATACTTTGTTCGCATGAAATTACTTGTATTATAAAATTTTCTCTTCTCTTTTGTTGCAGGTAAGCAGCGGATCAAGCCAACCGATGTTGCAATATTCTCGATACTTTTGCATCGTACATGAGTATAAGAACTCTTCATTTAAAATAATCATTTGCAATTGACATATACATCCTGGTGTACATTTTCTCCTCCATGTTGGATTTCTATACACATTCCCATACAGAAATCCAAAGAAATAATTTTCTCATAAACCAAATGAACCACAGAGTTCTTTGAGCCTTCCGTTCCATCTCTCAATCATTACGCAAAACAAAAAAATATTCATGACCCCAGATTCTCTAATACAATAATTTACATAACAAGAGATTCCAAATGATTCAGGATGAATTCTTTCATCCCATCATATAAATAAATCGAAACGTTGAAAGTGTATCTACATTGGAAACAGTAGACCCCGCTGTTCGGTCGTATATCATAAATGCAAACCTGAACTCTCATACTCGTGGCTAGCAAAATGTTCATCTCTTTCTCGATAGGTCTTTATTTATATTAGGACACAGAGAGTTCAGTGGGCGGTCACAAAACAACGAGGGAAGGAAAAAAATAGAGGTGCTCCCAGCAAGACAAAAAACAACAAGCACGGAAACAACGTCACGGTGGGAGAATAAGAACCGAGAAAAGCAGAAAAGAGAAGAAGAAAGAACTAGTGGACCACTGCCACTGCTGAAGCAGAGGCAGAGGCAGAGGCAGAGGCAGAGGCAGAGGCAGTGGCTCGGCAGTAGCAGTGGTAGGAAAAAAAAGAAACCTACGAAGGGTCGTTCTTTTTTCGATGAATGAGGGAGCAGCGTGTCTCTCTATGTGGATGAGGGCAGGCAGAGAGGGAAAAGAGTGGCGCCTAGGTGGTTAAATCGAAAGAAGCGTGGAAAAAATAAATGTGTGAATGTAGGTAAAAATGTACGTATGTGTGTAGATAAGAGATAAAACCGAGAGAAAAAGAGGTCGAGCTTTGGGCATGGTTCAGAGAAGAAAACGAGTAAAAGGTAATAGAAGAAGGTGAAGATGGACGCACTTTATCTCGCACCTGTGCTTTTTCTAATTAACAAGAGGTTACTTGGACCGAGTCCTCTTTCTTTATCTTTGTAACAAGAGAAGGGAATAAACCGGAATGAGATCTCGAGGTACTGAACTAGTTCAATGATTCGATTTCTTCGGTTTAAAACTTTAAATATATATATATATTTGCTTTGAAAATTCACGTTATTCGGCCGCCGTTTTTCTGCTATTCCCGTATCAACGCGTTTGCAAAATTATCTTTTCCCTCGGAAATTATACCACGGTTGTGGAATGCTCAGAATTTTGTATTTTAATCTCATATTATAATTACTTCTCCTGCACGTGATGCGCTCGCAACTATAGTGCACGGAATGAATAAAATTCCATTCTTTCAGCCACTTTCATTGGTTCCGAAATGAAATGCACTCTTCCGTAATAGAAACTCAAAAGTATATACATTTATTTGGAGAATATTTTCGTCTTTCATTTAATACCTTCGCGTCAATATTGCGTTCATTCCAGAACAAAAAACGTGTCAGAATTGATATTTTGAGTACATTATTTCACTTGTTCTTATAGACTGTAAAGTTGAATTATACAGCAACACTTGTTGTATCAGATAGGAGATCGGTCACAAACCACTTAATGCCTCTTCATCACTTTCTTTTTCCAACACTTCTCGAGTCATCGGCCTTTCTTACATGCTAGAATGAGTCGAAAATATGAGTTCATCGTCAACTTAGCATCAGAATTGAATGAATAATTTTCCATTCAAAATAAACTTTTGAATTTTCATATTTAATGAGATACGATCGATACACTTGTGGATGTACACGATAATTTACACGAGCATGAAATTCCGAAGGTGAATTTGAAAAATTATAATGTGCAACGTGACAAAAACGAGATGACTGTGCGTGACAGATTGGACACAAGGGACTTGGAGCACGAACTTGACGCGTTACACATCGTCCAGTGTACTTCCCTCTACCGATTCATCGATATATTCTTTGTTGTCCAGTGTCGTTATGTATCGTCACGTTCCTTTTGTATACCTGGCTTTTCTTACACGTAACTTTCACGAAAAACTTTTCCTATTTATCAAGAAGAATGGATCAGTTGTTGACCTTTAATACAGGACGTATCTCAATCTTTTCATCTACGATACAAAATAGTAAAAAGAAGATTATTCCAGTCAATTGACAAGATCTTGGAACGAAATTCAAGACACGATCAACTCCACGCGTCATTTCACTTGAATTTTGAATGATTCTCTACGATTTACTATTTTTACTAGAATAAAATTCGATTCGACGAAATTGCATCTTGAATTTTAATTTTCAATTCAAAATACCCGCTCGCTTCGGTAGGAACATTTCAAAAGTTATTTGAAACAATATTTCCCTTCATCTTAACTAGATTAAATTATTCATTGAGATACATACTTCAAATTACTGTGAACTATTATTCGCGAGTCATATCCCAAGATATACACTAGGAAGTTCGTAGTTTTCTTTGGCAAACTTGTTGATAGACACTTTTAGAAGACGTTGCACGTCTCTGAAATTTAGTATGGTATAACAAAGTTCATTTTTGTTGTTCAAAACTCACATTACGACCAGAATGATACTTGGAACTTTTATGTAGTACAATTGAGGAACTTCATAATTAATTGGCATAACTTGGGGGAGTAATTTAGAGTGGGTGCGGGTATTGTGCATGATAAGTTTCATACTAAATTATATGGATTTACCGTGTAGAAAAAAGGATGTATGCTTACTTCATGTATTTGTTGTTAACAAGTAAATATCTTTCCTCCTTTTGTAATATCGTAGATGAAGATGATTTCTCAGAACCAATCTTCAGGGTATTATCATTATATGTGTCTTGAAATCTTCACCAAATGAACAAGAATGAGCACTATTATTAGATCTGAAATAGACACTTTGTATTATATAAAATAAAATGAGACTTTTATTCAAAGTTTCGAACGCTAAGAACTATTTTCAACAGTTCACCAGTCTTTGAAGTGGTATAATAAATTCAAACAAAAAGATGTATAGCATATCACTTGGGAACACTCTGAATCATTGCTATGAGTTACAATAATCTCTTTCAACTCCAGAAACGTACATCTATAAATTGTCAAATTATTTATTCTCTCGAAATGTGTATAATCATAAAGCTTATCTGTGTTTTGATATCGCGTATAGATGAAGACACGTTTGTGCGTGCAAAAGTATGGTGTATCTCTGGTGGAAGTAACGGGGGTGGTAATGGTAGCGATGCCGTGTCCACGACTTGGATACGACGGTTGCGTACGGATGAGAGAGAACGATGAAACGACAATTAAGTTGAAATAGTGCTTCCGCCAGAAGCTGAGGAGCGCCAATGCCCTCTGTAGTTACCTCCTGTTCGCACATCGCCGTCCAGTATACGTATTTATATACACATACGTATACTATATGTGCCGTGCATTCTGTGGGAGATGTGAGTCAAGTTAAATCCATAAATCTCGAGCATCAACGTGTACTGGTTCGGATCTACAAAGAGGTTTGTCATTTCGTGTTACATGGAAAAGATCTTTCCAATTAACGTCAACAATTCGATCATTATAAAAATGAAATGAGAGTGAAGATAAATTCGAAAGAGTTATAAAATAATCATATTACTGTATTATGGTTCATCGTTCATCGTTCGTCGTTCATTGACCAACTTACGTGCCTGCCCTCTTGATTGTCACCAGTCGTTAAACGTTTATATTGGAATTGGTCGAATTGAATTTAAAGCAGAGAGCCCTTTACAAAGGCTTAACGATGCCGCATTAAAATTGTTTAATTGAAGGCATTTAGAATGATCTATAACGTGGATCTTAATAGGTCTCAATTTTCATTCGTCCGGGGTGTGTTCTTATGATTCATATGTTTGAATATATTTCAATATTTGAAAATTAAATTCCCTACTGTCAAACAACATGAATAATATCTCGAACATTTCGTAAGAAGTTCCCCATATTATGCTATCTTTCCTCTGTTTCGGATGTTTGAACATCAAATGGATCTCAAACAATAATAAGCTATAAGTGGAGGAACTTCAGTTGGTGCACGTTCTATGGATATAACGTAACATTTGAAGCAATATAAAAGAGGAGGGAAAATAGGAAGAAAGGTATTCATGAAATACAACAAACTCGAATCGAACAATGGTTCTAGTCGCACAATGGTGATCTAAGCCTAGGTCGAGTGAGGCCACCGTTTTCTCTCTACTACCTGACTGTGATCTTCCTCTGACAGACCCATATGTATAAGAAGAACCGTCTGAATAGCGCCCATGTGCTGGTTTGGTTTTTTTTTCTTTTCTTGGATAGCCGTTGCCTGGGCTGACCTCTAGAAACCTGAGAAGTTCATTGGTATGCTATTTTTCCATATAAGAGATAGAAAAGGACCAAACAAAAACATTCATACCTTTGACGAATATTCTGCGCTGAAAAGAGATACCAGAGAACAAATAATGAAAATAGGTACATGTACATCGTATAAGAGGTTTGTTCCTCACGTGGTTACCTACAGAATTTTTTCCTTCTTTCTTCTCAACCATCTGCTCTGAACTAATTTTTATTATTATCGTTCCATCGAATCATCAGCCTTTTCGGTCTAAGGAAACGAGTGTTCTCTCTGAAATGTGTTGTAGTATTTATTCCTCTGTCTGGTAATGTTTGCAGAAACTTTCATTTGGAGCGTTTCGAGGAGATATCTCAAAGGCGAATACTATCGGTCTTTGAAATCTTCTTGAGACGATATTGTGGTGGTCTTTGAAATATTTCATGTTTCGAAATGACGGTTCCTTGCATTGATCTAACATGTTATTTTACTCAGTGAATTCATTGGAGTTTCGATGTGAATATATGCGTGTTGTTACGAATATCAAAAAGTACGGACGAAGGAATTATTCAAACTAGTTAATTGAGAAATAGAGATCAAAATTAGGGAGAAATACGATCTTTACGGCATGTACCTGAGGATTAATGGCAATCCGATAGGGTCGTTTTGTACCCTAAGGAACGCGTGACCACAAAGATTATGGCAGGGTACAATGAAATAATCAGGATAATCCTTCTTTTCAAGAAAGAGCAATAATGTGGAATTACACTACATGAATACCCTTTGTTGCCTACGTTTTGAAAATTTCACCTCAAGTTTGCTTTTTAGTTGTTTGTAATCTTTTTCTTCTTCCTTTTCCATACAGACCACCCGACGCGTGAAAACCACGAGATAAGATCCATATTCGGATTGAACTATACAAATTGTAAATACAACTCACACGCGTTGCTACAATCGACCATCTCAGTAAATCAGTAACCTACATTTTACAATTCAAACCAAAAGTCAAGTACATTATACTGTGTAACTCGTGAAATGAACGAATGAATTCTTCTCCACTTCTCCAATCTAACTCTAACTCTCGTTACACTTCATCATTTCATTCAACGTCAGCCCATTACGAGATTTCACATCAAACAATGCAATGACAGATTCTCCATCATTAGATTCATGACTAATTCTCCCTAATTCACATTCAGACAGAGAACGTAGGAGTAAGAGTCCACAAACACCTCGCAGTCTGCAAAGTGCTTTCCCAGCTGTAGGATAAATTTGGCGAACTAAGTGAGGAAGAACCGAAACTTCCTTGTTTGGAACAATCTCCAACTTCATTCCGTAATAATGAAATTCCACTCGAAATGAAGATACATATCCGATTCTAGGTCAAACTAAGATGAGATATTGCTTGTCGAAATTCAGAATCCCAGTACAACATACAGTACTTCTTTTTATTTGATTTTTCTCATTAGCGACATTCCTCGTTGTAAATTGGCTATCGATCGAGGACTTCTTGTTTATACATGAATATAAGTCTACGATCCCCGCGAATATGATTGTGTCGTATCTCATCTGAGGAGAAAATGAAAAGAAAACGTAAGTCTTTGTCGAGACTAGCAGGGGTAGTACTTTGAAAGCTTATCCCAAACTATTTGAGATAAGTTCTAGAAGAGTCGTAAAGTACCTTGTTTCGATAAAATATTACCCACAACGATTGGATTTGCAACGATTCCAACACAGTTCGTTGCTCCTATAAATCTTGGATATCTGTAGAATTGGGAGGCAGTAAATAGAAGCAGAAAGCGTATGGAGTTTCGGCAAGATAAAGAGAGGAAGAGAAATACTAGCAACCCAACGGAAGCAGATATGAAACACTGTGCATGTTGTGTACTGGGGTACCGTTAATCAAAAGGGCAGTTTATTTAGTTTCAAAAAAATGAACCAATACAATAAAGATAAAATTATCTCTTTACGATCTGTTTGTTTTATCCCTGCGGGAGATGTCGTGAATTTATTTGATTCTCATATGTTTAACAATGGAACGGATTCTATGGATTCTCATCTCGGATAAAGAAATATGACCTGATCCGCGTTTGAGAATCATGATAATTAGTTATCGCGCAATTTCAGTGGGAACTGCTGCCTCTCAAGTTGGCTAACAAGCTGAGTAATGGCTTGGCGCCTGAGAGGTTGAATTATTGAGGAGAAGTCGTTGTTATTCGTTGCAAGAATCCGAACCGTCATACGAGAAATATGGGAACGAAAGTGAGATTAGTAGTCTACATTTCATAGTTTATTTTGCAGTAAACATGCACTCAACTTGAATGAAAATTTGGATATTATGTTAAACATTGTTAAACATTACATTTCATATTCTAACATTGTATGACAAAAAACAAACACGTGGCTGAATATTGAATTCGCGATTCATTTGAGCCCTCCCTCTGCTCTTACTTTGAGAGTTTGATATATTACACCACAATCATTTGACGGGCTTCGGTTCATACAATAACACCAGAGCTGGTTATCATTTGCATCGAGATCGAATATCGCACGAGCTAGATCATCGGACGTTGAAGCGAAGTCGTACAATTTCCTAATGCGTTATTCAGCATCAATATAACCGTGAATTAGTCATTCCCCCTTTCGAATTGTCACATAAAAAGTGAACAAAATATAATGAAAATTCAGAATTCAATAATCAAAATCCTCTTGGAAGATATTATTCCCTGTTCAGAGAGCAAGAAAAGTTGCTCATCATCAAATTAACAGCCTTCCACATGGGAGTGTGTATTCAATTATGTAGCAGATTTATTAATTAATAATATACAAGGAGTTACGTTACCTTTTTCCAGAACTCATTTATCATGGAAATATTTCATTGTGCGTACGTGTGAGGGTACATAAGATGAGATATGTGCACACACAATGTATAAGGATGATCCGGATGAGGCGCTCCAAAAATGATCTCTTGTCGGTTGGCTCCTAATTAATTCACACGCGTTCGCTCGAGCTCCGGGTCTCTGAAGTTCAGGTCCGGTAGTGTTTCTCTTCTCCACGCTCTTCGCTATGTCTCCGGACAGACCCAACCCGCAGTTCTTGATTTATACGCTTCCAACCCTATATCGCTATCCACACCGTTGGAAACTGATGGAGAAAAAAGAACCTACAACAACCCTTCCTGCTCTTCCTCCGGTTTACGTCAGAAAGGCGCTTTACTCTAGTTATTTGCTTGCTTGCTTGCTTGCTTACTTGCTCTCTCGACGCAAGGGAAGCTGACCTCGACGCTCGTCCTGAGTCAACTTTACTCCTGCGCCCGGTAAATCTAATTTAGGAAGGTTGCGATTGTCCGAGTGAAATTATATATCTATATACATATATATAGAATGTATATATGTTCATATACCTTGCTCTCCTAACCACTCACTTGAGTCTCCCTTTCTCAAGAATCATTGAAGAAAGAAAAAAATGTTACCCACGATTCTTCCTTTATGTACAGAAACAAATCAAATTAACCAGTCGTCTGAAATTAATTACTCGATTCAATTCAATTATCTTTCACTTGTTACATGTGGTGTACTGTGTTTCAATCTTTGATCGATTTCATCAAATGCAACCCCTGGACGTTAAAACATTCGGAAACTACGATCTTTTACAATCATCCATCCAAGCGGGTTTGATATGATTTGTTATCAAAGTTCAAAATTGACGTGATTGAGATAATCATATAAAATGAATAGTTTCTGATGTACACTATGGGATAATGAATATTTATTTCATGCCTCGTATTTCATCATGCGATGATTATGTACGTTTGACTCTTGCGTCTGCCTTGAAGGATGTTTGAAGGACTTTCGGTTGACCGTGAAACATTGGACGCGCAGTTAGAATATTTATCCGTGATATAGAGAATGTACCCACTCATAGAAAGAAGACCCATACACAACAGATTGAATCTCAACCAGCAGACGTAAGTCCATAAAACGAATCACTCAAGACTAACTTCTTTAATCCTCGGATATGGTTACGTACATAGAGGATTTCGGTGTCGGTTTTTTTATATTTTCTTTCAGATTTTTTTCCATTTCTCTTTGATCTTCTCTGGCTCCAGTATAAAGGAGAAGATAATTTATCATGATAATATCGAGACGTCGGGAACCTTTAATCTCACCATTTCAGCGATGATGTGGGGAAGATATTTCTTATCTGTTATACGTATGGTGATCGTGTTCTCTGATGAATAATTATTCTCAAAAAAAAAACGATGTAACTCCGAAATTTGAGATATCAGTATTCTGAAGTATCTCGAATTAAATGGAATTCCCGTACGATGAACAGGATCCGCTTCACTTATATTCATTTGATTTTTCTAATCTAATTGAAGCTCGCTTCGATTTATAAAAACTCATGGGAAAAGGGAAACGCGGGCCGATATTGCCAGTATTGGCAAATCCAAAGCTACGAAAGCGATCAAAACTAGCAAGAAATCGGTATGATAACATCATTTAATATGAGAGCCTGTATAACATTCGCTATCGTATTAGTACTGTTCGTTTGTATGCGCTGACTATGGTAGAATTCTGGCATTCCAACCTTGTCCAAACAGTATCGATTCAATACTGGCCCAAGACTGTCTGTCAACTCAAATCAATACAATTTGAAATTCGTTGAATAGGCCGTGTCAATTGAGAGATAATAATGACTCTGTATGGAAACAATTGTTCCCGCCAAAGTTTGGCAAATATAACCTCGCCAATACCAGGTTATTTGTTGCCTTCAGCAATTCCCACAGGCGAAAGTATATTGATAAAAATAGGCTATTACATACTGAAATTGATGATATGAACAGCAATTATTCCTCCCTCCCCTAGTGAAAATGGGAGTGTAAGAAGGTTATGAAGCAACACGGGGGAGTAAATAGAACTGTATCTAAGCGAAAATTGAAAATTTTGCGCTTCATTTGTTTCAAAGTTCGCTTCCAGCGAGCGGAAATTTTCACCAGGGTTGTGTGAGAGACGTTCGAAATCGAAACAAAAATACAATCAGCTACACTGTCAAAAAAAATTCCTTCTTGGAATTCAGAAAATGTGACTGTAACTTTTCACAGTCACTTGTTTCTGAATTTTGAGATGAATTTTATTAAATTTAGAGGAATTTGAACTAAATTTCGGAATGTATCGTAAAAATTTACCCAAGATTTTTAAGATTCGACAAAATTTTTCTGAAAATTCAGGAGGAAGCAGCTTTGAAGAATAACGTTCATGCGTTCTCTGAGTTCTCAGAAGGACTCTTTCTGAATTTTGGACCCTCCTTGTGAACCAGGAGGTGTTTCGTTTTTTTGGATAAATTGTATTACATTAATTATTACAGGCGCAGGGAGCCCCGTTTATTGTATGAAAGCGTAGAACTTCTCTCTCCACTTCGACGTGCACTCTCTAAATGCAAACAAACTGAGAATTCCATTATAACAAAAATATAAGAAGAATGAATTTTCGCTCCAACAGAGTGGAATTTCACTTTGCAGGCAGCCAAAAGGGAACTTATCTTTCCATTCGAGTAGAATTTTCACTCTTTCGGATGTAGAGAGTAAACTCCGAGCATTTTGAAATAGTAAAAGATTTTGATAGACGTGTAAAACTGCTAACCAAGTAGCGAAAGTATGTCAACATGACGTCCATGTGCTTTGAAAAATAAAACTATAAACCATAGAAACAATTGTTTTCCCTTCGAATATGTTCCTACGTGTTCGAAATCATTTATATTCACAATAAGTGTCGTTAGATATTTTCTCTGCTTTTGTTTTCCCTTTTTTTTCAAGCTTTGAGTACTCGTTCTAATGAATCTATTTAAGATATTATTTCTCTAAGCGCATGTGGAAAAATCTGGAATTTTTATATTCCCTGCCACAATAATTAACGAACGAGACAAAAAAATGAAACCGTACTTGCCTGTCCAATTAATTAGAGCATTCCGACTCAACCAACGAATTCATATTAATTATGATTCTTGTTATATCGTTCTCGTGGAAATTCGTTCAAAGCGTACAGTCGGTTTCAGTGATATTTCGTGGTTAACACGATGAGCACTGATACAATTCTGATTCATCTCAATCATTGCATTGTGGATATATATTTTATAGTAACAGATTTCGAATCTTAAGAAAATATATCTATATTCTTTATTGTTTGTGAGGAGAGTTTCATTTTCTTTCAAAAAACTCCAAATCATGAAACTCTTAGGAATCACGTTCAACTTCACACGGAAAAAGCTGTTTAATAGAATTTAATAACGAGGGTGGTAAAATACGGCACTATTAGAATTTCTGTTAATATTTACTAGATTTGTAGTCAAATCTATTACTGCGGTAGTAATTTTGACTGCGACCATCGTAGATTTTACTAGAACTCTTATAAATATTACGAGAAATTCTAATAGTGCTGTATTTTACTGAACGCGTTAGTAAATCTTATGAAACATTTTTTCCCGTGCACCGAGAGGAACATTTTCCCCATTTTTATCAAAATGACGCATTCCTTCTCTAATTTTTCGGAGAGAAAATGAGGCGTTTTGGACGAAACAGATTGAATTTTTCTAAGAGTTCATCAAATCCAATGAACTGTTTCGGGGGAAGAGAGTGCCAAATTTACCATGATAGTGAAATTTGGTACTGCTGTACATCTTCTGCTTAGATAACGTTTTTTTCACAGCAAAATAATTCAAATTCTACAACTGAATTTATTCCTCAATCTGTATATAGTATTCAAAATTCCGCTGCCTTTGTAAATGATTCGCAGAGCTAATGAAAAGTTTGCTTCTTCGGCAAAAAGCTGGCTCTGCTCTACTTTGCTGCGCATTAGTTTTTCTCTAAAGAGTGTCGACATAGACCCAATATCTGTTGAAACCGTTGAATAACATGTGTCAGTTGAGGGATAGTGATGAACCTGCATGCGAATTGTTGTTTTTATCGAACTATAGCGTATAAAACCTTGTCAGCACTTTTAATAAATAACTCTGGCATTTTTGAATCACGGTACAATGGAAGATAATTGAACAACAATTTTGAAATTGAATAAAAAAATCTCATTTCCATTCAATTTCCACGGATCGAATAAACTTTCAGATTAGAAACGATTACTTTGTTAATGGATTGGAGAATCGAGAAATCCCGCTTGCATTTCTCTTTGCAGTATTAATGAGTTTGTCTAATGGTTTCGGCTACTCAATATCAAGAGCTTTAATGGTGTAATGAGAGTCATCGTATGCTTATACTTCCACCGATCGATACGCCAGAACCAACACGGAGAAATTCTCGGTACACGAGATACACAATATCAGCTTTCTTCTCTACACTTCAAATTATATAAAACTTGCATTCCATCAGCTTGATAAATTGATGAAGGTATGAATCTCTCATCATATAAAATTTCTTTTCTATCATCATATTTCTCAGTTCATTAATCCGCTCTCACGAAGGCTCTGAATTTGCAAAAGCGTATGTTCTCAATTTCAGGAAAGAACATCAAATACTTGGAAGTTGAGTACAAAATATCATTCCGTCGATATCTTTGGCGCAAGAATAAATGACACTCAGAACTGACGAGAAATTCCATTACATTATTCTCATCCGTACTATCCCTTATCCTCAGATATTGGAAGACACAAGTTGACGTATCAGAATAACACATGGGATAACATCGAACCCAACGAAGCATCATCCCCAAGAATATTCATTCTTTCCCATGTCGTTTGACTGTAACTCAATAATAAATGGTGCATGCACGTTCTTGTATCGAGAACATTATCGTCATCATCACCATATCGTTAGAGGGAATGAAAAAATAACCTAACTCGACCGCGTTATATTGCACGCATCTCTTCTTCTAGTACAGCGCCGCGACGGCGACCATCGTTTTTCTCGGATCGTCGGTTTGGCGACAAGGCGTCGTTTTCGTTGCCTCTCTTCTTTTCCTACCAAGTGCTGTATACCTATTCAACGTGTTTCTGCTGTCTCGGTTGGATGGCTGGCTGGCTGGCTGGCAATGTCGTCGTACTTAAAATAATGACGGCTTCGTGGGTTAGCGAATACGGCTCGTCGACTTCAACCAAGCACTACTTCCCGACCCTTCGATAATGAAGAAGAACGCTCATTCGTCTCGGGGAGAGTCGTTACCTTGCGTTACGTTACATCGCGTCACGCGTTCGCGTGAAAATATTCGATACTTGATTCTCGTATCTTTTTTACGTTTTTTCCAAAGTTTATTTCACATCGTACCATCGTCTTCTAAGATACGCAGAAATTCACTATCAGTCAAGGACAGTGAACTCTAATTTTCCAATCTAGAGAGAGTTTCAACACGAATTCTGCCTACGTTATTTAAAACTGTGGGTGGAATTCTGATGATTTCAAACGATTAACAGGAATATTTATTCACACTTCATTATATCGAAAGCATCGAGCAACAGTGTTTCATTCACGAACATATGGAATGAAATTGTAAAAATTTCTCCACGCTGTTCTCGAAGGGACACAAAAATATCTAATCTACCTTTCAAAATCGATTCTACCATTCATCACTCGAATTCCTCATGCGAGAGCAATATTGCTGAAACTGCTGTAACCTTTGAAGTTTGATATATTCAGTTTCCGATATTGGATTTCAACTTCCACGCTTCATTCCAAAGAACTACCAAATTTTCATTCAATTATAGAATGATTTTTCAACAAACAAGTAAACCAAACAATCAATGTTTGGAGAGTATCTACGTAATTTTTGGAAACCTACGCCCCATTGTACGCGGAATCATCTCCCGCACATGTTGCACATGATCTGGAAATACAACAACCGTATGAAAACATGTCAATAATTTCGACAGAGTTTGTATGTAAATTACTCGGATATATTCAGTTACACGAATTGAAAAATTTCATCGTTGCCGATGCATTTAAAGCAATGACACAATCCCTCGTGAATTGGTAAAATATGATTCTCGTTTAACCTGTCCCGCAGTCAACGTCGACGTCGTCGTTCTCGACTGAGAAAGAGAGACAGATGGACACACAGAATAGCAAGCGAGCGAGCAAGCGGACCCATCATCCACCCCTAAAAGTCGTTACGCTGGGTTATGTGCGTGGAAACGTTTCGTCCATTCTCTCGTTGCCCATTCGTACATTCTCTCCACCCTCGCTATCTACAATATCTTTCTAAGATTTTTCTTCATTACGATACGCCATGACCTGACACGTTTCTTTTTCTTTCTTCAACTCATTGTTGGATCGCGCTCGCTGAAGGAGCAGAGTTGGAATTGAGTTCAACCGTCCCGTGTTACGAAACTCTTGAACAAAAAAACCCGAGACAGGGAATGCAAAGAGGGAAAAGAAGAGAATTATCAAACCGTTGAAGCAAACTTGTTATAACGAAATGTATCAAAGATCTGGGATATCATTTGTCCCTACTCAACTTTCCTTGACGGATGTTTTTTCTCTCGTTTCGCTTTGAATCGTGAGATTGTCGTTAAGAGAAAGTCATGTATTCGGTACTTTTGTGTTCTTTTTTTTTTATTCCAAGTTTGACGTGGCATGGCAATTGGAATTCTTTATATCAAACGGTTGAATTTCTAAATCATTTTCTAAGTTCAGGTGATGGATAGAGGAATGGATTTGTATATTCGTTCAAAAAAAGTGATTCAAATAATCTCATATAATCGCTCCTTCTTATCTTCTCAGGAAAAAGATACTTTCCTTTGCTCATTTCAATTATCGATTCAACAAGAAAAAGCGGAAATTGGTGTATTCCAGGATGAAGCATCGAACTCTTAAACATCAAACTGTCGTCGTTGTTATCGGGCAAAAAGGGAAAGAAGAAAAGAAAGAAAAATGCGGAAAGAACGGATAAAAAAGCGAGGCTGAAACGAAATTTTTGCATTATCGTCACGTGCGCGGTCTTATTACTGGCACACGTGGTGTAATATTCTCCCCTCATCTTCGAGCCTGTTCGCGCGACGGTTCTTCTTCTATCTTCCTCTCTTCCTCTCTTCCTCTTCCATCTCCTTCCCTTTTCCCTCATCCTATCTCTACTTCTACTACTACCACCACCACCACCACCACGTCATACGACAAGGAGAGCTTTTTCCACGGTGAGTTTGAGAGCGTGCTGCTCTTGGGCGCGGCTTTCTCCTGCTCCTGCTCCTTCTTCTTCTTCTTCTTCGTTCTGTCGCATTGTTAGGATGCGCGACAGCAGCCGGTTCATCCACGACATAAGGGAAGGAGGATGTGATCGAATACTGCCGAAGTTTGTAGAGTGGAGTCGTGAAGATGATACATTCATCTCACCCTGCAACCACCACGAATCCATCGACGACAACGTCAACGACCAGAAGTTTGGAGGAGGATGAATAAGGGAAGAGAAACCGAACCGTGGAAGAGGATTTTCGACAAGAAACCATCGCTATACGCAGCTGGCGTTTACATGTAACCATTCTAGCCTCTTGTTGATCCTCATTCCCTCCTTCAAGTCACAAAACCGTTCGTTCATGGTCTTTAGAACTGGATCCTAACGTGTATCTATGTTTTATGATTACTCTTCCATAGACAGATCGATAGTCACGATTGCATCAAAGTCAAAGATCAAGTTATACATATACAAGGCATGCCTCGACATTGCTTGCATTCTTGAAAAACTTTGAATCAAGCTTTGTATTCATCTTCTGAGAATCTTTTTTCCTTTCAATTTAAACTCCTCGTTTGAAAATGTTGTAAAAATATCATATCTTTTTCACTCTCCCAAATTCCCTCGAAAATTAAATTTGAAAGTGCCATCCCTTTACGATTCAACCTTCCTTAAAGTGATTAGTTAGAACCGACGACTTCCCATAAGTTAATTTTCTCTCAAGTCTTCCTCTCTTTATTTTACCTACGTGACATGAATATGTAGGGTACTATTCCCTGAGAGGAAACAAATGTGAGGTAACTATTCTTTAAACACTCACACAATTACGAGAGTGAGATACGATCAAGAGGGTCAACACGAGTTTCTTAGAAATGTAATACCACCTTGCAAGAAGGAAAACTTGAGTTGAATCAAAACCGCGTTAAAACCATGGACGTTAAAAATTGAAGATTCCAGAGAGTATCTCATATAAATCATATATATTTCGAAGGGAATTTATGAATCCCAACTGTTTGATTACCTCTTTCTGTTGTTCTGTTTCCTTGATCATTCAATGGCACTTAAATTTCCAGGGTCGTTGGAGAATGGAATAGAATAGAATTCATACATTCATCCGCGGGAATTCGTTCGAACAGTTCAAACGGTACATCGTTGTTCCTTCAGAAGGGAGTGAAGATAACCTCAGGCGTCATATCATTTGTGGAACAGACGTGTGTACACGTTTGAGCTCTTTAGTTAACTTCTCCTTTTTCCTTCCAACCTCATTTATCTTTGCTCGAATATTGATCTTTCTTCTTTTTTATTTCTTTCCCTGGTTTCTTATGTTTCATCATCTGTCTTCTTTCCCGAAAATAACTTTCTTCGTCATCTAACATCGATCTTTTGTTATGTTCTATTGGTTCTTATTGTTCCACCATGTACGATGAAAAAGAGGCGGAAGAGGAATATACGTCACGTAGGAAAAAGCCTATACGCGTGACAGTTTTACAAAATGCGTAAGAATCGTCGTTATTTCATCCGAAAGTAAACTCTCTTCTACATTCACAATCGGTTCCCGAAGAACGATGATACGACTCTCGCAATGAAGAGGGAAATATAATCGACTCGCGTCAGATGATATTTGAAAATAATTTATCGAAATGATGTGAGATGGAAATCGAAATTGATTTTAATTGGAATTCTTGTACCTCGTACTTTCACAGGAATTATTTTTCTCCTTCTTCTTGTTGAGGTATTTGAATTTGAATTTGGAACAAACAAATCTAAATAAAAATTTCGATGGACTGATGTATCAACTTATTTACATTTATATTCTCTCTTCTTTTAATTAAATTCTCATCTCAAACAACGTTTCTATACATTCTACACAAAGTTCTTTGAACTTCATTATCTCAAGCAGAGTTATGACAAGCGAGAAGTCGTCTTTGATCTTACATTTTTTGCCAAGCAATAGTAATTCATAGCAGTAACAATTGTTATTATTACACTCTACACTTTCCCTCGCCTTTTCATTTGATACGAAGACTGCAGTATTTTTTTAATAATTTTGAAAATCATGTGAAAAGCATTTATTCCGTACCGGAAATGAAATCATCGATCACAAGTCCAGCTGACAATTTGCTACGACTTGGTAGGAAATTTTCATTTTATCATTCAAAGTAAGGAGAATTTATAACAAACATTATATACTTTTCACTCGATTGAATGGCAGAAGATTCGCAGGTGCACGGGGAAATTGAAATTACTAATCTGGTGATTTCATTTCAACGTAAGTTCGCTTTTCAAACTTTCAAACTGTGTTTTTGTTGAGAAGATTTCATAGAACGTTTTCATCGCAAATAGTAGAACGAATTCAACCGTTCACTCGAACATTTAAAATCCATCTATCGATTTTATGGTTCTTCTTTTTGATATTTATTCTGATAAATAAACGTTCTAATACGGCGTCACGCACTGCTTTCCTTCTTTAATTTCTTGCATCACATATGAAAGATTTTTACAAACCTCAGACTGTTTCCAATCTCCGTTAAATTTTTGTATATAGTTCGAAATCACAAAATCCCCTAGTACGAACTATCATCTCCTCCTTGAAAATACATGCACAACATGTCTCAGTTCATCCTCGGCATCATACACGTTCTGGCGATGTATATTCGTCTTAAAATCGTTCACTCGACGAGTAGAAGCAATTCGTGACTACGAATCGAGCCCAAGATATCGTTCCCGTTCTAGGTAAAGGACGACGTCGACGGCGGCGTTCTTCTTCGATTCTGAAAAGATAAAATCGTACAAAACGTGAGAGGAATCATTTCCCATTCCGCGAGGACAGACAGTATTCCACACACAAAATCTAATCTTCCCTCATATACCGACGGCACGTCCGCATGGTCTATTCTGCCGTCGCGTGCATTCGTTTCGCTATTCTCAATAACAAAGATAAATACCCTGTATGATATCCTAAGGATAAAAGGAAGGATATTTGCTTATCAGATCGTTAGTGAGTCACAGATTTCTGCGTAACTCGCACCTTTTCCGACAACTTGCACGCAGCTGGTGTCCTCCAACACCCTGCTTGGATGGCGATAAAGCAAAGGAACTAGTAAACTGGAGGAGAAAAGAGAAGAAGCAAAGAGAAGAACAGGAGGAAGCAGGATTTACGCGGGATTGTATTACCTAGCGGCGGGCATGTAGCAGCTGCCTGGTGTCACATTTTATAATGTTACGACTGACATTAACTTCGCGAGTTCTCGCATCCTCTCTTTCTTCTTCCTCCTCACCCTTCTCCCTACAACGGACCCAGCAAGGTAGTATCCTATTCGAACGAATGTAAGACGTATAACCGCGAAGTGAAGTTGCCCTACTTCCCTCTTACATTATTCTGCATACATTTGAACCCGTAAAACCTGAACCACCATACAAGAATACTTCCCTAGTCTTCAAAGAAAATTGTTTTTGTTTGAAAAAAAAGTATTCAACTGCCTTTGTTAATTTTTTCATCCCTTGACTTCAATCATTTCGAGATTACTAGAAAAATACTTACGTAAGGGACTTCTTTTCTCCTTTCTTGAGGATTCAAAACGTTTTTACTTGTTCTTTTTCTCCCCACACAAAACCCATAAACGTCAACTTCATTATCCTCATTTTTATCCCTGTTGCCAGCCATGAGACAAAGTATCGTCTCATATGCTTCTCTGTTTTTCCTTAATCCAAATTGATCCTCTCACAATGTCTATTTCACCTCCCTCTTCATCCTTCGATATAATCTCCGTTATCATCTCTTCAGGGACGATCAGATAGACTCACATAGTACGTCTTAAATTCCACCTCCCTCCAGCAAAACTTTTATATTCGCGGAAGTAAAATATTGTTATTAATATTATATTATTATACATTGATATTAGCATGAGAATGAAACGGGGCTAAGTAGTTAACTTTGATTACCTTTCACATTTTTTGCTCAAAGTTTTCCCCTCGAAAACAAGTATCTAATGAGTTTTTTTTTATAAGAATCTCAAAGCTGTGAGGATTTGAAATTCAAATTTAATATTTAAAGAGTATTAATTTTCCTCCTCTTTTGGGAATTGCGATTTTGATGATACAAGTATTATGCCATTGTTGAAGCGTAATTATTGTATCTCATTTGTGGTATATTCGGAGAAATGCTTCGGCTTTTCGGTTCCTGCCACCGAACTAATGATTAACCGATGAAGAGACTGATAAACTTTAACCACACCCCATTTCCCGGCAAAGAGGAATGACGTGGAGAACGGATGTGCTAAGAGTGTGTATAGTACAAGAGCAGGTAGTATATACCGAAGAACTTGAGTTGACAGGTAACAAACACGAGATTGTCATCCTGACCTGTTGTATAGTTTTTAAGGTAACTCTTAAGATGCCCAAGTTAAGTTCCCAGATGTAGAGTTGTGATTCAACCTCCACTCTCACCGTTATTATTTATTTCTCCAATTCAGAGTCAAGAAATATTTCTTTGTTTTACTGAGAAATTTTTCATCAGTTGAAATGATTTGAAAGATACCCTTATCGATTTATGTTGCTAAAGTTTGAATCGTTTCCTGAAACCAGTTAGTACTCGAATAAAACAATATTCAGCTGTTAAAGTCTGAAAAATCTTGTAGTGCATCTTCAAACGATGTTTTCAGTTCCAAGGAGTTGAATCGAGAAGACAAATGACGATGACTTATCAGATTTTGTGAGTTTGAATTAGCATTTCGTTTCTATGAACGATTTAAACTTTCGCAACAAATCGATTTGGATGTTTTTATAACTTCTGATATTGATAGCACGGAGATTATTTCACCGCAGCTGCGATTTGTGGTTAAATTTGAATCTATCGCTCCAAATCAACCCGACTGACTGTATTCCTATTTTCAAACGCTGTTTGCGATTATTCTCCCTTCAAATTGATCATCGCTATCACGCTCATAGAAAATTCATCATTAGCAAACATCTGTTCATTGAATGAATAAACATTCTCCCACGAGAGAACACATAATCCTCCTTATCTAGCGATGAGGTTGACATATATCATGTATACTAGCATCGTTGTCACTGGATGGTTTATGACACAGCGTAGAAGCGTTGAGATGCTTACCTTAATCGTAGCGATAGGGTTGTGGCTTCCCTCTTCTGACACCGAATGAGCTTGTGAATATTCAGTGATACGTTATCTTATACCTGTTATTATCCAGGAAAGAGCCACGTCGGATGGGAGAGGATAGAAAATCCAGCATCTCGCGTTTGTACACACCGCACACGTAAGCTCGTTCGCTAGTCTAAACGCGAAGTTTAGAACAGCCAGTTTTCGTCACAGACTTCACTCTAGGTGATGATAATCGAGCCATTAAAATTATTATTAGTCTGAGAGTAAACACGTCATGTCATTACCCTACGACCATGTATGAATACAAACGCGTATTTTCATTTATATTGGAAGGACAAACTTAATAATTGAGGATGTCGCTGGAACGCCATATATCCCATCGCATTATCAAGAAGTTTATTCAAGCTCGCGTTCATTAGTCTTGTGGATTTGAAAATTCATGTACGTAGGAATATCAATCCTCGTGGCGATAAACACTAATCAGCCCACCGATCTTTTGTTGGCTCGTTTTCTTAGAGAATAAAAACTCCAACGTTTTTATTAAGAAGATTTTGTCGAGTGGTGCGTGGGCAGCGCACTTTGTTCCTTGTACCTACCTGTGTTCAACTCAACTGTCTTCGGACTCTCTTCGAGCGAGGAGTGGGTTCTTCCAAACGGATCAGATAAGCTGCACTTGGGTGACAAACGATCCACAACTACCGCTTTTATTTTCAAAATTCTTTGTACGCTTGTCGCTCTGTGGCTAAAGAGCTACGTGTTTTTTAGTCTTTCTTGACATCCTATCTCGTAGGTCAATGCCATCGTCATCAGAGATAAGTGGTCTGCGTGACGATGACAAATACACGACTATTCTTCACTAGCAGAATACAACGTGCGAGAAGGTATCTTGGATTTTTCATATGTCGACATAATTCATGTGGGAGATAATATTCAACGATTTGAATAATGAGGACTTATCGAGTTACATTGATATTCGTTTTCGTAAGGTCCAGATAACAAAGTCCACAAATACCCAAGGTATCCTCGTGGAACGATAGAAATCAATATCATTTCTCTTATAAAGGAAAATTGAATATACGAGAACTGGAATTCACTTCATATTATTCGATTATTATATAGAATATTGGCTACATCGATTAAAGACAATTTGACCCGATGAGTGGCTTGATACATTGAGAGTTAAAAAGGTAATTGCAGGTTGATGGCGTTGTCGTTGTCACATATCGAGTTGAGTGTGTGTTGTCTGAGTGGAAGATTGGCTTGCTGCTGGTAGTGCTGTAGCCTTGATGCACCATACCTCGTGAATCGAGAGCTGGGTTCAGCTTCGATGTTGTAGAGTGCAGTTTGAAGATAGTGGGTTCGAGCGTGTGATCCAATTATGTGACGTAACGAATATATATATACATATATATATATATATACACACACACACATATACAAACCACGCGCACACACACACACACACCTCGATCTCTCTACCTTTCATTCTGCACGATGAATGAAACGAGAACAGAAGTGGTACGAATCGTCGATGACAACGCGAGACTGGATAACATGGTTCTTGACCCTCGTGTAGGATATAGCGTTACTTCAAAAGACCCTTTTTGTTACAGCCTGAAACCCTTCATTAAAAGAAGAGACTGTCGTCAGCCACCGTTTTCCGATCGCAAAAACCTCTTATTGGCAAATTTTCCCTTTTACCTGGTCTCTATTCATCATCACTCACAATGTTGTGACGTAAAGAAAGAGAAATACGAGAGGAAAAATGAAATTCGATACGCAATTAGCGCTTCTTATTCTCGGTAAAGAATTTTCCCCCAGTCAGCTATGACAATTAAGAGGAATATAATGAAATTCTTATATAACGTATCGGACCGTATTGATTACTCGTTAAATAAATTCGAGTACAAAATTGGGTTGACGAGCAGTTGATGAACGAAGAAACCTGGTCCAAAATGACCAACATGCTTCGATGAGATGATAACTCAATCCATCGTATCGATTAGGAAATATAACCCAATTTCCAGTCAACCGATTTACACTTTCGCAAATGGATTAGCTTGGCGAGAAGTAGAGGAGGATGAACCCAACAGCAATAGCATCGGCAGCATCAGGGGCGTTAACGGAGCTCGAGAATTGCTGCTTACTCTGTTCTTCCGTTCCAACCAAGTTATTTCAAACGAACTTTCTTTCTCTCCCAACTATCCAATATCTTTTATCTCCTTCCCTTCTGCATCTTGTTTTCCAACGACTTCCAAGTTGCCCTTGGTTCGTTATATAAAATCAAGAATCCAACTCTTCGAGTTTCCCGTCTGGCCTGTCGTCTAAAGATACATTAGTTGCCGAAATATACTTCCACTGGAAACACAATACTTCTTTCCAATGGAAATTCACACAGTAATTGGGTTTATCTTTGAAAATAGATTTCCTGTCCTCAAATAAAATGAACCTCTTATCCGTTTTGAAATTAATTTTTCCCATGGGAGGGTATCGAAGGCGGTTTCGTATCCCTGAAAATACTCATTCTCTAACGATCAATTACATATTTGAATGGAAAGAAAAATTTTTGTTATTTTTGTTCTGGATCAAGCAATGCACTATGAATTTGGAAGTTTCAACAACTTTTTTTCTTGTTTTTTTCAATTACATGAATTCTTGTTATCTTCTTAGAAATTCAGAGGTTGAATGTAATCAGTGGAAGATGGAAACAAATAGCAGGTGAATGAAACTTTCTTTAGAGCGTGTAGATTTTTATTCCACCCTAATTAAAGTTCAGAAGACGTTCAATTTGTTTAGCAATTTGATCGCATGAAATTTCTTGAAAAATCATTCCTTCTCATTGATCAAGAGACGTTCTTACGAGAAAAACCTCGATAATCCTGGACGATAAACACATTACGCGATACATAAAGTTTATCAGATATTCGTATATAATCTGCAGGAAGATAACTGTGTTAGTTGGGTGCACTTAAGGGCACCTTTTGCACTTAAGAACACGCGCTAACGAATTATAATTGATTGAATGAGGAAGAGGTATCACTGGCCATCGTCCAACTTTTTAAAACCCCATTATATCGCCATTAAACTTTTTCGTTTGCTCCTAGCTTTTTCTCCCCGACGACATCGATGTGGAAAACGACAGCGACGAATCCAGTAGATACTTTTAGTCAATTAATTTCCTTTCCACGATATGTTCTTAACTTAATGATCCCAAGAGAAAAAAGTAATATTTATTGCACGTGATTTTTACGTAACCTTCACGGTATTTGTACGGGGATAATATGAGTTTGAGGGAGGAGGAAAAGAAAAAGAAGAAGAGGAGAAAGAAGAGGAAAAAAGCCTTGGCCGTGTCGAGACTTCTGCCAATGATATTTTTCTTTTTTCTTCTTGTCTTTATGTCGCGTCTGATCGCTTCCTGCTCTAGAAAATATGAGCGGACGTTTATAAGATCGTGAAACTCTGGAACCTAAGCACTCGGATTATTTATGACATTTGTCGGATTTCGTTAACCAGACTATGTATCCACGTACGGTATACACGGACGTATATATAGTCGTAAAATGGTTCCGAGGAAACGAATATATTGAAGAAATCGTTGATGACTGGCGGACGGAGTTACGAGGAATTAAGATTTAAAACGCAATTTGTCAAATTTTTAGATATGAGCTGGAATTTTGTGCGGTTGACAAATTATGATTTTTGTGGGTATTTTGGACTCAATGCTGTTTCAAATGCATGGGCAAATTATGATGGTTGAACATTCTCAAATAGAAATTCAGGTCTAGGATTTTAGCTGGATGGACCTCTTCGAGTCTTGTTGAGGATTGTAACGCTTGGATATTATTAGAATCTTCATGGGAAGTTTATCAAAGTTGAAACTGATAACGTCTTATTGATGATCAACTCTCCCTCTCTCTCTCTCTCAACATACTTTGACTGGACCGACAACACAGGCCATTGAGAATGAATTGCTGAATGCAATAGAATTACATAAATTGAAATTGATACAGCATATATGTATCCTGAATAATTCATAACAGCGGATGAAATTACTCCATGTGATTTCGAGATGCTGTGAATTCACAAAACCGGTGATTGTGTTCTCATGTAACGTTACTCAGGACTCTTTGTAGCACAAATTCAATTTTGAAGAGATTTTAATCATCAATATTACCGCAGACAAATTGATAGGCAGCTCATGGTGGTCGAAAGATGAACTGTAATCTCTTACCGTAGATAATGTGGAAATAATAGTATATAGAAAAAATTGAACTGTTTTATCCTGGTGACCGACCGAGGGTTGAATCAATATTGTTTGGAGACTACCAAAATGCTTCAATTCTATACAATGAGCGCAAACCAGGTTCTCAATTAAGCCAAGTCAAATACCATGGTGACGCTTCAATCGTATTGATTCCAGGTAACTCCAAAATTATCCTGATCATTTTGAATTATGGAACATCAATAAGTATTCATTTCGATAAAGAAGTGTGAACAATAATTCTAAAATCCAGTTATGTTATAACTGATGATTTGGCTTTAGAATTATCTCATTTGCACACTTTATAAAATCGAAATAATTTTGAGTTTACCTTGCCTGTTTTGAGGCTAGGTCACTCCACCAGACCGCCATTTTGATTTTTAGTTCGCACAAAGGTTAAATTTTTAGAGGGCGCATGAATACATCCCAAGTATTTTAATTGCGGTTGCAGTCTCCTGAAGACTATCCAGACTATGCTGGAACAAAGAAAGACAATTATTCCATCCACTTCAACATCATCCATTTCTCATTCTAGTCAAATCCTTAACCCCAAAGGAACATAAACCTTCAGGAATGTCTACACGGAAGAAATAATTTAGCTGCAGCAGCTAAATGGCTAGCACGGACATGGACAGCCATCAAATTAGCTCCTGCAGCTAAATTTTAGCTACCACCGCAAATAAATTAGCTACAAATGCAAATTTTTTTGCTATAACAGCTAAATTCTTTTTTCTGTGTATTGAACGTTCGCGAGAATTCAGGAACATTCAATGAACGTTTCTGAAAATTGGTGTTCTCTTAGGGAAGAGATGAATTCAATTTAAGACAATCTCATCGGGTGTACGATTCCCAATCAGATTGGAATATATACACCTCAATAATGAAATGATTTTTGAATGATTTCAGGTTACCACCGCCGCAACAACAAGTAACCGTAGGCTCATTGGGAGGCGGCTTGGGAGCTGTGCCAGGAAATGGTGGGACTGGAACCGTCAGTGGCCAGGGTCAAGCCATGGTGATGCCTGGTTTCCCTCTACGAGCGGCTGCAGTGCCACATTATTCACCTTACTCACCTTCACGCTTTCATATTGACAAAAGATGCCAACACAGATGTTCATGGAAATGTTTTTCGATCGCCTTGATTCTACTTTCCGTTGCCCTCACCGCCATGGTCGCATATTTTGCGGGTAAGTTGACAAAGATGAAAATTTCAAATTCCTGAATCAATACTCGTCAATTGAACTCTCCAGTTGAATTCTTCACTCCCCGTCGACAGATATATTCCAAAGTTCCGCCATTCTCCTACATTCATACGTAGGAGTTTCCACCCTACTCTGTTTGACCTATAATTTACAGTACTGAAGGTTTGCACCCCACCTCCTACTTGGAAATGCGGTTAGACTTCCATATGCATTGTACGATGTTGGAATTTCCTCTCGAATGTATATCTGTATATCTAAGGATACGTAGGTATATACCACGCGAATGAAGTCTTAAATCTGTGACAGTTTGCTCACAATGTTGGATTAAAGGTGCAGCCGTATAATTTGGGTCACGCGCATGTACGAACGTTGAAGTTAATTTAGTGTTCAAATATGGATAAGGTGAAACATATTTCTATGAGGAATTGTATATTTCTTAACTTTAGCATATGTAATTTCTTTGAGGACAGTTTCATTTGTTTCTATAAAAAAAGAAAAATTCAACAATCAATCACTTTACATCCCTACACGATCTTCCTGTAGAAATAGAATTACCAGTAGTAGAGGGTTCCATCAAATTACTTCTCCGCAAATATTTACGAAGACTGAATGTGGACACGTGGTATGTATCCATTTTCAACCAAACAATCTGTATTTGCGATCTTTCCCCTGTCATTCTCAGATCTGTCCTTGCAGGAAAATACACAATGAGTAGTTTCTCAGGAGTGACTATCATTATAGGTCTTTGAACTTCCCTTTTATCGAATCGGTACATTATATCGACTGGTAATATATTTTTTGTTTGCCTGTCCCTGTTCCCCAATCCGGATGTAGTCAGCCACTCGGTACTAAATGAACCGTCGCGCTCGGGAAGAATTACAACCTCGTTGCTCCTTCTAGTGAAGATCCGAGGGGTTCCGTACTCAAATACTGGATAATTTCACAGAATAGAACGCATCGACATCACTTGAAGTCGAATTGTTCGAGCGGACTTCCTAGTAGTACTAAGTCGTATATGATTAATATAAGGGTAATGATACATTCAACTTCATGTTTTTTTTACGCATCATGGAAATCAAATGATTTCGAAGTTCCAATATTCTTTTATTTTTAATTATATAGAAAAAGAGTTTCATCGAATAGACGAAAAAAAAAATGAAAGTGTATAAGTAAAATATGTTTTATGGCTCGATGTGGTGGCAGGAAATGCAAAATTCGAACGTCACGTGTGATTTACAACTCGCAAAACAATGTACACGTATATTACGTAAACTGGACCGGTCTAATATGGCAGAAGTATGATATGAAATCGAACCATTGGTTCGGAGTAGAAAAAAAAGCGTCATAGCGAATTCTATCAGATTATTGATCGACAGTTTGACGTTTTATTTATTTATTCTTTCCCGTTCAATAGATGCCGCGGATAGAAAAATAATCAAGTTGTAACAACAAATCAAGCCATCGGATTTCTATCGCTATGAATGAGATATTTTGACTGTCTTCTTTTCGAGTGTTTTTTTTTGCTCTTTTTGTTTGATAGCAACTGGTGTTCCGATTGATTCGATGATGGATTCTTTGTTGGGAATTAATTTTCAATATCGAATCGTATAGTTATCCAAATTTGGATCATTGAAATTCGATTAGAGGAAGAAGACTTTGCAGTTTCGTAATAAAGGAGAGCGAAATTGAACTAGTGTATTATATTTGATACTCGGAGTTTGTCTCAAAAATATCCTTGTCCCATATATTCGAAGAAGATTCAAAGAAGAAGTACGTTTATCTCACGTAAATGTTATCAAGGAAGGGTCTTAACCACACGATTCTGACCTAGTTCCTCAAAAGCCAGTACTGTGATTTTATGGATAACTTGCTTACTTACCCTTATATTTTATGATACATCAGTGCTGGTATATTAATGTTCTCTGTTTGAAATATCACTGTAATATAGAATGAAGTGATATTGATAAAAATTAATTACAATTATATAAAGCGAACACCGAAAAAAATAATTAGTTACCCTTACTCTAAATTAGATCCAGCAACTAGATACAGTTGTTGATATTTGGGTAACTAAAACGGACGTAGGCTCACCTAAATTCAAATTTAATTTCTCTGCCCTTCTTAATTGCCCTTATTACACTTTTTATTACCGGCTGCTGTTCTTTTATCACTCGTAACTGATTTTCACAACTAACTGAAGTTCATTCGATCAAATAAATTATTTTTTTCGGTGAATGTCTTCATAAAATGCTAATTTTCTCACGTCTCATCATTCAAAGAATCAAACACTCCTCTCGCAGTGATAAATTCTCAAATTGGTTTGAAAATACCTTTCCCGGCATTTCATTTCAAAGTCACGCTATAATAGCATCAAAGTTGAAACGTCAGAATGAAGACATCTCGCCCGATGTATACAAATACATTCGAAGAAACAGTAAGATTCGTTTATTCTTGAAGAATTTTCATCCTTTCCCTTCCAACCCGTATTATCCGATTAAAAAATTATAATCCTGTAAGTTACGCTTCGTGTTACTATTTCTTCTTTCTTCCATGCAAGGTGGATCCAAAAGATCCCCGGTTTTTCAAATGTGACACACCGAGTGACAAGTGATGGGTCCTGAGTTGGATTTAACTTTAGGCGAAGACGTGACTTTCCTTCGAGTTCTACTTCTTCCATTGTATCATTCGGAATACAGTTTCTTTAAGTAGTTGAATATTACATTTCTGGACTACCGTAATCAGCGAAATGCAGAGTTTCGTAAAAACGTACGAAATGAAATTCCATGAATTTCATAATATAATTCAGTATTAAGAATTCAAATTTATATATAATTGAAGAGATTTTACGAATCCCTGTTCCTTCCTTTGTTTGAATACAATCTCGGATTTGAAACGAATGTTTAGCGCTTTATCTGAGATTGGAATATATGGCACAATGGTATTTCACTCCCTCGCGTGACGTAGCACGCAAATAAAGCGACTAGACGTTCCGCTTCTAAAGGGATACTTTTGTTTTTCTCTCAACGTTTTCCCTCGTTTACTTCAATTACTTTAATATTGAATTTTCTCATATCGAAAATTTATTCTTCCTCCAGCAAATTTAGTTGCACGAAAAACTCTATTTTCTAGAAAAAATGTTTTGTTTCCTCCTTTATACACGTTATATTATGTGCCATTTATTAGACCCAATCCCTCTCCTCCATTATCTCATTTTTACTACTCGCGTGAAGTGGAATCGCAGGGTGTAGAATCGTAAAATCAATTTATTCGTGTAACAGTGCTTATACGAAACGCTTTTCTCCGCTTTCTGGTCCAACTCTAAATACATGTATATTGTTGTTCCACTTTTAATTATATTCGAACAGAAGGGAATTCATGTTTTAACGTTATAACTTATAATACTTCATCTATAATTATTCACGAACGTTGGGATCTGATCGTTACAACATTAACGGAACGAATAAGAAAATCTTGAAAGCTTTGGAAGAATCTGTCAAACCTTCATTTCAAAAATAAAGATTAGCCCCGATCGAAATTCGTGTTGGAAGATCTGAAAAATCGCTTCTAAAAGCACAACCATCCAACATGAAGCGGCAGGTAAGAGCATCGTTAGGGGATAAGCAGGTGACTCGAGCGAAGGCTTTACCAGTGCCATTCTCTTCCTTTCGTTTCGCCGGGTTTTTTCTCTTCTTGTGTGTACGTTTGTCGAGTTGCCGCATCTTCTGGAACATTATACTCGAAAAATATAATCTCCAGAACCACGCCCTCATGTCAATGTTGTGGACTACATTGTAGTTTTGTATCTAGCGATTCGCAGGATACGAAAGGAGAGAGAAATGTTCGTTTGGCTTATTTCTCTCCTCCTATTCTCTCAAAACCCCCTCTGCAAAATCCCTTTATTTCCTCCACCATCCGAAAAGATAAACTGTAATACGACTGCGTGTCGGGGACCTTGACCGCCGTTAGGATTTTAGGATTTGTCCGTCGCTGCGGGAATACAAAACACGTCTGATCCTCTTTCTTCTATTCAAACCTTCTTCTCTCTTCATTCCCTTCTCCCAGTCTCTGTGTTTCGCACAGATAACGAGACGGCGTTAAACTCTGTAATCGGACTTGGCACATCCTTCTCTCTGTCTCGTTTCATGAGCATGAAACGAAGGCAGGAACATGGTTATTTCGTTATTCCACGTCCCGTATCGTCGTCATTGTCATCGTCGTCGACTTCCCAAGGTGCTTGCTCGCACACTATTATAAAAGAGAACCTATTTGGACTGGTTTCAAAGTTTTCTTTGAGTGTACGCTTCATTTCCCACATCCTATTTGTTATAGGGTATGCCCCAAATCTCTCTCCTTCTCTCTCCCCACGTTAATAGGCGTTCTAGATCTCTGCACTCGCAAGAATGAACGATTAAACTTACGTTCGAGGAGGTTTTTTGTTCCCTCGCAATTCATAGCTTTATCGCGATTCTGCTAGTGGCTGTTGGATTACAAGACGATAGTGATAAGACGTGTTTGAATCTTATCTCATTTTGAATAAAGAATCCTCTTAATAAGATACATGTAATTTAGGAAAGTTATGTGATGACTCATAGGTATTAAAGGATCGAGGTGGATCGAATGAGTCAAGAATTTGTATGTGTTCTCTTAAGATGTTATCTAGCGTATAATACACCCTGGAATTTTTGCAGTACAGGGATTCAAATCCGGGATGATATATGTGTTAGATATGGATTTTGCGAATACTTTTTTTCAACATATTTTCTCATTCAAAGCGGAGAGATAGAGCAATCGAATGGTAATCTTACGCAAATAAAGTCACGTTTCCTCAGCATTGCGGTGTGTTTGGGTACTTGGTTTGTCAACACTTTATTTCTATCTCATTTCAAATCTGTCGATGTATCTATTCATGTATTGTCATTAATTTATTTATTGATCGCACAAAAATGGGATTATATTTCCAAATTTGGAATGCAAAAGAACAATTTTCTCACACGGTCTCTTCCTTACAAACGATATGACTTATGTTTTTTTTATGAACAGTGGAAAAAAAAAGTTGTCTACTTTTTAACCTCTGATAAATTAACATATTAAATGAGAAAACACCTCCTCTCCAATTCTTTTTCCATGAATTTTTCACGTGCGAGTAGGAGGAGGCGCGTGCGAATTACCTCTCAGCAGTAGCGGCAGGGTGCGTTTACACGAGAATAGGGAAGATAAATAAGAACTTATACCTCGGGGATGCTTGTATCGCAAATACATGCATACAGAAAACAAATTCAACTCGAAAAGATAAATGAAAACTTATTTGATGATTCGAAACGTAGTTTTTATCGTGTTTATATCATTGATAAGGAGCACTCTAAGGAGAAGAAAAAATAGTGGAAAAGAAGACAAGAGGGAAGAAAATCGTGACATTACACTTTTCGGGCAATCTTATGGCCCTGTCGAGGAGATTTAAAATACCAGCTGTTATTCCTACATTCCAGTCAATCGAGTCGGAATTCAATCTCACTGTTTGCCACTGCGTATTCGAACTACTTCAACCCCTTCTCCTTTTCTTTTCCTCTCCTCTCATTCTCGCCGTCGCATGAATAGAATAGTGTACCAGCAGGTTTTCTTTTTATTCTTTCAACTCCATTCTTCGAGAGTGGTCCTCCACTGTACTAAATTTCCCGTTAGTTTTTCTCTTACGTTAGTAGTCTCGGCAGACACGCGTATACATGCACGTGTACATGTGAATGGAGAGCGTGAAGTGGATTTTACACATATACACCAATAAGTCTCGGATTCCTCGGTCTCGCCTTGTGGTAATCTGATTTATGCGGGCTGTTCTATCCCTCTTTCACATGAAAGAGCAAAGGCAGGCCCGGGAAAGGTAGAGAAAGAGAGCAGAGAGGATCGCATCTATTCTGCCCAAGAGGAAAAAAATCACGGATAAGATGTATGTACTAACGAAGACGTCATTCTAACCACTAGATTTTGTTTATGGTAGGAAAGAACACTTAGTGGAACAGAAAAGCGTTTGGAGAAGAGGTTTGCAATTGCTTAGTATGCCAACGGAGTATCTTCTTACTATGGCTAAAAGTTTGCTACATTAACCATTAAACATTTTAGATGTTCAGAAATTTCATGTTTCAGAGAGACCTGAAGAGGTTTGGGGAGGATTAAGAAGATTTGGAGGGATTTTATGTGTGAGGTTTGGGAGAGATTTATAATTAAAAATTGTAGAAACTTTCTGAATCTTTTTGGATTATTTCAAGTTACATTCTACTTGAAATTCTCTGGAATTGCTTCCTGCTTTTTGATATTACTCGAAGGAATATTTGATATTATTCATGCCAAATTGAAGATTCATAAGTTTCACAATTGTTTTAAAGTTCAAGTTCGGAGTAAGGAGTTAGCATTCTTGAAATTTGGTTTGACGTTTCAGAATGTTGTTCGAATTTTAGTTTAACTTGAACTTCCAAGCTTCACATAAAAGGGATACTATAATATCATGAGGAATATGGATATAACTCATGCGAATTCAAATAGAAACTTGGTAATATAAGGAAATCATGGAATTAAAGGTGCCAGAGATGTTGGTCAGTTGATTCGATGAGGAACTCAAGAAATCGTAGACTGAAACTGCTGTTCCAGTTCGAATAATGAGTATTTATGTTATACAGTGTGCTCTTTGAATACTGCCGCGGACCTCTTTTTCGCTCAAATGCTCACCCTCAATAGAATGAGGAAGATCCCATCCGGCACCCTTCGGGAAGCGCACTGTAGTTCACATTGATTTGCTGAAATCTCGAAAGAGCGTAAACAGGTTATCTTGAGCTTGGAAAACAAGACGCGATGATTCAACTTCAGGTAAAAATTAACCATGGGGTTCACCTTTGGTGAGGCTTATCAAGATGGACCGAGCCTAGGTCATCAGGCATGGTGCAACTATGCAACTCTGCACAAGACAAACACCAAAAACTGAGGAAAGGTTGTAACATAATATGCCATCAATTTCAAACCATACGAAGATCGTATAGTCAGGGATGAGGCAATCTTGCGACAGTTTTGCGCTCATCTCATATTAATGGTTTCATGGCAGTTGAAAATAAAATAAAACATTCATTCTATGATTCTGATACGGACGAAATAAATATAATGGAGTTCAGAGAAGTTTGACACATAATATTTCCGATCAGTTTGAACTGTCATGAAGAACGTAAGTCTCGTGGTTCTGGTGTTGAAGTAGGCGCTTCCTAAAACAGATGGAGAACTCTTGATGCCATGGAATATTTTCTCATGCCAATTGCTTACAAGAATTTATTTGCAAACTCAAACCCAGTAAGCACACACACGTTTAAAAAACGTCAAAAACTGTCAATAAACACACATTGCGGATTAGTAATATTCTTGTGTTGATTCAACGTAAAAATGTCACAGCAGATCACGTGTTTTTTCAACCATAAAATAACGCCATTGCAACGGTTTAAACATTGTTTAAAAGACGTCAAAAAATGAGGTCTTTATCAATTATTGACGTCCTAATCATTCGCTAACGCCTTAATTATGATTTTGAAACGTGAATCAAACCCAACCAATGATTTTGGAAATTTTCAATCATATCGAGAGAAAAATATTTCTGAGCGTTAGAGGATTTGAAAAGAGACACACACTATTTACTATTTTGCTGCCACTGAACATTTCCGTTAGAACCTAGCATCAACATTGCAGCGATATTGATGCGATCTTGAAAGTAATTGTCTTTCAATTTACAAATGCAATATTACAAAAGTAACTTGCAAAAATATCATTGAAATATCACCTGAAAAACGTAACATTGCTGCAATTTACTTGTAATTGGATGTGGTAATATTACTGTTGTAATTCTCATAACAGGTACTTTCAAGATCGCATCAACATCGATGCAATGTTAATGCAAGGTTCTAACGGAAATGCTCAGTGAGTTGCTTCACTGAAAAAAAGGTATGGCTCTTACAGCTCTACTATTAATGTGTTCTTGCTGTCAGGAGGTATAAGGATGCCAGTATAGCTCCCACAGCCGAACGCGTCGCTATCATAGCAATCTGTCGGCTGTGGGAGCTATACTGGCATCCTTATACCTCCTGACCGCGAGAACACATGAATAGTAGAGCTGTGAGAGCCATACCTTTTTTTCAGTGTTCTTTGAATTTTCAATTAGTATCGTTCGGTTTCGATTAACATTTATAGCAGAATACCTTCAACTAAAGTTCAAACACAAAGTTTTAGAAGCACATTCTAAATGCGTGATTCAAACCTGTTGAAAACAAGTTTATTTGGGACGTCGTGGTTTTGAAAACTTAATTTTTAGACGTCTATTTCCCTAACAAATTTCAGTGAAGAATCAACGTTATGAAATCAACGACTGACGTACTTTTGACAGTGTAACCTTTTCGCAACGTTGAAATAACATATGTGTGTTGATTAGGAAAAATCATCTGGAATCATCTGATATCTGAAGTTTTACACATTTTCAAAAAAAACAGCAAAAATGACTTCTCCACGCTATTACTTTTCTTATGAAAACATCGTATTTTTCGATCCACCCTAACGATTAGCCATTCAAGAATAATCAAAAATCGGCTGATTATTGTCTGTGTTTACATCGTTGGGTTTCTGGTACGGAATATAGATCCATACAAAATGTAGTATGTGAAATATGGACAGTGAAATATAAAATATCATAAACAACAACCCGCATGTTTGAGCGTGGCTTATTTTGGTAGCCGAAATGAGCGAGCAATTTTACAGCAAAATACTGCCCAGCCACATACCACAAATACACATTAAAAGGGACAAAGAAAGTCATACATGAATTGGGTTGGAATATTCTCCCTTCTGCGGCTCATTTGTCCGATCTCGTCCAAACAGACCACTACCTATTATCGTCGTTTTGACATCACCTGGCCAATAAGTGCTTTGAAACGACTAATGAGGTCCGAAAAACCATTGATGACTGCATCAAGTCAAAACCACCGTATGTTTCCTGAAATAACACAGCAATTCATTCGAAGAGAAATTTTTTAGAATAAATTATCAGATAACTTCGAATTAATTCTTTATTATGATTAATACTTATTGAAAATTTCAAACTAACTTCATTACATCATCCATATGCACGTGAATTGCCAATTTATTCATACAAACTTGCACTCAACCACAGAGAAATCACGATTATTGAATTCTTGAAAGCATTATGTAACATACAGATTCTTCTCAATTAATGATGAACATGTTCGAAATCGTATTTCAATCCTCAACTTTGTAGATATTTCATACATTTCCCATCCAAGAATCAAAACAAATTCCGCAGAACCTCATGCATACTCACAAGCATTGTTCCCGCAACTTTGCATGAAAATTTGAATGAGTGTAAGAATTATTCGAGACACAAGAACATGCGAATAATGTTATAAGAATTTACTCTACGGCACGCCAAGTTTAGAATTTTTCCGCAAGAAAAGTGATTACATTTTCACAGCGTATATGTATATAGTTTTAATATACACGAATCAGATGCGAACTTGATGATGACCTGATGTAAACTACATGAAGATTTCATGAATATTTTTCTTCATAAATCTTCTTAACGTAGGTAGCGTTTCTCATCAGATAACAAACCTTGTATTATTTATGCACCGCCTCCCGTATCTTGCGCTCGGTAAATACAGGGCGTTATTTCTTGCAGAAAGTAAAATGATTTTTCCTCTGGCTCACACAAAATTTTACACCAATTTGGAAAAATCTGTTCCTGAAAATTAATAATTCGTAAACATTTCGGTACGGATAATTTCTGAGGGTCGAGCTTGGGAATTTGTCGATAATACATACATTACTCAAGAAGAGTATGGTTATGGAAGAGAAGATGAGAATGCGTATAAACATTCCAGCGGACGTCTGTATGTGTATACACACGCACGTGTGTGTGTGTATATATATATATATATGTCCTTGGGAACATCGAACGATCATGGGAAAAGCGACGATTCCCCTTGGGATCGACGACGTGGCGTGGCTGTTATGTAACTATCGCTGAAATTGAGTTGCAGTGAACTGTGAATGACCTTATTTCGCGATCGTTCACTCGCGCGTAGCACGGTAGTCCTTTTCGTCCTCTCTCGTCTTCGTCCTCATCATCCTCATCGGGAACGATAGTTTCGTTTCCCACCACGTATCGGGGCCGTCGAATTGGAAGGGCCACCAGAACACTTCATATCCAATATATATATATATATATATATTTATATGTGTATATATATTATATATATATATATACACACACATGAATCGAGAGACCGTCAAGTTTCGGTACGGTCAAGCGCCGGAAATTTGAAATAGCCATAACGTCAGAACCGCATAGACGTTGCCAGAGCACCGGCTGTGGTACCACATGTGGCTCTGTATATGTAGAGATAGTCATATATACTACGTGTAGCTATCTAAAATTGTTCTGAAGATGTTGTACTTCATTCCAAATGGTTTATGGAGTAATTTGAAAAACATTCAATATTTTTGTATTCATATTCTGTGGGGAAATGAATTCTTGGCGACAATTAGGGCCAAACTAGGCGCCCTCATTTGGTATTTTCATAATCAATGGCATTGATAAACAGGACGCTGTAATTGCTAGTCGCAACTTCATCATACACAAGGAAGTACTCGATTTCTTTTATAACTTCATCATGGCATGCAAGAAAAGCGAGCACAGCAAACGTGGTTCAGCTTACACCCAGCCTTTGGAACCTCAATAATCATCCTTTCAAGTTCTGACAGGAAATTTTATGGCAATGTTCAATTCATTATACGTCCTTCTCATAATATGTTCTATCCTACTACTAATACCCAAGGTAAAAATCATTCTAGTTCTTCTCCAGACTATCACGAGACCTTGCCAGGTCTTTCAAGTCCCTCGCAAGAGCCTGCTGAGGCCTCGCGAGGCCTACAAAATGAGGAAAGTGATTTTGATTCAGATACATTTCCAACACAATTTTCTAAGCTTTCATTAGAAACTTATTAAAAAGAGTTTGATTTGAAAAGTATTTCAATTCATCAGGATATCACTAAGATCTTCCACATTTACCCCTAGTCAAGCCCTCAAAAGTGCCACCTGTTTCCAGACAACTCAATGGTGATGCCCAATAGCCCAATCGACAGTATGCTACATTATGAAAACAAATGGAAACTATTTCTCCAAATAACAGCAATACAATATCACAATGCCACCATGAATCGTCGAATGAATATTCCAAATATTCACGATAATCATTTATAATAATTCAAATACCTGTTGATGTCATGTGCGAAGTACGGGATAGGAATGATTCTCAATTAACTAGAGATAATTGCTGCGCCTGTAATAACGAGTGAATTCAATTAGTTGATATCGGGTGCGGCTGGGATCGTTGATAAAGCCAAGAGATCGTTAAATGCTTCGAAATATGACTCCCTCCCCGTCGTTTTTGAAGAGGAGAATGAGTAAAAAAAACATCGCAGCGTGGCGGAGAAAGAAAAATTGAGAGAAAAAAAGAAAAGAGGATCGTTTGGAAACGCTCGTTAAATCATGTATTAATTTTACGTAACAACGAGTTTTGATAATTAATTTAACTGCAATGATATCTCATTGCGTGGATAAGGGGTTTTCTCTCCCCCATTTGCAAATTTATCATGTTATTAAAATTCAACAGCCTTGCACTTATCACACAGAAAACATTAATATCAATAGCGCACACCCAGGGGAAAAAGCTCTCTTTTCCCGTTGGATGCAGAGAAAGATCTGCCGATGCAGCTTTCTCTTTCTTGCTCTATCTTCTCCTCGCTCGTTGTAATTGAGCCGCACGGATTATATCGGAAAGTATATAAGTGGAATTTAACTTTCGTCAAGATTATATAGCCGCGTATAACGAGGACCGAGTTGGAAGATATTTTCCTCGGTTAAATTACATCATTATCCTCACGTCGTTGACTTTTTCCTCCAGGGTTCCGGCCGGTTAAGTATTTTTTATCATCAAAATAATATTCATGTTGGATTGAATCTTTCAATTAACTGAATCGCCGATCGAATGTAAAATACATCTTTCTTGATGAAGATTCTCCGTGATTCTTGGTGCATTGCTGGGATCACGTTGTGCGGTAGTCGAGGTAAACACTCTTCCATCCACAATTCAGAAGATCCTGTTGGATGTTTATTCACGTTGAAGGGTATAAAAAGACAGAAAATAACAGACATGAAGGAAAAATTGTGACCCTTTCAACTGCTTGTTTGTATTAAATGGAAAATATTTGAATCTGTGAATTGAATATTGTAGAAAGACAGGATAGAAGACGGTCTCTTCCCACGATTCGCTCACCTATTACAGTTGAAAAGCTATGCTCCGCATTATGTTCGATTCCTGGATAGTTTAGACACGTGAAAGACATTATTCCCTATATCTTATGCAAGCAGGAAAGAAAATACCCAGGTCAGTCAAGAATTGATCCATGAAACACCCTATCTTTATGTTCCTTTACTTAATCCATGAATGAATCTGCCCAATAAGTCTCGTAATACACCTTCCCCTTGTTCTCTGATCCCATATCCTCTACTGGTCTCCAAATGTCTGCGATTCTTCTTCTTCTTTTCCTTCGCCAGCAAGGCAATAAGCATAATCCTGAGGACCAAGTAACAGCCCATGATATTGTATAGTATCACCACGATGCCTCATCCTTGACCAATATTAGCCCTAAACAGGAAAAGCAAATTCGCCTTCTTGGCGACTTTATGGACAAAATCATGGATTTTTGCAGATGGAAACTGCACTTATCATGAATATAAGTTTCACGTGAATTGCAAGCTCGCAAGATTTCACAATCCCGAATTTGAAAAATCGATGAAATATCTATCCAAAAGAATTCCAAGCCTGGTTTTGAAAACCCTACCTGAAATACGAAACTCAATTCTCTCCTTCGATCTGTGTCACGTATGTAGCACACCCCTCACATCAGACATCATAATTGGATTCAAAGAGACCGTCTGAGTAATAGGAAAGGTGTCAATCAAATAATACGATAATTCAATCTGCTTAGTAATCATTTTTCTGTTGGATTTCAATTTCTATATATACATACACGTAACATCGTGTACAGGATGATACTCGGGCGAAGATAGAACCGATCGATACCCGACTCTTTTATTGCACCAGGAATGGCTTCAACGGAATCCAGTCCACATCCACACACATCCACAAGCATACATATACACATATATCTTAGGATTAAGGAGAACCAGAGAGTAAACGTTTCCAAGTATGAATACGGAGAAGTAGGAAGAAAAACATTTTTATGTCCGTGTCTTTTTCATATTTATTACTCTCACTCCGAAAAAATTTTTCTATAAAAATCTAATAATCGATATCTCATGCGAATAGGAAAACAAACCGAAACAAAATGACCGGCGTGCAATCGACGAAAGTAAAATCAGCACTCACAAGGGTGAACAACGTAACAGCAGTTGGCTATCAATTGCATTATTCTTGATGGTTCTATATATATAAATGTGGCATTCGACACAAAATACCATCGTGGCCACGACTCTTTTATTGCATTTGGAATCAAGAACGGCTTTAGTCGACTACGTTTCTGGGGGTGTTCTAATGGGTTCATAAATTCTGACAATCGCTTTCGAATTACGACGGGACACGAATTCACTAGACCTTTCAAAACGATTCCATCTGCAGTTTTTAAGGACAAGAGTACTCACTCGTTAAGGTTTTAAATAAAACTGTTTCAAGGACAATTAGTTTCATCTGTAGTCTAACGTTGAGTAGGTCTTCGAATTTCAAATGTCAATCTTTGGTTAAAATAGAATAGGATTCTTATGTGGCATATAAAGAATGTACAAATTCTTTGGGGAATTCATTGGACAAGTGTATTTTATTTCTGAATTAGTAGAGAAAATATGACTTGAAAAGAACACACAAGTGGATTTAAAGACTCAAAGTTTTTAGCTGGGTCATGAGATGGATTATGATTTAAGAGGAAGATGAGAGAAAGATGAAAAATAATCCGTCCTACTTATGTTCCACTCTTCTGAATGAAGCTTCCAGTTCAAGCTTGGTAGTAGTCTACACTCTAAAAAATAGTTGTGGAGTTTTTCCCCCAAGAAATGGTGGCAGCAAAGTTCCTCCATAGATGGGGAATTTTCCACCATAATTTAGTGGACTTTTGCTTCAATTGTAGGAGATTCAATACCCAAAAAACAGAATAGTTCCTCCAAGTAGTGAAAAAATCCCTCATTTTGATGACAAAACAATTCCCCCACGATGAAGGGGAGAAATCCATCAACAGTGTAAGAAAAATTTTACAGTGTATCCACACTGTAAAGACAGTATTAACTCAGCGTTCCATGCTAAATAACACTATTAGTGTGATAGTAATTTGGTATAATTTTCAATTGGTTTTCTCCAAATCGTTGGAGATATAGTTAAGGATTTCTGAGATACCAAGGATTTACCCTGGATTCTAATTGTTTGTTGGACTCATTCAAGTTTAATCTAATCTAGTCTAATCTACTCGAATTGTTTTAGGTGAATCACTCTGTCAATTATCGATTTCCTCCCTCAAATAGCTAAGAACCGATAAAATTCCATTCTGAAATATCACTGGATACTCCATACCCCAAATCACAAGGATATTTGAGAAGAATTCAACCTGAAATCTTCACAACGAATTCCACACACTCCATGCGTGGGTCATTTAATTCTTTATCAATTTTTGGATCGTCAATTTTGGTTATAAAATTCAAATTTCTGAATTTGAAATTATTCAAGGGAAAATGAATATTGTAAAGCTGATTTTTCATCCCCATGAATGTTGTTTATGAATTTTTATGGCTGACCCGAGAGCTATTTTGATCCGTCTAGACTGGAACATTTATTTCAATCAGTTACCCAGATTTGAGATGATCGGATAACAAGACATTGATTGATCTTGATACATGTTCTTTATACTTTGTAGAATGTCCAGGAAATTGGACAGTATGAAATATTCAACACTGCGACATCGCTAGTATTTTCTTCAAAATCAAATCAGCTTGTATATTCTTGATCCACTCATACAATCCTCACGTGAAACTCATGCCGTGTGAATATATCATTTACGATTTCTTCCAGTCACTGAGTTATAGCTTCAGAACTTTGAATAAAGAACAAATTTCTTGAAGATGTCTTATGAACTTTGAATTTTTCTCCGTAAATTTTCCAACTTTACAGTAACTGCATAATCATTTGTGAAGTTAATTTTAGGTATTTGAAACAATTCCTCACTTCCTGTAACGATACTATAGTTGTTTCCTCCAAATATTTCAGAAATTGTTCTTCTAAATCAAAGAAAACCCAAAAGAAAATAAATGGCAGATCAGAGAGAAGGCGATGAGACATGAATATTCCTAGCAATTGTTTGCTACACTTCATCTATAGACTTTGTATCGCATATAATACATTCATGAATCAATTCTCATTCCGCAAAATGTATTTCCCAAACTGAAATTCTATCTACCTCGTGCTCCTTGAATTGAGAGGACCATGAATTCATTGTAAACAGTTCCAGTTGGCAAGCACTGACTCAATAAACAAGTGATGTTACATTGCAGGTGATACCACATGATACCATCTGTTTTCCAAAACACTTTGTATAATATGAAAAATAAATGGTCAACTAAAAGCTAATCAATTGAAATGCAAACATTATTACAATAATCGAATTGCATTAACGCAATCAACTCTACTCCGAACTATTTATCCTGTGAATGAGATTCCCTTTCTCCCTATCTCACGCAATCGATCACCAATTCAAATCATGTAATATCATTGACAAAACTCTAACGCTAATATATTCATTCTCTTTAATTTTTCCAGCAGTGAGCTCTATGCGACCAATAGACAGCACCAACTGCATTCTCGTCCAAGATATTAAGGCCGTCACTCACGAAAATTCGCACATTCATGACCCAATATCCACGCAGATACCCACCGAAGGTAAATATCGAGGGGGTATTAATTTGCATCTACTCCGCACAATGTAAATACTATGGTGAATAACATTTCACGATAATTGCTTTTGGGAGACGTTTGTGTTCGTGTACGTGAATTTCTCGTTCGGTATTTGTAGATTCTCTGTTGGTATCAAAGTCACGTTTATCGACGTTAGACACATATCGTGTTTACAATAATCAAAATCATAAACTTCAACGTAATCGCGTGGATTTATACAGTTCCAAAAACCATTAAAAACTCCAATTTTTTTCAATCAGTTTTGTGTAGTACGATCTCATAGATTCTGACGTCAAATCGATAGGGTAGCTTTTATTTTTCATTCTTCTAAATTACAGAATCCTTACCAACGAGCACGGCGGAACATTCTAGCGCAGCGGACAGCGCGGGCGACCAACAAAGTGATCCTCAAATCCAACAATCAGCGCAACAATGGCCAGCCGTATTGGAATTGCAAGCGTACAACGTGGCTCACTCGGCAGTCATACCTCCCTATCACTTTTGGAACACCGAATTCCGTAACAAACAGCCAGCATTCATCAGACTGAATTTAACGTTACCGTGGGGTGCAAATTTTGCGGTCTACGGGAGGAGAAACGTAGCACCTAGCGTCACGCAATACGATTTCGTTGAATTTGTAAAGGGTGGAAGAATCGATCACAGATTAAAGAGGGACTTGACAACATCGGACGCGGTCAGATTCGTTCAAGATTCGTCGACCACATCGGACATGATTCGTGGTAACGAGGGAGTTTTGAATAATAATCACATCAATAACAAAAACAACACTGCCCGCAAACAACCAATGTTCGCAAACGACAAACACGTATTGATCAAAAGGAGCATGGTAGTCGAACCGATGATGGTCAACGTTAGTCTCCTACAATATCTTGACACTGGACGTTGGTTCCTATCCGTTTACAACGACGAATTACAATCGTACAAAGTCACGTTGGTTGTGGCCGAGGCTGAGGGTGTATCTACGACCTGTCCTAACGATTGTTCCGGTAGAGGTTCCTGTTATCTTGGCAAATGTGATTGTATCGATGGCTATCAGGTACGTTACACCGCTGACAATAGTTTCATTCGCGTGGCGTAATTGTCGATTATCTCCCCCACAAACGTTCATCGGTGAATTTAGTTGAACTTAATCACGTGGGGAATTCTCGAGTATACACGTGGAAGTTTACATTTACTTCTCATTAATGGTAGCAATTATATTCTTGCTCTTCTATTCGGAAACGTGGGAATATTTGGAGTAGAAGATCTGGGAAACGTTTTGTGTTTGATTAATCGATCATCGATTCACAGGGATGGGGTGAGAACTTTGTTCTTTCATCGGAATTGAAAATTTTATTCAAAGTTATTATTTTCTCGTTCACAGACGACTCTTCGTTATTAACACAGTACGTTTAGTGCACTTCAATCAAATGTTAATCGCATTACTTCCGTCTACGTGGAGAAAAAACTTTGCTAATGCAACAAATTAAAGTATTATATACAGTATTCACTGCCACAGTTAATTGAATTGTTGAGAAAGCAATATCATTCACCGCAACATAAAATTTGTGATATTATAATATATACAAAATAACAAACAAATTTTGCTGGGGGAGTCAACCATCTTGGCTGCCACAGCTAAAAAGTCGCTGTCGTAGCAAACAAGATTGCTGTCACAGAGAATTTGTTTCTCCATGGTTTTTCTTTGGTTCTCAATGTTACAATCAAACTAATTTGATCTCTTTTCTTTTCATTCCAGGGTGCTGATTGTGGTAAAAGTGTGTGCCCAGTTTTGTGTTCGTCTCATGGACAATACGGGGGTGGGATGTGTCATTGCGAGGATGGCTGGAAAGGTGCCGAATGCGATATTCCTCTTGGTGACTGTCAAGTTCCGGATTGCAACCAACATGGTCAGTGCGTGAGAGGTTCTTGCGTGTGTCATCATGGCTGGAAAGGAGAGTTTTGCGATGAAAGTGAGTTTTAAAACAACAATTATTTTCAACAAACGGTTTTTTTTCATCTTTTCACAAATATACGTGTTTCTTTTTGTTTTGAAAAACAAAAGGGAATAAAATAAATGTGGGCAATTTTCTTCTACTGTTATAAAATCCAATTGCGACGAAGTGTTACTCGAAACTCGTTAACATTACAGCAGTGATCGGAAACAAAGCCATGAGAGATCCAATAATTCTGATGTATTCCGATGAATTTCAGTCACGAAAGAGATATCGTCCTTTTTTCTATTCTCAATTTCGATTATCGATGAAAGTTTTGCGCGTGGTAAACCTGATGCAATAATAGTATGGTAAAATTAGAATCCTTTGATTGTTTCAAATTAGATCCGAATCAAAGTAACGTATTTTACAAAGCTAACTGGATAGAAACGCAATTGAACTCGAGATGGAATTTCACACCCAGGTGCACTCTGATGGGCATCCGTGTTGTGAAATTCGGATTACAATGGTCCAATTTCTCTCAGTGTCTGAATTTTATATCATTTTGAAATGTAGGTTTTCAGTTGATATAGTCGGTATTTTTTTCTTTCAAATTGATGGTTTGTATCAATGTTGCTTCTGTGGAAGGATTTTATGTTCAAATACAGTATTCTGTTATTTTATAACTTGATGAATGATTTACTTCTGCGTTGAATACGTTTCTATTTAGTAATTCTGTGCTCAAATTTGCTAGGAGATGTTTTATTGTAAGTTTTTTGTATGTATCGAATTCATCAAAGTACCTTATCCGAAATCATTCAAAATTACATATTCCGTTATAACACACGTGGTCTTCTACGAAGCTCCTTTGTTCATTCATGTGATATTCATGTCTCTTATTCATTCACGTAGAACATTTCTCTATGGTTCAACATTTATCAGACTCGAATGTATGGTCGATGTGGTTTATCGTTCATCCAAGATTGGATATAGAAATTTGAATAGATTATAGCCATATTGCTTTAGACTATCCAACCACAGTATTGTTGTCGGTGGTTGGCATACAGATCTCCTATCAAGCTCATAGAGTTCGATTACTTTACCCTATGATTCATCATATCTTATCAACTTGGAATAATCCCCTCTTTTCTACGCACAAAAATTTGTCTATGGAATAAAAAATAACTCTTATTTCCCTCTGGTTTGAGTACTGAACTCTCTTAAACTTATTTTCAAGCCACCTTTTATTCTTAATATTTTTGAAAAAAAGATTCTTTCGATGTTTTGTATATTTACCAGATAAAAAATTTTGGAAACTATAGCCATTATAACGTTTAAAATTCTTGTCCTTTTGATAGGATGAGAAGTTGAAAAGGGATCTCATTGAACTCTAAAAGATTTCAGCGATCGAATTAAATATCTTGAAAAACAAATGTTTCTAGAACTTCACACAAATCTCTATTCAGATGAACAAAAAAATATCCATTTCAATATTTTAAAATAAATTGATATCCGAACGAGATGAAGCTGTACGTTCTAAAAGCTTCAGTCTATCAAGATCAATTCATTTTCTCTCTATTGTTTGTATACAACTTATCGCGTACTGATTCAATGAGCAGCCTTCTTTAAAGCAAATCTTTCAAGATATTTAATATCCTTCTTTTAAAGGAAAGCAAACGAAACTCAAATAACTTCGTTTTTATGAGGAAAGGGGAAGCCTCGGTAATGAAATTTTTCAAGATAAAATAAATTTATCCAATTTCATTCATTTGAGTTCGAGTCACAGTTTTGTATGGAAAGTTCCATCCAAAGTTGAAAAACATTATCATTCATCAATTCTTCAAACTGCAAGAAAGAGACGTATCGACTTGATTAAAGAATATTTAGATTTCTTATCATCATCGATGTATCATAAATGTATGAAAAAGAAGTCACAATGAGATTTCAAATACAAACAGTACTCTTTTTTCCTGTTCAGAACAAATTGTAGTGTTTTTGGCCACGCTTCAGCATACTTCACAGTAATTGAGGTTAATTTAACTGCAAATTGCCCGCTGTCCTAGATTTTATCCGAAATTGTGGTTCCAAACCAGAGTGGAAAAATGTGGCGAGGGAAAAAAATTGGCACATCAAGATAATAGGTTTTCTGAATTTAATGTAATTGTAAACTATAATTTCGATTACAATTATCATGTTCTGTACCCTTTTTTTTTCATCGCAAACGAACAATCTATCTACAGCACAAAATTTATAAGCTTGAGAATTTGTATTTATACTAGTCGCGTATTGCTCGTCGTTGTTATTGTTTATTGTTTCATGAATACATACTGCTACATTAATACACAAATTTCAACCAAACATGCCCCTCCAGATATTCAGATATTCAGATATTCCATTGAGAATATTTATACAAGGGCATCCATAACGTTCAAGATTTTATAGTTGTTTCAATGTCTCAGTATATATTCTTCACTCTTCTAATGGTATTTCGGTGAACATTTCAAACACAATAACGAAATAAAAGCCTCGCACAATGATACATGGTTCATTCATGATACATTCGGAACGTGTTGCGTTGAGAATTCGAATTATTCGTGAAGTTTGGAGGTATAAAGACTGCACGTGGAATCGGTATTCCATATCCTACACGATAATACTCAGAGCCGATCCATTTTAACAATTAGTTTGGTATTGTCTTGCGAGGTGGAGCGTTGAATTTCAAGGTGGAGAGAGAAAAGCGTGGAGACCAAGCTATACAAGTGGTTCGTTCGTATAATCGCTCACACTGGTCATAATCCTATCCCTCTTCCAAAGAAAGAGCTTCCAAAGAACAGGACGTCTGCTACAAACGACGAAATTATTCGGTGAAAACGAGACGCTTTGTTTCTGACATTTACATATAGATCCCGTTAGAAAATGTTCCTTCTCTTACAATGCCACGCTAACACAAAGATCAGGGAAAAGCTAAATCTTGGATATTAATTTTCTTATCGTTATAGACGCGTCTGTTCCAATTTCTATCGTGACATTGTTTTCCCTTTCTTGATGTGACTCCAACTTTTACAGAATAACTCTCTCCCCTTTGTATCTATGCTCTCTTGAATTCAATTAATTATTCTTTATATTCTCAATTTCGAAATCCATGTATATAAAAATATCGTTGGAAACACTGTTTTTTGTCCACATCAATCACGTTTCCTTCCAAATTATACTGCTAGCACAAATATTTCATTTCAATTTAGAAAATCTGTAATCCTCTTTCGAATGGATTTTCAAATAAAGCGCATTAGCTTATTGCATATTAGAGTGAAACGTTTCGTCCGTTTTATTCACATGTTGAGTACGCTCATCCGTTTTATTCCAATACAATTTCAAATTTTGGAAGTGATGACTAATTTCGTGTATCAGAGAAAAATACTTTCATTCACTCGAATTTGCGTAGATCGAAGTGTATTATACGAAGATATGGTCATCACGTTCAATGATTCCGAATATTCAAAATGGAATTGAAACATAACTTATTCATTCATTCATTCATCTTTTTCCCGTCGATGTCCATGAGTCTGATTGTAAAAAAGTTTGTATGAATCCTCCATGAAGATGGGGAGTCACTGTTAAGAGAAAGTCTGTGAACTAGGTTTTGTACCACAGTAGTATGACAGATTACCTAATGGCCTAATCATTTACAAGACCGTAAACCCCTGTCAACGGTTGAGACTAACAAGGAACTCATCATTATACAACTAAAGACTCTGTATACCTGCCAGAGGAGCGGTTTTTGCTCAACCTACAGTTGACACGAAATGATTAATAGTTCACCAGTTTCAGTTGAAATATAACATTTAATTGAAAGAACGTATCAGAAGTGATTGATTATCCGATACAATTATACAAGATATCGATCTCGAAGGAATCCTTCCATTCCACTGATTCACCATTCGGAACCTCGAATAAAATACAGAAGAATATAATGTTATTGCGAATTAGATTAAAATATTATATAAAATATTCATTTGAATGAATAGGTTCAAATGTTTTTGAATCTAAGAGTAACACCAAAGCATTAATCAAAATTTTTTTCTTTCTTTTTCAGCCGATTGTCCTGATCCAAATTGTAGTGGACATGGTGCTTGCGTGTCGGGCAAATGCTACTGCAAAGCAGGTTGGCAGGGTGAACGGTGTAATCAGGTCGACCAGCGGGTTTACCAATGCTTACCGGGTTGCTCCGAACATGGCACTTACGACCTCGAGACAGCATCCTGCATATGTGATGAACATTGGATCGGGGTCGATTGTTCACAATCTAGCTGTGGTCTCGATTGCGGACCTCATGGTACCTGCGAACAGGGTAGCTGCAAGTCAGTATAAAGATAGTTTACTACGTGTTTGAACACATACATAGAGGCGTACGTTTAAGTGATAAGCACAGTTACACGCATGCAGTGCCTATAGATAATACATATACTTCAACCCTGAGTCCTTAATGGATCCTTTGGGAAAACCTCCATAGTGATGATTCGGAAATTAGGTTATTGGGATGCAACGCGCGTTCCAGCTCGTATATTAAACGAGCGTACAGGGACTTCAAGATCCATTCATTCTTCTAATGAAGAATGGAGGAAAAAGAGAAAAATAAAGTTGTTTCAATCAACAGTACACATGTGATATAAGTTCGAGTGTTCAAACTCTCAACGTTTCAATTGCCGTATATATTGTTCTTCGTATCACAGAACAATACCAATTTTTGCTTTGTATATTTCAATAATCATGAAGCATTCGATCATAAATTATAAAAATATTCTCAAAATTCCATTAAATCAAAATCAATGTATATACGTCATTTCAAGGATTCATAAATTCCAATAATCCAACTAAACGACACTTAATGTTTTTTTTTCCTTCAAATTTTTCATATGTATCAATTTTCAAAATTAATATTAATTATGGGAATACATTTTATAGTTCTTTTACTTTTATTCAAACCTTGTATCGATTGAAAAAAAATTTCTTGAGTTCTCAACAATTTTTTTTCTTTTTATTAATTTGAATTACAACTCCTTTATTGATTTATGTTATAAGTTCAATCTTATATCGATAAGAAATTAATAAAAGTCCCCATTGTTCATTTAAGATTTGTTTATTATTCTTCATGCACTTTCGATCCATATCCTCGTCCTCCCGCTCTTTTGTTTTTCCATTCATAAAACACACCCGTAGGATAGGGAATACTCAAGGGCAAACGTAGATTCTCGATAAAGATCTGGGAAGAAAGAAATTCTTCTGTTCAAGAAAATGTAACGATTCATTAACGAACCCAATCACGAACCGAATAATATATTGTTCACGAAAGGAGGAAAGTGAGACAATTATTTTTCCTCAAGGTGAATATACTTTTTTCCCCCAAACCTGCAGGGAAAGAGTGAATTGTCCGTGGACTTTCACGTACAATATATAAAGACTTGAATAAAATGTTAACTTTTTTATGCGTGTTTATATTTCAGCGAGCGGAAGGAAAGTGAGTATTTTCCTCCCGCGCTGGTACATTCGTTTAGAATTGAGTTCTTGTTTCTCTCAAAGTAGGTTTGGAAACAGACGCTTTTCGTGCAGGTGTAGTAGGGAAAAGATATGTTTTCCCTTCCGACATTTTATCGAGGCAATACCAAGGAAATGTATTCTCGAGACAAGAAAATATCTCATTGATAGTGTCCGTGTTCATCCTCGAGGTATCCAACGATGTTTTGTACAGGGAAAATCGTTGATCCTAATGCAGTCAATAACGTTGAAGCATCTGTGGAACATCGAGGAAATAATTTACTTGTAAAAAGAAGTGAGAACAAATGAACGGGCTGGAAATGATTAAATTGCTCCAATTCCCCGGGGTCACGGGATACGGCGGGGCGCAAGTTAAAGCTAAAAAGGTGAAAAATGAGGACAAAAAAACCACTGTTTTACCAGGAACCAACTTATCACAACTGGAACAACGGGTGGGGGAATCTGGTCGGTCGGCCGTCCGTCAGTCCTTGCACACCCTTCTTCCTTACCTTTTCCTTTGTCATGAACCTAGGACTTTTCAAGGAGAAGGAAGAGATCTCTTTTTTCATATTCTAAAGCTGACACCTATCGTCTTCTCTTCTCTTGCTTTAGATATATACCTATATATACACATCCCTCTTTCCCTTCGTGTTCTCGAGAGTTGGCGTAAAAGAGGCTCTCTATGCGCAAAAAACCTCACCCTCCCCTCTTCTTCGTCTTCTTCTTCTTCTTCTTCTTCTTCCTCTTCCTTTTTCTTTGCACATACCAGAAGAGATAAAACTTCCACAAGAACTAAGTTCAAACTCACATTTTTTATTACGGCCCCGAACCCGTGAGGACGATTCTCTACGAATCGATTTTACATTTGACAATAGTGCTCCTATAATGCAAGTTGGTATGGTATACAAGAAGAAAAACCTTTAGCTTCACCGCGAGACGCCTACTTCAATACATCACGTTCCAGTTTCTCTGTTCTCTGTTAGGACCCTGTTCGATAGAAGGGGAGCAGTTTTCGCTACATCATTTCGAACCAAAGGGTTATTAAATTCGAATAAACTTCGATAATTATCGTGACAAGTTTATCGTTACAAAAAAAAACTGAAATGAATCTGATTGAAGGATGATTGAAGTTTTATTTTGTTCTTTGTGAAAATACTTCAATGAAAATATTTTGGTTCAGTTTGTGGAAATTAGATTCGTTTACACGTTCTAATTGAAGGTACTATAATGTTTGAAAAGTGAAATTATTGTAATATGCAGAATCAATATTTTCGTAATATGTAAAGGAAAAATCATTGAATTATATGACGCGAGGTAATTTAATGAACAGGGGAAATTGAGTTACCAAACGTATCGAATAAACGTTACATTCGAACGTAAAATTCAAATTAACAGCCCTTATTCTCAATAATTTACATCATATCCGGGGACGTTGATATTTTTTCATCTTGATGGTGCAATGGATGGGAGATTTGATAGAGCTGAAAGGCGAATTCGTTTATTCATAAAATTATATCTTCGCTTACTGATCGTCGAGAGATGGGAAAAATGGATCGGATTTCAGTATAACCATTCAAATAATATAGATTGAAGAATGGAATATGTGTCAATGGATGTAGATTTTATTAAATTCAGATAAATGATTTTCAATTCAAGATTCCTCGAATTAAACGTTGCAAAGAAACTTCAGAAAGAAATTAAAGTTGATAGGACAATCATAGAACGCACCCAGAACTTTTACACATAATTTCAGCATTCATGCTAGTTTTGTAGATACACTGGACAAATACTTTCACAAGAACATAAGAATTTATTCAACAATGATCGGTATGAATGTCCGCAGAACTGAGCATGATTGATTTCATTGCAGATGTCATGACGATTGGACTGGATCGAAATGCGATCAGAAGCCCTGCGATCCTCGATGTGCTGAGCACGGGCAATGCAAAAATGGAACTTGTGTATGCAGTCAAGGATGGAACGGAAGACATTGTACATTACGTAAGCATACTTTTATTGTACCAAAAATTCAACGATATTGTTTGATTGCAATTGATGCACAGTCAAGTTCCTAATTGACTTACAGTAGCAATAATGTGTGTGAGATAACAATATATACTCTCTGGAATGTCACAAAATATCCCAGAGTTGATTTTTTAACATTGATGCTTTTTGAAAATACCGCACATGCATTTTATGTTGTGAATTCATTTACATACATGTAAATGATGCCAAATAATCACTATGGGTGCATACACACGCTACGTTTATACAGAGTTTCGAGTGAAATCAACAGTTTTTAATATGCACATACGTACATGAATATTCACCCTGTACATGTCCCTTGTTTTCAGTTCACATATATTACTTGCAAACAAATGTACTCTGCAAAACGAATGAATTCAATATTTTGAAATCTACTCTCTAATTTGGGGGACAAATAATAAATTTGCAAATAAAATAACTAATATAAATTATGTCAAGATTTCACACAAAAAATGATTGTGTGTAAATTAAATATAAAGTATATGAAAAGTAGTTTACAATTAATGCAATTTTATTCGAGCAACCATGGCTAGGTAAGTATCACGGAAGTTACATTGAAATGTTTGAAACAGAAATTCTAAACAGTCGACATAGCAATTCATTGTAACAATCATGAAAATATGATGGAATTATGTTAGCGAAAAACAATTGTTCAAGACCTCTGTTGCAAATGTTTTTATGTTGAACAAAATTTTGAACATGTAACTTTTGTGATATTTCTTTCAGCACATGCTGCTCGAATACGTATTATTTAGATCATTAATTGAGATTTTCAAAAAAAAACAACAGGTATCAACAAAATAAATAAGCATTTGGCATGGAAGAAGTGGAATAAATCGTATATAGTCAGACATGTCAATTTTAATTCATATATATAACACAGTAACTTTGAAATTTAAAAGAAAAACAAGGTTAATCGTGTTGCAGAAATACTATACTCACAGTAAATTGGTGATGATTATTTTGAATTGACACGTCTTTGATTCATATCTCTGAAAAAATGGAGATGAGACATGAAACAGTAGGAAACTACATATGAACACCGTGGCGATAAAATTTGGAGATGAAATTGAGTGTTGTTCAACAATCTTTATCAATTTTCATGGATATTCGAAGGATTTTGAAGAAAATTCAGTACATTCCAAGAATCTTCACCAAAATTTTGTTCCATTGTTTGTTGAGTTTTTGATTGGAACAAGATGAATGATCTCTGCACTTTTGGGTTGAAATACCATGAGAAAAATAACGAATCCAAATGAATTCTGATACAATATGGAAATTATTGTTGAATATTTTCAAACTGCATTACTGAAATTTCCTGAGAATTCTTGCTTGGAAAAGAACTTCAAAATATCGGATTTTCTTAAAATCTTCGGAATTTCTTGAATTTCAATGAACACATTCTCGAGAAGCAAATTCGCGTAATCATGAAGTCCGTTTGAATAGAATGAGTTACGTTTAAAATCAATGAAAATTTGTAAAATCTCTTGAACATTGTGAAAAAAATTCCAGAAAAGGTTGAAAGTTTTTCTATCAAACATTTGTGAGTGCATTAATAAACAACTTTTTGGCAAGTCGTAGAAATGTGCATAAGTTTTTCATTATATCTTCACTCTTGAAACATTCAAAGTGTCGAATTTCCTTGAAATAAACAGCCCTAGTTTGAAATTCAATGAAAATTCTGGAAAGTTGACGAATTTCTTTACACTACTCTTTTAAATTGTGATCAGAATTGTAGCTGAAGGCAAACATTTGAAATTCCGCATCGCATTGAAATAAGATCAACTGTATTGAAGCTCAACTTTCAAAGTTTATGGAATTCATTTATGAAATATTGATTCTTAGTTGGAATCAAATCAACTGTGTTGTAACTCAATGAAAATTCCCCCGATTTTCTTAGCGTTATTCAATCAATATTATCAAAAATCATTTTAGTGGTCAATATTGAACATGCCGAATTTTTGTCAAGGCGTTTTGTGTGAAGCTTTACCTGACAAAGTCCCGCCATCCTCGCCGCAGTAAATTTTCACTCGGGTTATCGTCCCATTACAACAAAATACCATAGGGTTCGATTCTTTCAGAAATCGATAATTCCACTCGCCTTTCATCGTTTTTTATCATATTTTCCAGCAGAGGTGGATTTAATTATTCTGCCCTCGAGGGAAGCCCTTAATTTTCAACCAAATTGAATGGACTTGAGAATCAAATGTTGAGACTTCTCATTAAAATTCAACAAGATTCATAATTAATTGTAATGAATAATATTTTTGTTCGTTAAGAAATTTGAATTGATGATATCGATGTTCATTGAGTTTGCATGATTTTTCTTTGAAGACCAAGCCGAGAGTGTACTGAGTTGAATAAAAATCAACAGTATGTTGAAAATCATTACTCGGTGAAGAATGATTCAAATCTACGTGGATCTAATTAGATTTTAGATGGATCTATTTAGATCTGAATAGATTTAGTTACCAGATCTCCTTAGATCTAAATTTCTTTCTAAACACAAATTTCACATCAATCAATTGCAATTTCTGTGCATCAACTGACTATTTCCTTCACTTTTAGATGGTTTCTAAGAATTGAGTAATTAAATCTATATGAATCTAAATACATCTGAGTCGACCTTGAGAGCATTAGATTACCCATTTCTTAGATCTATGTAGATCCAATCCATGATTTGAATTAATTTTTTGGACCGTCCATAAATCACGCAACGCTTTTTCCTTCTATCGTTTCTTGTTCCCTTGTGGGAAAAGTGTACACAGACTGTGTGCAATTGTATACAATTTCGGACATTTTTTCCACGTGGGTTGCACCAACTTTTGACATGATGAGTGAGATACAGAAGCAAATGATAAATAGCGTTATGTAATTTACGGACGGTCTCTTTCCCGAGTATCATAAAAATTCAACAGAAAATGTTGCAATCTTTTGATAAATTATGTTCATAATCAAAATTGAATTTTGATGATTTTCCGGCAAAGGTTGTGACAAAACTGACAAACTTTCTAGTCGGTTTTATCCGAAATTACAAAATCGGAACATCCCGTCCAAACCTCGCAGGACCGTTTTCGTCACAGTCTGTGATTTCTAAGCAGAACCATCTCTGGTGGAAATCCCAATTGTGAGAGTTTCCCGGGAACGTCCAGAATATTTCAAGGAAATTCTCGTTCAGAAAATTTTCTAGAAATTCTAAAAATTCCCAAAAATTGCTGTCAATTTTTGACAGGATATTTCAATTTGTTAATTCCTAATAAAACCGGATAGAAATCTTGTGGACCAAATGGAAATCAATGGAATGAAGTCTGATTATTTGTCTGAATATTTTCTATTCATTTCATAAATGAGATGTATCTAACATTCCCTCAAATCCCTCATCGTTTTGTTTGATAGCTGGATGCGAGAATGGATGCAGTCGTCACGGTATATGCACGTTGCAAGACGGTGAATACAGCTGTGAATGTTCGACCGGTTGGGCAGGAAGAGACTGCAGCATACGACTCGAGTTGGAATGTAACGATCTCATCGACAATGATCTGGGTGAGTCTATTTTCTAAGCCCTAAATATGCAATGTTATTCTAATCCAAAGATACTCTAATCAAAAACTGTATTCATGATTAATAGATATCAAAACTAAAGAGAAAAATCAATATCTCGGTATAAAAAAAATGAACCCTCAACGTAGTTGTTGCTGTTCCTGTTCTCCCCTTTGGATTCCCTTCGTACGTAGCTCCGAGCAAATTTGTGTACCAACCAGCAGATAATATTTACATAATTGCCATACAATGCGTATATACACATCCATCATGTTAAAATGTGAATCATATTGAGTTATAACAAGCACTACGACTACGACTTCGTTTCGTTTATTCAAATATTCGATACGTATTTCTCGATGATTCCTCACGATGTGATAATCTTTCACAGATGGCATGGTGGACTGTTCTGATAGCGAGTGTTGTTCACATGCCTCTTGCGCGGAACACATCATGTGCCTTGCCAGTAATAATCCTGTTGACGTACTCCTACGAAAACAGCCGCCAAGTGTAACGGCATCGTTCTATCAACGAGTCAAATTCCTCGTCGAGGAGAACAGTGTACAAAGTTACGCTCACATGAACGAGTACACCGAGAGGTAAGATCTTTAGCAGTCAAAGTAATGGCTCTCATTTACCATAGATGTTAACCTAGTTTATTAACTACTTTGATCGTCGTGTAAGGGAGATTCAATCTAAACAATCGAGAAAGTCATTGCAGTCATTCAATGCAGTGTAGTAGTAGAAGATCAGAAATTGCGTATGTTAAATCATCCTGAACACTCCAAACGCGATGACTAACTCGATAGGTGTGCGCTATTAATTAATGACTAAATTAGCCGATGATAATAATAACATTTCTATCGCACTCATAGTTTCATCGATTCTAGTATAGATGGATACTAAATACATACATTGCATTCGCTTATTGCGATCACCTACGACCAAACGACCTACGACCTACGAAATCTACAATCTACGGTAGACTCTTAGTTTTTTCCTTGCGAAAATTCATTTTCACGCGCAAACACGTGATGTGTTCCATGAGTTTTCGGTAATAATCAATGCGATGGGGTAAAATTTCGAGAATCTCTTTTATTAACTGTAGAATCTCAATTGCATGCGTGATTATAAAATTTCCACCACGGCAAATAATGACATCAATGGATAGCGAAAAGGGAGGTTGAGAGAAGGGAAGAGCTGTATCACCCTTTTTCGTGTATATATATATATATATATACAATCCCCTTCGATAAACCCCTCTTGAATTCTCAGAGAAACCGCCTTGCATGACGCGAACTATTTTCTACAGACAAATTCGAATTCAAAGCATTTTAATGAACATTCCTATCGTGGCGAATCATTCGACTATAGATTAAATAAAATATACAAATGTATGATCTCATTGTTGTTATTGAAGAAATTTTACCCCTCATCGTATCGTTTAACAGAATAAATTATCGTATTTTGTGTTTTCACGCAATCAGACTTTTGTCTGATATGATGAATGATCAAAATTGAAACCGGATTTTTAGGAATAGCCCACGGTGGGTGACAGTCCTATCAACCTCTGAACCATCCTTTTCCTCTTGTTTACCCTTTTCCTCCCCCGAATGTTATGCACCGATTTTGGATCGATTTGAATTCAATCTCGAACAACAGAATCATCATGATTTGCTCGAATTTGATGATATACATACTTTGCAGAATTTTATAATTTCGTTATAGAAATTATGTGATAATTTGTTAATTCTGTTCGTTCGATCGTTGAAATCATTCTATTCGAATCTGATAATAGTTACTTCGTGAATATACTCAAGTACTATACAAGTAGTTCACAACATTTCGGGGGATTTGTGTGTTTTGTCTAGTGTTTCTCCTCTGTGTATTACCTTATCACCTTGATCATCAGATCACCAACTATCCGATTGCCCAAGTCCGTAAAAGGGCCCGAAACTAAACTTTCGTCCAACGACATTGTATTGATAATGGTAATAATGACTGTTGGAATACTCTGCACTAGTGCAGAAGAAAATTATGAGTATACGTACATATATACAGACATGTGTTTCGTACCTTCAGAGAGATTCGAATGCCCCATAAATGATCATTAAAATCCATATATATGTACCTATACACAAAAATATTCACTCATCATTATGCTTTATCAATATCTACAATCCCCGCGTTACTTACTGTGGATTGATATGTTCGTTGAATATATTTTATCACATGGGATTCAATAATTATTGAAGAAATAAACCAAAAAATAAATGTGAGAAAAGAAAGAAAACAAACTGAAAAAGTCGGCCTTACGTAATTTATGTCGTGATGTTTCTTGTCCTTTGTCGTCCCGATTTTCACCTTAGGGAGGAGTCAAATAAATACTTGTATTCTCTATGCAAGCTCAGAATATATATATATAGATGTATATAAAGTTACAGTATTTATACGGTAAGAAAACTAAATTTAGTTTTCAAAGACCAAATGATAAAAACATGAGTAAGCCACATGACAAAATGATTTCGATTAACTTCATGAATTTGACGACGAGAAAAGAAGTGTGTGATAGAGTCATAGCATTGGAATCATTGTTCGCGAAATTTTCAGATCAAATATTGAACTTCTGTCTCATGGAGTAGAAAGAAAACTCGATGTGTTGACTCACTCACACGTTAATAATTCAATTTGAAGTATTGGTAGACACAAGTTTGAAATTTTCAATATCCTCACTACTTCCTAATTGCGTTCCTTTGATTTCTTGTTTGTGTTTTCGTTGATTTGTTGATTTCGAAGATCACTGTTCGCTTATATGTCATGTTACATATGAAGTGCTGTTTTCAAATAGAAAATAAAATTTTCCAAAGAATTTTGCAATGTTTCATTTTTTGAGAATCACTTGCTGATTTCTTGATTTAGCTGAAAATCGTTGCAACACTTTCAATCTCATTTTCTTCCTAATGCAACAAGAAATTCAAATCACACAAGTCAATTTAATCTGAAACGTTTTCGCTGTATATCCTGACAAGGTAGATTGGAAATAATGAAAGTGTTCTTGGAATAACATGGTTTCATTGCATATCAGAACCAGTTTCAATTCATGAAGATTTCAACGGGTAGGGTGAATTACCCAGTAGATGAACGACTCATAAGAGGAGTAATTATTAAAGATTTCTGCCACCTTAAAATAATTCGTTTGTTTTCGCAATAGAAGTAACTCCTTTTGAATAGAATATTCTGTTCTTCCGGTAGTTCATGCTATGCGAGTATAGAATAACTCGCTCAAACAATCTAATCAATATTCAAGTTCAGCCTCGTGTCACAACAAGACCTTTTCCCAGATCGATTACCTAAATGAAATCTCTCGTCTCTTGTTGTCATTCTTCCATTCACCATCGGTCAACCAATCAGATAAGAGTTTTCTTGGAAACGTTCCATTGTGAGACGAGTTTGTTGAAAAGCACCATTGATATACGAGGACGTCCTGTTTGTTTTCTAATGATATGCAAATTCATTACAGTACGAGTAGATGAATTGAGACAACCTTCGGGAATCTTGAGAATTTATCATTCTGAATATTGAGATTTCATAACATTTTAACGATATCTTCGAATTTATCTTGAAAAGAATTATTATAGAAACTGAATCTATTTTTGTTTATAAACTCTCATCCCTTCTAAATAAAATTCCAATATTATTTATCACGTTCTCGTTTCCATACAGTTATTCGCATACAAACTATTGCGAATCAAAACATTCCGTTAGGTGTGCTGTGCATCAAATATTCTTATCATTATTTCATCAAAAACCAATAGATCTGAACTAGTCTGAATTTTTTGGATGTATTGGGGAAGAATCTTGTAATTCAATTTAGAAAATTCAAAAAATGAGTTCTCAAAATTTGAAAATCTTATAAATCTCTCGGAGTAGAACATCCAACATCGCGATACATCCAGTGCCAATTTTTTTGCAATAAATTTAAACGGAATACGAATTATCTCTAAATTTTGTATGCTTCGCCATCAGATTGTGAAGCGAGCGAGTGTCATCTGCATCATTAATAACAGATAACATTGAATTCAAAGAGACCATCAGAGCACATGAAAGTTTTATTCCTTCAAAACATAAAATTGATATTCTGGGATCCAATAAATCTCTCAATTATGACTCACACCTATGGTGATGATGAGCATTTTATTTTTTTATTCTATTATCATCGTCGACATGTGCTGCAAATTCTGCTCATGTACCCATACATATTCAAATATATATATATAAAAATATAACCAGCAAATCGGATATATTATTTGCATCAACAATGCAATATATTCATTGTACATCCTTATCGTCATATATATTTTATATATTTCAAACCATATATAATGTGTGTGTATCATTGAGTAGTTTCCAACTTGTGTCTGTCATACTATGTATATCACTCTGTGTTGAATGAATGTGGTCGAACGTATGGGTTCCATATACATCTTTTTTTCATGTTGCGTGATTGGTTGGAAAGAATCGCGTGTCTGATGGGTACGCTTGATAAGTGTGTGTCTACGTCTATTGTTTCTGTAATTGCGTGCGGAACATTGCGAGGAGCACTCGATTTTGCTTCCGTGGGCATATATGGTCCGGCTTGTCGATTGACATCGATCGATTTAGTTCAATATCGTTGGAATTGACTGGACATGAATGGCGAAAAGAGAAAAATAATGATGAAAATCAAATGAATAAAACAAAACCGCATAGCGTGTATCCCGAAAAAACAACTCTATTCGGTGGAGGATGGATTGCTCCCGCAATGCTGCGCACTTGAATTCGTTTATTATTATTATTATTATTATCATTATTATTATTATTATATATACATATACCCGCTATAAAAATGGGTTTCTGTGACCGTGGTAACGCCCTTTCTTCTCGTTGGTTTTTTCCCACACGTAGTACGTTCTGGAGTTCCTTTACACCGCGGTAAGTTTTCCAGTTCTCGATAATCGTTGATATTAAAAAGAAACAAAAAAAAATTAAATAAAAAAATGAAAAAAGAAAAGTTGATAAAGAGCAAGGAATGAAAAGAAAAATATTATATACGTACATCATGTATTGCTCGTCTCGCTCGTACAAATCATCTTCATATATGTTTTTCGTATGATTCGCATATCTATGTATACGTATATACCTATTCGTACATGACTTTAGCCTGTGATTATGTTACCTCTATCTCGTTTCTTTCTGTCTCTCTGTCTCTCTCGCTTACCATCTCTGGAATATGTTTTCTCGTTATCTTTTTTTTCTGTTTCTTCTTCAGCCTGTTCAGTTATTCTTGTGAGTCCTGCGTTTGCCAGTTCAGTGTTTGATCATACGTACCGTACCTTGCTTGTTCATCTCACATCCCTCAAAAAAAACAAACTCGCTCTGATTCTTTAATTTTCGATCTCCAGTTTTCTATTCGCTAAGTTTTTCTTGTTCTTCTTCCTCTTCTTCTTCTTCATCTTCTTCTTCTTCTATTACTTCTTTTTTTGCGCTCCACGATCAACGCCCCTGTTGGTTCCGTAAACACGAATAGAAATTTCCAGGAATTCGTTGAATTCGTGATGATTCGGATGAACGATTGAGTTCCATTGAACCACTCCAAAAACGACTAGACAAATGGAGGATACGAGGAAGTACAGGAATGTGATGTTAAGTTTGAAAATAAAATCAAGCGATGGTTAATTGATGCACGCTGTTGGAAATTTCCGCATTAATTTTGATGTTTTTGCTGAGGGTTGTTTTCAAATACGTGCATGAATTCAGTTTCATACACATTTTATAGTGAATTTCTTGTAAGCTATAATTACATAATTTCTAGTCATAATCTATATACTGTAAAAGAAATCTTTCTGAAAATTCAGAAAATGTGACTGTAATTTTTTACAATTTAACAATTTGTAATTGTTTCATGTTTTTGTACATCAAATGTAATGTAAAATGCGTATGAATCTGAATTCATGTACATGATTAAAAAAAACCAGATATTTCTGACAGTGAAAGGTGAGAAGAAAGTTTGAAAATTTGAAGAAACTATTAACATTTAGAGGATTATTCGCAGATTCTACATATTCAAGCCCTTCGTAACAGAAACAACTGTGAATCGTCTGTTAGGAGTCCTCGAGAAATTAGAAATATAGGATTTTAGTGATCAAAAACATGTCCAGATGGAATTTTCGATCAATTTTTCAGGATACTTCTATTAAAACTGCTTTGAGAATCTGGAAAATGCACTTTTCAAACATACTAGAAGTTTTCATTACTTCGATTTTCCACTAATATTACTGAAATTTCACGGATTTTGTACGGTAAAATTCCAATCTTTTGCAGTGAAATCTTAGTGAAAGTCCGAAAATATTCCTGGTAATGTGCTTGGAATTTTCAATCCAATGTATTGGTAATGATTTTCAGTGAAATACTGAAATTTTTTGCATTGGGGAACTTTTCTTAGGTTTTTGAAAGTTTCTTGATAGATTTAAAGTGAAAACTCTTCATTTCTGACTCCTAATAAGTATCCAGACGATCGGAGTATTCTGAAAAATTCGCCAAAGGTCAACCAAAAGTCTATCAAAAGCCTTGTATCCTGAATATTCCATAGAATTTTTGATAATGGAATTATTAGATACAGACGAACTTGCTGTTTTTGAATAGTAATAGTTGATAAATAGAATTTTTTGTATATCTAGAGTCTGTTATTAAAATAAATGAAATAATCATTCCAATGAGGGTGAAGGGCTACTTTTACCACACAGAGAATGATGAAATTCGAAAATATAATAATTTCCATAAAAATCTGAGCCTTTCCTTCCGTTTTTCAGTGAATCAGGAACGGTGGGTTTCAGACAATGAATTCTCATTCCAAAATATGGAAAAGCATGAATACGGAGTGAAAATCAACAAATATGGTTGAAATTCAAAATACTGAACTGCTGGATTTTACTATGCGCCTCATGTTCACAAAGAATTGAATCAAAGTGTCAATTCTTGTTACTTCTTGTACAATACTCTCAATCTTCTGTATTGCTACGCAAAAATTCATTTCCTGCACCTTATCGTTTCTAGTTTATCGAAAAATTGAGAAAAAGTCTCACATTTTAATAACATTCTTCATATTCTCAAGCTCTATTCTTTTCCATGTTATCTTTTGAGAATATATTTTGAAAATGATACCAGGATCCCAAAACATACGAATTATGAATGATATAACCATCATATGTGATTCATACTACTCGGAGAAAAATTTCAAGCGAAAATAGCATGGAATCTTCACGTGCTTCAACAGCCTGAAGTCAATGTATCTCAGACGCAAGAATTTATACTCTAAAAGCATCAAGTCATGCATTCAAGTTTGCGGTACTAATAAAGCAAGTAACACTTCCTTTCTCCGAGAGTATTACGAATTCATGCTGTTTGAGCTAGAATTGTTTCTCAGTGTGGGAATTTGCTATTTGAGATACATCTGAATAACTCTGAGGAAAATGGAAAAATGCATCGTTTAAATCAGGTTGAATCGTAGAATCACCATTGAAACGTCAGTTTAATCCCCAAATCTCATATATTCTGGAAATTCCGAGGCAATTGATTTTCATAACCATTCCCCGATCATTGAACGTTTGAAAAACATTCTTGTTACAACTATAAACATCGATGACACGTACAAAATGATCGACGGCAGCATATTCCCAAATCCCACACAGCAAACAGAGTTAGGAAATAATTCATGTTAAGTCACGAACAATTCTGGAGAAACACTGTAACTCGTCGAAAAGAATTCAAAAACTAATCTCAAAGTGGTCCGGAGATGTCAGTTCAGAATAAATCTCAAGGGAAAGTAATTTTTCATGAGGTAGTGAAGAATTCTTTGATGGAAATGAAAGAGATCCAAAAGAGTTCTCAAGCGATTGATTGGAAAATAGGAAAAAATTCTAAAAACTTCACCTGAGGACCCAAACAACGTTTGAGAAGAACTGAAAGACTCTGTCAAGAATTCGTTTGAAAATTCAAAGTGGAAAATTAAAATCAAATTGGAGTGGTGCCAGGATCGTCAGAGTAGCACATTTTCTCTGTAAGATTTTGCAAAACAGATGAAATATAATTCAAATATCTCAAAGTACCTTTTCTACCCTTTGATTAGTGGAGCACCAAATTTCATAGCGATGAACCGCCTCTGTAAAAACTCTGAATCTGCAAATGATTCACGGAGAAAAAAAATTCACTGTTACTGCAAAATCTAATTTCGCTGGATACCTTTTGCTGGAGCAGCAATGTTTTTGCTATGATAACAATCTATTTGCTATCGCAGCAACTTTGCGAGTTCGTACAACAATTTTTTACCATTGTCAACAAGTGAATTTTCCAGCTAAACGTATTTGGTATTCTATATTTAATGCTGAAAAATTTTGCTGCCTTAGCGGATAGTTCTTTCGAATTACTTCCTGCATTAGCAAATTCGTTGCTCCAGCGGAAAGTGGGAAAGTTGCATCACATTCTGCTTTTCCTGCGAATTTTGTTCTCTTCGTTTAAAGGACTCAAATTCGGATGTAGGATTTGATTCTGGTTGTGGATTTGACACTGAGATCATTTTATGCTACTCAACGTTTTCATTCGATGGAGTTTTTAGTTATTGCAATTAAATAATTTTCTCAGTGTACTAGGCATTGAAAAAGTTTGCGTAAAATATTATCCAATCCAAAATAATTCTCCAAGAATTCTTTTCAAATCTTTTAAGCGTCTCTTTGAAATCGTTTCAGAAAATTTCAAGAATTGTTGTAAATATCTCAAGAGTTCTCTAAGAATTTTTGAAGAAAGCTTTGAGAATTCTTTAAAAATTTGTCAAGAATTCTTTTGAAATTTGTTCATCATTGTTGTGGAATTTTTCATTGAATTCTCCGAGAGAACTATTGGATGAAAACAGAATCCCTCAAGGGATTTATTTTGAACTGGAATAGCAGAGTTTTTTTGAGAATATTTTGCAAATTCATCGAGAATACTCTACGAACTTCCGTATGAGCTCTTCAGGAATTGTGATGGTGTGTGGGATTCTTTGAAACACACCACTCTTCTACTTCTTTCAAAGGTACCTTTTGAATTCGAATTCCAATTCCATGTTTCCTCCTCGTTTCTCTAATCGAAGAACCCATTCCACAATGAAGAAACACTGTGAAGAACTTGTTGAATAGAAATTTAGAAAAATTACCTTCTTTGCAATCACTTCCGATAATGTTCAGAAAACATAGTTGGACTAATCTTTTGTTCTGAAAGTAGTCCATATTGAATTCAAATGAATTGCGAAGACCAGTAAACTCATTATCGTAATAAATTGTACACTGAAGAATAGTTCTTCATGATGGTAATAGTCCTGTAATATGCTCTTAACAATACAACCCTCTTTTCTCCTTCCATTATATTAGTTTAAGAGCACTCGAGCTCTGCGTCATTTGTTTCCCCCTAACCACATTCATCGAAGAAAAATCAAACCACGCATCGAGGAAAGACAAATCACGAGAATTCATCTTCGGAAGATATTTAAAACGAACATTCCTGCTCTTAAGAAAGAATTCTCCAGAAAGTTCATAAAATTTTCTCAATGGTACAAAGAGAAGTGGTTATTATATTCACAAGGACGATATATACGATAAAAATGCTACAAACCAAGTTATGGGGCAAAAAAGTTTCCCGTTTCACGATTTCTTTCGAATTCCTTGCAAACGACACTTCATCTTTCTGGAAATTTCTAATCATCATTTGTCGAATTTTCAGTGATATAAATTGACAGAGTATAAGAAAATACGCATCACAATTGGGGAGCTGAAATCGTTGGAGCGTGGAATTCGCTATTTTTGCATACATACATTACGTGTATATGTGCATTTATCAAATACAAAAGTATATGAAAACTGTTTCTATGTTTAATATTTGTGATATGTTATACATCAACTTGTTGTTCCCTCATTCCCAACGTATAAATACATATTTCACGTTCAACAAGAATATATATTTATACGATAAAAAGTTTCGTTACATTGTCTATTGTCTTGTCTTCTTGTCCTCTCACGATACATTATTATATGCAGTAAATGTTATCACCTCGTATACAATGATACCCTTGTCTATCCATCGTAGTTGTTCTTTTTATTTTCCGTTGCTAGGCTTACAAAGTTATCAATTTTCATTTCTGTTCTTCACGTTTATTTGTTCCTTTCGTTGCGTTCATTATTAAATAATTACATCCTTATCATGTCGAACTGTCTCTAGTGAACGTCCATTATTTATTCAATTAAGCGTTGATAATGTTTACAAAGCTGACTTTTTGATGTGCGTCTCTGTATTTCTTTCGATGAGAAGAGGATCATTTTTAGTTTTGTTTCTCGTTCAGTGTCGATATTATCACCGAAAAATATATATACGCGCACAAACGACACATGAAACTGATAATATATGCGTGAAATGAGTAAAACAAAAAAAAACAACAAACTGTCTCTTATTATGTTTTTTCTTTGTTGATATAGCAAATTATTGATTGTATATTTGTGAAAAAAAGAAAAAAGCAAGAAGAAAAAACCAAAACATCATGATAAAGGACCCAAGGACCGTCCCTCCTTGTCCCTTGTCTGCGTCTTTTTATCACCTGTTTACAATGTGCCAATGACCTTACATGTCCAAAATCTGCCCTGTGTCTTGTCTTATCTCTCATCCGGTCTCCGCGAGATGTCAATCTCGCAATTATTACCCACCGACAAAACAATAATATATCTGGCACCAGCCGAAATTACCAGCCTCAAATTACTGATCTCATTCTTCCGTCCATCCGTCGTAATTGACTATTTATTATGTTTATATACATTATATATCTAATTATTAAACATACGCACATATATTATTGATGAAAACAAGGAAAAAAATTACGTCAAATTGGCTAAGATTTTGTTGTAATTCTTGTATATCTTCTTTGAATGATATTATGGATGTATACATGACATTTATATTACATATTACACAATATTAATAATATTCAAATGACGATAATTGATGTTCACAAACACAAGTTCTTTTTTATTGTGTTATGTACTATGTTGTGTAATCGCACGCGGATTATGAATTGAAATACTTTCATATTTTCTCAAAAGCATCCTGTGGTCTCGTGACTTCCTTTATCAGTCTTTTCTTTCATCGCTCATACGTAATCATGAATCTCATTCATACTCATTGTCACTCGAATATTACGTATTTACAAACTTAGAAGCGATGAAAGAAAATATATAACCGTTCCTTTCATTCGCTTACGGATGGAAAATCGCGTGCCACGACTTTGGGATGTTTTTTATTTATTTATTTTTTTTAAACTTCAACGATATTTATATAACATTCTCGTTTATCTTTCGGTTTTCGTATTTTTCTGAAAAGCAGAACAAGAAAGCCGGTGATAATTAGGATTGTTCGTCAGAGTCGTATATTGTCGAAGCATTAAAATCAAAGATAATAACAACAAGAAAAAAAACTCAAAAGAAAACATTGTTATCAACATCGTTTAGAGTGAAAATATTATTTCAGGTCTTTACAAAAATATCATCGAATGCCAAATCGATGAATATAAAAAAGAAAAAAAAAAATATGACACAACCGAGACAACGGTTCGATTCGTTTATTTGATCGATCGATCGATTGATTTTTTTTGTATATCGGTTTTCTGTTTCTCATTACTTATATTGATTTATTTTTCTTTTATTACAAATAGTTTGGTGTTTCATACCTTACGATAAAATCTCGATGTGTTCGATGATTATATGTTTTCTTTTTTCTTATTTTTTTTCTTGTCATTGCCATTCCTCATATGGTTTGGACTTATTATTATCAGTAGTGAACGACTACATGCCTGCCACCTCGCTGTGCCCGTGGTCGTGCTTGAAGGATCAACTCAACTCCGGGTACGTTCAATAGCGATCCACATCCGTTTATTATCGAGGATGATGAAAGAAAAAGTTTGGTTTCTCTTCCCGAGATTATTTTTTTGTATAAGATAATATTGAGATTGAAACAAGAGCAGGAGGAGGGTATTATGATCCTCCAAGTACGCTGCAACAACCCTAGCCCCCTTTACACCCTTCTAAGTGCATCATTCCCTTAGGGACTAATTATTAATTTGCATAAGCCGATGCATAAACAATACCTCGTGCATGTAAATAGTTTGTTATACGCTTTTGAGACACGAACCTTGGTTATCGGAAGTCTTATCGACTATTAAATTCCCGATATCGAAATTAATTACAGTATAATAAACTATATACAAGCATATCTAACTGCCTTTGTTATGTACTTTTATTACATAACCATGGCGAACGATCATTACAAAATTCCATTGTATCCCGCACTAACACACAATTGCTTTCATAAATATAGATTCAGCTTTGGAGTATATATACATATTAATATGTACACAATGTACACAACTCTCGATATATTTATATATACTCATGCGCGAAACAAATGCAATCTGACATGAAATTTCGTACCCCGAAGTTTCATTTCCTCTTAATTTTGTTGAATTACTTTTATTAATATATATCGTATGTACTTTACATATATTCATTCATTTATTCAATTCATTCGATTGTTTTATAATCAAAAGATCCGTTGAAAAGATACACACGATATATATATATATATATATATATATTTACATATAATTTCACCTCTTCAATATATTACATGATACATGATATATTGCATGCACTCTTTTACGATAAAATATTTGCTTACACTTAGTTAATATAATAACATTGATAAAAATCAACAAAAATCTAACTGTGGATTTCGGGACGAAGGTTGATCCAGAAAATCCTATGGAATATCCAACGAGGAAAATATTTTCACTTCGTTACCGATTCGTCGTTCCTAAAATATCGTCAAACGAATATAATGGAAATTCCCAAAAATTTATTTGTACCGACGACTAGATTTCATTTATTCGATCTCAATCCTTTTCCTGAGTGTAATCAACCAAGCGACCAATCAATTCCCTTTTAACTCATTCCCTTTCCATCAGTTCTATTGTTCAGTTTGTAACATCAATTTGTATTGCTTTGCCCAATTCGATGAGTAGAATAGTAGCGTTTAGTCTCCCCCCCCCCCCCTTCTTTCCAATGCTACGCGCTGATCGTGATGGAGCCGCTCGAATACCAGAATGGCAGGATAGAGTTCCAAATTGTACCGGCAGCGAAGTGAGAATATTGAATCGCAATTGAACCGTTGACCGCGGAAGCTGATTTGACGTTCAGCCGGGCATCGATTGATTTTCCTAGGTGTTAGAAAAGATTACATCTGTTTATGAGAAGCCTCTTTTATTATTAATCTTTCGTTTCGCGTATCTTCCCTCGACGCATAATGCTATTAGTCTCGATAGGTAGAGATGTGTGGATACTCTTGGCAGAGTCAATTGTTACGGATCTGAACTGTTGAAAATGCATTCTAAAAGGTGATGTTGAATCATTATAAAAAAAGAACGATGATGAAACCAGAAGCTTGAAAGGGAGTCACCGAAAAACCAAGTGTTCAATTTAGTATCTTGAAACAAAACAAGCTTATCATTTCTGGTGAACCAAGGATCAATTGAGGATTAATCAAATTTCCACCACTAAATGCAGATCACTCACGTGTTCCCAGAATTTTGAAGAACATTTTGTAGATAATATTAGAACGTTTGTACTATGCGGATTGTTCATGATAGTTTGAAAACTGTTTTTTCAAGATCAAGTATACACTGTAAAAAAATTCCTTCTGAAAATTTATAAAATATGATTATTAATTTTTACAACCACTTTTTTCTGAATTTTCAGAAAAGTCTTACTGAATTTCAAGAAACTTCAACAGCATTTCGGGGCGTATTTTTAAAATTCAGTAAAATTCACCTGAAAAAAGTCGCTGTACAAAATTACAGTCACGTTTTCAGAAGGAATTTTTTTACAGTATGAGTACTCACACGTGTCAGAGTTTTTCAGATCCGTTTGATATATTTCAATACATACAAATCATGTAATCACAAAAGACTAGATAGCAGAGAAATGAAATATTCGAAAAAATACAATCATGTCTGTTTTGAATGCTGTTTGTGTCATTCAAACTTTCGACAAAAAATGAAAAGTAGATTAAATTTGCCAGAGGCATTTGTGGTTTTCATTGAATGATTTGAGATGAACTGACCCGTAACTTCGATTTCACCGACGAACCACAGTAACGTGAATAATTTTTCAAACATTTACATAAATTGTCCTTTGAATATTCAATAATTGTTAGTTCCTGCTCTGTGAATACTCACATTGCATGTTCAAAGTTCAAAAATCAAAATAATCATAGAAATCGTTTCTTTCCCGGAAAAAGCTTAAAGCCGTTAAAACTTTGAGAGTGAGATTCTACTTTTAAACCAGACACGATTATGATAATAAGAACGAGAATTTAATATTTGAGATTAAAATTTCACCACTTGAACGAATGAAAACTTTCCTCGAATCGAACAAACTCATTTTTGAGACTTAATGGTGTGACACCATCGATTTGATTCTCATTCTTTCATATTGATTTTTTCACTGTAAAATATCATTTTGCCAAGAATTGCCAAGAGGGATCAATGCGAGCTCTATCGATATCATATAATTAGGTATTGAGTTCACTGAGTTTGAATAACGAGATTTTATGAAAAATGTGAAGAAAGTTGAACGCAAAGCCATACTTCTACGGTGAACGGTAAAACGGATCAACCAGATTATCCCGAATCCTGAGAGAATTCTCGATATAACTATGATTTGTAACAGTCGTGTTGCCGTGATGCGAGGCCAAGTTGTAACCGAACAAGGACTAGGAATAGTAGGCATCCGAGTATCAGTGGATAGAGATTCACGGTTTGGATTCACCCTAACCAGAGCTGATGGATGGTAAGAAAGCATATTTCTTCTTTATCTAAAATCGATAGTTTATACTTTTTATTGTAAGATTGTTGAGAGTTACGATTCCGCATTAGCATTTGTACACGATGAACGAACGATAACTTGGCATGTACGCCAGGATTGGACATCCTTCATAATAGGATCAGGTTCTGTATATTGAGATGACGATGATGATGATGATGATGATGATGGAAGGGCGGTATAGGGTAAAGTTGGGTATATCGGACAGATATATGTACAGTTAATCCTATGGGGAAGAATTCTGAAACGTGGAAGCATGTTAAACCGATGTCTGGAAATCGTTGGAAACTGATAAAATGAAAAAGTCTGATCCTGATTTCACTGTCCGATTTTGCGATATCGAATAAATTGTCTCTGTCTGGATGAAAAGAATTGATACTTCAAGATCAATGTATCCTTGTTTTTATTGTCTCGATGAAACAATTTCATATTCATAACTAGGTTCGACGTGCTAGTCAATGGAGGAGGGGCTGTTACCCTTCAGTTTCAGCGGGTTCCTTTCGAACCGTTGACGAGGACCGTTTTTGTACCATGGAATCAAATCGTTGTGTTACCTCCTGTGGTGATGACTCTTACCAAGGACGGTGACACCTACAAATCCAATCAACCTCCCAGTCCAGCTATTGGTAAGTATTCTTAGCATATCGATTGTTTTCTTTTTTTTTTAATGGCTTTGTACTGTCGTGAAACGAAAATGTGACGAATATGGATATTATGAGAATGAATTTTAAGTGATGTCAACATTGGATATCATAATTTCACAATCTTCCAATTCAATCAAACGGTCATTGAATCTTAAACGTCATTGAACTACAGCAATGAATATCACCCGACTGACAACGGTATATTTTCTGTTGGCGATGCACAAGAAAAAGCGATGCTTTGTTCCGCTGAGTTCACAAAATTTCTTCCGTATTAATAGAAAAACAATAAAAGTTTCTCTAGTGAGAGTAAAATCAGTGATTTATGTCAACGAAACGTTCCATCGGCTACTCGTGTGAACTGAATCTTTCATCGCGATCATTGATTCAACACAAGTCACTAATCTCAATTAAATTCAGTTGAATATTTCATCGATACCACTGAATTCCGTGAAAAGTAAACGAATGAACGTTTACTTGATTTTCATTTTAGGATCATGTCGAAAGTCATTATCACTTCTATCCTCCATCATCCATTCATGTAATCGAGTTTATATTCATTGAATCTATTTGCTTTGCTACATAATCATTTCGAACGAACTGGAACCAAAGATAAATATTTAATATCTCGCTATTTATTGTTCTAACGAAAATAGAACATCCCAGGAAAACTGATGCTCGCTATTTCTGGGAACTGTGATTCTCGTTTCAACTCAAACTCCTCGCTTCTTGTATAATAAACTTGTTTGTTATCTGGATGGAATGCGGGATTATATACATCTTAATCATATTCAAGCAATTAGGAATGCTTTTGAACGAATAGCTACGTGGAAGTTCATATGAAAAATGTCATTGAAATGTACGGAAAAAAATAATTGGATAGCTAAAAATCAGCTACGACAGCTGTATCGACTAAGAGATCTGATTATCAAAGCTACAACTGCGAAAAAAAATGAATAGCTATCACAGTCAGTATTGAACTCAATTATTGTTGATATTTGGCGCAACACTTATCTATTTTACCAGTTTATATCGGACCGAGAATTAGCGAGAACTTGCCCCAGGCTCAAGTGTATGTTACACCAATCACACGGAGAAAAATGCAGCTCGAAAGGATAGTAATCTTCACGTTGTCGAAGTTTGAACCGTTCACAGAAACGAAACGAAAATTCAAACTTATAAAATTTGATGAACCATCGTTATTTACCTTCTCGAATCAACTCCTTGGAATTAAAAACATCGCTCGAAGAATGTCTTGCAAGATTTTGGGTTTTTAATAACAAAATATTTCGTTATTCGATTACTAATTCGTTTCAATAAACGATTCAAACTTCAACAACATTAATCTTCAATAGAAAATTGGAGAATATTTCTTAAAATTTGAGAATATTTCTCAAAATCTAAGAATTTTTCTTAAGTTCGTAATAAACATAAAACGGTTCAGATTTCTCTTGAATATTGCTCGAAAAACAATGAAAAATTATCAATACTCAACAAATCATAAAAACAAATATGAAGTTTCCAAAAGTCGCGCATGAAATTTTACAAATTGAATAACAAAATTCTGTAATTTGAAAATAAGATTCAAAAATTTTGTTATTCAATTTGTAAAATTTCATGCGCGACTTTTGGAAACTTCATATTTGTTTTTATGATTTGTTAAGTATTGATAATTTTTCATTGTTTTTCGAGCAATATTCAAGAGAAATCTGAACCGTTTTATGTTTAATCCGAACTTGAGAAAATTTTTTAGATTCTAAGAAATATTCTCAGATTTTAAGAAATATTCTCAGATTCTAAGAAATATTCTCCAATTTTCTATGAAAGATTACTATCCTTTCGAGCTGCATTTTTCTCCGTGCATGAATTGACGAACCCGATTCCCTAATCCCCAACAATCCTGCAGTATTTTATCATGTATCAATCAATATTGATTCTAAATAAATTGCAAAAATTCGGCAATCAACCTGGCATCAAGCTCTACACTGATAAAAAAGTTTGGTCATGTCAAACAAACATTTTATTGGTTAGGAAGAACTGAATGATTAATCGAATACAACCATGATGTATTCCTCTCAAATACCGACTTGTTAACTTACAAGAAATATTCATTTGAGTGGAAATCGGTTGTACAGAGTTAATATTGGTTCCGCCATATTCAACAAAATATTTATTTGATATCAATTTTTTTCCTGTGCATATTCTACTGTCAGCATGAAGCTATTACTTCACTGGAAACCAATCCTTTCAAACAAATATATATGTTTATTTTTCATCCCTCCATAAATCTTGGATTTGAAATTTCTATTCAGCTTTCAGCTAAGGTTTTTAGTTTGGCTTATAATAGCTTATAATGGATAGCTAAAAATCAGTTGAAGGAGCTATTTTGTACCTCCCACAGCTGGTAACTCAGCGGCAACAGCAAGAAATCTACCTACCGTAGCTAAAATTTCACAGTTAAGCTATTTGGCCATCCAAATATCAACCACAAAACCTGTCCGATCACAACTAAGATTTTTCACTGTAGTAGCTAACGAATAGTTAGAGCTGCAGTTATTTTAGCTATAGTAGTGAAAAAACGTTACTGAACAAGTGAGTAGCTCGCTACAGTTATTTCATTTTCTTGCGTGTAATTGAAGAAACGACGGATTCTGATGTTCCTCCGTCGGGCCTGTTAATTGCGTGGCTAGGCTAGTGATTAATTATGATGGAAAATGCAACGATACCCGTCAAAATCATAAATAATCTGACGAGTAGGGACATCCCACGGGTGCACTGCGACCCCAGTACAGTGTACAAAATACTAAAATAAATGAATATAAATTTTACAATTTTGTCATAAATTTGTCATTGTCCGTTCAGCGATTTTGCAATTTTTCTCAAAATTTTGTCATCAGTTTGTCATATTGACATTCTCAGACGCGATAATAATTGGACCCATTCTGAGAACAGCAAATTTACCAGCACTGTTAAAATTAATAATATCTATCAAATTGCGTTTCTGAGAACAAATTCCTGATTCGACGCGTAAAATTGCAGTGCTGCAAATATGATAAAAACCATGACAATTTTCATATGATGATCCTCATTCCGAATACCATTTTTCAAGTGTACTCGTAATGAATTTATATAGCTTCTAGCATTTTTACATTTCCAAACGTACAATTGAAGTCCCAAAACTGGGTCTCATTATCATCGCTTATGGCACTAACATGCTCACGTAGGATTTTTTATAGTGTAGCCGAGCATAACGCGAGATTCGTTCTGTAGAGTGGCAATGTACGTCCGCATGCTACTTGAAAACACTGGGTGTCGTGTGTCGCTGTTTCAAGCGCAGCAATCGAAAATATACTCTTCAGGATATAATAAGAGATACGTACCCGTTCTAAGTATTACAAGAACTTCTCAAATATGCCATGATCATTCTATGAGCAGGAAAGGGATGTGAACATGAGACTATTTTGGATAAATTTGTTCAGATATTCTATGAAGGTGCAGAGCATACTGTCAGAAATATCTGGAAGTTTTTTTCAATCACGTACATGAATTTAGGTTCATACACATTCTACATTACATTGAATGTACAAAAACATGAAAAAAAACTATAGATTATGCTATAGTTTACATTCAATGTAAAATGTGTATTAAACTGAACTTATGCACGTACAAAAACATCAAAATTAATGCAGAAATTTCCAACAGTGCACATAATTATTCGAAACAGGCCCATTTGGTGGTTCTGAGGATGTTCATAGGATTTTCCAAAAATATTTTTAGCGTTTTCAACCTCTTATTGTGTTACTTGAAGTGCCCAAGTAGCACAAGAAGATTCCAAAAATTCTGCGTTCATTCCATGATTATACATAGAATGAGCAAATGAGACTATTCTGGATAAATCCGCAAAATATATTCTAAGAATTTACATAGAATATACTAATCCAGAACAGTCCCATTTGAAGATTCTAAGTACGTTCATAAAACATGCTCAGAACTTCCAAGAACCTTCTGAGCATTTCTAACCCAACCGAAATTTCGTACTCTGAGAGTCCGATCGCTTGAGCTCTCACAGTTCGACGCAGCACCGCACTCTCTCACGCCAAACTATTGGATTTAATGGCCCGCATCGTGTGACTATAAGAGTTCGATGTTGTTTTGAACTTTGACAATTCAATTCAAACCGAGTCAGGTCAAAAAGTTGCACCGTTACTGTTCAAATTACATTTGAACTCTTTCAGTACAAACAGTTGTATTGATTCAGTTCTAAAATTTTTTCCTTGTGTACTTGAGGTTCACTGGCTGCGCGTTTCAGCCTCTTAGCGCCTGCGCGTGACATCGGAGTAGCAGCTTCTCCGATCAGTGTATATTGTGCGCAATGCGGAGTAGCTCCTACTCCGATAACAAGTATAGCTTATACGCGGAGTATTTGGAGTAGCAGTGAGGCAGGTAAAACGCAGTAGATACTCCGTTTCAGCGCATAGACCGTCCTTACTGATGAGCGCTGCTGTCGCTCTGAGCCGAGTATTCAAATTTCTCTCAGTGTAGGAGTGCTCTGAGGAAAGTGTGTTCTGAAGATTCAGTGAATGTTCCCTGCTTAAAGAATCTCATTGAACCGATTAATTCTCATTGATCCCCATGCAGAAAACCGATTCAAACCCATTAAAAATTGATTCTCAATGGGTTGGAATCAGTTTTCTGCATCGGAATCCATGAGAACCAATCGGTTCGATGAGAGTCTTTAAGCAGGGTTACCATTTTCGTTCGATGGAGCTAAAAATCCCAGAACTTGATCAATTTCGTCTCAGCCCAGGAAACATTTTCCCCCTCAACTGAGGTCTGGAAGTCATCAGAATGTGATCCAAATCAATTTTCTGAGAACTTCCGGATCGTATGAGAAAGGTATCAAAAAGATTCCTGAAATCGACGCATTAGAGACCTTTCTCTTAGGCTTTAGAGAAAGTAATGAATGTTCAAAATGTTGAGGAGAAAAATGTTCACTGGAAGGTTACTCGGTTTCCTTCAACTTTCATCACATTCATGATGTTATATAATACTTCATCATGAAACTCGATATACGTCAATCAATTACTAAAGTACTTAAGAATTGAGTGACAAATATCGAGTCTAATGATGAATATTGTGTAATATAATACCGGTTGAAAAACCCTGAGTAACCTGAGGCACAATTCCAAGAATGTTCATCAAAGTTTCATAAAAGATTGGTGGAACTTTAGTGATTGTCAGATTTACCAAACAAGTACATAAAATACACTCCTCTTCGTGTCAAATAAGTGTCAGCGAATGCACATTTTTTCATGAAAAATTGATGAGTGTTTGTATTCGTGCCCTCAATAATCATTTATGAAGTAGGATTGAAAGACTCGGAGCTGTTATTGTACGATTCTGTTTATAGACCTTTCTAGAAAATGATCAATCCGAATCTATGCGGGGGGTGAACAAAAAAAAAGAGAGTGTATGCTATGAGTTTCTGGATACCACCTGCCAAAATATTCCTCTTGAAATGAGTTTCTTTGAAGCTATATGCTAGCTCTGAAGATTTACCATCGTAAATTCCATCTCTATTGTACTGCATAATTGGAAAAAATGATACTGCATTCGTAATTAACGACAAATCATTCTCATTATTCTGATCAGATCAATTTGGAAAATTCATCCCTTTCTTATAAGAAGTATTGAGATGATGGTAAAAGAGGGTTGAAAACAATGAAATTGGATTATAAAAATATGAAAGAACATATGAACACGGAAAACAACATAAATCCATAAGAGACGCAATGCGGAGGGTGAGAATAGTGGAAAACAGGGTTGAAGGATAGTAATAAGCAAGTAGCGACATGACGTAGAGAGCTGAAAGGTTCAAACTCGGTGGAAGTCGGGGAGGTGATGACATCGTGCGGACAACGGAAATACTTCTAAGGAATATTTGAAAACGCAGAGAATCCCGTGGTAAAGTAGAACACAAGTTCGAAGGGAAAACTGACGAATCCAGTCAGACATATATACAGGAGAAACGCAAGTAGTTGAGGAAATGTGATAGTCAGACGCGATTGATGTAAAGTAGTAAAAAAGCAATTCAAGAGTCAATAGGAGGATGGAAAATCACAAAGAAAGATCAATCAAAAAATAACGTTGGATGAGAGAATGGGATACTAGCTTACCTTAATTGAGAAACAGGGAGATGGGATAGCCGAGAACACAGAGGGATAGATTGCCCTAGCGTTACAAGAAACCTAATGAAGGAGAAAGACAGTCGCTTGGGGATGATATACGGATTAGGAGATTGATGAAAAACACAAGAAAAAGACTCAAAGACTGGAGGTAGAGGAAACTTAGAGAATGCTTTTAAGAAAAGTGAATTAATGCTATGAGCTCTGATTCGATTCGAACAGAGAAAAGAGAGAAATTAGTTTGAGGATAGATGTGAACGAGACACGCATTGCATTGACGCGACAAAAAGAAATCTTATCGATTCTTTTCAGTATTTTGAATCTTAGACAGTACAAAGCCATTCTTTCAAATCCGTCATTTTTGATTAGTTTCATTCTCCGGGTTCGTTATTTTCCAATTTTTTTTCAACTTGATTTATCATAATGACACAGAATCAATCATTTGAACGTGTGTGATGTCCTTGTTCCGTTCTTAAGTGTTTTACGTGTTTTGAGTTCCTTATCATTTATGGATTACAATATAATAGGCTTCCCAGGGATTTCGATGGGACTCTTTAGCGAGCACGGCCCATGCTTGGAACACGATCATGAAATCCTCCGGCCCATCATTGTGAGTACATGGATGTCGGAAAAAGTAGGTGGTTTGCCTGGGAAAAGTTTAGTTTTTGCTGAAAGTCAGGTCAGTACTCGGATGATTTCAAAAGAATACGATTCATAATCTAGGAAAGAGTTTAATTATAATCCATTCCACAGATTGTTCAAGAAAGCATCGCTATACCGGGTTCCAATTTACATCTCATGTATCAAAGCAGTCAAGCAGCTGGTTACCTTTCGACCGTTAGAATGCAGTTGACGGGTCAGTTCATTCCCAAATCCTTAACGCACGTTCACGTACACGTCGAGATCGAAGGCTCTCTTCACACGAAAACTTATGAAGCCGATCCCAACTTGACGCATACTTTCGCTTGGAACAAGAGAAACGTCTATAAGCAGAAAGTTTACGGAGTGGCCCAAGCTAGAATTTCTATTGGTTATCAACACTCCACGTGCCCATCGGTTATTTGGGAAACTCAAACAGCGACTCTTCAAGGATTCGACGTGGATATTTCTGATATCGGTGGTTGGGGATTGGATATACATCATCATTACAATTTCCATGAAGGGATTCTGCAGAAGGGAGACGGTTCGACTCTTCATTTCAAACAATACCCACGTACGGTAAAGGTAGTTATGGGCACTGGATTCCATCGAAGTTTGTCATGCCAGAAATGCGAAGGACTCGCCAAAGATGCGAAACTTCTAACACCGGTGGCTCTCACCAGTGGCCCGGATGGCAGTATTTACGTTGGCGATTTCAATCTGGTACGCAGAATCACTCCAGAGGGGAATGTTTACACCGTTCTAACATTGAAGTGAGTTTGATCGTTATTTTCTCTTGTTCCCAGATTGAAATTCATGGGTTAATAACAAACACTTGTTTCGGTTTTCAGTGCAACTCAAGTGGCTTATCAATATTATCTATGCGTTTCCCCTGCGGACGGACATTTGTATATCAGTGATCCAGAGAAGCATCAAATTCTCAAAGCATTATCCTTGGAACAGGTTTCTGATCCAAGTATTAACATCGAACCGGTTGTTGGAAGTGGCGAGAGATGTATTCCTGGTGACGAAGGACATTGCGGGGACGAAGGTCCGGCTAAGAATGCAAAATTAGCACATCCGAAAGGTAAATACGAAATTATAAGGTCAAAAGAATTGTCTTTAAATCGTTTTCAATTACAGGTATCGCGATAGCTGCTGATAAAACCATGTATATCGCTGATGGAACAAACATCCGGGCAGTCGATCCTCATGGTATCATTCATACATTAGTGGGACATCATGGCCATCATAATCATTGGTCTCCAGCTCCGTGTGTTGGAGCTATACCCGCACATCAAGCTCAGCTACAATGGCCAACTGGTTTGACATTGAGTCCGTTAGATGGTTCCCTACACTTCATCGATGATAGACTCGTTCTTAAATTAACCAGTGATCTCAAAGTACGTGTCGTGGCTGGTACACCTTTACATTGCACCAATAACGCTTATAACAACAGCCCCGTCAACAACGGTGAAACGTCAAAATTGAACTCCACTGTACCGAATAGTAGTAAAAAATCCGATGAAGTATTGGGTTCTGTGCTGGCAGTTGGTTTCAGTCCTAGTGGAGAACTTTACATAGCGGATAGTGATTCTCATCGCGTGAATTCTATCAGAATCGTCGATTCGTCTGGTAAAATGTCCCACTTTGCTGGACAGCGGCAAGAATCTTTCAGAGGTCAATGCGAATGTAACAATACCACTCCAAGTTCCAAAGAACTGGTTGAGAATTGTCCTTGTACGGATGATACTAGTAGCACCGAAACCCTCTTATCGTCCAAAGCAAGATTCGAAGCGATTTCCGCTCTCACCGTTTCACCGGACGGAGTTCTTCATGTTGCGGATCAGGGAACGTTACATATCCTCGCTTTGCAACCTTATCGTCCAGATCACGACGAAACTGGCGAGTTTCATATCCCTTTCCCCCCATCCAACGAAATTTACGTATTCAATCGTTACGGTCAACATATATATACCAAAGATCTAACCTCTGGGAAAACTCGATACTCCTTTTTGTACAGTAAGAATACGAGTTTTGGAAAACTTTCAGCTGTCACCGACAGCGCTGGTAACAAAATACAATTCCTCAGGGATTACAGTAGCGTGGTAAGTTCGATTGAGAATACACAAGACTATAAATCGGACTTGAAGATCTCGGCTGTTGGATTTTTGGAGAAATTATCTGAGAAAGGAAGATCGGAAATAGCTCTCGCTTACGATGGTTCCACTGGGTTACTCACGAGTCGATCAGGGGTAAGTTTCGATTGTTTTTTCATCATGGATTCATGATTGTTTTATCTAAACACGTCTTATGTTTATTCAATAGGGCGGTGAAACATACATATACAATTATGATGATCTCGGACGTGTGACGGATGTTATCTTACCAACTGGGGAGAAAATGAAACTATCTTCCGAGTTATCTGAAGAGGAAGGGTTATTGGTTAAAGTGTCCGCACCACTGCAAGCTTTATCGAAAGATGATAAACAAAGGATTATCGAATACAAAATGAAGAATGATAAATCTAAAATGCTGACAATAACTGATGGTAAAATAACGATTTTCAAACTCTACTATTATGTGATTTTTCTTACGTTGCAGTATTTGTTAATTGAATAATTGTACAATTCTTACAGGTACCAAAGTGAAAAAAGCGATCGCTTTCAACAACAGTAGTCTCGAAGTTTATTACCCTGAAGGTGGGAAGTTAGTGAGTGCAGCAATTACAGAACATCCTCTGCTGGAAGCCGCTTTACCGGTGGAAGCTGAAATGTTGCCTATGTGGAGTTATCAAATGATGACTCTGGGTGAATTAACGAACACAATGATCACGACTTATAATTTAGTTGGAGATGTAAGTCACTTCAAACAAACTCTTAATCGTGAGATCTGGGTGAACGAATCCAAAGTGATCGGCGTAGAATTTGAACAAGCATTCAGTCGTGAAACATTCTACGATAAAACTAGAACACCATTACTCACGGTAACGTTCGATCCTGCCGGGCTTCCTTTGATCTGGCAACCCCATGGTTTGGGCCATAATTTAACGATAACGTACGATAGATTCAATCGTATCGAAAGTTGGAAATGGGGACCTGCCGACGAATCTTACGGTTACGATCGACAAGGCCAATTAGCGGAGGTCACCAACAGTCAAGATGGTACAAAACGTTACACTTACAACGATCTCAACGTGCTCTCCAAAATCACCCTCCCCAGTGATCGTCAATTTTCTCTGTTGTACGACAAAGATGGTGGATTACGTCATATCATTCTACCATCGGAAACAAAACATTCCTTCTCCTGTCAAGCATCTTTGGGATTTCTACGCGTCACTTACACTCCACCTGGCAGTACCAAAGCTTACCTACAGCACTACAGCCACGATGGAAATCTCTTACAAACGGTATTTCCTGGTGACGGAGCTCGTATCGTATACAGATACCATACTTCCGGCCAACTCGCTGAGGTGGTACACGGAGATGGAAAAAGTGAAATTCAATACACAGAGAGTGGATTACCCTCCGAAGTCATTCATACCGAAAAAGATGTAGATTACAAATGGGATTATCAATACAGTGGGTCTCTTTTGGTGGAAGAAACCATAGATTATGGAGCTAAAACTGGTCTGAGTAACGCTAAGTTTGGATTTGATTATGATTCAAATTTGAGATTGATTGTCGTACAAGGAAGAATCGGAGGACAAATTTTAACAGCTCACACTATGACTTATAACTCCAAGACTGGTACTCTCGAGCAAATAGGTCAATTCAAAATCACGCGTTCTCAACTCAACGAGACCACGATTGGGGATGGTACAGCGGTATTTTCACGTATCATCGATGATCGATTTTTAGAGACTGAAGTCACAGTGACGATTCATCACTTGGAAGTATTTAGAATGGAGTTCACTCACGATTCACGTGGTCGAATCAATCAGACCAGAACTTATACTAGAAACGTCGCTGTTAGTACGTATACCAACATCAAGAATTACACTTGGGATTGCGACGGACAGTTAACTGGGGTTGAAGCTCAGGAACCGTGGGGATTCAAGTATGATGCTAACGGTAACATGTTATCTCTGACTTATCGAGGAAATACCATTCCTATGGAGTACAATGCCATGGATAGAATAATCAAATTTGGCGAGGGTCTTTATAAATATGACAACAGAGGATCGGTGATACAGAACGCTAGAGAAGAAAGATTCAATTATAATGCCAAGGGATTGCTAGTGCGTGCGATTAAGCGAGGACGTTTCGATGTGAGATATTATTACGATCATCTCGATCGCCTTGCAACGAGAAAAGACAATTACGGCAATGTTACTCAGTTCTTCTATAATAATCAAGAACGTCCTCACGAAGTTAGCCAGATTTACAGTCCTCGCGATGGTAAATTGATGTCCTTGGTTTATGATGATAGAGGTCATCTCATCTACGCACAAGTGTTACGTAATAAGTATTACGTGGCTACCGATCAATGTGGTACTCCAATCATGATCTTCAGTCAATACGGAGAAGTTATTAGAGAAATTATGCGGTCACCGTACGGTCATATCGTGTACGATTCAAATCCATACTTGTATTTACCTGTCGACTTCTGTGGTGGTTTGTTAGATCAGGTAAATTTTTATATTTTGAATTTTACTATCAATAATATTGATACTGATCTACGTTATTATGAATTTTCACAGGTAACATCTTTAGTTCACATGCCTAACGGGAAGGTTTACGATCCACTGATAGGACAATGGATGTCTCCTCTTTGGGAAAACGTATTGGATAGAATCAGTACGCCAACTCATTTACATCTGTATAGATTCAATGGTAATGATCCAATCGACGTGAGACAGGATCGACGGCATCAACCTATGGGTAAGTAATATGGGTGATATTTCCATGTCGTGTATATTCGAATGAATCTTGAGTGAACAGCATTGAAGAATAATCATGTTTCAACCTTTCAGATCATATCTCATGGCTGAGAAATCTTGGTTACGATTTGAAGAGTCTAGCTCCTCAATTATTTTCTGAAAAATTACCAGATAATTTAGTCCCTGCCGCTCTGGGGCCAGGCACTTCGATTTTCGGGAAGAAAAAGCCAACCCGCAACTTAGGAGTGCAATCAGGTTTTCTCGCGTATTTGAACGAAAGACACGCCGGGGATGCGGCAAGTTTATCGGCACCTCCTCGATCAGCGTTGAAGAAGGATACAAGTGAATTGATTCGAACTCAACTTGGAGCCGCATCGGATCCTCCTTTCGGTAAAGGAATTCTCGTATCTAGGACGGTGGATGGACAGGCGGTGGTGTCAAGCGTGCCAACTGCCAACGCGATCTACGGAGATGTGTTCACTTCGGTTTTCAATCGTTCGCACTTCCTTCCGTTCACCTTTGTTGTGCATAGCGCGCAACAAGACGCTTTTTATTTCGTCAAAGAAGATACATGGAGGGCTAGTGAAGATCGTGGTCAGTTGAAAAGACTAGGTGGTAAGGTGAACACGACTTTCCATGAAAGCGAAAATGGTAGTAGCGGCGGGGGTGGGAATGGTAATGGTGGTGGTGGTGGTGGTGGGGGTAGTGGGAACAACGGTGGTAAACAAATTGACGTGAAAATTCATGGCAGTAGTTATGTCGTTAATCTACGTTACGGCACCACTGCTGAGAAAGAAAAGCAAAGACTCTTACATCATGCTAAAATCACTGCAATTCGCAAAGCTTGGCATAGAGAACGAGAAGCTCTCAAAGCAAACACGCCAACGACCATCGAGTGGACGGCGACGGAACAGGAAGAGATAGCCAAATCTGGATTCGCTTCGAATTACGAGGGTGAATACGTACACGACGCTCAAATTTATCCAGAACTGGCGGAGGATCCTTACAATATAAGATTCGTGAAAAAAGCTGCCGATCAATCTAGCAAAAAGAAACGTCGAAGGAGAGGAGCGCCATCCTGTGGTCTTTGGTGGCTCGACAAATTCTGCTGAATCTTTTATTTTGAGGAACAAAGCCCCGACCACGTGAAGCCGTAATTCAATTTTGTTTACTTGTGTATATGATAAGGGCGTGATTATCATAGTCGTCCAGATAGAAGTCACGAACTTCTTTCTTCAGTGTGAAAACTAAATTATGCCACAGAGATGAATATATATATATATATAAATATAAATATAAATATATATACATATATCTATACATAAATGAGAATATAAAAAATATATTATACAAAGTTTTCACTCACAGTAGCCTGTAAAAGATTTCGTGTTCTTGGATTATAATTCTTAGAACTTTACCAGAGAGGAAAATACGCATTACTTGTATTGAATTATGTCTACTAGTAGAAATTCAACTCATCGATCATTTTCCAGTGAAAGTGAGACAAATTTTATACAATATTCGAAATTTTTTAGAATTCTTCAAAATTATGAGAAATCATTCTTGGAAATTGAGACAAACGAATGATTTTATTGCTCATTTAGAATAATCACGAGTCTCCTCTGATTCCTCGTCGAAACAGAAAATGATAAATCAAATTCCTAGAAAAGATTTTGTAATATAGTCTACGCACACGACATCTGTTTATGGGTGTTTGTTGCGAAAACTGTCGGTGTCTCCCGCGTGAGGCATGGAGCGTTTGTATGCATGCTATACATCCTACATGAACGTACATTATTCAAATAACATTAACAAAAGCACGTGGTACACATTCTCGCGCGTACACACATTACAAAATAAGAAGAACATTCAAACGTCAGTCATATACAAATCATATGTATACACGCACATATACTAAACAGGTTTACTGTACCGTAAAACACTATCAAAAGTTTTATACCAAAGTCTATTTGTGTATTTCGAAGATGCCAAAATGCTAAAGGGTTATATGATGTATACATACATATATACAATGAATATATAAATACAATGTAATAGGGATTAGCTCTAAGGATTAATTAATGTATGCTGCAGCGTGTTGTGTCTTCGATAATTTATTATTTTCTTTTTTTAAATCTTCTTTGTTACGATTATTATTGATATTATTATTCTCATGAATATCATTATTATAAATTTATATGTATGTATATATGCAACCTTGATGGTATAAAAATAATGCGACTGTTCCGTGACTGGCAGCTCCGCGTAAGCCTTCTAATCGAGCGGAAAAGTTCCCAAAGTGTTTATTCGTGTCGAAAAGGGCTTCGAATATCTATTCCGTTTCCCTATCCTCGCCACGATGGATCGGATTGAAGAACAAAACTGCCATAAAAATTAATTTCAATTATTGATTTTTTATGATCAAATAATGCCAAAGTAGTTTTAATATGGGAATATTCAAGGAATATTACATTAAATTGTCAAGTCAATTACATTTCTAAATTTCATTCCATTGATTTGGTCCATTACGTTTGTTAATAATAGTGCTTAATTGTTTTGAGATAGGCTGAACATGCTTGAGGATAAATTTCATACATTTCACTCGCATAATTTCAATGTTCTGTGATCAATTCGATTACCAATAATTTGATGCAATGTGAGAACGAGGAATATCGGAAACGTTTTCTTTTCATAAAACAATTGGGGTATGACATTCATCATCGACGGAATAAATCGAGTGAGAGTAATAACTAGTCAATACATAGCTTTACATTGACGTATATAAATCGTATTATTAGAATTTAAGAGACTGAATAGAACGGATCATGCTGAAGATGACGAGGATGATGATTTTTAATTATTATCGTATTGTAATATATCGAAGGAGAAGAAAATATGTGATTTGTCGTATTTATTTTCAATTCCTTTTTAACTTTCTCTTCACGATCATCTACATTCTTGAAAGCATTTTAATTCTACTTTTAGTATTGTTATATTCATTCCGTGTCATTTTGTCTCTGTGGATACAATCGGTTAGGAATTCATAGTTCGTAACGCAGAAAAGATAGTAGAGAGATGAAAATTACATAGATTACGCACGCTTGTAAGGACATACGGGACGAATGAATGCACCAGAACTAAATGGAAGTATTGAACGAATAACATGTTTCTCGATGATGAATGATTTGGCAGATCGTTTATTTGAATTGTTCAATGAAATTCCATCGACACGAATAAACTAGTTATGAAGTATATATGTAAAAGAACGAATAACAAATACAAACTCACTCACTCACCCACACACACATACATACATACACCAGTATGGAACACAGAAGTGGATTCATCATATGGAAACTATATTATTGAGGACAAGATTTTGTATTATAAAGTGGTGCTTTTTCTCAAAGGGTGTGAAAAAATTAAGAACACAATTTGTGCAAGTGCAATGTGTCTCGTTTAGCGAATAATGAAAAAATAAAAGAATTGAGTGTGCATGGGTGAAACGTGTATGGTGTCTGCTGAGATTATTAATTATCGTAATAAGATGGATATGGCTGAAAGCCTGAAATTAATATTTTTAATGACGAATATGATGATTTAATGATGATGCCGTAAACCTAAATGCCAACTAACGTCCACGAATCCCCAGAAATATCGTATATAATTCGCATTACGTCTATCTTTTAATTAAGAGAAAGAAAATATGCATAAATGTGACGTCAATATGAAATAATAATGATGGTGATCGTTTACTACCGTAGATGTATTATCGAAATTCGAACTTTCGCTTTGTTTTTATATAATAATTTTTAGCGTTTTATAAAGTTTTTATTCATATCAGTGTTGATGGATTCATCTTCGGTAATGAAATAATAAAATAGTTATGCATATACATATAATTGTGCTTTTTGAATAATAAATAACTGTTGGAGAAGGTCAGGTAAATTTCTTCACAGATTACTACCGATACCGTGACTGTAATGTGTATGGAGTGAATGAAGGAGAGCATGGAATTTCGTTTATATATGGTGTAAATGCGGATTATACGCGCACTTGGAATCAATTGCTATGGTGTTGTATCCCCAACAGCATTGCGCTGTTGGGGAACGATAGCAACATTGTAATTGATCATCACTGTACCTACATGATAAATGTGATTTGATTGGAAAAACGATTGGATAAGAATAGCATCGACTCTCATTAACTTTCAAACAAATAAACTTCCGTGTTTCTCGTTATATAAATACATATATAAATACATATATATTTCTGAATATAGATGTATATATATATGGATGTATAGATTATTCTAATGAGTGTTCTACCCCATTCGTGAAAACACCCTTCCAACACTTTCGCATATTTTTATCTTGGATCGATATTGATTTCTCATAAAGCGGTTAGAAAATTCCTGCATTTCTAAATTCATTGATTTGTGGGGGGGCGAGAATTGGAACGATGGATAAGAATATTAATCCAGGATCAATGCATACAAATATGTGTCTATCAGAAGAATTGAGCAGTTTTTTTGTTGGTTCTCTGTGAGAAGATGACCTTAGTGTACCAGTATAGTATCATACGACGAAAGGAAACGATTTCGCCCTGTTTGGGTAGATGAAAACAGTTACCTCGCATCGAATGTACGATGACGGGTTGTAAGCGTACGTGTGTATGTGTATATATAAATATAAGCTTCGTGTAAAAATATTTTTTTGACTCGAACGAATGTCTGTAGACTCGATGCGGCCCAAATAAGTCCTTACGTATTGGTTCGAAAGTCCGCGAATAGGGATTCCGTTATGTGCATATATTATATTTATTATATATATATATTCCATTCTACAATCGCATCAATTACTCGGCGGAAATGTTGTCATATCATTGTGTCAGTAACATACCACATAACACTACTATCAAATTCTATTAAGTTTCTGTAACTCTCGTACGACCATCATACCATTCCAATATTTATAACAATAAGTTCACGTCGAGAATCGATGAGGGATTTAAATATTCATCCCTTTACCGTAAAAATACACATACGTAAAAATAAAAACGATCTGAGTACAAGTTAGAATCATAGTAGTGAGGTACAATACTAGCATGATGGCATGCCAATTACTTCACATTGTGAAATTATTTCAAGAATCTTGTTTCGATTATTATTAACATAGACGAACTGTAATAATTTAAAAATATGAATTGATCGATTTGTATTTTTGTTACTCATCAGTGATTATATTAAAGATTTCACAAAATACTTGGATCGTTGGATTGTATCTTAGATTCGTGGACAATCGTACCTTTTTTCTCTCTCTCTTTCTGATTCCTATTTTATCCTTTTATCATCACGACGATGATTATTTTATATAATGTATATTTTATAATTTAACAACTTCGTGATATCAATAGGATCGACATTTTTTGAATGAATAATTGTGAATAATTTCTTCAAAACATTCGGTGGCAAGATTTCGATGAAAAGATATAGGAAGAATCCGCTACAAATCTGCTGTTTAAACTTTTTAGTCAATTATTATCAGAAATGAGGATCAGACAACGGCAGATTCGCGTAAGATTTCTCCATGTTCACTGCCATCCACTTCCTTAGACCAATTTATGAATTATCAAATTGTAAAAAAAGCACGAATATCCAATAAACATTCCATGTTTGAAAAATACATATTTTTTTAGATTATTTGAATTCTAACATTCCTTCGAAAATTATTTTATTTCTGGGAAGATGATCAAAGATATGGAATGTTTGTTGGATACTTTTGTCTCGAAATAATCCTTGTCACTTGAAGAGAAACTCTCGCGTCTCATTTGATGTGAAAATAATAACCCTACTCATGAAGAATTTTCAAATCGAATGAGATGGAAGACAGGCAATGCAATTCAAATTTGTTGGTCCTCTCGTATACGCATTCGCGATAATACGATTGACATTTTCGTTCCAATTTATATCACAATTGTTCCTGCGATTAATTTTAAATATAAAAAGAAGTAAAAAAGAATATGATATAACACAGAGTTGTGATAGAGAATTCATAAAATCATGGGAACCAAAAATGATTGTTATGTTTCATAAATTTTCCCAAACAAATGAAATTATCAGAGACTCCTATTGCAGCTGAAAAATGGCAACACTGATGAGAAGAAATTCGCATAAAGTGAAAAGAGAAAGATGATGATGAAATATTGCAAATAGAAAGACTGCTAAGAACGATAAGGAAACTAAGAAGTACGAGCTGTTCTATGTACCGACAAGTGAATTGGACAATGTTAAATAGTTAATATCGACTACCGTTTTGGGTAGAGAATTGTAATTACCGCTATCCTTTGTCGCTAATTTAATCGTTTACTGTCACATGTTGCTGTAAACCTGAAATATTGATAAGATAAGATTATATATATATATATATTTGAAAATAAAGATATATATATAATCCACTGTATTTATTGTAAATACTCAACAATGTTTGCTATGATATACTTACCTGTAATTGAATGGAATACGTCTGAGATATACGCTCAGCTCTGTCCTTGATTTATATTATTAGAAAACTAATATAATGAATGAAATCCGCAAAACACGCACTATATATAAATATATTTGTAAATTTCGAGCTTGGACTCTTCGTTTATTTACGATTATTGAGAAAAAGTAAGAGGAATCCGCTACAAATAAATGAAAAGAAAAAATAAATCTTGGTTATAAATTTATTAAAGATACGAAATGAAGGATACCGTTATAAAATTCTGATTTGTAATTTACGTATAATAAATATTCATGTATGTGCAAATGGATGTTTGAAAATGTACCTATTATCTTAATCTGGAACGAATTCGATACGTGCTTTGGAACTGTTTTGCTCTTTCAATAGATACTCATAGGAAGTGAATTTCTATTTTTCTCTTATCAGTTCGAATGAATTCATATATTGTATACTTCTTTCTCAAATTACAGACTCCAAATGTGAGGAATTTTAATCAATTTCATTCTTGTATTCCGTATTTTTCATTAATGAGATATATATTGATGAAGAATTTCTCCAATTGAATAGAAATTTGATAGAAATGCAGTAAGATCGCGAACTTACACTGCAAATCCAAAAGGATTTATTTTGGAGTAGGGTAAGTGCATTAGTCAATGAAAAATTCGACGTTTGTTACTGTAAACTGGTACTTTTTTTAAGCAACATTCATACAATGACTCATCTGTCTATTTTAAATGCACTGAGAAAGGTTACAGCACTATAAAGTTCCGTGAGTACTCACCCCACAAACAATAATGCGGCATTTCAATGGGCCGCTAATTGTTCTGCAATGCCAGAGAAGGGCCGTCACTGGTCCTGTGAACGTTTGCAGTCGTGTTTAGTGGATATGGATCAAGTCTGATTTTCGAAAATATTCATGAAAACGTGGGTCATCAGTGAATTAATTGACAGCCAATTTGTGACAACCCAAATGATGATGTTTCTCCATCAATTGGTGGGTGCTGAGTTCGAATATGCAACCGGTATTTGCGGATATCACACCAAATTCAGTTACAGTGCTTTTGTATAATTCACGTAATTATGTATATGAATCGCAGTATGTTTATTCAATTTCTAAACAATGCGTATGTATCGTAATTGAAAGTCTAGACGTGATGGAGATATTTTGTGAAGAAATTTTGATTCTGAAAACATGGAAAATCGCCTATTAATATGACTGTGACAGACAATTTTTCATAATTTGTTGACCAGTTTGATTTAATGTATAACGAAGGCCAAAATCTCGTATAATAACATGCGGTTGGGTTCAGTTGGTTTCGGAATATTTATCAATACGTTTCACGAATAGGGTAGACAGAGGCGAATCGAATCAAAGTAAGCATATTCGCTGTTGTCGATCATTTTGATTGTCAATTACAGTCATTCAACGTGTAAGTGCTTACATAATCTCACCGACTACTGGATAAAAAGGATAACATGACCATAACGCACATCGTCCAGTTTTGGGCAATGTCATAAGTTGTGGCATCGTGTGCCTAGAGGAGAATTTTATCGCTGATGTAAAAACCCACAGAGAAAAAATCTCGCTGGGATAACAAGCAGGCCTGTTACTATAGCGCCTACAAAAAAACTAGCTGAAAAAGCAAGAAAAATGATTGACAAAACTACATTGTTTGCTGACATGAACAAATTTGTTAACAGAACTAACGTCTTAACTGCTGGAGTGAATATTTTTGTAAGTACAACCTTTGTAGGCGCTATAGTAGCAAACCATTTTACAAGATACGTTGAAAATCATGCCAATACGATCCATATGTACAGTTCGTGATGTGCTGAATTGGATGAGTCAATTATTCAGACAATATTACACTGAGAAAACAGATATCCTGAAAATTACCATAATTTATGGATTTTCAGCGCTGGTGTGACCCGAAGGGGAATATTTACTTGCACGAATATCTAAAAGTATCATAATTTCTTGGACTTTTCAGAATAAGTATGGTACCTTCCTTATAAAAGTCCCAGATATTATGGTACTTTTAGAGGTTTGTTCAGGTAAATATTGAGACTCGGGTCAGACCAGCGCTAAAAATCCATAAATTATGGTACTTTTTAAGATACCTTTTTCTCCGTGTATTAACCCATACAGCACCGGGAGGTTTCTTGAACGTTCAGAAGACGTGCTTGATTTCACAGAGAACGTGCAAATAACGTCTCAGGATGTTCTAAAAACGTCGCATGTATGCCTCAAGGACATGCAAATGTCTCGGTTAGTTCTATCTATGTCCCCGTGTGACTTTGTGGTTTTTCAAGGTTAGTTTTCATGAAAGTACGTTTAGAAGACATGATGAGAACGTCTGGTAGTAGATCAAAAGAACGTGCTTAGAACGTATTCAAGGATATCAAATGAGGAGGTACTCTAAACGTTTGTGAAACTTGCTTCAGCGGGATCAAAACACGCAAAACCAAGAGCACGTTTTCAAAACGTTCAAAGAACTTTCTGTGCTGTCTGGGAAGTCCTTCATGAGTAAATGAATGTTTTCTCTCAAATAGTATATAGGGTGATTCTGATCACGATTTTGATCATGAGTTTGATCATATGAGACTTGGAGGCACCAATTGTGTATCAACCAACTGGCACTGGTATTTTTTGCTCTGAAAAATTCATACACCCATCCACCGAACACTGGATTCAGGCAGGGGATGTAAAGAATGGTTTTGTGAAAAATGTGCCGGCAAGAAAAGTCATACAGAGCCGTTGACTTGCTACAAGTGCGTGGAATGAAATTCTTTCATTTATTAAACGTATTTAGGGTTTAAAAAAGAGTTTCAAAGTGTACATTCGTTTTTCATCATTATACGTTCCATTTTTATTAATGATCCCCTCCTTTCCCAATTTCGGGGCGAATCTGATATTTGCCACACGGAGAAAACTAGATACTAATCGATATAAGGAATATTATACGGGTTAGTATATGAGGGCATGCATCTAGATATTACCCTTGGGATACTATAGTCTTCAATAAATTTTTATTTCTCCTTATAATCTAGATTATACCCTTTAGCATCTGGATATTAGGAACTAGGAAAAGTTGGTATAATCCGGATGCTTGTCATTAGTATCTATTTTTCTCTGTGCATTTTATGTTTATTCCATTGTGAAATAAAGGACTGTATATTTTGATATTCCTTTTGCATAGATCTCAAGCCAAAGATGTATACAATTAGAATTCATCAACAGCCCCACTGAAAAAACTCTCCTTCTGATCACTTTTATTCATTGAAAAAAAAGTGATCCGATTCGCCTCGGTTTACGCTAGTGTTCATTTACTGATGCGTCCACCCTATTTCAGGTGTTGAAATCTCACAGTCACTTTTTGAACGTTCAAGAGTATGTAATTGCAATATTTTCATGTTAGATTCATTTTATTGGAACGTTGGCACGTTTCTGAGCGTTTGAAAGTGACTGAAACTCAAACAGCACACTCAGAGTGCTTCCAAATAAAAACTTTAGATTTGCAGTGTGCGTTTATAAGAGCCCAGGAAAAAATCATTAGATCTATTCAGATCCAAATAGATCTGAGTAGATCTGATTTTTGGTCAGATCTGGTTCAAAAGATCAGATTAGATCTGTTCAGATCTCAGTAGATCTGATCAGATCTTGGCACATCTGGTTAGATCTGAGTAGATCTCGTTAGATCTGAATTGAATATTAGATTAAATCTTAATGAGCAATTGGTGGTTCAATTGTCAGAAATTTTGTGATATCTGTCTGTATATGAATTTGATTTCGCACATATATTGTGACAAACACAAGCCAAAATCGCAGTTTTTCAGGTCTTATTAGATCTGTTTAGATCTGACCAAAATTTAGACCTGGTCAGATCTGATCATTTTTTCCCGGGAGGGCTCACAAAAATGTTGCTGAAATTTGGATGGGTTTATTCAAACGAATTGGTAATCGGAGAACGGGATGCTCAACTATTAGAGACCTAAAATCTTGCGATACATTCTTTAAACGATGTTTTCAATTTCGAGTTGTTCAATCGAGAACATAAACACTGATGATGTATCAAATTTGTTCAATTTTCAACGTTCAGAAAAGATATGTGATAGAAATCTAAGGAATCTTTTCCCGAGGGCAACATTTTTCAAAATTATATATAATTTATATATAAAAGCGTATGTATATGTAAACTATGTTGAATATAGGTTAATTATATATAATTTTGACAATTTCCTCACTCGGGTTATTGATTTGTTGATAAAAATGAACAACTAATGATTCTCAGCCGTGCTGGAAATTTCAGGCAGAATTGGGGACAAAATAATACTTGTCGCGCTTCGAACAACATGATAGCACGAACTGAACACGAAATTTTCGCTGGAGTAGCAACATTTTTAGTATAGTATACAGGATAGCAAACATTTTCTGCTGCCACAGCTAAAAAATGGCTGCCGTAGCCAACAAAATTGCCGTGACAACGAAGAAATTGCTGCACGGAAAAATATGTTTAGCTGTATCAGCTAGATTTTAATTATCATAGCTAGATATTCCGCTGCAGCAGCTCAAATTTTGCTGGTACAGGTGAACATCTTCTCTCGTGTGTCATAGCAAAAAATTCGCTACTTCAGCAAATGGTACCCAGCAAAACAGGTTTCGCTGTCATAGCAAATTCTTTTCTCTCCGTGCAAGGATCCGATCGAAATTTGATAAATTTTTCATCCGATTTCGTTGGGAATCATCAAATTCAAACATACTGCCAAAACCTGGCAGGAAAATTGTCGTCAGGTTTGATCGGATATCACAGTTTGTGAATTCGAAACACATTCCGAATTCGAAAAATTGCTGTCAACTTTTATTAGGAAGATGTTTCAATTTAAATACACATAGAAAAATTACTTGTCATATTTATCACGAATCCGAATGGAATTTGGAATGGGGGTGATTTTTCAATCCAATGTTTTGCGATTGCCATTAAATCTATTTCAATTTAGTTGGAATCGCCACAATTCGGTCTAAAGGATAATAAAAATCATCTCTGTCCTAGAATTGACCGCAAATTTTTCTTTCGTGTAATTTCAAATAAAACCAGATAGGAATTTCATCAATATTTGTCCGGATTTCCAAAGAGAAGAATTGTTCAAAGTCTCATGGTGATTTTTTGCCTGGTTCTGCTTGCCCCGAGGAACGTATATATTACGAGAGGATACCAGAGTGACACACCATTTTCAGGTGCTCACTTTGTCATTTTCGTTCAGAAGGAAGCTAGGTATGAAGAAAAACCCGTGTGGAAATTAATTCTTGGCGGCAGTTTGGGCCAAACTAGGCGTCCTCGTTTCATTTCAGGTCCTGTTTTGGTTGCCCTTATAGGGCCTAGACAGGATTTTCATGCACTCATCTTCAGGGCATGCATAGTATTCCCAACTTGAGCCTATGTAGGAGACCCATGATGAAGCGAATGTAGGCGATGAACCTAGGACCTTGAAAAGGATAATAAATTGTTGCGAGTATCATCAAATTGAATAAATATTGCAAGGAGGAAACTTCCTCGATTGAAAATTGGGCTATCGAAGGCCGTATCTGTACCCAGACCACTTCGACTTGAGTCCAGACAGGGCCTGGAATGAGCCGATTCCAGTTTCTATTCGGGTATTCCACCCAACATTGCTTTGTTGATACATTGTCGGACTGTATCAAAAAACAGAACAGCCTCATTCAGTCTTGAAATTGACCATACAGTAATGTTTTTTCCGATTTTTTGACGTTGTTCACCGATAGTGTGAACACAGTAATCATGGATGAAATATTTTTTTGGGGGTATACACCGCAAAAAGTCGAAATTACCAATACGATTCCAGTAAATTTGCTTTTTAAAGTAGGTCCATATTCAAAAAAGGAATTAATATAAGGGCAGGGCCCTATGCAGGCTTTAGTTCGGTGCATTCAGATTTTCAAAACGGGGAAAACGTTCGAAATACAGCTTGTCCCTACATGGGTTGTATACAGGTATGCTCAAATCAAGATTTTCGGGAGAATGCGGAAAGCCTTGCAAGGCCCTATTAAGGCCGTAGTTTTGTGTGCCTGGATTTTCAAAACCGGGCAAAAAATTGGCAATGCAGTGTGGCCCCATATGGGCTTTATATGGGTGTCTCTGGGAGAAATCAGGCTGAATTTCAGCTACCTGACTAGGCCCCTTAGTGGCTGAGGTTAGGACATCCTGAGTTTTGGATACCCAATATAAGCCCATTCGGGGCCTATATTCAACACAGGACGCCTGGAAAAATCTCCACACGGGAAATAGTAGCATATTTTTGGAACGTGCGAAGAAATTTCTTATATTCTACGAATATCCTACAAGGCTTCTCTCGACGTGCTCAAAATATTATGTACTATGAAACTTTTTGGAAAGTCCATTGAATATTCATGTTTGATATACACCCTATTGTAAATTTCGGATGTTTTACGGACGTTGACATGATTAAAATGTACCGCTGAGTGAGTAGCTGTCACAGCTAAAAAATAACTCCCGTAGCTAATTTTCAGCTCTCCAAATGATAGCTAAGTATTTTTTCCCGTGTGTCTCTCATGGAAGTCAAGGCCCTCGGCGTGACCGCCCCATCCGCCGATACCTTAACCCCAGAACGGGCATGTGGGGTCTTTTAGGACTCCAGGACATGTTTTTCTACCCCAGCATCTGAGCCTCTCTTCATCTCTGTAGTTTGCCACCCAAATATTTTCAAAGTATCCATCCTGACGAACAAAACCGCCCATAGTGAGTTGAAATCCGTTTAGTTTCAAATGAGTTACAGCCATTTGAAATTTCCTGTGTTTTTCATGTGCCCGTTCTAGGGTTAAAACGTCTCTGCCCAAATACCTACCATAAAATAATAACATTCCTGATCGAATTTGATCATAAAGGCCATTCTACATGTCTCACTAAATTCACTCCACTGAATGGAAATTCTCGAATCTGGAAATTGTTTTCTTTGACTTTTATCAATTTATTCAATCTCTCAACTATTCGGAAAGAAAGGAGAAACTTCAAAGTGAAGAAAACACTCCGACCATATGAAACTACCAAGCGGAAGAGAATATAATACAAGGTTAATGAATTTAAAAAGCAAATTCGATCAATCAAATTGATATTGCCTTTGATACAGAAGTTTTCCGTGGTTTTTATCTCCTACGTCATTTCTAGTTGGGATCCTATTTTATTTGAATTCTCCTCGGAGTATGAACCATTTCAAGAATATAATCAAATTTGAAAGCATTCGGCATTGTTTTTTATAAATTATATCAAAATTTGAAGAGCTCCGCATAACGCTATTCACGAGTATAATCATTTTTCAATACAAAATAATTGAAATCTCAACACTGCAGTATTGAATAAAAACAAAATCATGATTTTGTTTTTATTTAAATACGAAGTATGGCAGAACGAAAAGTGAGGGAGTGAAATTGTGTGATGGCCCAGCACCAATTCGATATAGGCTTCCAACCGTTGGCGGCCGTCGTTGGTCAGACTGCAGAATGATGACGCCCACCGATTTGACATCGGTAACCAACCGTCGGTTATTGATTAATTATTCAATATTGACAACGTCTCCACCTGTGCTAAATCCGGGATTTATAAGTTTATTTCTAAAAGAATTTGTAACCCAATATGTTTATACTTTTGGATCCTCTCTATAATTGGCTGGAATTCATAGACCCAGGCTTTACAACCCAAGCAGCAACAGAATTCCGGAGTATATACGAAATAGAAACATTCGTAGAATGTGTAGATGAGTTACGAAGAACATATGATGAACGTTCATAGAATGTTCGAATGAGACCGTTTTAACTTAGAACGTACATAGTACATTCAAAATGTACAATATTCATTCGATGGACGTTCGATTATCTTACTGTCGTATATGCAATTACATACGTTCGATGAATGTGCATAGGACCTATGAAACGGTCTCGTTGGAATGTGCATAACACATATTTTGAATATTCGGAGACTGTTCATTGTATATTCTTGTGCTACTTGGGAACGCAATGGTGGAAAGTTAGACATTGACAACCGGTGTTTTTTCATATACATTTATACACGGAGAAAATATTCAATTCAATATTTTCTCCATGAACGAACTTGGATGTTCTAGGCCTTCTGACACTTATGTAATGTTATGTAATGTCATCATGATGAAGTAATCAGTCTTATGACTGGTTCGATGGAATCCTTCAATCCTGTATATTATCCGCTCAACACGGAGGTAATATACATTGAGAAAAAAGAATAGTGGACCCACATTGTAGAAAATGCGGTGTCAACACAGTGTTGGAATTAACACAGAGTCCACACCTCACGGATTCTATACATGTCCACCCCGAAATCAGTATCAAAATAACAACAAACGGTGTTGAAATAACACTTTTTCGTGTCAACTTTTTCTAACACCGCCAATTTTTCACAGTGCAACTACGCACGACGGTTGGATACGTTCGAATGCAAGATTCTTTTACTCAATTAGATTTGTAGTCACTAAACTCCGCGTACTTGGATGAACCTTGTATTCAAATGGAGTTGATGAAGGATTTTGTGTGAATGTATCCAATTGTGCATGATTGAGTTCACTATCATATTTCTCATTGTATACACTGGAAAAAGCAATTTAGTTGTTGTGACTAAGAATTTTAGAGAAATACGATCTCAACTGAATATTATAATAATACATTTACAGTCTCTTCAACTAAAAATTTTTGTTGCAACAAAACATATTTTAGTTCAGGCAACTTGAATTTCTTACTCATTGTCATTCTCAGTTCCCATGTAGAAATTCCTGTCGAATGCCGATACACGAGTCGGTGGAACAATCGGGCCAGCACTGGTCCGGAGACTGCGAACACTAACGGACGGTGATTCGACTGGACCAACGTTGGACCGGTCGTATATATTTATAGATTTCATGTTTTTGTCAATTTATTCAATATTCTTCCATGGATTGTCAAGAACATGAATAAATATACACATTTATAACGTAATTTGATAAATTGAACTCGGTAAAATCAATTGATTTGGAGGTTTTATTCTCTATTTTTTGTTTTATGAATTCACGTGCATTTTTTAAAAAATCCATCCACTCAATGTAGGTCAGTCAATAGTATCAAAGTAAAGTCAGTAACCGACACCGAGAGAGTTACCAATATCCGGACAATGCTAGTACCTGAGTTGAAAACGAGATTATCAGTATCGGACTAGAGTCAATCGGCATTATCATTCCGACTCTGAACCGACGGTCGGAGCACGGCATCTGACTCCGGGACGACGTCAGACCGGTCGTGTATTTCTACGTGGGTTACTACAACTAAAGGGTTTTCTCTGTGTCGATCATGATGCAGAAACAATTATATCGGAATTAGAACATATTATATTCATAACCATTTCAAGATAATAATGTCAAGAATCTCATGGAATTAGAGTAAAACGGGGTGCATTGACGCACTTTCTCGGTCCTCTACAGCATAAATTTATACATCAAATCTCGTTCACTCAAGAGAAAGATAAAGATTCTATTACAATCAGATCTCCCTTGAATAAATGAGGTTTTATGTGTCATTTCATGCTGTACAGGAGCGGGAAAGTGTTCAATTAGAAAAAGCTGGCTTTGGATTTCAATGCTTTTGTGAGTCCTTGCTGGATAGTGGATCAATCGATCATGATAAAAAATCCAACTGGATGTGGTTGCATCTTACTTGAAAACGTGACTGACATTTAGTCTTTTCCATTGTGCCAGCATTTGTTTTTGGCGCTGACTTTGATTAAAACAAGGCTAGTTTTGGTTGCATCTTAAAATCAGTCAATATTCAGGATGGTAGTAAGTTTTACTTTTTACCGTGTATGCTCATGAAATTCTAGTGATATCGTAGTTTAAGATTTCATCAGTAATAATGCTATTTTGGACAAACCACATCACGGTGAAAAGTCTGACTGAATGTGGTTGCATTTTACTTGAAAACGTGACTGACATTCAGTCTTTTCCATTGGGTCGGCATTTTTTTTCGGTGCTGACTTTCATTAAAGCAAGGCTAGTTTTGGTTGCATCTTGAAATCAGCTAATTTTCAGGATGGAAGTAAGTTTTACTTCCGTAATATTTTCTTGAGTTCATTTGTAAGTCGAACAATACAGGCTTCTCATATTGTTCAATCCAACAGTATGAAGAATCTGTAAAAATAATAAAATCTTTGGTCAAAGTGAACTAGATATTTGTTCACGTTAGTTTGTTACCGACTCAGGATTGGAAACTATCGCTTGCTTACTAAAATTGTACATTTATTGATCCAACATTCGAGGGAAATTGGTCAACGACGGTCAGTTCAATCACCGAACCAGTTCCGATTAGAAAATCACATCAATTTGGTCCAGTACCGATTTTCAATCGGTAGATACCTATAGGTAACCAAAACTGTCTCAGTACCGATGCTTTCGTCACCGTTGTATGCTTCAGAACAGGTTCTATGGGAATGTAAGATTTTGGGAACGTTCGTCAACCCTCACATGAAGCTATGAAATCTGAAGGTTCATTGAACGTCCGTTAAATATAAACTCATCAGAAATTAACCCAGAATTCAATTAACATAGGATTCAAAGGATTGTGAGTTTTCAAGGATTCTTCCTGAACTTCTGTGCCGTGTGGGGTTCTCTTGAGATCATAATATGATATAATATAATCGCACACTTCATAAAATCCGAAAACTGAATTCTCTTAAATCAGTAATTTCCTGGTATGCAACAAAAATCTTTATCAAAAATTCATTGAAAAAAAATGCATTACGCGGCAGAGGTGCGGATAATTTTTCTGTTACATCGCATTACAGTGAAGTGATGGAATTGATGAAATCAATATCGAAAGTTTATCTTGAAAGAATCATATTTCCCAAGAGAGACAGATACAAGTTCTTTCAGAACAATTTTTATGTACGCGCATGATGAAAGTAGATCTGTTATTCAATAACTCAAATGAAAATTCATCCGACGAGTGAGTGAATATTATAAGTAAAATATTTTAGTGATAGATGTGCGCGTTGGAACTAATCCAGGACTGGAATACTGAAAACAACTCGTTCCACTTGCCAGTTACAGAGATAATTTAAAATTGGTTTGGCAATGGAAAAATCCTTCGATCTGTTTTGAAGATATGACATTCAAAACGATAAAAAGGAATATCACAGAAACGTACATATTTGCCATATCCAGCTCCAGTGATCGAGATCTTTCATATTCTTCGTGTCATTTCACATTCGCTCTATTCTTGAATCGGAGAGAGATTGTGAACGTGTGCATAATATACGAGAATGATCATACTTTTAAATAAACCCCGAGTAAGCTTGGTGAGATTTGAGATATTCTGTGAATTGGATAAAATCTTTCATTTTCTTATTCACAAGATTTTTTTATGTAACAATCCATGCAATTTATATACGATCAAATTCACGGATGAATAAATAAATGATCAAATGAGTCGTTCAAAGATTATCATAATATAAAAATATATTCGATCAAATCAGGTTAGATCCATTCATTCTCAATGGAATCCAATTATTCTTTCCTGGAAAATCTCATATTATGAACATAAACGTGAAGAGTCACGAATAAACGACGCTTCAATTGATACGAAGTTGGAATGGATCTTTCATTTCTCCCTTGGGAGAGGATAATACACGAATTCCTGTTCTTCCATTTATGTAACCTTCATTATGAATCGAGTGTCCATTATTTTCCCTCGTCATCAATTCTTGTCTTCCTCATCCAATCCTTGTCTCTCCCTTCCATTTGCTTCTTTCACGCTTGCACTAGAGGAGAATTTTCAAGGAGCAATGAAATATTTCGTTGAATAATCGCCGTAAAATATTCAGCTGATTCGAATGAACGTCTATCGAATCAACCAAATATTCAATCTTCTGTGAGATTGCGACATGTAAGCATTGATCTAACTTACAGTCATTTTTTGCAGCATATGTTGAGAAAACACGGGGACTTAACATGGTTCGAACCATAAATGTCCATGAACATTTATATGCCCGTATTGATTCCAAGGAAGATTTTTAGTTTCTCCGGTTAAAAATTCCCATTCATTCCCATCGAAACAAAATCCAACCTGATGATCATTTTTTACCACGAAAATACAACGTGTATTCAGTCGAATAAAGGATACCTCACAAAATTACCAATTCGCTAATTGCCCTGATATCCAGAGTTCACTTTATTGTATTCACATTTTCGAAATAAACAATTTGCGTTACATTTCACTTATTGAATTTCATATTTATCGTTCTCGTAGAATAGTTTGTGATGCCATTCAGTTTGAATCAATTCGATGATTCATGTATTGCTTTAATCTATTGCTTTAATATACTGCGTGTAACACAATTCTAACATCTGTTCACCAATGGTTTACTTTTTCATCATTTGATTTTCCCACACTATGAACATATTGTTTTATTGACGACTATTCCATTTGATCATATGATCCATGCTGAGAGCAAAGCGTTATGGGAATGCAAATTTGAAATTTCAACGATTCAACAATTTGATAGCGACAAAATCTTTTCACGTGTGTATTGTTTTCTTCTTCGATGTACTATTTCTTTTTTGTGATTGAAATTTCATTCACTGAAAAAGAAAAAAATAATAATATTACAGAGTTTTTACATTGAAGTTTTTCAATGTATTTTTCTTCAATGCAATTCTCCACTTCTTGAAAACTGAAAATCTTCGGTGGTGAATTTTTCTTTTCGGCGTGGTGGATACATATTCAAATACATTCATTTAAACTTGTACCGTTAAACTACAACGAATGTCGATCTCCTGGATCTTTTGTTTCAGTAGAGGAGCGATGTCCCGAGTCGAAATTTTGCCCCTGCTTTGTCGATCCAGTCACTGGAATTGCTCCTCCTTCCACGCTACAGAAACTACTTGGTCCTACTTTCCCGCTCCGAATATTTTTTCATTCTATTTCCCTACTCCATAATCTACTGCTCCTACACTGAGAAAAATGAAATGTGAAAATAACCTCTATTTCGTATATTTTCCACCCTTCAAATATTGAAAACTGAAGCCAGCCTTTCAAAAGTGAAAAGTACCTTCTTAGTGTTGAATTTCACCGTACATTCGGTTTGATTCACGAAAAAGATTGTATTTATCACCTAGCTCATGGTAATAATAACCAAAATAATGTATTTTTCACCGTCAAATACATTACTATAATGAAACATGATTTCTACAATGCAGATTTTCCTCAGTGTACATAGAACCTGATTCTTCTACACTGGGAGAAAAAATTATTGGAAACATTCAAATCTTCCCTTGAATACTCGTAATGAAATGATTAGTTAATTCAAATGGAATTTCGTTGAATCGATCAAGTATCCATTTTCATCGACGAAATATTTTGTACAATATTGAATATTTGTTTGATCGAATGAATATTCTGTTGATTCAATAACACTTCATTCAAATTAATATTTCGTTGCGACTATTCAATTGAATATTTGATTGTTCCCGAAAATTTTCTCTCTCAGCGTATGTGTTGAATTTTTTGAATAATAATATTACATAGAGCGCATTTTCCATCACTTCGAAAATGTAATTGAAAAACAAAATTTCAATTCAATTCAAATTATGTCGGTTAAACCAATAAATTTCTCATTCGAATACGAATCTAATAATTTGACTCGATTGAAATGAAATATGCATTTCATTCAAATAAACACTCATTCGTTTCATGGAATGAAATATTTTTGGAATCAAATGAAATTTTTTTACCAAACGAATATCTATGAGGTTTCTTTTTTGAATGAATGATTTATTTGAGTGTATAAAAAATAGGGTACCCAACTAAGATTATAAGAGGAAATTCACAACAAAATTATTAAATTACTCAAGTTCTTTTTTATTGTCTGGCACTGAAACATGAGCTTGATTATCAAAATACGACTTTTTAAACATTTTTTTGTAAACCAGGAATAGGACGATTCGTCAAATGAATTTGTACATAAAAATACGGAAGCTAATTCATACTAAAAAAGCTGAGAAATACGATTAATTTAAACAAACTGTGAGTATGAAATTTCAATCTTACCCATCATATTTTCTACGGCACTCGTAATCTTTCGTATTCTTATGTAAAAATTTATGTTATAAATCTTTTCATACCTAGTTTACTAAAAGAATGGGAAAAAGTCATATTTTCGGGCTGCATTATTCTTCGTATAGAGGAGGTAGGGTCAAAGTAGGAGGTAAACTTTGCACCTGCTTTGCTCCTACAAGTGGTGAAATAGGAAATTTCTACCACTTTTAGGGGCAAAGTAGGAGATGATATCTCATTGAAACAGCTCCTACTTTCCTATCTGATGCTCCTACTGAAAAGAGGATTATTAGCAGCAAAGTAGAGGCAATATTTCGACTCGAGGTGATTGTAGATTAGTTTGATCTTAGTGCAACAATGAAACCATCATTCTTTTGAAATTTTTGACTCATATACTTTGTGAAAATCTGTTTGTTTTTTCTATCCATCGACAATTCGCCTCTGAGAAAAAACTTCCACAGTGTAAAAGCTTATACATCGTAAAAAGCTGCAGTATTATTTATTCTTACCCACCTGATTGTATCGTTTCGATATGTATTGAACTAAACAGTTGTCTTACTATTTCGAGACTATTTTCAAGACATAGACTATCGATACTTCACATATTAAAATATACGTAATTGTCATATAATTTAGGTATTTGACTGTTCATATTAATCCCTCGGTGAAAAATATTCGTATTTTTTTTAGATTTTCCACGCTTCTCAATCGATTACAACATAATATCTTTCTCAGTTCTAAATTTAGTTGTTTCACAATCATTGCGTAAAACACTTTCACAAACACCATTCATCCATCTTCGTAGTTTTTCTGTTTATAAGATGGGATGACGCTTATATCGTTCAGGATTTCACTCACATCCCTCGATTGTTCTAGAAAAGTTGTGCGATTAAACTGATCAAATCCTGAATCAAATTCAAATTCAATCATAATCACTCCTGCAAAAAAATATATTATTTCATATTGTACACATAATAAAAATAACAACAGTCCATAAGGGTCCAGTTGTGTTTTTTTTCTTTTCAATACGTTGTACTAGTTTTATCGATACTTATATTTACTTCCTCACTTCCTTCACTCTTCAGTGATCTACTCGATGGTTTGGATGAAATGATCAATTTATTGAGAGAGGTATTCATTTAAATTCATATCATCAGATAGAATGAAGAAAATTTGTATGGAAAGTTTACAAGAGTAATATTCCATCGATCAAATTGATATACTTGTTTCTTCCGTCTCCAATGTCATAACAGTGAAATATAGATTTTGAATGAATTATGTTTAATTGGTCGTAACTAAAATACAAGATTAATGAAAAGTTCATATGAATGGAAGTTGATTGCTATTTGAATGAATTCTATGTTGAGATAGATGATCATCACATGTCAAGCGTGAGAATGATAATATGATGTCAATTTGATACTTATCTTATACTGTTAGAAAAATTCTCGACCTTAATATGAAATTCTTTATGAAATATCATATTTCTATATTGAATCCAATACTGGGTCTGAAATTTAATATTAATGTTGAAATTTGTTAATTTCTTCCTGAAATTATTTTAAGTAACAATTATTTATAAAAATTCACAAATATGTCATTGAAATTCAGACAAAATTTCCTAACATTATATTATTGGATTCAATATTTTATTATGAAATTTAATAAAATGTTTATGTTAAAAACTTCATATATTTTTATGAAATTCGAGGCAGGTTTTTCTAACAGTGTAGACATGTCAGGATGTATTTTGGACATTGATGAATAAACCTTGCGAAAAATGCTAGACAAATCCACAAAGATAAAAGTGTTTAATTGGATCAAATAAATTTTGGGTCATCCAAATAAATATTCCTATGTTTTCCTGTAGGAAGTTCGGATGATTCCCTATGGTTTTGCTTGAAACCCATGGTTTGCTGTGTAAATTCCTACCTGGATGGGAAATTTTCTTCATGGATTCCCAACTGGATTTTCAAGCTTCTCATGGGGATTTCGGATGGGTACCTGGATTCCCACCTGAATTTTTGTAATATGGTTGTAATAATTATGGCGACTTGAAGCAAATGGAAGAACCCGTGTATGAGTTATATGTACCACACAACCAGGTGAAAAGCATTTTTGCAAAAAAGGTGTAAACAAATACTGTTTTTCCAAAATCTTTACTTCTGAAGAATCACATTTTTTTCACATGAAAATAAAAAGACGATTAATTTTTATCAATAAAAGCGAGTTTCACTTCATGCATGAATTTTATCATTCCAGGGAGTGAAAGATTGGTTTCCGATAACAATTTTATTTCAGTTGAAGATGAGTTTGAAATGTTTGTGGTTTTTATCAATGTCTTTTCAGTTCAATTTTACGCAACCTCCCTTCTCCTCCAACCCTATCTCACAAGAACCAAAATGGCCTCAATTCACCGCAAACTGCTAGGTTAAATGGCAATTAAATCAATTTTTATGAGTACGCGAAGCACTGAAATATTACTGGAGAGCAATAAATCTTCGTGATAATGTTTTGAAGAGTTTGAATCAGTGATGGGCAATATCGATTCTTCTCTATCAAATTTTCATCGAATTTTGATCAGAATTATATAAAAAACAATAAAAACTTGACAAATTTTTCCATAGAAAAGAATCTATTCTATCAAAATCGCCCTCTCTAGTCTGAATTCGCGTGGAATTTACAATATTTGACGATAATTTTCGTTTGAAACAAAGATGAAACTGTCTCAAGTCATTTCTCTTCCCGATCAGCCTCAAATAAAAATCTCAACTCACCAACGAGAGAATATTTACATGTTTCATCCATATTCCATAGATTCTCACCTGGTTTTCTCAGCTTCTTGAATGCAAGTGGCCCGATAAATTCGCTGGAGTCGCTGAAAATGATGAGGAATTTTGTATTCTCACCAGTTCTGAATTTCAGATAATAACTTTCTGAATTTTAATAAGAATTCAGTGAAAGTTGTTCACATTTTCCTCCCAAAATTTGAAAATTTACAGTGTTGTATGTTTATTCTTCTAAAAAAAAATTGAGAGTTGGGAAAGATATGAATCAGAACTTTGTTAGAGTTCAAGGTATCCTCCCTTCCAAGCATTGATTATTAGCGTTTCAATAGCCCCCTGATGATTCAATCATAGAGATGAAGATTCGTTAATGGCCCCTTGGAACGTTATGATTGATATTTGTTGGATATTTTGTCAAAATATGGAATAATAATTACATCATTCAATATAGGATTAAAAGTGATTGTGTGGTGACTTTATTGTATCTTTCATGGATACATGGCTAGATAGACATGAATTGAATTTGAAAGAATACCATAACATTAACACAAAATATTGAACAACCATTCATTCTGTTGAGCATTGCTTGTGATATTTGAATTATGTTCATGCGAATACAAGTTTTGTATTTGAAAATTTTCTATCAATAAATTTGGATATCTCTTCGTTCAACCCATTGGCGAATCAAATGGATACGTTTCGAGGGATTGGAAGATTTCTAAGCGTCCATTCATTCTGAGCTCAATCACTTGATCAGCGTGGGAAGTTTGAGAATTTCAAATCAAATCTCAAGTATCTCTTCGATCATTTGAATCATTCAATTTAAATTACAAAGTTTCGTATTTTGCGATGTGAAACAATACCAAATATTCTGCTCAACTATACATAAACACACTGGAACCTTTGTATCTTTTCTTTCTATTTAGTTTCGAATCGTTGAAACATCAGCTGAAAGATTTTATTTTGATGTAGAGAAAGTATCTACTTTTCCAAAAAGAAGCAGAATATATATAAATTACTCTTATGTGCGTAGGAGAGAGCTGGATCTCATCCACAGGTATGAATAATAACAGACGTTAATGGTTATCAATGCATTAAGACTTTCGACCAAAAGCAACGGACTCACATTTGAATTCACATTTGAAATTCGTACAGTTCAACGTGATGTCCACGTTCCTCGCTCTCTCCCATAATTAACATCATTATTTTCAAATCAAATTTCCAGTGGAATTAATTAATTTTTTGACAATGTTTTTTTTATATTTATGGTATCCTTTACATATAGGTTCTGTACATTATTTTTAGTTATTCTATTCGCTTTTTGAGAACTCATATTTGGTTAGCTATGAGGTATTCGACTTTCTTGAATATTATGAATATCCTTTGTACAATGATGGATTCATTTGGAATAACTTTAATGTAAGATGAGAGAGATAGAGAGAGAGAGAAAGGAAGAGAAGAATGAAAAGATTATCAACTGAAGAGTAGTACAGTATACATTGATGACATTGATATGATGAGTTGGAATAAGAATGCGTTGAATGTATAGTGACAAATTATACACTGTAAAAAAAATGTGTTGAATTCCAAACAAAAATGCTTGGAAATTTACAAACTTGGTTTGGAAAAATAATTTCCGAACCTTTTTTGTAAATTGCCGAACAAAAGTTTGTGAATTCTCAAAAATCTTCGTGAAATCACAAAATTTTTTGAATTTTTACAAACTTTTGTTTGGTAATTTACAAAAAAAGTTTGTGTAAAAAACTGCCAAACTTCTTTGGCAGTTCAGGAAGTATATTTTTTACAGTGTACACAGAAGATCCGATTCGATTAGAATCTCCCACAGATTCGCAATTAACATTATTCATAATTATTCATAATCAGTCTACTTCGAATACGTTAGATACGTTGAGTATTCATTGAACAATTACAATCACACGGAGAGAAAAGAATTGCTGGCGTAACAAACGGGTCTGTGACTATAGCGCCTACAAAAAAAAAATTGCTAAAATAGCAAAAAAAATGATTGATACAACTAAATTTCCTTGCTGAAATAAACCGATTTGCCAACAGAACTAACGTGTTAGTTGTTGCAGTTAATATTTTTGCAAGGGCAACAAATTTCTTTGTAGGCGCTATAGTAGCAAACCCTTTTTTCTCCGTGCAAATCTTCTCTCAATAATTTCTTGATGACGTCGCGTTTCAATAAATTAATCGAACAGAGGGTCAAAAAGTATCTTCTCACGTAAAAAATCATAACTATACAAAAATTCTTTCTTGGAAAATGATATAGAATTTACATCTAATTTTCACATAAAATATGTATAGAATCGAACAATAAAAATTATATTGGAATCTTCCCGTGATTTGCAATGATTCTTCAATTATATAAAAATTCACGTGAGGAGGTGCTTTTCTGATACATCGAATCGTTGATGTTGAAACGACATTGAAATTAATAAAAATCGATGATGAGAATCACGAGGACGATATCAATGTTGTTTATACAAAACTGTCCATAAAATTGATGATATAATTTCTTGAATACCCTTTAGATAAATATGATCACATTCCAATGATTGAACGTCTGGCGAACCGCAAAATCTGTCCATCAGACTGGTTTGAGAAATTATAAAAAAATCGTTCATTCTGATTTCACCAGATTTGATTTTGATGCCGCATATACACGCTAAGTCTATGTTTTGTGAATGAAAAGAACATCTTAAAGAATATTCTCTCATTCAAATCTCGTATGTTTCAATGAAAAGAATTATTGCTTTGGATAATGAACTATTTATCAAACAAAATCTCTTCAATCGCATTCGATCTCTAATTGTGACTATTACTTTTATCGCATAGAAAAATCAAGGGTTCCCGTAAAATGTAACAAAATATACAATATTGGTAGTTCCTATCCAATATATATGTACATAGACATATAAATAGAAAATCAAAAATATTGCTTGGATAGCAGCACTGTTGGAAATGATGGAGCCATCAAGTTATTTTATCACGCTTTTGATTTTGAGTCTACAAACGAGGAAGAGTAAAATACAACAACAATTTCCTCGTATAAATGTCGACTGGGGTCTGATCGTATTTCGGAAAACTTCTCTTTGATGAATATGCGCCAATATTTTCCATCACTTTCGTATTACCGTTTTCCAATTCAAATCGTTACGATAGTTATTTTGTTATGAAACGTTACAGTCTTGTTTGAACGTTCTTTCATCTCGTAACACCCTGCGTCGATATTTTCACACATTATCGAAGAATCTGGAAGATCTTCTTCAAAAATTGTTTCCAATCCACGATTCCTCGATTGTCTTCGGGGCTACACGAACTGTGACGGGGTTTTCCAGCATCTGTCACCGCAAGGCAATGCGCTCTTCAATGTATCCTTGAACGCTTCGCGGAAGTCTCGATTGAAATATGCATAGATTAATGGATTTAGAGCGCTATTGAAGTAACCTATCCAGAATAATATGGACACCACCGAGTCGGGACAGTAACAAGCTTCTCCGCATAAAGTTGTCGTTAAATACCTGGAACAATAAAGTTATAATGCGATAAAAACTGGATTTATGAAGATGGTTTTGAAGGGTTCTTACATAAGCAAATAATTCAACCGAATCAGAATTGAATCCCTCCAACTACTACGAATTATATACGCTCTGCGTAATAATTCTTCTATAATGTTCGATGAACGAATCCTTAAAACTGAGAAACCTTTCAAATCATCAAGTTTTTGACTCTTAAAATACAAAGGACCTCAAATTAACCTTCAATGATATGTTGGATAATGCATAGTAAACTCACCAAATGAAAAACGGTAACCAACATAATAGAAAAGCTCCCATTATAATTCCAAGAGTTCTCGCAGCTTTATGTTCAGCTCTCCAACTTTTCGTTTGCTGTCTCATCGTGGCACCTGTAACAAAAAGAATGAATTATTACTCCAAAACTCCATACTTGAATATTTTGCAAGATCTTTGAGGAATGATTAAAGTTACAATGGTTGGTAAGCAGAAAATAGGCTCTCACAAATGTGTGGAGGATGAATTCCTCTTTTCTTTCTGTAATGGATATACGAATATATGCGATATTATTCGTATAGATCAAGGTGATTTATTCAAATGAGAATCTTCTCCTTTTGATCTTCATTTCTGTATTGAAAATAACATGAATCAGGGCAAAAAATTCAGGTCAGTTAGTTTCTGCGGTACGAATGGTATGCAAGAATTAACTCCTTTACGCTTAGATATTGAAAGAACAATTAATATTCGTTTTTATATGAAGTGGAAATAAAACGATTTTCCAATCCGCTTATTTAGGATACTCGTTTATGAACTTGGTTATACAATTATAAGAATAATTGTCAATTCGCTTTTTTTAGTGGAAGAATTCGGGATCGTTTGAATTCAAATGTGCGTCATAAAATATCTAAAATATGACATTTCCTGAATATTCGTCGCGTGGATGGATGACTGTAGAGAAATTGCGGTTCCCCATCAAAATCCCTCAATGAGTTTTTGGAAGGGTAAAACGGGCGGTGTGAAGTACTCTATATAACGTTGTTACGTTGCCGAGTGTTCGACTACAACTCACTTCGAGTTCAGAAAGATTTATTGATTCTTTTTCCTTCAAGGAAGATACTAAAGTATCTATCTCCACTTCATATCCCATTTGATTGCACTTCATGAAAAAGTTATACACAATGAATTTCTAAACCTATGGTAATGTTATTGCAATTGCATTATGTATATTTCCTTCATAATCCATTTCATTGTGATCCACTGCTCCAGCGAACAAAAAATCTTAACTGTTGGAGTTCAAATCATCCTTCAAGCATTGAAAAAACAATTCCATAGAGATTTCCAAGGTTGTTTTAACATACCTTCATTCTTATTCTGAACCATCAAATCGCTTAAATTTGTTTTTATGCTAAAGTTCTTACCATCCTCAGGAACTGTTCTACATTTTCTGAGTTATTTTACATTGTTGAAGGTTGAAAAGCATTTCAGATTCCCCTCCAATGATCATAATAATTATTTTCAAGGGAATGGACAGAATCTTAGATATCTCGTCGCTTTATATTTTTGTGGGGAAGCGAACTGTGAAGGTGCGGTTATTTTTTCTCTCATAACAGTTCGCTCCTCTTGTGCTCTGAATTTTATTGTGTGACATGACACGACAATTTATATTCGATACATTTCAAGCATTTTTTCATTTTCCGAAGGAAGATTTGACGAAACCTTGACGTACTCTTTGACATAATTATACGTAGATATAATTTGACAAGGGTTCCTAACATTTTTTCCGCTGAAACTTTTATCCTCTCGAAAATCCCTTCGATACCTTTGGTCGTAGAAGGTTTTTGCGCGTGATTTTTGCCGTTAAATCAAACACAATTGATCACATTAACCGTTCTTCAAATGCAACAATTCTGGATCATTCTATAATTTTCTGAAGTTATCCCTACGAAACAATCACATCAAAAACGGATAAAAATCTTATTCATTCACTATGCGTTTCTTTCATCGTGGCTTACAACGAATTCAAACAAATATCCCACACAGCACTCTTGGTCTTCAAGATATCTTGAGGAACTGTTCAGAAAAGTTTAAGAAGTCTTATGCAACATGAAAAGATATACTTGAGGTGTCTCAAATAGTTCTTACTTCTGAAAGACATCTAAAAGATATCTTTTAGAAGATCTAAGACTTTTCTTCCGAAATTATATCTTTGAGACATCCTATAGAAATCTTTTAGAAGTAAGAACAGTTTTAGATCTCTTAAAGATCTCTTTTCATGTTACATAAGACTTCTCAAATTTGGCTTGAGATATCTTTTAGAACTGAAATGCTGTGTGGGATGTTTGGAATTGCGAATATTTGCAATCAAATACAGTATTGTGCGAATTAATGTGAACATAGAACATATACTTCTATATAATAATTAGATTGCTAACTGAAGAAATATTGGTGAGGCCAAATTCAGCCAGGAGTGGGGATGACGGTCATTTGTCAATTGGTATGAATTTGTCAATACAATCTCAAAAACAATGTCATTTTGAAGCTACTGACGTATGGCATCACCTGAAGAATGATAGAATTCCTTATGCGTGTGTCTAACATATGTTGACACGTATATCGGTGGTTTGGGTTCAATTGGAGCTGTCGCAAACTATAGCTCATTAGCAGTCTATTTATTATATAGAAGTCTGTGACATAGAACAAAGGTCAGTTTTCTGATGAAGGCAACATTCCCAAGCAGCACCAGAATATACTATGCACTGAGAAAAAAACAACATTGTCACAAAAACAATGCTTCCATGGTAAAGGATTTATGGTTACAGTGACTTTGAATTTGATTATGATAACCAGGAAAACAAAACAAAATCAAATTAATCTGTTTGGGACAACTACATGACATGGTCAAAGTCAAAAACATGGTTACGGGAACCAAATTTTCCTCTCAGTGTGTATGTTCTTCGAATATTCGAAATATGTTGTATGCACATTCGAATAAGACCGTATCATAGGTCCTATGCATATTCATCGAACGTATGTAATTGAATATACGACTGTGAGTTAATCGAACGTCGGTTGAATGAATATCGTACATTTCAAATGTCCTATTTACGTTTTCAGTATATTTGTAATAGTCTCATTCGAACATTCTATGAACGTTCATTATATGTTCTTCGTATCTCATCCGTACATTCTACGAATGTTTCTATTCCGTATATACTTTGAAATTCTGTTGCTGCTTGGGTTGTTGCGTCGATTATGTGGATCATTTTGATTCAAATCACATCATTTCAAGTTCCTCATTACATCAACATGTGTACTCAATATCAGTTTTATTTGAAATATATCATATTTATGCAAAAATTCTTTATGTTCACATTAATTTGTACAATACTGTACGTATCAGACCGATCAATTGCACACAGAATGTAATCAATACAGTTTTATCCGCACTTCATGCAAATCAATAAAAAAAAGTGCAAATAAAATAGGTCGAATGCGGATGAGAATTGTTTTTGTTAGATTCTATACATAATTGATCATTTTGATAAGTATTTGATTGCAAATATTCGTAATTTCAAACATCTCCGTTCATATTTGTTGTAAACTAGGATGAAAGAAACACATAGTATAAGATTTTTATCCGTTTTTTACCTGAAATTTTCCGTCGGGATTGCGAAATATGTAGTGAAAATTTCAAAGAATCAGAAAATTATAAACCGAAATAATGTGAGTTAACTTGAAAATTACATTGAATTCATAATCGTGAAGAAAAGTTTGTTTTTACTGTTCATTTATTAAGGTACGAAACGAAAAATAGAATATAATTCATACAAAATGTACAGCTTCATCCTGAATAATCTCGGGTAGGAACTTACCCGAATGAAAAACGGGCTATCCACTCTCTAAATCCGAATCAGTGGAATTTCACTGGATTGCAGTGATAAGTATACCACTGCGAACCAATGCATATACACTGCGAATCAGTGAGCATTCACTGATTTTCACAGTGAAATACGACTAATTGTAATCAGTGAAAAGAACATCCAACTGCAGAATCAGCGACTATTCACTGATTATGCAGTGGAATTCAACTGATTGAAATTAGTGGTATACTTATAACTGCGGAATCAGTCGAATTCCACTGATTCAGATTTGAAGAGCAAATCCCTGCCTGGGCCCAGATCAATCCAACTTGAGCCTGAACGGGGCCTTAAATAACTTGATTCGCATCCCTATCAAGGCCTGGTTATGCGCGTGACCTTTAGTATAGTACGCTTGAAAGTAGGCAACTGCCGCTAATCACATTTAAAGGTTTATACGCAGTCAGGATTTTCAAAAATGGATTTTTTCGAATTCCATTTTCGCAATGGACACACATTCGAGTATACAAAGAGAAAATTTCAAATCAATCTGACAAATATTTTCGAAGTTACACTGACATATTTACAAAATTTTGTACTATGTGTAATGAACTTTTCAAACTTCCCTAGTAGAAAAACTCTGGTTATGGACGAGTTGTTTAACGCCTAACTAGTAGAAAATTAGACCTCCGCAAGGCCCTGGTAAGGTTCTGCTGATGTACTTGCAAATGTTCAGTCACTGGCTAGTTAAACGTTGCAAAACTCATCGATAAACTAGAGCATTTCTACTCAGGCTTGAACGCGTTTTTCTCGAAACTGTTTTTTCAAAGTCTGGGACCAAGGTGTCTCGAGAACAACTGAAAAGATTAGTCTCAAATTCTCACACAAACTTCATAAATATATTTCTCAGTAATTGATCGAAGGTTTCGTTTCACCGATGAATATTTTTCACTTTATAAATAATTTAAAGCCGAAATTTTCATCGAAAATCGGGCCTTTGTTTTTGAGGAGTTGGCATTTTGGTAAAAATTTATATTTTACTCATTCCTCCGATTAAATACTAGGTTCTACCTCACATTGACGGAATGTTTTTGTTCTTCTGACGCCCTTTTTTGAAGGATATTCCGGAGATTGGCTGTAGGGGCTTCAAAAATGAAAAATATGAAGATACAGTTAGGAGGTACCACATATGTGCATAAATTTTTGTATCCGTAAACAGAAATGTCTATCTAGGGGAAATTCATGAAAAATAACTTTTCCCGCCCCCCTGACTGCATGAAACCCTCTAAGCAGGGTTGAAATTGATTCATTGGAACTCAGTTCAGGTTTAATCAAATATTCAGAATTTAATTCCTCATTGAATTTTTTTCGGTTAACAATTTAATTTAATTTCTAATTCAAAGTTTTTTCCATTCACAACGAAATATAATTCTTAATTCAAACTTTTCTCAATAAACAATTAAATTTAATCCGTGGTTGAAATTTTTTTTCAATTCACAATCAAATTTGATCCTTGATTGCGAAAATTTCCAATTTCAAAATTATGTTTATTTGTCAATTGGTGTATGAATTCTGTTATTAGGATTCCAGATCTATTGTGTTTGGGCAGATTCGTAAATTGCTCGTGGAGGCGATCACGCAAAGCTCACACGATAATCACGGCCGAACTTTTCTTCGTCACTTCTTCGACGAGCAACCGTTCCTTCATCGATTTAGTGTAAAAATATCGCGTAAATGATTGACCGTACTTTCTTTTATCTGATTTCAATTTATATTATTGCACTCCACATTCTAATTGACAGATGAATATCATTTTTGCATTGAAAATTGTTCCAATCAGGAATTGAATTTAATTGTTGAGTGGAACAAATGTCAATTGAGAATACAATTCAATTATTAACTGAAAAATGGGGAATCGAATTCAATTGGTAATTGAAGAAACTTTGAATTGAGAATTACATTCAATTCTTACTTGTGTTTTTCTACAATCACCTACTTTACAACCCTACGCCCTTTACCCCCTTAACTCCCTTTAACCTTACTGAGAAAAAAGAATTCGTAAAATTTACACCTTGCGGAATCAATATTTGGACGATTCCCAAAATAGTTCGAGCTACCACAATTTCAGGTGATTTTACAACAGCGAATGTGAAATTTACCACAGCTGATGTGAATCTTACATTCCCAGCTGTAAAATCAACTAAAATTGTAGAATTTCGGACTATTTTTTCAAATCGTCCAAATATTGACTTCACAAAATGTAAATTTTACAAATTTGTATGTCTGGGTGCTGGATGTGATGAAGGAGATTAGTATCATATTCAATTCATTTGAAAATAATTTATTTTAGCTTAGATGGGGACTAGCCCAAAACTCTCAATATTCATTTCAATGGTAAAGAAGGGGTCACCTGGGCACCTTCTCAGTTACGTGAAAGTTGAGGGTTCTCATCATTAGAACCAAAAGCATCAAATTCTGGAGCTTGCAACAACTTCCAGTGGGTCAGTTTCTGCAAATATACTTAACAACAATCAACAATCTCACAATTTTTGAGCAATTCTTATTTCGTGAGTTAAAAATTATTGCGAATTCAACGGAAACGACAATATTCCTGTATTCCAATTGATAGAAATGATTTTTTGTCATTGAATCTGCAATCATTTTTAACCTACAATATAAAACTGATTCAAAATTTGTGAAATCGTTGTTGAGTACACTGTAAAAAATTTTATCGGGAAATTCCTACATATTTATGTGAAGTAATTAACACATACATGCGTTAGGAATTTTCCCAACTTGTCCGGAAATTTACAGTGGAATGTTGGGAAAAATTTCATAAAGTTTAGAATTTTCAGATAAATGTATGGGAAATTTCACATAAATGTACCGGAAATTGATTTCCTAATCAGTGATTGGAATTTTCCGGTTGATGTACACAGGAAAATTCCGATTATTTTCCACAGTTTATATTTGCAACAAACTACCCGCTGGAAGTTTTCTTCTGTTGAAATGTATAAAAAAACATCCCACGTAAAATTGAAATGAAAACGTGAGGTGTATGGAAACATTCACTCGCTTTGGAAGATGTTTGAAATTCATTTATTCAATTCATTCCTTATACTTTCATTTCAACGATTCTGAATGATTTTCAGTTGATCTAGATAAACGAGCTTTCATTGTAATACTTATCGTAATATAGAATCGATGATTATGCTGATAAAAGTCTGCACTCCTTTCATTCAACAATATTGAATCGTTAATATTCAATTTCCTCTGAAGTTTATCTAGTCGACAATAATAACGTCCAAAATTGATGATTTTATTGATTCTCGATACTATATTTTGCATATAAATGTCCATACACATACATGTATGCACTTTAACTGGACAGTATATCGTTAACAAGGGAATACAATGTCATCGAATCCATGAGAGTCTTTATTATCTTTGACGATAGCTCATCTTCCTTTGAATAACGTCATTTTCCATCAACTGTGATCGGCTAACTCGCATGTGGAATCGTTTTGTTGGTTCAGCGGTAATATAATGCATGCAATGAATCTTTCGATTGAACGTTCTGTACATAATCCATGCGGCATTCAAACATAACATTCTTAAACCAATATCAGCTGATGCGAAGCATTTAAAGTGATCGCATAATACATATCGCTGCTTTTCTCAACTGTACTATGGATAGTTCCGAACTAATTACATAATAATATAGTAATATTGATTGAAAATAAATCCAATTTCGTCAAAAATTCAGGAAATTTAGTTGCACGTTGAGAAACATTCTTGTTGAAAAAGCGATTGCGAAAAATCTGCTTTGCTAAATTCGCAAAACGGTTGCTGTTAAAGCAAAAATATTGCTATTTTAGCAAGATGTTTGCTAATTCAGCAAAATTTTCTAACCGGTTGTATATCTACAATTCTAAATTGCCGAATGGCAAGTGTTTGTTGAAAGAGCAAGATTTTTGCTGTAATAGCAAATTTTTTGCTTATTTGGCAACAAGTCTTGCCATATCAGCAAAGAAAATTCTCAAGGTGTGCTGTTTCAGTAATTTTTTTTCTCTGAGTGTACAATTGTTTGTAGCCCCTTCCTTCTGAATTTTCAGACAAATTGTTCTGAATTGAAAAAAATTTCGACGGAATTGAGGAACGCATCTTGAAAATTCAATTAAGTTTCCTAAAACTCGGATGTTCTATTTCCTCTTTTCTCATTTGATAAGAAATACGTACAACAATATGACAAAATGCAAGAGGATACATGGTGAATAATACATGTTTACAGCTGTAACAAGAAATGAGTGTTTAGAGGTGGTTGGGTGAGATGCGGAGGGAGAACATATCCTCAGAAACGTTTTTTGGCATTCAACGAGACACACAGATTCGAGACTTTGATGTAGCAACGTGGTCATAAGTTCTAACTATACTGCTGTATGTGTGATATATCAAGTGGAAAATATTCTTGACTCAAGAAGATCCAATGTGGAACCGAATTATTCCTTCAAGTGTCGAGGAAATTGTCGTTTGGAAATATCGAATAATAAGGAACCAATTCCAGATAACATAAGCCGAAGAAATTAGACCCCGCTTTGGACTCCTAATACATTAGGATAAGTATTGATGTTTACAATATATCGACATTATTTTTGCTGTCAAGTCTTGATCTGTATTTGTTTTGCTTTTGATTCTTCATGAACTAGTATGCTCGAGCTATGACGACGACTTGTGAGTTAAACAACTAATCGAACTTGAAATTTCTGTATCAAGACAGATGTGCATTTTTGTCTTGAACCAAAAACTCATTGTAGAAAGAACTGAAGCCACTACTGTATTCAAATAACAATCGTGAAATAACGAGTAGCTGTTGTAACAAGATTTTACAGTATATTTGATGGTTAATGAATATTACTTGACTATATTCCATTATGTATACATTATTTTGAGCGAATTCAGTGTGATCTGGGATCCAAGTTGGCAATATTCCAGTCACCATCGTGGATTTCGAGTTGTGACTCACACAGCACCATATTTCAGAGAGAGCTCTTGAAGAATTCATTTGGAACTATAAGAATTCAACATGAATACATTGAGCACTCTTTCTGAACTGTGTTACTGTGGGAGGAATCTTATATTTGTCATTTTCGGCCTTAAAAACCCCCCAACTCCGAGCTCCAGGCGAATCCGCTCGATTGCCCGATATTAGGGTCGCCATATTGGATTCGCCATTCCGAATTCCGCATTTTTCATGCCAGATTCGTAATCAGCGACCTCGAAAACCCCCGAGTAGTGATTTTCAACACATTTGGAAATTTTTGCGTCACTCTTTCGAAGTTTTTACATTCGAGGGGGTTTTGCCCCCTCAATGTAAAATAGGAGCAATATGGGGAAACACGTGTTTCCGTGTTCAAAATCCATTGGAAAACATTGAAAACCTACCCCCTCACAGGTATATTTTCCCCCCTCCTTAGGAGGGAAGGGGATTTTTCCACATGGGGAAAACCACCTTGTATGTTTTGTCTCTTCGAATGCTTTGACCATGCAAATCCGTAAGTAGATCGAATGGAATTATCCATGTGGAATTTAAAATTTTTCATTTTTTCTGAAATTCTGTTTCACCTCTTTAAAACGCGATTGGGCACGTATAGAAGAATACGTGTCCCTTAAAATCACGAGTACTACAACATATCTCAATTTCAACCAAATCGGCGACGGACACCTCGAAACGTTTCCTTGTCAGCTTCCATTATGTTTATAATTCTCACATCTCGTCTACCACTTCCACTCCTTTGCATTCTCGATGTATTATCAAAAATTCGATCGAATTAAAAAACATAATTACACTCCACAAACGATCTCCTTCCCTCTGCTTTCTCATAAAGTGGAAATCACAATGATTCTCCATAACTTTTTTATCACCTAAATCACAAAAAAATCACTGCCGACGTGGAAAAATTCTCTTTTCCAAGAGCAATCAATCATGGGAACCGCTTGAAGTTGGAAGGTTCTACATTTCAAACTTGAAGCGAAATCCAATATTCCCCACCGAAAGTACGTCGATGAGAAATTTCTTTCCCCAAGTGCGAGTTCTATAATTTCAGATTCCGCGTGTTTCCAAAGTGGTATTGAATGATATTTCAATAGTGATTCATTATTGGATTATAAAAAGAGGAGGTACGATACGAATGTTACGACATACGATGCATTGCATTATGACATTCTGCAATAAGCGATCGTTAAAGGAGATTACTTGATTCATTTATATAACAATGAGTTCAAATAAACTCTCCGGTTAATCAATCTTGTAAAGATATTTGAAGATAAATGAGATTCGAACAGAGATTGAGTTAGTTATTCAAAACACGTTGTATGGAGGGGACGGTCACGTATCTTTCCTACAATATCACTCCAATTATAATTCAATACATGTTTGTTATATAATCGAATGCGTAGAAAATGTGATTCGGAATTCGAAGGGAATCAGGAAACGGAATAAAACGATCATTGGATTAGATACAGGATTGAATTTCCCCGCTTGAATGATTCGTAATAGAGCAAATGAGGAATTTCGATCGTGGAAGTCGTTTAATAAATGTCAGGGTGAGTTGAAAGAAGACGCGTGACGTCACATTGGTCATTCATCTAGTCATGTGGAGTATCTTGTAGGATATGTGTTTGCGGACTACTTCAATGTACGAGCCGTGAAGTCGATTGTGACGTGAATTGCCTGACAGATCACGTAACGGAGCGTATTTACAGGACAATATTATTTTCTCTACAATGTCGGAGATGAAATTGACGTTCCCGAAACATCCAAACAATTACACTATTCGGAATGGGGAAAAATATCGTAAGATCTTGAATTCAGATCTAGTTTAGGAGTGTATTGAATCTTTTACGGATATGATTTATCAATTAACACTGTCATTTGATTTTGCTGTGTATGTTGTGCTAAAATAGCGAATTGATCAGGGTGAAAGCAATTTTATTCATGATAACAATGAGTTTTCAGCTGTTACTAGATTCATTAACTGAATTCATCCTCTATTCTGAATATACAATTTCCTATGGGTGGTCAAGGATTTTCATTGGAAAATAATGTGCTTTCGTCACAGCATTTTCAATTATGAAACAATGACAATTTGTTTGACTATTCATTGCACTCACTGGTGGAATTAAATGCCAATATTTCGTAACATAGCGTTATCACAAATGAAATCCGATCGTAAACAATTTGGAAATCTCTGGGTCTTATCCAATCACCCATCGACAGTCCATTGTACAAAATGTGGGGAGTTTTCCTTCACACTGTTGGTGAATTTTGTCCCCTCATCGTGAGGAAATTGATTTTTCATCAAGAATGAGGAATTTTTCCGACACTTCGGGGAATTATTTTGTTTTTTGGGTGTTGAATCCTCAAATGAAGCAAAAGTCCACCAAATTATGGTGAAAAATTCCCCATCTATGGAGGAACTTTGCTGCCACCATTTTTTGGGGAAAAATCCACAGTCATTTTTCACAGTGTAATTCTCAATCAATCCCGACTGAGCAACAAAATTTGGAAATGCTGTCACAAAGTATAGTAATTTATCAATTCATATGGAATCACCAATGGATGTACATAGTATGGACAATCCACATGGAATCCAATATATACTATCAATGCAATTCCAATCATGATCTCATATTATGAATGGAAGGAATGGAATGTAACTTATTCCACGGAGGAATTCACAAATGGAAATGAGATAATGTCAACTGCAGATCATATCCCATGAATTGCTCAACTTGGTTTTCGCGTTTCAGATGGCCCTAATGAAATTCAATCAATTTCAATGGATTTTCCATTTAAATCCAATGTAATCTATCGGATCTTTTCAACAGGGAGGTGAAAATAAGAGAACATATCGTCTTCATGCCAATCCGATTCATTATATCAACGATATATTATCACTTTTGACGATATTTTGGATAGTCATGATTACAATATTTTTTTTCCGGGTATCTCGTTCCTTTCTAGCGTGGTGTTACAAAACTTGTGAATCACTAGGGAAATTTCAGTTAGGATTATAATTCTTACATAACATCACCAATGTATTTCATAATATTCACTTTAGACTGCAGTATTCAATTTCGATGAAAGTAAAAAATCCGAATCCTGTAGAACTTCTTAAAGAAATCATTTTGACGTCAATTCCACAGAATTTCTCAAACTCTTTCAAATGAGAAACTAGGTCATATGAAATTCTTTCCTAGGAACATTTCAAAAATCCACTTCATCCTGCACATTTTTCTACTCTTATTTTTCATTTTTCGTTTGTTGGTTTTTTTTTCATTCATCTTCGCAATCACAGGAAATCTTGAACAATTGTCAAGATATAAGGTAAATATGAAAATTCGTTTAAACGTAATCCGTCAGAAAATATTTCTGAGTGAAATCCCCAAAAATTACACCATACATTCGTAACCTGGCTATTGTTCTGTTGGATTTTTATCAGCATTAACTAGGATTGATTGAAAACAACAATCGAAACAACAATCAGGGGCTTGAGAACGGAGAATAGTAACCAAAAATTTCATCAACCCCTCAGCCCCGGGATAGAATCTTTGAATATATCAGAATATCCCAAGTTCTCAAGCACAGTGAAAATTGTTTGTATTTTCAACATACATTTGTGCCCCAAATGCTCGTTCGCAATTCATGTTAAAGATTCACACAAAAAATATATCAAATCAACACAAGAATGTTAAGTTGACGATTTTACATGTTGTTATCAACTCCAACTCTAAGTGGACTGTGATTGACACCAAATTTTGAGCTGTGTAGATATTTGGCAATGTTCATAAGTCTGTATAATTCCTAAATTTGCAGATGCACTTGTTACCAAATTTTGAAATATTCACTGGAACTGTCCTAGTGTTTATCGTGAAAACTGAAATTTCGCAAATCTCGATGGATCCGTATGAAAATTTGGTCAAGTCCTTGGCCGGAGAGAATAAAAACTTTCAGGAACATTTATCGGATACACATAGAGGTTCGTGGTCACATGAGATGTTTTTATCCCGAGCTTTCCATGATGTTTTGAATGTGGGATGAGTAAAGAGACATTTTTTTTCGCGGAATTCGTAGTTCGGGACATGAATGATCAAAACCGTTTTCTTGTATAAACAGATAAATGTCCAATAGTCATGTGCAAAAACTAATCCGTCTCGAGGAAAATCATGTTGTTAATCTCTTAATGATTCATAGCCATGTCAGTTACAGTATGGAGCAAAATCACTCCTCAAGTTTAGTTTTTGTTTTCATCTCCGTATACCAAGTGTAGCCCTGCAAGGAGTTCGTATAGTTCAACGATGTTTAATTGAACGCATTGAGAAACTGCGGGAGGAAATGATAGATTTGCAATAATATTACTTCACTTCTGTGCATAAAAGTGTAGAAAAACTGCCATATAATCTATATGTAATTGAAAAAACATCAAGGTAAGTTCAATGTTTTCTCATCCAATTTTTCAGTTCATATCCTCTCAGAAGAAAAATACCAGTGTACTATAATTTCTGGAACGGAATTCTTCATGAAACATTTTTGAAATTATCAACAAGTGTTTCAAATCATTGAGAATGTGAAGAATTCGGACGATGTGTGAGCAGAATTATATGAAGAGTTCGGAGGAATTTTGTTGTTGCGTTTGAAAATTAAAAGAATTTGCATGAACTGCACATACTAATAGTTCAGCACTCAATTCGATCAACAAGAACTCTGATAGTGACGAAAAATATGAAATGTACAAGAAAAATGTACGAAATGAGCAATTACAATTTTGTGCACTGAGAAAAATTTCTTTTGTGCACCTAGCAATGAGAGACTCATTGACATTTCATTGTTGGATATAAAATAGTTTTTGTTCTCATAGCAACACATAGTTGTCTTGTCGACAATGATAATCGATATTTCTACGATTTTATTGTAGGCTGATATACAACAATTCTAATTGTTGTACTATATTAACCCACAGTAATCATCTTGAAAATATGAACGTCAACATTGCTCAATTGACAATTTTATTTTCAACCAAATAACTAAGGTAACACAAGCACTCTAAATATAAACTATTTCATGCATAATTTCTTTAAAATGAATTTCCACGAGTAAATAAGGTGGATTGAGCATTTCAATTTTCTCTTACCGTGATTTTTTATTCATTTTCTAAGTGATAACAATAAAAATAATGAAATTAATGAAATGTTAACAATACCCCCATTAGTGAACGGGTCGCATGAATTAGTGAACGCTGATCGACCCCATTACTGAACGCGTAGAATCTGAGGCTGCTCAGATGAGTTATTATCACTTTCCTGATGATCTTCTGTAGCTACCCTTTGTTTTTTGGTTTCATTAGTACGTTTCTGTTTATTTTCTGTAGCTTTTCTTTTCAATTCTTGTTTTTCTGATCTTCTGTAGCTATTCTTTGCTTTTTGGTTCCATTAGTACGTTTGTGTTTATTTTCTGCAGCTTTTCTTTTCAATTCCTGTTTTTCTTCTTCTTGTCTTCTTCGCTCTTGCACTTTTCGGACTTGTCGTTCTTCTCGTTTTTGCAATGTTTCATTCTTCTTCCTTTGAGCTTTTTGTTGCCTCATCAATTTCCTTTGTTCAATTTCTTCTCTCTTCCGTAATTTTTCTTGTTCTTTTTTTGAATAGTAATTCTGCCATTCAACAGATGATATTACCGAAGGTACTTTTTCTTTTAGTCTTTTCTTTCCTGCACGATTATTATTTCTTTTAGGCCACCACAACACCTCTTTGAATGGTTTTGATATATTCTCAGGGAAATTTATTGGAGATTGACTACCAGCATCTGTTTCATTGCCCTAGATGAAATAAAATTATATAATTTTAATTATTTTGATATCAAATATCAAATTTTTGAGTATATTGAATGCAACTCATCTAGAAAGTCTGGAATAATAATCTTTTATGACTATGATTATTTTCCCCGAGACTCTATATTTCGATAGATATATTCAGTATATTTAACAAACGAATATTTACTCTTATAGGAATATGAGGATTTTCTTGTTCATTTCTTTCTTCGTTTTCGACTCTATTTTTGTCTTCTGAAGGGGAAGCTGAAAGATCCTATTTGGAAAAATTCAGTAAATTTTTATCCCATTTTAGAATAGATTATATATTGGTAAAGGTAAGCATAGTTTTTATATGTACCTTGACGCGAATATTAGTGTCATTTACATCTCGAATTTCCTCAATTGACACAGGTATGGGAGAAGAACCCAACAGATTTACATTAGATCTTTTAATTATTTCGAGATCATCGAGTGTTGCTGTATCAACTGTACCATCATCACGAATGATTATAATTTCAGATGGGGAGAAATTATTTTCCAGAAATGTAGGTGGATTTACAATAGAATTTTCTCGAGTATTACTATTCATATCTTCATTTGATGCTGTTATAATCTCTGATGGATCAAACAAAATATTATCTACGGCAATCTCAAGTTCATTGCCTGTTAGAGTCGTATTTTTATCCACCTTGAACTTATCATTTCCTTGAGACAGGTTTTCATCTGATCTGACAGGTAATTCTGAAAAGCCGAATTGAAAAAAAAATGAATGTGAGACTGGGAAAATATACAAGATTGAGGAGAAATGGAATCAAGAGATGAGTCGATTTACGTCGTTTGATAGCTCTCCATACAGAGAATAAACTCTTATCTTTTCCATCACCAGCCCAATCAGCATTTAAATCGGATATTCTTCTAAAGTTTTGTAAAGTTTGTTGATCAATATACTTTTCCAATGAGTTCAATAATTTTCCTGATTCTGATGATGTTTTTTCTGTAACCAAAGTGTTATTCTCTGAGCTCTGCCTATTCGTCAACAATTTGTTATAATCAATAGCATCTGCTGTGAAAGGATACAATCCAGTAGCTCTAGAACCATTCGGAATAATATTTTTCAAGTCTACAGCAGCAATTGCTTTTTGTGAGAGTGGAACAAAGGTTTCTCTTTTCACACGTTGACCATAGTTTTTTATTCTCCAATCATGATTTACATTCTTCCAAGCAGCTTTCAATGGCCGAAAAAGAGCGACATCCAATGGTTGTAGTATATGGGTAGCATTGGGATACAGAGCAATGATAATTATTCCATGTTCAGCACAAAATTGACTCAAAGGCATGCTCATATGCGAAGAATGTCCATCCAAATACAAAATAATTGGGAGTTCAATATTCTGGGCTATGAGCCATGGGTGAAAGACATTTGTTATATATTCATAAAAGCTTTCAGCGGTCATCCACCCATTTTCTGTTCTACCAATACCCCAATCATTAGGCATACTATTGGAGATGATTCTTGGAACGCGCTCATATGAAAATAGTACCAACGGGGGAGCTAATATACCTGCAGCATTTACAGTGAACAAGGTTGTCAGGCATTCCTTATCATCATTCTGAATGAATGTATACACTGGGTTCTCTCCTTTTTTCACCAAAACATTTTTTTCTTTTGGACATAAAAGGAATGCGGACTCATCGCAGTTGAATATTCTTTCTCCAGAGATATTTATCAAATTTTGTTGATTCAAACTCTGTTCGATTTCTGCAAACCATCTTCATATTACGTCTTCAGTAATAGATGCTCTTGAAATACCTAGCGTTTGTGTTACACGTGAGAATATTTCAGGATGTCGCTTTACAAAAGCAGTGTACCAACTTCTTCCAGGCAAACCATGAACAAAAGGATTAGGTCTTTTTAACTGAGTCAATAATAGTTTAACACTGATCAACAGTTGGGCTTTGGTCACTGGGAAACCATGATTTGCCATATGAAATATCCATGCAACGAGTTGAGCTTCTTCATCTTGAGAAAGGATTGTTGGGGGTCCTGTCTTTTTTATAGTTGGTTCAATTGCTTTAGATTTATAAAATAAAGTAGATTTTGGTATCCCGAATTCGCGACCAACTGAATGGATTGACTTTCCTCATTTGATTTCCTTGACAGCTTTTTCTAAATCATTGGCGGAGTATTTAACGCGTATTTTTTCTTTCTTTGTATTTTTAACCATGGTGATCAGAAAATGTTCAATAAAAACTGTGGAATGGTTCCCAAGTAGCACCAGAATATACTATGAACGTTCTTCAAATATTCGAAATATATTCTGTGCACATTCTAATGAGACGTTTTCATAGGTGCTATGCATATTCATCGAACGTATGGAATCGAATATATGACGGTATGTAAATCCAACGTCGATTGAATGAATATCGTACATTTCAAATGTACTATGTAAGTTCTAAGTATATTTCAAACAGTCTCATTCGTATATTCTATGAACTTTCATGATATGTTCTTCGTATCTCATTCTCAAATTCTACCAACGTTCTTATTTCATATATACTCTGAACTTCTGTTGCTGCTTCAGTTACTTTGGCGAGAAAAATTGAGAATTTCAAGTAGAGTTTATAATTATACATGTTTATTCCAATCCTTGGAGGAATTTATAGATTGATTGAAAAATTATGCGCATTATGAGAATTCATGAAAAAATTTTCTTAGAGTGGATACCTATGATATGGATTGTTACGTTTATTCGTTCAGTAATAGATTCACCGATCATTTTCGTGTGTGTATTTCTGAACGCGCAATTTTCTAGATTAACGACTGACAGTTATTGAAAATAACCCTATATTATCTTCATCCAAATAATATTAATAGATTGGATACATAAAATAGTTCAATGGTTGCATTAATACTATGAAAATGCACAATTGAAAAAATGTCCATTCTTAACTCACCTTGTAAGATTCACGAACCCTGGTTCAAAAAAACCATTGATTCTCGCCAAATCTCACTAAATTACAGTTGAACTTGGACAATGTTCTGGCCGAATCTCATCCAGCAAATGTCAATGAGATTTGATCAGAAAGAACAGTCGATTCTCGCCAAATCTCACTGAATCTGGCCAAATCTCATTGATTCTCGGACAATGTTCTGGCCAAATCTCATTTAATTTCATTTGTCAGAAGTAATGGATTCTTTTAACCAGGGAAGGCAAAGCTCGTTGTGACACTCGGCATGAATCTTTATTTATTTCGTGAATTACATTTTTCTTTCTTCCATTTGTTTTCGCATCAATCACGAACAATAATGTTTGAAGATTAGAATAATCTTCACAACACGTAATAGGTAAACACTTCTTGTTCGTAGAAGAGGTTTTATTATCTCGAGGTTCACTAAAGGGGTCGCGTTCGTTAATGGGGTCAGTTATCTTAAGTGTTGCTGTGAGAACAAAAATCATTGTATAGTCAACGAAACGTTAATAATTCCCTTGTTGCTAGTACTACGGAACACATTTTCTTCAGTGTCGATAAATTACAATAAATCAAAATAACACGTGTTTAGGTCCTCTCAAGAAGAGAGATGATTGAATAAGAAACTGCGGGTTCCATATTTTTCGTAATCCTCAAACTCATCTTTATTCACGCGGGATTCCACAAAATCCTTGTGAGGAATGCAGCGAAACTTTTGAATGGTTCTTCGCATGAACTATGAATTTTCATCCCCGAAGAATTTCAGGAGCAAAAAGATTGGAGTATCACATAAGTCACTGGAGTTCCTAGAAACTTGTCGCAAAAACTCTTACAGCTAGATTTTGAAGTTTTATAAAAGCATCGTGTTTGAATACTCAAGAAGACCTCGGGAACTTATTTCAAGAAGTGTGAAATATATACGATGCTTTTTATTGTCCGAATGCTTTTCATGCATCACGAAAAATAAGATCTTCCACAGAGTTTTTAATCTAATTCGGTGGTTTTCCTCTGTGCTTGGGTGTGGATTTATTTCATCAAAGAGTTCCAAAAGAATTTATGTAACGTTTACGGAGGACATTGCAGAACCTCTGTACTTATTGTTAGTTTTGTGTAACGTAAATATAAAACTTGACCTCTTTCTTAGGATTTTCAAGTCTCGTTATCCACTCACCATTTTCCGCATTCAGCTCAGCTGCGGACCTAAAAGACGATGATGCTTCAAAATCACTTGTCTCGTTGGTATACAGAAATAATTGATGCGACGTCTTCGAATGATGCCTCGAGCTGGACGTCCGATGCGAATGAATACTATTCAAGACGGTATTACTGGAAGTTCTACTGAGAGCCTCTCTTTGTCGTATCGCCTCTTTGTAGATTTTGCAGTACATTATGATCATCACTAGACCAGGTATCCAAAAAGACACCGAGGAACTTATAATAGCGTAAGTTCGGTTCACCACGAATATGCATACCTGATTTTTGAATCAAAGAAAGAAAATGGATAATGATAAAATCTAGAGTGATTGTCACTGTTAGAGATTTCTGGACGAAACTTCAGATACACGTAACGGGAGCAATTTCCAATCACGTGACTGAGAATTTATGGTACATACGTGTGAAGTTTCAGTTACGAACATACTATAGTAATATAATATAGTAAAAATTCGAAAACTCAATTACTTAGAGAAAAATGTTCAATTAAAATAGCAAGAATTTGGAATTTCACTTACAAATGTGATTGCAAAAGTTATGAAATTTGATCATCGGAGATGATATTGAACTTACAGCAAAAATCTTGCTCCTTTAACAAGCACTTGCCATTCCGCAATCTAGAATTGCAGATATACAGACCGCTAAAAAATTTTACTGAATTAGCAAATATCTTGCTCAAATAGCAATAGTTTTTTGCTAATTTCGCAAAGCAGATTTTGCGGAATCGCTTTTTCAGCAAGAATTCAATTTTTCTCTGCGCGTGTACTTATGGAAACAGCGTTTTTCTTCAATTTGCATTCGTTTTAGAAGAGTAAATTCTTCATTGATATGAATGTGATTTTTTTGCCAGTAAATGAGTGATTACTGTATAAGTATAAGTGTCATTCAGATATGAATGTGAATCCAATTCCAGCATTCAAATTCACTACTCATCGAATGTATGACCAGAAACACCCTCGCAAATTCTTTGTTCCATTAGGTATCATCCAAATCCTCATCTTAAGACACATGTCATCGGAATTACATCATTTCTTATTATTTCTGAATGAATTCACGAATCACAATATTCCGTACAAAATTCTATGAATATTTACGAATTTGATTCTCAATTTCAATATCGATTACGATGCTTTGAAAATTTCTCAACACTTCAATTCACTTTTAATCCCTGTAAAAAATATTCCGTTGCGAGGTATTGCAAGTCGCACGCATGGATACGAGTTTTGTATATTTGACGATTGAAAACATTCAATGTGAATACCTTCCCATACAGCAAAAGAGTCGCCATGAAGAGCTCCTGTTATGAAAGTAAACATGAATTCATTATGAATGAATCTGTCCAGAAATAATTCATGTTGTGAGTTCATAAAGAATTCTCCAGGCATTCAACATGTATTCGTTTTGAATTCATTTCCACTGACATAACGGGGACTGTTCCAAGAACTCATCAAGGAGTCTTCAAGAATTCAAACGGGTTATTTTTGCTGTCTGGGTTCCAACTCTAATTTCTTCCAATCCCTTCTCGAAGATTCAAATTTACGTTTGTGAATTGTTCTAAATAATAAATTCCTCCGAAATTCTACTGGACAATTGAAGTTTGTGCATTTCAATTCCTAACCTCTCTTACGGCTCAATTGGAATTTCATTCCGCATCACAAAATTTGTATGCGATTGATTGAAACAGTTATATGATTTGGAATGTGAATTATTGAATCTCTTGATTCGCCCGAATGCAGAGAGCTCTTAAATTACATTTTTAGTTAAAACAGCCAATTTCGAAACTCAATTTGTATTTTTATCCCTCCAGAGGTATTCAGAAATCGTATTCGTTCTCATTAGAATTCCCGAATCCCTTCAATTGATAATTTTTTACAGGGTTAAATCCTCGTAAACATCAAGTACATTCTTTTCCACAGTTTTCTCTGAATTTCTTGGAGTGAAAATCTACTCCTGAAGAGTGGAAACACTGCAAGTCGAACAAGAGTAGGATTCCACTCCAGAAAAGTGAGGTTTCCATGGGAGTGAATTTACTCTTCCTGGACTTGCAGTATTTTCACTCTTCGGGAGTGAATTTTTCATTCCAAGGAATTTAGACAGTTGATGTTTCCTTTCATAAGATTCATGCGGGACTATAACTCATTCCTGAATATTTGATATAATAGATTGATAAATAATTCGCATAAATCTGTCCGCAAACAATGTATGATCTAGGTTGAGGATTCATTTGAATAACCAAAAAGTTTCAACAGTATCAATTTTGATGTCAACGGATGATAACGACGCAGTGTTTGACTGTTGGGAGTACAAATTAATTCGGTCCGTTTTTTTACAGTTAAAGATGCGTCTATTTCAGAGGAACATGAATCATCAAATTAATCAAAGTATTGTCCATCGCTGACTATCACTTTTTCCCATCTTTCGGGTAATTTTCGAATCCCGTTACGGAAGAACGTCTCGTCTTTCGAGGTGATTCAAGTTAGGAGCCAATTTTCGATTTCTTCGAACGAAGTGAACCGGTCGCCTGCCAAATCGTGCTGCATCTGTCGGAATAACCAGTAATCAGAAGGAGCAGTGTCCGGCGAGTACGGCGGGTGCGGTAGAATATCCCACTTCAACGTTTCCAGATAATTTTCCACTACTTTTGCGACACGAGACCGAGCGTTATCGTGTAAAAGAAGAACTTTGTCATGTCTTTCCTCGTAGTCCGGACGTTTTTCTCGTAACGCACGACTCAGACGAATCAGTTGTAGCCTATACCGATCACCCGTAATAGAATCACCATGTTTTAGCAACTCATGGTATATGTCACCCTTTTGGTCCCACCAGATACATAGCATGATCTTTGAACCATGAATATTCCTCTTTGGTGTCGATGTTGAAGTCGATGGCAACGATTGACCGGGCATAGCATATTATTTTCTTTTCTTGGGGTTATCGTAGAATATCCATTTCTCATCTCCTGTCACAATCCGATGTAAGAACCCCTTTCTTCGTTGTCAATGTCTCTAGGCTTCAAGTCATAAGGCACCCAATTGTCTTGCTTTTGAATCATGCCCATGGGTTGTAATCGTACGGAAACTGCTCGTTGCGTAACTCCTAATGATTCCGCAAGCTCCGATGATCATACAAGCTTGTTCGAGTCTTCTCACAATTTTGCTATCGTTTTGAGATAATTCATGTACGGTATTCTGAGGGAGAAAGTCATAAACTGAAATATGAATCAATTACTTTTTTCATCCATATCTGCGATCAAAGAAGCATTGGTTGATGCTTGATAAATGAATTGGACCGGGCCTGGCAAAACCACTGGCCCAAGCTTGTCTTGATCTTATCATCCCCAAGCCTGGGCCAAGTTTGGTGAATTTTTCAAGACAAGTCTCGGTAAGTCTTGCGCCAGGCTTGGTCGATCATTGGGCCATTGGTCCATACACACATGGGAACTAAAAAAAGGAAACGTGAAAATTTATGGGACAATCCACTATATAATCTGCATTTCCCGGTAGAAATTTCCCCGATTCAAAAGTGGACCATCCAAAGCCCTGTCTTTGCCTAGACTACCCTGATAAAAATGAGCGTTTAAGCGCAACGAAAGTGTAAGCTAAGAGTCATCTGAGCGTAACAAAGAGTCTTCTAGGTGTAAATTAGGAGGGAATTGGAAGATTGTCACGCTTAATTTGTTTCATCACCTACTTCATTCCCTTTTGGATTTTCACCAGGGTACTCCAGCTGGGGCTTGAGCAAAGCTTTGAATAGGCCGACTTTCATTTCTACTCGAGTTATTTGAGAATTCAGAACCTATGTGGCACAAGAATTTGATATGCATATTCTATTCTGGATTGCAATTTTCAAAAAAGGAAAATTTCTGGTTTGGATTGTCGTTGATTCCAAATTTATGAATTCATTTTGTCTGAACAGGACTTAAATTCTGCGTTAAAGAACAATCTATTCCTAACGTTCTAGCTCTTGTTTGAAGAAGGAAATAATTTCTCTCATCCAGAAAAATAACTACCCCTTGATAGTAGATTTCGTCTACAAATTATAATTGATATTAGAGTAACGAAGAAGAATTTCTCATTTACATGACCAAAAACATTTTTTTCTCGTCTTAAATTCACATCGTTCCCAGCAATATAATTATTTTTGCCCTGAGAAAAAGCTTTATCTATAGTTAAAAAACGTACATTTGCTCATGAGGAAATAAATATTTATCTCTTGCAAATCTATCATGATTCTGTCAAATATGATTTATTAATCATTAACTAACGTTTATCTCTACTAAATATCGCTTGTTTATTATCAACAGAATATATTTGATTCAAACAAATATTTATTCCCCCATGAGCAAATATACGTTTGTTAAACATAAATAAACCTTTTTCTCAGTGTGCAACTGTATAATTACAGAATTCTATGCAGTACCTCTATTCAATGTCACCAAAAGGAAGGTATTCAAACGAATACCATGCCTTGAATGCGTCCTAAAATGCTTCTGAAAGCATATTCAAGACATTGTTTCTATTTAGCTACGTCAAGAAAACTGAAGTTCAAGTCATGGTAATGACGAATAAATCAGGAAATTCTTTCATTCTGCAATCTCTTATATCAGACCAAAATCGTGGAAGAACAAGCAAATTCCCCTCTGCAATGAATGGAAGGAGGAGAACTTTTTATTCTCATTACTAATCTGAAATGCATTCTGAAGGAAAGCAAAGAATCAGCAAAAGAGGTTTTTGAAAAGACAATATTCTATCAATTCCGTTCGTTCACAAGAACGGAGTTTTATTCTTCCCTTGAGTTCTTTTTTTACGTCTTTCTCAATCTTCAAGAATGGATTGATTTTTCGGTTTATTGCGTTGATAAGATGGATTCGATAAGAACGTTTTGTAACTAGACTTAAATTCAATGTCTCCTTTTCTCTCTTATTTTCTTCCAATGTTGGCATCATTACTTGTGTTCTTTTTCTAATTTTCCTCTTATCGCAATCTTCATCAGTCGCGGTGGTTTCCGATGTTAATGCAATATATTGATTTACTTATTCAATTATATCTTCATAAATGTATTTCCGTGTCTGATTACGCAAAAATAGTGCCTAATTTAATTTTATACATTTTGAATAATGATAAAATCATGAATGAATAAATCGATTGAGTGTAGGGAAACTAAGACGCAGTACGATATATAATAGATCGTAAGGGAAGTAAAATATGCTGACTGAATAGAAATGACAAAGCATCAAGTCAATGAACATCATCATGATCCTTGTTGATGACGATGTGAGTTGCTTTTATAGTGAAGATACACACTCGATGAGAAAATTGTTTCTATATCCAAAATTCAGCTACCTCAGCTCAGAGTTTAATCCTGATTTACTTAGATTAGGGAAGATTTTTGCTCGGATAATAATTGTTTTTCTGTTAAATCTTAGAAAGTACTAAATCGGTACTGAATTCATTGAGGAACGATTTTTCCCAACTTTTTTTGCAAATACGTTTGGGAATAGAATGTGGAAAAATATTCAAATAGAGAACGCTCAGGTGAATAGAATTAACTGCTTTGTGGTCATCCGTCAGTTTTTGTGCAATAAAATAACTCAAAAACTCTCCTCCGAAAATCGGCTACACAAAAGGAAAAATGCAACTCAATTGTACACTGAGAAAAAGATTCATTTGTAGTCACAAGATTCGTTAATAGTAAACAAACCCTATATTTGCTCATGCACGGAGAAAAAGGAATTCGCTGTGGCAGCGAAATCTACTTTTGCTGGGTTCCTTTTGCCAGAGCAGCAAAGTTTTTGCTGTGACAGCAAACTATTTGCTGTTCCAGCAATCTTGTTAGCTGCAACAGCGAATTTTTAGCTGTGGCAGCAAAAAATGTTTGCTATCCCAGCAAAATTTGTTTGCTATTCTGTATATAATACTGAACATTTGCTGGCGGAGTAAACATTTTTTGCCACCACAGCTAAAAAAATTGCTGTCGTAGCTAACACGATTGCTGTTATAGCAAATTTTTACCTAGGTCAGCAAAAAATTTTGCTATTCTATATATAATACCTCGATTTGCTGCGTCAGCAAATTTTTTCTCTCCGTGCTCGCAAGTCGTTGTGTGAGCATTAGGGAGATAGCATCCGATCTTGGTGTCTCGTCCGGATCAGTGCAGCACGTTATGCACAATATTTTGGCCATGAGACGAGTTGAAGCACGGCTTGTACCGAGAGTGTTGAATTTGCTGCAGAAACAGCATCGCATTGATGTTGCTAAAGAAATGCTTTCTTTGGGCCAAAATGTTATCGAAGGCATGATTATCGGTGACGAAACATGGGTCTATGAATATGACATCGAAACTAACCAACGATCATCGGAATGTCGCTTTTCAGACGAGTCAGTCGCTTTTCAAACCGCGACAGAGTCGATCTAAAATCAAGGTTTTGTTGACTGTTTTCTTTGATTGCCGTGGGGTGGTCCACTCCGAATTTCTCCCACCAGGTCAGACAGTGAATAAGGAATATTACGTGAGCGTATTGAAAACATTCGTCGCAAGAGACCAGAATTGTGAAGAGATAACTCGTGGTTTCTTCATCACGATAACGCACCGGCACACACATCTCATCTTGTACGCGATGATTTGACTCAAAACAACGTTCATATCGTTCCTCAAGCTCCGTATCCACCTGATATGGCTCCTTGTGATTTTTTCCTATTCCCACGACTCAAGTTACCACTTCGCGGAAAGCGTTCTGAGACGATTGAGGCAATAAAGTACAATTCGCAGAAGGAACTGGAGGCGATTTCGAAATCAACCTATGCAAAATATTTCGAAGAATGGGAGAAGCGTTGAAATATGTGTATTGCTCGCAATGGAGATTACTTTAAAGGAAATGAAGTGAATATCGATGAATAATTGAACCGTTTTCGTTTCATTGAGAAATTCCGGGTACTTTTTGATCAGAAGGTATTTCCATACGAAATTGATTTTCAGTTGGGTCGAAAATAGAACCGTTGAATTCAAAACTAGTACGAAATTCTTTGGGTATCATGTGAATTTGAGAATATTTTGACATTGTCCAAGCCAATGTTAAAGCGCTAATTGATCAGAATATGATTCAATTTGGAGGAAGATTATTACGGAGTTGAGCTAACAACAAGATTCATTGATATAAGCAATTTTATTTAGTTGATACACATCACTGCTGGCTTGAAATTTCCTGTACCCATATAAAAGCCAAGTCCAAACTAGTCATAATCTATGTGTGAAAATGAGCTCACAAAAAATATATATGTTAAAATGACTTATTTGAGAAAAGAACCTATAATGAATCATCTGGGCATTAATAAGTTGTGTTTATGAGCTCTTTTCCACACATAGATTATGCCTAGTTTAGACATGATTATATGGACCTATAATTCATTATTCACTATAAAGTTTTGAATAGTTCATGTAGTTTCAAATGAGAAACTGTCTCAGAATGATAGTTTATAACAACAGAAATCAAAAATACAGTTCTACATAAGAGACGTATTTTTTAATGGCTTCCAATAATTTCATATGGTGGATTTGAATTTTAACCTATGTTATCGCAAGTTATTATTCCGTCACAGTTTCTTTCTCATTCAGAACTGCATAAACTATTGAAAATCATAGACTCAATAGTGAATTATAAGTTCAAAATACTTATTAAAAACTATCCATTTTCTATAGTGAATTGTAATATTTTCATTATAAAACTAGGAAGTTTTCTGTAAGAAACTTGAACAGAGAATATTGATTGCAGAGGATATCAGGAGTAAAACTTTCATTATTGTGTTTTGTTGAAAGTACACGGAGAAAAAAGAATAGTTATATTCTCAGTGTAGCATGGGAATGATTACTATGTTACATGGTGACGACAATTTTTAGATGGTGCGAGTCACTTGACATAATGATGCTCCCGATTTTATGTGGTAACATTAGCCCTGTTAACATAGTAATGATTACCATGTTACATTGGAGACAGTACTATGCAACTAAACATGAATCCAATGCTATAAAGTAATATTGACCATGATTTTTTCATTGATTATAACCTAAATTAAACTATTGACATGTATATACACACAAGGGTTTCCAGCGAATGAGGTTATAAATAAATAAATTAGGTTATGAGATGGTTAATAGAAAGAAGAGGAAGCACACAGTCAGAAAGAAATATCAGTCTTCTAAATAATAACTGTGTTTTTACTTGATTATTAACAGTGGGCTGACTACCGTAATAATACGTATAATATATGTATGTCTATACAGGTCGTGTCGATATTGCCCACAGCGTGCATATTTTCATTAACTGGAATGATAGCTATTGTAACATGGTAATCAGTACCATTTTACATTGCTTTGAGTTCTATTTGTCTGATTTCTATGTGGTATAGTAATCATTACCAGAAAAATGGCGAAGGATTCCATTCTCACATAGTAACATTTACGATTTTCAATAAAATAAGAACGAATACTATGTTAGCATGGTAAATATTACCATACATTTCTCTCCGTGTATTAAGACTTGAATATTATCAAAACATTCATTCGAATAGATCATATTTGATTTATCAAGCGGGTTTGTGAATACAATATTTCAAGCGTTTTCAAGCATTATTAGGAATATTGTCAACAAATTCGTTTTACATGAAAGCACGTGAAAGAATCACAGTATATAATTACTAAAAAGAGGTCAATAAACTTCAGTTACCATAAAACATAGGGCAAAAATTCCCAATGTCACACGATTTGAGGAAATCTTCCATTTCATCGATATTGGTTTCAATATTATAAATAATTTTGTTTTTCACTGAATTCTCAGTTAGAGGACGCGCGAGTTAGACGTGTTAAGTGATGTTTTATGATAGGCGACTAACATGACGGTTGCCGCCCATGCGTCTACACTCAGACCGCCGAACCCAAATACGTGAACAGTCGCCCTAAACTTATGATGTTTGTCATAAATTGGATTCATTGACTATTGAAAAATCTGCATTGTAGAAAAATGAATCTCATGTTGATAAAACAAGCAATTACTTACATCAAACTAGATTTTAAATTCGACTGGAATGGTTTGTATTTTCTATGAATTCATTCTTAGCTATTATTCATCATATGAAAAAGTTGAAGATATCAAATCACTTTGTTATGAAATAAGGATCATTTATTACTTAAAAGGATTCTGGAATCTTTAGTATGAAATGAACGTACCAAATGAATGCTTTGTCCATTATAAATCGTACATGAAATAGGTCCTATGGGTTCCAACTGTGATATTTGTTAATAGTTACTATACTACTGTGTCCAGGGAATGAGATGACATTTGAAATTAAACTCTGTGCTCAAATGTATTTAGGGAAGTGCTCTTATTGTTAGGTTAGTAAGACTGTCTTTGATATCCGTGCCAAGGGTTACATCAAAATATTCATTAGTGAGATACGCTTTGTTTTGTGCGCTGTTGAAAATGAATTTTTCGGTTTGTATAATGTCTGCATTTGTTGAGCAAAGAATTTTGTTTGCGAAATGAATTTTCTGCTGCTTATTTGTTGAAGATGGTGCAGAAAGCCTTTGGCGATGAGACTAAGTCGGAAAAAAATGTTTACAAGTGGTATAAAGAGTTTCAAGAAGGTCGAGAACGCGTCGAAGACGAAAAGCGTCCCGGTCGACCATCAACTCCAACTGACGAAGTTAACATCCAAAGAATCAAAGATTTGGTGCTTGTAAATCGTCGATTAACAATTAGAGATCTTGCTGATGATGTTGGCATTTCAAAAGGATCAGTCAATACCATTTTGAAGTATGTTTTGGGCCTCACCCCTGTGTGCATCAGCATAGAGCCAATTTCAGGCCATTCTTGGCAAATGCTGGCCAATTTCGCGCCAGGAAAGAGCTGGAGTTGGCTCAATGTTTGTGCACACATGGGCAGACGTGTCAAATCTATATTGGGACCGGAAACACTGAATTTTCTGGAAAAACATTGTCACATTGGAGTGTGTGAAACAGTGCTTTCTGACTACCAGGACAAGATAAAATACATTATTACGGCAGATGAGACGTGGATTTATGCTTAAGACCCGGAAACAACCGACCAATCAAGTGAATATCGCGCTGAAGTTTAGGCAAAACCAAATAAAACCGTGCCAAGGTCGCTCAAAAAGGTTATGTTGACTGTTGTCTTCGATTATCGTGGTGTTGGGCATGTTGAGTTCTTTCCGCCGGGTCAAACTGTCAACAAAAAATATTATTCGAGCGTTATGCGTCGTTTACGTGAGCTACTCGCTTAAAGAGAACGGAATCGTGGCGAGACAACTCTTGGTTTTTGCACCACGACAATGCACCGGCTCACACCACATTGATTCTTCGTGACTATTCCGCAAAAAACTCGACCCATATCGTCCCACAACCACCGTATTCACCTGATTTGACACCATGCGACTTCTGGCTATTCAACAAACTCAAAAGACCGCTCCGGGGACATGGCTTTGAATCGATAGAGGAGATCCAAGCCGAATCGAAGAGAGAGCCGAAGACCATCCCGGAAACCGATTTTAACAACTGTTTTGGAGATTGGAAAATGCATTGTATTCGGGGGGGATTACTTTGAATGCGATATCTTGATATGGGAGAATGAATGAAGATTTTTGAAAATAAATGCTCTTTTAACTTATTTTTTGGACACAGTAGTATTTTTTGACATTGAATTAATATTCCTGACTGAGTGATAAATAAATGTATTAATTTCATACAATCAAACTCTTTTTTCAGTGCAGATTAGTCCTCTTACAGTACCGGCATCAATGAGATACATCGCCTCCCCGTCGGACGACGTGGATTTGAGGTGAATAAACGAGATCAGTTGACAGGACGTAGAGGCGATTGAGAAAAAAAGGTGGATATTTCTCCGTCGCCTCTCCGTTGTTTCTCCTTTGTTTGCCTCACTTCAAATCTACGTAGTACGATGTGGAGGCGATGTTAGTCTATACCAGCCCTCTCTAACTCCCCCACTCTTTGTGTTCCTTACTATTGCCAAATGAAACTAATCCGCATATCACGCTGATGGTCTTGGTGGGCTGCATAAAATATACCTATTATTCAGTCGTCCAATCAAATTAAAAGGAATAGCCCACCAACACAAGTGGTACAATCTATCGGTTTAATGTTTTTGGCTACACTAAGAATACCAAGTCTTCTATAGTTTAGTCAGGGAGTCGGATAGGGCTGGTCTATACCTATCAGGATCCGGACACTGGTTGGTTATCGAGCGGAGTTGAACAATTGCCAGCCATCATTTGCCAATTGGAATTAAACAAAACATTACCATTATCTGCTGCTGTGAACAGATCAAGTACTCACCGAAGTATGCTGTAGTTTCTGCCCATAGATACTGGTAAGGAAATGGCTAATTGGATGTAACATTACCGTTGCAACTGGGATGTCCTACAGAAATGGCTGATCCTTAACTGATAATTGTTTACTTTTTTCACGAGGACGGGTTGTTAGAAATGGAAGTCATTATGGTGGAAAGTTCAGGGTAGGCCGATTCGGGATGCAAAGACGTTAGTTCCCAGTCAGTTCCACGAGCCGATGCAACCTAAACCCTCCCCTCTAAACCTCCTGCTATGGTAAATAATATTCCGTAGCTTTTCTCATTTAAATATTCTTTCCCTACAATCTATTTGAAATAGATTCTTGAGAATAGAAGTTACAAAAACCGCCATTTTACCAAGAGCCGCACTTATGGAAGTTGACCAAAAGTTCTTTCAAAACACGGAAAAAAACTGCCCAGATATTTTTCAAAATGAATTATCAAAAATGTCACCTAACATGTATTCAAATAGGATGTAAATTTACATTGAATGATATCAAGTGCATTACTGAATCAATGAAAGTATCGATTTTTGTACGATAAGAGTTTGTTATATTACATGCTGAATTATAGGATCCATGTGACCTATTTCAGTTCCATAAATCTAAGGCTTGAATGGAGAAGAACTATGTCGCTCGCTTTCAAGGAACAATACAGGATCAATGTGTTTTCAAATCCATTGAATTAGCGTGTATCATTAAAAAAATGTAACCAAATCAATTTACATCGGACAAAACCTTTTTTTTGTAACCTCTCCACAATATTTTCTGCTTCATAGCTTTCAGTCTCCATTTGCATTTATTATTCTGGAAGAATTACTAACGACTCACATAACTTCACAAACAATAAAAAGGAATGGATGAAATTTGCGAAAAATCAGTGGTTGATTTGCTCAAAAGAAAATCAATGATTATGAATTTTCGGAAGATCCCAAAGGAATTCTAAACAGATTTAAGAATATATGTTGCTGGAATAATCCACGGAGCTGAAATTAGCGGCGACGAGCTGGCGGCTGATTGATGTAACTTCTGATGGAATGGTCTTTTGAAATACTTAAGTGGTTAAATGGCATATTCAAAAGCCACTGAATCAATCTTTGGTATGAAAAGTATTAGAATCAAGTGCAGTCAAAAGTTACATCAGTCTGCCGCCAGCTTCGCCGTCGCTCGCTTCAGCTTGATGGATAATTTGTTGAAGTTGAATTCAAAATTGAATAATAATCATACCACACACCAGACTCGATGGAATTAGTTGTGAAATACTCAAAAATTTATCTTTTAAGATCAGTCGTTTGACATGAATGTGATTATCTCTGACCTTCTTACACAATAAATTATTCAAGATATTCTTGAAGAGCACTTCAACGCTTCTGACATAGCATCTTTGATATCCCTCAGATATCTCAAATATTTCTTGAGTTGAAAAGATGAACAGTGTTCAAGATGTCTAGAATAAATCTTATTTTAGGAACAATCTTGGGGTATTGAATGTGTGCAAAAAAAACAGGGTATCATTTTATGAACATCATAAAATCACAAACTGCCATACATTTCAATCTTTCTTGGTTCTGAATTCTTTGAACATAGCTAAAAAATTGAGCGAAATTCGACGATGTTACTGCTACACTTTTTGGTAAGAAATTGAATTTCCCTTTGGAATAACTGAGTTGGGAGTCAGAGGGAATTTTTTTTCATATGGAAAGCAAAGCAAAAGCAAATCTCAAAAAAGCGAAAAATCACAGAAAAATTGGTTTTTCATATATTTGCTTATCTGTGTTTTCGGAACAAAGATATTAGAATATTATTCTATCGCTTCAATTTACATCCCTAGAAGAATAAGGGTCCTCTGAACATGAATGTGAATATCAGATAAATCCGCTGATGACCGAATTTCTCATCAATATCGCAATCAAATATTCGTCAGATCACGTTTAAAGAGTGTTCAGTGATTTTGGTGACTTGAAATTTCTCATACTGTTATTCCTACAAGCTTTATTTGTAGCGGTGTTTTGCTTCTCGGATAAACGGAGGAAAATGTCACTCGAAGATATAAGACCTTTTCTTATTTTTCTTGGTAAACTAGAAACAGGAAGGTTTGTAAAATGAACTTTCACATGAAAATACGGAAGCTCGCGAATACTGTAGAGAAAAAAATATGTAAAATTCAAATGGCGAACGCTGAATTTTGAATTTTACAAAGCGTGTATAGTGACATTCGGCCATTCATTTGTGATCTCCCGTATTTTCATGTGAAAATTCATTTTACAAATCTTCCTGTTTCAGGCTCAGCAAGAAAAATGAGAAATAATACACTGTGAGAAATAGATGTAAAATTACATGCAACAAGTTTACCAAGACTGTTCCTGTAAAATGCGTTCTCCATAAACATTTGGCAGTCTTTTTACTCAGCATGTCACCTGTAAATTAACATGAACACTATGATGGTAATTTTACAAGTACTGAGTACTGGTAAAATGAAATTATATTCACATGTCAATGTAAAATTACCTACTTCATTGGGAATTTTACAAATACTTAGGACTGGTAAAATCGAATTACATGTACATGTCAATGTAAAATTACTTGCATTCCGGTAAAATTACAGTTAACATGTATGTGTGAATTTACCTAGGGTGGATGTGTGAATTCACTGGTGTGTGTAGTTGGTAATTTTTACATTAACACATATCATGTAATTTTACCAATACTGTATAGGTGAATCCTGTTGCCATTGACATTTGGTAATATTACCACCAAAATTTTTTACAGTGTATTCTTTTCTCTTATATTCTTTTCTCCATGTAAAACAATTTTTCCCTGGCTTGAAAATGAACCATTGAACGGATGAAACTAAGAATTGTTCTAACTAAATCACGTGATCGGTAGTTTATCTGTAGGATTTTTTAATATTCTCCCAAAGGATCTGAAGATACATATCATTTGCTCCTCACAGCGATTGAGGTTCCCATGCGGAAATACTCAATTCAATTTTCTTGTCATATTCCACATCAAAAATTGTGTCGTTCCGACGGATTGTGGATTTCTGTCCTCGGTGAGAAAACGAAGTTTGGGCGATAAAAAACCACCTCTTCTTGAAATATAATTGATTTTATGGATGAGTTAGATTTGGATATACCATGGATCGAAGTTTGTTTCAAGATCATACATTCAAATTGAATACCCATCATCTGATTTCATCCTGTTAACAGTCTCCAATTTCTTCTCAAAAGTAAGATACTCCCATATCGGATAGACAACAATATTTGAAGGTGATCGTGCAAACCGTTCAGCCATAGAACTAATGTTATGAGTTCGCTAGTTATACTTTTATTCATACAACATGAAGTTACATTAATTTCAAACCAATCCTATACTATTAATAAATGGAATCTAAAATAAAGCATTGATCTATCACTGAGAAAAAACACTAAAATACTGAAATTCTTCTCCAATCCTTCAAATACGTTGACAAACGCATACAAAACGATTCAAAATTCCCCCAGCACTTTTCATTGAAAAACATACATATATTACCTCTGGATTTTGTTGAAGAAATTCCAAATGTTTTTGAGTGGTGTACCATCCCATAAAAATAGGAATAAAACTAATCAAAGCCGGTAACGTCCAAGCGCTCGCCAACATAATCATGACGGTCAATTTTCTCATGATAATTGGATATTCTAAGGGTTCAACGATCGCATAGTATCTGTCGACGCTGATACAGCATAAATGTAATATAGACGCGGTTGAAAAGTACACATCCAAGGAATTCCAAACGTCGCACATTATTCTGCCAAACATCCACCGGCCGGATAACTCAACGGAAGCGTTGAAACTCATAGCACATACGGCGACTAAAAAATCCGCCGCCGCCAAACTTACTACATAACAATTCGTTGGCACTCGTAATTTTCGATGTCGACGAACACTAGCTATGACTAGAGTGTTTCCCAAAAGGGCCGTAACGATAATTCCAATGATCACAATAGCTTTGAAAATAGTTAAGGCAACGTTGTTCGATCGTTGATGACGATCGTTAGGCGAGGACGATGCTGTCGATACCTCTTGAGAAATACTTCGTATCGTAGTACCAATTGTTTCCACGATATCTTCAACATTTAATACTAATTTGATCTTATTCGAGGGAGATCCAAATTCCAGATTCTCATGTATCCGAGATGGGTCTTCGCTGATTTCCATACCAATTCGATGAATTTTCAAATAACATATTACGAGATTCGTTCAGTTCTTTTATTCTTAATTTCATTGTATTTGCGTGGGTTTACGTTTCCGATATCAATTGACGTGTAATTCATCTTGATCCTCTTTTGATTTCTGTTTGTCTGATGGACCAGTGATAATGTGTGTACCTTCATTCTCCCATTCCATGTTCTGTTCAAGGGAAAGAAAACAATTTTCAGCATAAATTATTTCATGTTAACTTGATGGGATGGAGAATATATGAGCAGGGTTTGAAATATATGGGTGTCAACATTGGACTGATCATTGCGCTTATTTGAGAATGAATTATCGTGTGATGTTTATCATATTTCATATCCTTGGACTTCGATTTTGAGGTGAATAAACTTTTATCTCTGAAATGTTGTAAAATAGTTTGAACAAACCGTCCCAATTCTAATGAAAAATTACCATAATATCACTGAAAATAGTAACAACGTTTCGTTTGAATCATTCGAAACGAAGATTCCCAAAAAAATTCTTGAAAACATCAGATGCCAAAACCATGATAATCTGATCCCTAAAAAACCAGTGTTATACGAAAATTCTACAATTTGGATTCCTCTTGACATGGGACAAAAACATTTGATATGAAAGGGACAACTGTCCCTTGATACCCGGTCTTCCCTACATCCTTTGATGGAATAGTTTTTTTGCTTGATCTGTTTGCGAAAGGATAAAGTGCGATAAAGCGATAAAAACAGTACAAGAACTTTGACTTCCTTTTTTCTTTCAGTGTAGTTTGATGTTCGATCAATGATGAATTCTCCTATGAACTTCTATATGATACGTGAAATATAAAATGAATTCAAGATCATTTTATTCAATGTGCATGAAGGAGAATGTTGGAAAAACTCGCCCAAAGTTTTCTCGTATCACCAAACTCAATGAATGAATAAATAAATAAATAAAATATATATATAGGTTATGTATATACTATATATAAATTATATATATTACACGCAATCGTTGCACAATGTTCATACATGAATTTCTGCGAACACAAAATATTCCATGAAATTCTTTCTGTTCCCAAACATGATCAGCTACTAGAATTGAATTTCTTTGATTTTCCTCGTTCAGCATTTGCTGAACTTGACTCATGAAAGAAAATAAGAACATGCAGACAGGAAATCTGCAAGCCTAGGAATATTCTTTTGAGATGAATACTTTATTCAAACAATCTATAAGTAACCATGAAATCAAAGTCCATGTATCGAAACTAGTATTCGTTTCTGCTCTGAATGTTCAAGTTGAAAATATTGATTTTAAGGGAACTCGAACGTTGATATATTCTATCCTTCTCCAATGTAGCGTCTTGTATCTTATCATCGAATGGAATTAGAAAAATATCACATATATTCCGTTCGATTTCTCCAAATGAAATCGAGAAAAAGTAATATAATTTATTGTCTCGTATATCTCCCAATTTGTGTGATTCTAACATTGACTTACGAAAAACTATCAGTGTTCATTCTTTCGCTCTATCGTAATTCGTTTTTGGAACAAATCACATCGTTTCAATAGATTTTGTTCAACCGTAACAATGATGTCTCAGAATTTGAATTATATTTGATTTATTATTATCATAGAAGAAGCATATACACCGTGATTTTGAATCTGATGTTTTTATATAAAATATGTGCGAAACGAATGAAAGACATTGTGGATTTTATGAGAGTGTTTTAAATATAATTCTTTTCATCGTCTATTTCACTTGAAAGTGTTTTCAAGCTGTTGATGTTAAAATAAAAGCGATGAAATTTTATCGCGGGAAAAGTCTTTTCACTTTTACCTCTAATACGAGCCTGTGGTTGCGAGTAATATGGTTCACAATAATGTGAATTTCTTTTTAAAGAAAGAGGATGAAGATCAAGTGCAGATGAATGCAACTTGTGTTTCCTTTGGGCATCACCCGGGTCATCAATGCTTCAAGTTACTAGGGAGATATACATCGTTGAGAGGAAAGACGAATGAATTTGTAATCTGCCGAGTTTACGAGTTCAAAAAAATCTGCTACACGAAGGATATGGATTTTTGAATGATTTTTCAGACAAAAACAATGATTTCAATCAAATCATGGAAAAATTTTACATTAGCAGGAAACATTTCCGCGAACAATGAGATATTTCGTTGAATAGTCGGGGTAAAATATTCAATGGATCCGAGTAAACATTAATTGAGTCAACCAACAATTATTCATTGAATCCAACAAATATTTTGTCAATGCAAATGGATATTTAATTGATCCAATAGTAATTTATTTGAAACAATAATAAATGGCGTTGATAACAACCAAATCTCGTTTTGCTCTTGCTAGCTGAGAAGATGATTCGGTACCTCAGCAAATTGATTAACCGAATTATTCGAGAAGCAGCCAAATTTCAAGTACAATACGGAAGAAAAAGAAGACTTGCAGTAGTTACTCACGTAGTCGATTTTCGACTATCTACGATAAGAAGTTATGACAGAGTATTACTTAGTACTCAGGGCAAATACTACGTGAGTTGAGAAAACTAACAGAGTAGTCGCGCTTACTAGCATGATATTTGTCTCAACTACTAAGTAGTTGGCGTAACTAATTGCCGTAGATGGTCAAAAATCAACTACGTGAGCCCCAGTAGAATAGTCTAGTCATTCACGAGTTTGTAACGCTTACACTAGCGAAAAACTAGCGGACTCGCTAAATACTTAGGAGGCACTCACCAGTTTTTCGTTAGTGCAGGCGTTACAAACTCGTGAATGACCAGATCATTTCCACTAGGAAGTAGCTGCTGCAAGTATTTAGTTATAGAAGTTGAATTCTTCCAGTATAATAGTTGAAAATCCGTATAGAGGTACAAAAGGTACAGAGCAAAATCAGATTACATTCTTTCTCCGTGTTTCTTTACGACCATTCAGTTGAATATTTTATAGGGTGAACTATCCAGTAGAAGAACTATGGACCAGTATCTACTGATGAACGATTCGTAAAAGAAGTAACTATTGAAAATTTCTTTTATGAATTATTCACCTACTGGTCATTGTTCATCTGCTGGGTAGTGCGCCCTATTGAAGAAAAAAAATGAGTCAATTTAATTCATGGTCCCGACTATATTTTTTTGATTGAGGTAACTGAGAAACAGTGATGAAAACTGAAAAAAAATTGTTGCACTCACTAAAACAATAGTCACAACTGATAATTTCTGACAGTGTATTATTGTTTTCGAAAGTGTTTTTCCTCAATGTAATATTTGAAGAATCGATAAAATTCAACGATTCAATTGGAGATTATGAATTAATGACTGTAATATAATTCTTGTATGCCTCCTAGTAGGAATCGCTCCAATCTGCTCTTTGGCACGGAACTTGATCTACGGAATACATGCTTATCCTTCTCTCGTGCCAACAGGTTTCTACCAATTTCAATCTATCACATATCCTACAAATTGATAAACTACCCCCTACACATCTGGAGATACTCATTTCCAAATTCTATTCGGTGATAAAGTGATAAGATTACAAATACATGGAATTTAGAAGTTCCTAATGACCATAACAATCATACTATGAAGAGTGGAATGAAGATGCTTGAGAAAAGGATAACGCGACCGAATGATAAATTGAATCATTATCCACACATCTCTTGGATTACCAGTTCCCAATTTTGTTTGAATTCGTGAAATTTATATAACCACTCCAATCTAATTGTGATAAATGAACTGAAATGAATTATACTTCGATATATATTTGACGAGGATGTCTATTTATAATGTACATCAAGGGTATTTCTGTGACTAAACTCAAGAACTACAATGGATTCAGAGAGTTATGAAACGTGGATAATGAATCAATGAAACATGGATTTCATAGTTCATAACCCATCTACACATACGGAGAAAAAATGGTTTGCTACTATAGCGCCTACAAAGAAATTTGTTGTCCTTGCAAAAATATTCACTCTAGCAGCTAAGACGTTAGTTCTGTTAACAAATTTGTTTATGTCAGCAAAAAAGTGTAATTGTGTCAATCATTTTTTTTGTAGGCGCTATAGTAACAGACCTGTTTGTTGTGCCAGCAATACTTTTTTCTCCGTGCATTGAAAAGTATATTTATCGATCAGTCGATTGATGGGATCACACGATAATTCGAACAGATATCCCATTGTGTACGAATATTAACTCAGAATATCAACAATAAAGATCGCACCAAAAAATACAAATAATTACACGAAATCATACCTGGATGGACTGTAAAAAATGTAGAGAGTTTTCGTTCACGCTGTTGGTGAATTTCATCCTCTCATCGTAGGGGGAATTGTTTTTTCGTGAAAAATAAGGGATCTTTCGTCCACTTCGAGGAATTATTTTGTTTTTTGGGCGTTGAATCCTCTACAAATGGAGGAGGAGTTCACCAAATTATAGTAAAAGATTTCCCATCTATGGAGGAACTTTGCTGTTACCCAGTTTTTTTGGGGGAAAATTCCCTAATTATTTTTTACGGTGTAAGTAAAGAATTCATTGTACACAGAGAAAAATAATGTAGCAAAATAGTATTATCTGGTCTAATGTCGTCAAAATTGCCTGGCGATCTAAGAGGCTTTCTTACCGAATGTAGTAAAAATTATTGCAGTTGTAATATTCTGTTCCACATTTGAGGAGTACTTCTCAAGAGATGAGACCTAATAGTATTAATTCACTAGGGATTGTAATGTTGTAATTTTGATTGTATTATTTTTTTCCGTGCAAAAAATTGTAAAACGAATTATGTAATTTTGATGCCCAAGTCCACCACATCACGAGAATCAGAGAACGTAGTTACGTTAAAATCTAGAGATCGGGGATATATCAAATTTTTACAAGTAAAGTCCGATAAATTTTATTCTAAAAATTGATTCAACAAAGCTAGTCACAGATTTTCATAATGAAAAAATTGATTTTCTATGCATTCCTACCAATTTTCATGATGGTTCGGAAATTCGAAAGAAGAGCTCTTATCTCAACTGACATTCAAATATCTTGAAGATATGTTGAGGAAGTCTTAGTACGTTTGTGAAAAGTCTCAAAGAACTTTCTGGAAAATATCGAAACGGATTTGGAAAGATATCTCACGAGACTCGTATAGAATTTGAAAAGAGTTTTCAAAGATTCCTTCAAAATCTCTTCAAGAATCCTGAAAAATAGGTCAAAGGTTTTCCAAAAGAATCTCAACCAACCATACCAATGTGACAATTGGATCGGCATCACACCGTGAAACGGTATCAGTCTAAACGAAATGACAGCAATACGAATGAATGATAACAATATGTAAATGTTTTCCCAATCATTTTGAAACTCACTGTAAAAATTTCTGTGGAAAATTTCATGTAAATGTTAGCAATAATCAACACATTCATGCGTTAGGAATTTGCCATATTTCACCGGAAATTTACTGTACACTGTCAAAAATGATTGTGGAATCACTGCCCCTAAAATTTATGGCAGCAAAATTCCTCGATAAATGTATAACTTTTCACCATAATTTGGTTGGCTTTTCCTCCATTTGTAAAACATTCAACGCCCAAGAAAACAAAATGACTCCTCAAAGTGGTGAAGCAATCCCTCATTTTCAATGAAAAAGCACTTTCCACACGATAAAAGGACGAAATCGAGTAACAGTGTAAAGCAAAACTCCCTACATTTTTTAGAGTGTAAAATGATGCTGAAAATCTCTTGAAATCTGGAATTTTTAGTCATATTCATGGTAAATTTCATCCACATGCACCGGAAATTGAAATCCTATTCCATAATCGAAATTTTCCTGTTGCTACATACACCGTGAAAAATGCGGTGTCGAAACAGTGTCAGAATTAACACAAAATCAACACCACACGGATTCTTTACATGTCCACCCCAAAATTGGTGTCAAAATAACACCAAACGGTGTTATAATAAAACTGTACGGTGTGAAAATGACAACATGTGGTGTTCAAAGAACACTTTTTGCTGTGAACTTTTTCCAATACCGCCAATTTTTTACAGTGTACAGGAAAATTCTGGTAATTTTTTGAAGCGCTCCACATCCGGAACCGATCGATGGTAATCCTGACGGATTCAAATATACTAATCAAATGTGTTTGTGAGTTCTTCACACCGTAATTGACAACAAAAGATATCTCACTTTCTACTGAGAATAAACCCCGCGATATCGGTGTGAAGATTTTCACAAATCCATCGTGTTGTCACAATGTAAATTCATTGAATCACCGAAATACTAGGGATTTATACTTAATTGTCATTGAAACTCAATTGGCTCAAAAAAACGTAAATTTAATGTGATCGTTAGGAAATTTTATAGAAGAAAGAAAAAATTTCCATGAATCAATTTCTGTAGCAGACTGCTAAGTTAAGAACTCCCTCACAAACAATGATGAACGGCAGCTCAACTACTGATGGTCCTGCAATGCTGGTGAAGAGGGCCATTACTGGCCTTTTGAAACTCCCGCAGAGGTGTTCGCTGGATCATTTGTGAATTGAAAAAAAATAGCGATCTGGAGCAATTTATAATGCATCAATGGATTACTTTTATTTCTTTATGTTAATAATATGAGTAGATCATGTGGTAATTCATGAAAGAACCTCTGCATGCATATGCTCGAAAAAAGCGGAAGCTTCTTTCACAAGTTACTAGATGATCAGCCCACATAATAACAAAATACGAATAAAAGCAATTGATTATAATGTCCAAACAGCACAGGAGTTTCAAAAGAATTCTCAAATATCCATATTGAATTCTTCAAGTCCCAATTGAATTTTTTATGTACTTTATCGATCAAAAAGAGATCACTGTGAAAAATTTCCATGGAAAACTTGACATGCATGAATAGGGACTTTTCCATAAATGTTTGGAGAAATTCTACACTGAGAAGAAAGCAACGTGGTTATAGGAACTATGTTCGCATGGTCAAAGATCCACGGTTGCAGTGACGTGAAATTTGGTTATAATGACGAGAAAAACAAGACAAAATCACATGAATGTAGTTGTAGCAACTACATAAGAAAGTCAAGGCAAAAATCAACTACGTGCTGTGGTTGGGCCAACCAGATTTTTCTCTGAGTGTATAAATTCACATTAAAATCTCATAGGAACAATCATTTTTCATGTGAAAATTTCTTTACATTCACGGGAGTTCTCTTTTTCCATACGAATATGGAAAATTTTCCTCGCACAAGTATGGCAAAATTCTGAATATTTTTCACAGCAGAACAATTATCAATTACTCCAAATCTGGATTTAATCGAATTCACAAATGAGTTCCTCCCACAGCTGTGATGAGAAGTGAACTATTTAATGTTTTTCTGTGACGAGAATATTTGATTAATCCGTCCTGCAGAGAATTTCAATTTACAGTGTCCTCCAACATCGAATACTTCTTCTAGAGAATTCTTAGAATCGAATGATTTAGAAGAATTGTGAACGGAAAAGATGAAACAGTACTGGTTATTGTGATTAGGTACTTTGATATTGGACACCCTGTTTCTTCAGTTTGTTAGATACTAGGGGTGTGCGGGTAGCACTTTTTATCGGGTCGGGTCGGGTTCGGGTATTTGTATTTCTTTTCGGGTCGGGTCGGGTCGGGTACCCGATTAAATCGGGTTTTCCAAGTCGGGTACCCAAATATAATAAAATCGCTTGAATTTAATATTTTCAACTTCCATTCGAAGTTGCCATTGCCGTTGATATTTTAAGGACAAATTGTCTTGAGCGATTGTAGGAATAAGGGGATTTCATATGAATTCAATTCTAATATGAAGAATGCCATATTCACTACAAGTCTATTAGGGTTGTTACTCCATGTAATTGATTATGCAGCGCATTAAGAAATCTCCAAATTGCTTCATGGAATGTTTATATTTATTTTTTAATTCAATTAAAAAATAAAATATATAAATATCATTCTTTTTTGATATTTTTAAATTTGAATGGAGGGAGCACAACTCTTCCACATGTTTTGTCAGCAATCTTGATCGAGTTGCTGTCACAATATTTCCTGCTGAGGAAAACGTTTGCTATATTTGAATTACCCGAATGTAATCGGGTACCCGAAAAACTCGGGTAATTGAAAAACCCGACCCGACCCGACCCGATAAAAACCCGATGACTCGGGTATCCGCACACCCCTATTAGATACCCAAAAACGTATCATTCAAATCTTCGAGCGTCGCAACATCGTAGCTTCACCTTGTGGAACAAATCGTGCATTTTTGAGTAAAAGTGTAGATACTTTGAACTATACGGAAGAAAATATTATTTGGAATAACTATTCAAGTTGATAAATGTAGGTATCGTTCTGCCCATGAGTAATATTATGAATTGGAATTAATTCGTAGCGTTTTTTTAATGAAAACAAATTATTTATTTCGAATGAAAATCAAACAATATATTAATCAAAGTATTGTCCATCACTTTCGACTACTTTCAAACATCTTTTGGGCAAGGAATGAATACCGTGTCTGAAGAACGCATCATCTTTGGATGCAATCCACGAATCGACCCATTTTTGGCAATCTTCATAAGAAGTGAATTTTTGCTCAGACAAGCTATGAGCCGTCGAATGAAACAAATAGTAATCAGATGACACAATATCTGGAGAATACAGCGGGTGGGGTAGAACTTCCCATTTAAGTGTTTCGAGGTATTTTTTCACCGGTTTTGCGACGTGCGGACGAGCATTCTCGTGCAGCAAAATGACTTTGTCGTGTCTTTTGGAGTATTCCGGTCGTTTTTCTTTCAATGCACGGCTTCAGCGCATCAATTGTAGTCGGTAGCGATCCCCAGTTATGGTTTCATTCGGTTTCAACAGTTCATAATGCGGTATCAAAACGGTGTCAGAATTCACACAGAATCAACACCGCGTGGATTCTATCGAAGTCCATCCTGAAATTGGTGTCAAAATAACACCAAACGTTGTTAGAATAACACTTTATGGTGTGAATTTTTGCCAACACCGCCAATTTTTTACAGTGCATCTGATCCCATCGAATACAGAGCAGGAGCTTGGATCCATGGATATTCGACTTAACCCATGACTTTCTGTGCTTCGGATTGTCGTAATGGATTTAGTGACAATCCTATGTAAAAAACCTTTTCTCTTCTGCCGTTGAAACAGTATTTCACACGTCAAAAGACGCCTCTCAATGTCCCTTGGTTTCAATTCATATGGGATCTAACGTCCTTCCTTCTGGATCATGCCCAAACTTCTGTGAAGCGTTTTTCTACCGTTGATACGCCAACTCCCAATGATGTCGACAACTCTTGAAGGGTTTGACATGAATCTTCATTAAGCAACGTCTCCAAATCAGTCTCTTGAAATTTTTTGACTGGCCAGGTCGCTCCTTATCATCCAAATCGGAATCACCAGCTTTGAAACGTCCAAACCATTTTCGACGCGTTCGCTCAGCTAGACCATGTTCACCATACACTTCCATTCAAATACGATGGGCTTCAGCAGCACTTTTGTTCATATTGAAGTAATGGAGTAAGATTCCCCGCAAAAACATTTTATTCGGTATGAATTTTGACATGTTCAATAAGTTATGAAATGTTGTTATTTACGATCCAAAAAAAAGGTTATGTGAAACAAATGACGTCCAATAATGGCTGTTTCACGGTGAATAGATTATTGTAGGTCACAACGGAATACTACACTGAGAAAAATGCGTTTCGTAGATCTAGCAATAAGAGCATTGCTGACATTTTATTGTTGAATATACAATAATTCTTGCTCTTGTAGCAATATATAGTTGTCTTATTGACAATAAAATTGTCAATTCAGCAATTTTATTGCTGGTTGATATGTGACAATTCAGCATTGTCATATATCAACCTACAATAAAAATCGTAAAAATATGACCGTTAACATTGCTGAATTGACAATTCTATTGTTAACAAGACAACATGTATTGCTATAAGAACAAAAATGATTGTATTTCCAACAATGAAATGCTAACAATTCTGTAATTGCTAGTTCTACGAAACACATTTTTCTCAGTGTATACGACCTACGTCAGCTTTTGTATAACGCTACGAGTTAATTCCAACACCTCAGAATAAAAATTGAAGGAAAAAGTTCAAAGACAAGAAATTTGATTTATGACACAACAAGGATCAAAACGTTAAAAACATTGAGACTGAGATTTGTTGTGTAATCTCTGCCGTCGCTGAACTCTTTCCTTCGATTTCAATTATTAAAGTTGTCAGCGCATATGGATCTATTTTGTTTTTTGTTAGAATAAAAATTTTTTTCATTGATTTAACTAATTTTTACAAGCGATCGTTCGAAATTTGTTGAATCAATGGAAAAATTTTTTATTCCATCATAGCTTGAAACAATGACTAAAACACGTGCGTTTGCAAGTTGGATAATTATTCCAACTAATCTTTTTTTTCCAGTTAAAAATGCGTAGTTTGTCGTAATTGCTGTACTTCCTACTTTCGGCCTGAATTGACGCGAGGAACCATAATTTCCATCATCCGTGCTATTTCTTTTTCAGCATGCGAGTTTATGCACTTACTAAGCATAGCAGATCCTATGTGTAGTTTTCTCATTATCATCGAAGCACTGTAATTTTTACATCGATCTACGTGAGTCTGCAAAACGAATGACTTAAGGGTAGTTTTGGTGTGATCAGATGTAGTTTTTGGCGCACTTTGGTGTGAATATATATTCTCACAAGAGAGATAGAATAATTACCCTAACAGCATGAAGTTCCTTGGATGTTTTCAAAAAAATTTTCAGAGTGTTGCAAAAACCTCCGAGTGCCGTTAGGGTGTGTACAATACAAGATTTATGTAATCGTTTCAAGGGACTCGACCATGAAAAACTATTTAACACAAGTCATTGATTACAATGATGAGCATAAATCCCTTCATTTCCCTGTGGAATAGCAAAATATTTCAAAACATATTTTGATCACTATCAATTTTTAATATCACGAGTATAATATGTTGAGATGTGATGAATTCGGAGGAATTAGATTCACACAGATAATTTTAAACAGAAAGAAATAGAATAGATTATGGAATCAGGTTTGGAATAAGATTGGGGGGAGGCTCAGTGCAGATAAAATCGACATCGACTGTTCAAAAACAGATCCATTGACTCCCAACATCCAGCATAATAATTGCTGAACGTTTTTTAAATACAAGGTTATGGCTTGAATATCGTTCAAGTATTCCACGCGTTTGTGGAAGGTTTTTTTTCAAAAAGGAAAAAGAAAATAAATTCCGAGTGATGGGATGAGCTCGTGAGTGATGAAAGCTTTGAGGCTGCAAACTGCCTTGGTCCTGTCCTGGTTTCGGGTCTCTAGGGAATACACTTAGGTACATGAATAATGTGAATATTTTATAAATGAAGGCCACAATGAATTCACGGGAATTCACTCATTCCTCAAGAATCTGACAAAGATTGAAAGCAGAAGACTTTAATGGAGATAAAGTGAAAAGTTAGAAGAATATGATTGACAATTCAAAAACTTCATCATTCTCATACAATAAACGGGGATCGTTACATTCGCATCTACACACTGTAGAATCCTTGCTTCCCTCGTCGTTTGATAAATGGTATGATACTCGCTGCGTTTGTAATAAATGGCACTGCGATTCGTAAGACGGTATCGGAATGATAGAATATCTCGTTGTGCATGAAGAATATTAAATCGACTCATAAATATTGATGTTCATAAATGGGATTCGTTTTATAAAGATCTAAATATTTCTTATGTATCCAACACTTGGCAACCTCCGAATATATCAGTGATTTATCGAATGCGTGGATTTTATGCTGAAACATCACATGTGAACATCAATATTCATCAGCTGGCTAACCTTTGCTTGTACACAACAAGATCTGCAATTTCTTCCCTGACTCTTATTGTGATCAACGAGTGATTTGATCATCATCACATACCAGCGAAACAAGCTTCACTAAGATTACCCTTGTCCTAGCTGAATTTTAAGTGGCTCAAGTCTAGAATCTAATAACACAGTTTATTCAATAGGAATAAAAAATTCAACCGTGACGAGGAAGATTTATTTGATGCCACTAAATTTTTATTTTGGATGACTAAATTTCTTAGACTCTTTTTCTCATTGCAATACTATTCGGTCATCAAAGAGCGAGTTAAGCGAGTGCCATCCAAAATAAGGAAATCCAAACAAAATAAGCACTATTCACATCATGGAGGAAATATATTGTTCAAATCAGAAAAATGTGAGGACAGCAAGCTCCGTTTATTATATGAAAATGTAAAACTTCTCGCTTGTCAATAATATAGACGGAGGAAAAGGAATTCACTACGGCAGCGAAACCTGATTTTGCTGGAGCAGCAAACTTTTTGCTGTGACAGCAATCTATTTGCTACCACGGCAATTTTTCAGCCATGGCAGTAAAAAATTTTTGCTCCTCCAGCAAAATTTGTTTACTGTTGTGTATATGGTACTTCAAATTTTGCTTGTGCAGTGAAAAATTTGCTGCATCAGTCAATCATGTTGCTCTTTCAGTGAATCAGTTAGCCGTGGTTGCGAATTTTTAGCTGGGTTAGCAGAAAAGTTTGGTATTCTATACAGAATACCTCGATTTCCTGCGTGAGCGAATTTTTCCTCTCCGGGTAATTCTCGTTAAATCTCATATCAAATTCTGTCGGCAAACCAAACTTGGTTTATATAAGGAACCCTCTCACCACCTCAGATAAATTTATACCAAATCCTCATCTCCTCATAATGGCGCTGCTTTCATTCCTCAAAATCCTTGTAGGCAAGGTCTCCCTAACGAGATTCAAGCTGTCACAATCCCAGTCAGGACTCGATCGGGATCGGGGTTGACCTGATTGGATCTAAGAAATGAATTTCTAGTCGAGTAAATCCAGTTTAATTGGAGGTTCTTATCAAACCGCCTAAAAATCACGCGTTTTTCAAGAATTTTTCGTATGAAATTTGATAAAATGTTTATGTAAAAAACTTCATAATATTATTGTTAAGTTTAAGACAGATTTTTCCAACAGTGTATGCTTAAATTAGGATCTTAGGGAGAATACGGGGAGCCTAGCAAAGCCCTATGCAGGCTGTAGTTGATGTGTCTAGATTTTCAAAACAGGGGAAAACATTGGTAATGTAGCTTGGCCCCATATGGGCCCTTAGTTAGAGAAATCAGGCTGAATATCAGCAACCCGACGAGGCCCCTCCATGGCTGAGGCTAGGACATGCTACACGGAAAAAAAAGAATAGTTGTAGCAACTACCTAAATAGTCGATTTTCAACCTCCTACTCAAGTAGTTGCTGCAGCTACTTAGTAGTCAGGACAAGTAACACGTTAGCTGTCTCAATTAATTCGGAATACTCCAGGTATTTACGTTAGTTAGTGCAAGTATCGAGTTACTTGTCCTGACTATTGAGTAGCTGCAGCAACTACGTAAGTGGATGGTCGAAAATCGACTATTTAAGTAGTTGCTGCAACTATTTATTTTTTTCCGTGTAAGTTTGAACACTCAATATAAGCCCATACGAGGCCTATATTCAATACAGGACGCCTGGGAACATTTTCACATGGGGTAGCCGATGATAGCAAGTTGAAGTTTGTAGCACACAATGCCTTTGAGTCATTTGGATTTTGAAAAAAGTCTAAGAATGCTCGTGTCTCAGAAACTAAACCTTGAAAGAATTGTTTTCCATATGGGAAATTGTTGAATTTTGGCTGAAGAATATGTCTGTGAAGTACAGTGCGTGAATTCTGAATCACCTTGTATATATCATTCCTACTCCATACGTTTAAGTTCAGATGCTTTATTCATTTCTTTGCTTATACTATTCTGTATTTATATCCAACTAAACTGAAACACGTAATGTAATATTCTCGTGTGTGGATTTATATATAATTTCGTTGATTACGTAATGGTCTTCTCTCAAGTGGACAATTCTCTCTTAACTTCTGGTTATTCGGGAAAATTAACGGAAGTAATAGAAGTGAAGTTTATTAAATGAATTAGTCTTCATCTTTCCCTTCAACTTGGGAAGGTTGGATACTTTAATCGAATGAATTAAATATTTGTCTTTGTGCTTCTCCACAACGAATCACGATTGCTTCAGGTCCAAGGGGAAGTATCGAAGGGAGAGTATTTTCCGATTACATTGTTTCTGATGAATAAATCAAAATCGAAAGTGATATATTTTATGAATCATTCCGATGAGAACATCCCGAATCTTTACCTAGCCAGCACAAAAGATCAATTCAAGTTCAAGAAGCCTTCTCAAAGACTTCTTGAATAGTTCCCGTTATGCGAACAATAATAAATTCAATAAGACTTTAATGAATTCAAAATGAAAACTTATCAAATGCCCGGACTATTCATTATGAAATCTCGAGAAGAGTTGTTTCTGAACATCAAATTGTTCATCCAGAGTTCATTTTGAATTCAAAATATTCATTGATGAATACATATTGATTGGCATAACGGTAACTCTTCGCAAGAACTCAGGTGCTGTATGCTGTATGTGTAGAGATCACGTATTGTCTTTGATCGAACAAATCGACAAGAGTTATCAACAAGTATTCGTGAAGAACTCTTCAAAAGTTCTGCATGTGATTCATCAAACATTCAGAAAGAAATACAAATGAATATCATAAACATATTTATAGCCCCCTCAAATATGACATTTTGAATTCTTTCAATATTCATTGGTTTCTTATCTCGAGCTTTTTATGAACTCATGTAGAGGTGAAATGTGGATACAGTTTTCATTATTTTTACAAAAAATGTCAATGTTAAAGACATCAAGAGAAGCAGGTACTGAACAAATGTAAGACTTTAGGATCTTCTTCTTGTGAGCAATTATGTTCCGATGTCTTTTTCCTTCATAATTTGAATATAAATCAAATTTTATTCGTATCATAGATTTTTCACAATTCATTATGAGTTATCTCTCACTTTCTTAGAATTCTTTTAAAACTCTTCTTGAACTCTTTCAGAACTGTTCTGCTGTTCTGAATAAGAATTTCAATCGTGTTTGTGAAGCTGTTCTTGTAGTACTGAAAGCAGTGATGGGTACGTTACTCATCACCGTTACCGTTACCGTCACCGTTACTTATTGTATATAAAATATATATAATAAAAATAATTAATTTCTATAAAAACTATATATGATTATATATATATATTCCATACATAATGAGTAACGAGTAACGTACCCATTACTGATTGGAAAACTCTTCAAGAATTTTGACTTCCAAATGTATTGGGTTCGATCGAAAAAAGAATCCTAAAACAGTTAAATTCTCCCGACATCTGCAAAGTACTGTATAAGTATTCTTTTGATTACTTCCGATATTCTTGCATAATTCTTTCCAAATTCCCAAGTGCTGTGTGTCTCACGATGGAAATGTTAACAATAAACAGGACAAAATTTCCTGTATCGGTATGAGGTATCGAAACTCATTTTTCAAGTTAAATCTGTTTTTGTTTGGAAATAATGTGATTTCAATGTAGTTCGCTCGAGTATTATTCTATATTTATAGGTCAATGAAACATTCCATACATACGTATCAAAAACAGCGACAAAAAACCGGTATTTTGTATGCAAGAACAACGTTGTCCGCAGAAACGAAAATTTTAAAAGATCTTCGAAGAGTCAAACGTTTAATATTTGCTTATTAATTTGAGAACACCTTGTATAAGGATCGAATGAAACTTGTTGACGAAACTCGTTGAGCGTAGCTATTGTGTATATTATCATCATTGTAATGAATAAGTGTAATCGTTATTCACATGCGTCATTTTCTGGTATTTATTGATCGGATGGCTGAAAACAGAACATTCAACGATACCGCTTACATCTCAAATCATTGTGAATGAATTTCATCGTTGGAGAGCAATTTACAATTCATTTTGATAAAACATGAAACAAAATTACAAAATGCAAAACGTCGATTCACAAACATAATTGAAAATCTGTCGAATATTGTTTTTTAATAAAATACTAAATTCCTGCAATTTCATTAACAAAATGAATCAACCAATGATGTGTGCAATAAAAATCTTCATTGAATGTTGTGATTTTCATAATATTCTCAAGTGAAATGCTTTTTTTCTCCCAATATCCACATAACTCGTGCAATGATAAATCAACTAAGAACTATTTTGTCATCCTCGACGACTTGGAAGATCCTTCTTTCAGTTTCATTGCTCCAACTTGTTCATCTGTCCAAAAGTATAAGTATCTGAAGATAAATCAACTGTAAAGAAATAGTATGGCCATCTTCAATGCCAGTGACCTTTACAGAGCAGATACTTGTTCCTTGTCACTGCTCTTGACCTGGAGATTAATAATGTCCATTTAGCCAACAGTTATATCGATCATATCCACCTTCTTGGAATTTCGTCGGACACGAAGATCTTTCCACAATCGTTTGCATTTTCGTGTTTATGCGATATGTGAACACAAATAATTGTTTACGTTGGAAAATAAAACAAAACGAAACAATCACGAATCTGAAATATTACGCAAGGATGTGCGAAGGTTGTTTGCTTGTTTCTTTTTTAAACGTAGGAACTTTTGGGAATTCAAAACAAAAAAGATGGACATTGAAATAAAATATCTCAATGAGACTGGCGAATGAATATGTATTTCATTCATCTTCTTTATGATCATTTTGATGTCATAAAATCAGTCTCATTTCTGCAACTCGGATTTCCATTACATAATTCAACGTTCATAAATTATTCAAACCAAGTATTCTGTCTTGAAAATTATTCTTTTCCGTCGCAAATTTCATTCCCCCTTCAAATTATGTATCTATTATTGATTTTTTATGAAAAAGTAATCTAGAAGATAATATTTCTCATCATAAGAAGAAGCATTTAAGAATGTTGAAGTTTGGAGCATTGAAAAATTTCAAAAACATTCTTCTTTTCTCACCCCTTTATAGTGCTTATTTCACAAATGTGTTTTGCGAGGAATCAAATCAATCGTCAAGGAATGTTCTTATCCCATGACCCTTTGTAATCAAAATTTTTTATGTAGAACAGTTGAATTATTCTTCGTTGTTGAGTTTCATTAGTCGGCAATGATTTTTCAGTCACGTTCGCAAGAAGAAAATTGGATTCTGAAGAAATATCTGGATTATATAAATGAATGGTATTTTCTGTACGGATACGCTCGATCGATACATTTGACAATGTCGTGGATGTTAAGAGTTGTCTCCGCGTTAGTCATTATCTATAAATCACAGGCTTTGTTCTTTTAACTTTCCGAAGGTCTTGAAGAAAACATATTAAGAGGTTCAATCCTATCATTATAACGAGACGACGGCGTCAACAAAATTACATCTAATTTTTCAGCTGTGTATTGTTCAAGATTCCCTCGGTTGCTCTTCCGATGATATTCAATATTTTCAATGTAATCCTTCATTCTGTCCTCGCCATTTGTTTGACGGAATAGGGTTAGTTTTTTTTTAAGGGGCAACACTTTTTTGGAAAGAATAGGGTGTTTTTCTTGGAATTTTCGTTGAAAACAAGCAGATACAAAAGTACTTCAGAGATTTGTGAAGAACACTTTTCGGAACGAAAAACATTTCTTCATCTCAATTTCTACACAAAAACATATTAATCTTCAAAAACAAATGAGCATCATACATATATTGCGAAAACTGCGCATTTTTAATAAAAAAAAAACAAAACTTTGTTAATCAATTGATAACATTGTATATACTTCACTGTAGATAATCTCATCAAGAAGCTGTACAGTTAGAATTTTGAGTCCTAGCATGTATGTACCATGGGGTCCAGCCCGGCCCAGCATGGACCCCATCCTACCAATATGGGTCCAAGACTGAGCCAGGGTGGGCCAAAATTCATACTCGCTGGGGAGTGAATAGGATGGAAAGTGTTCAAGTTCTATTACCAGTTGATTTAAAAAATATGATTCCAGAAGAAAAGCATTTAGAGTTTCGAAATGATTCATACATGATCAGCACTAATAATAACCACTGCTGTAATAATTGGCCGCATGTAAACTTTAATTCAAAACTAACTGTTCGAAATAAACAATACATGCGCTGATACGACACGAAATTTGAACCGCGTCCAGAATTATTCAGAAAATTGTGCCTTAAGATGTATTGGGAAAGTGTTTTCATCAATAAATATTATCTGGTAGTATTTTTAAAGTATACTCCGTTCCCCAAATACACTGAGAACCCAATTTCTTTGATTAGAAGAACATTTTTCTGCCCTTATTCTGACAAATCTTATTTTCAATGAAAAAAATACCAATTCACTTCAATGGAAAGTATTCTCATTGGATTAAAATTATACTTTTCGAATTTAAACAGAAATATATTCTACGAGATTTTTTGTTTTGATTGAATGAAAAATATTTTCATTGAACTGAATATTTTTTCCATTGAGAACAAGATTTATCGGAATGAGGGCGAAAAATTTTTCTTCCAACCAAAGAAATTGAGTTCTCAGTCTAGCGACGCGAATCTCTTCCTCGTTTAAATGTATTTTCCAAATGGAGCGAGGAAGCCCCTATTCGGCGCAATTTAGTGATTGAATACAAAAATATATTCCGGAAGTTAGAATCGTTTATTGAAAAGAATTAGTACTCGAACAACACAATATTCAGCTGTTAGAGACCAAAAATCTTGTAGTACATTCATTAAACGATGTTCCCAGTCCCAAGGAGTTAATTCGGAGAAATCAATGACCATAATTCATCAGATTTTGTGAGATTGAATTTTCATTTCGTTTCTATAAACGATGCAAACTTCAACAATAAAAACAAAGAATAATATAAAAAAATTCGGAAAAAGTTTCTTTAAAGCAGTATAATTCTTCCAGGAGCAAAAAACGATGAGTCTTCAGTTCACCATCTATTTTTCTGATCTTTGTGCAGAGTTGACTGGTATTCAATTGCACAGGATTTTTGGCATCAAAAAAGTTTCCCCAACTCAACAAGACTGATATGAAATTCAATGTTCATAAATATCAATACTTGGAATTGATTGGAGTTTAAACAAAAAACAAACGCATTACTGGAATTTGAATTTTCATCACGAAGTATCCGCGAGTTCACTGTTGAATTATTACCTAAAGTTTTCTCTCCCTTTCAGGAAACTTTTTTTTTCATTTACATAGCTAGGTTATCAGAATTCCCACGTTCGCGTTTATCTCCGCTTTCTGCTGTTTTACATATCTATTGAAGTTTTGATGTTTGATGCGATATAGTTCAGCAAGTTGACGTGATACTTTCATGAATAACTAAATAAACTGTCATTTTCATTGGATGCGCCTGAAGATTGCATTTTTCAAAGTCTTTGAAGTTTTAATAGGGTTTGATAGGTTCACCTCGCACAAAATGCTATTACAATGATAATCGGGATGGTATGATTTGAGAGATCCATCGTCATTTGTGATAAGAGATTTCGAAATTTCAACATTTCGGAATTACATTTGATAATGTAGCCGCAATAAATTATGACTGCACTGTACAAAAAACGTCCAAGTTCTTCACCAACAATCCTAGTAGAAATGTTCTAATGCTTGACAAGCTTTGTAACGTTCAAGTATCCAAAAACTAGACGCTTGCAAGTCCTCGTAGGGTTCTAGTGAGGTACTTGCAAGTGTCTAGTATCTGGCTAGTGAAGGCGATTTACAAGCCAAGTTACTAGATCTCTCCCCCCAGTTTTCTCAGTAACCAATGAATAGAATCAATTTTAATGAGCAGGTGCATCTTCTTAGGCTATTGAGAAAAATGCAGCCACTCATGATTTTTCATTTTATGTGTTCGTTTCTGGGAAAACTGGGGGAAGAAATTTGGAATCTAGTAACTTCTGCAGGGAGTAATGAATCCCCTTAAGCGTGACAAAACTTGTGAATAACTAGAGCATTTCCACTTGGGGAGGGAAGTTCTTTTTAATAAAATCACAAACAATTTTCGTCGGTCAACAGACATTCTTTGGAAAACCATCAAAAATGTTCGGAAATTGTGGATTCCCCAATAATCTAGAAATTTACAACTCCATACAATTTTCAACGTATTCTCTCTCTGGGGAATCTACAACTGTTTTTAACAGGGTGGACTTTTGTTCAGTTCGCGAAAATCGGTTAGAATTCGATAAGAAATTTCCTAACATCTCTTTTATTAGGTGTTGCTAATAGTTGGAATGTGTTTGCTGGACTTCAAGGTTCTGCAAAACCTCCAAGGTCTCTTAGAAACTTGGAATAACATTATGATGTTTTAGAGTTGAAAAAGATGATGAGAAATCAGGAAAACTCCTACAGAGTTTATCAGATATCTGGTATTTTTTCGATCGAGACATCAAATCATCCAAAGATATTTATAGTAAATAACAGTTTGTGCTATCATACTTCCGACTGTTGTAACTTGTTTCTAATATTACTACCATATCGTGCACGTAAGTGGTAATGTTTATCGATTATGAAGGTATACATTTTCACGGTCACTCTGTTTTTATCCTCAGGATAGAATAGAGTCTACAATGTTAATTCCAGTAATATAAATGCGTGCTTCAGAAGAGGATACAATTGATCGAGGTTCTGACATCCTTCACATTCCATCGTTATTCTTAACAAACTTCTGTTCTCTTTTCCTCATTCCAACCGCATTGCTAACCCAGCAATTCCATTCATCCAATCATCAATGAGAACTCTTCCTTGTTGCTGAATTCTTATTCGATAAATGTTACCATCGCACTCATTATCAAAATCGTGTCATTAAAGAATTAATTGAAGAATTCTTTTGTTTCATTCACTGAAGAACTAATTAAATTAGTTAGACAGATAGGAAAACTGTTAGTTATTTACGGAGGTTTTGAAGAACATTGTCCATGATTGGATATTGATTTGCATCGATATATCAAAGCACTGTGATGATATTGGATAAGATGGCTGCAGACCAAATCAACGAAATGGAAAATTAATGAAATGCATGTAATTGGTTTTATTTCTGGGAAAAAGAGTAACATGAGACGAATTCCATCGATTTTACGTTACTCCCGGTTGATATTCAGCCAATGCATGTCATTGAGAAATAAGAAACGGACAGTACAATTGTGCGAAACCATAACTTTGTCTGGAAAGAATAATCTCTCTGTTACAATACAATAGCGGTCTACCATTATAGAAAGACCTTGAAGATATTTTGCTATTCCACAAGCAACCGAATCGTTCTACATGAAATGATTAATCATATATGTATTATTGCAAAACAAAATCGATTCCCTTCACGATAAAATAAATTATATACTCACTAATCCATAACTTTCTTACAAATCGATAGACTTTGTTCGTATATCTTCATCCCTGGTTATTCATTTCGATTTTTTTCCTTTTTTCAACTTCATTGACTACGACAAGATACATGGTTCTTGGGTTTCTGAATGTCTGAGAAGCATCATCATTATCGTCGTTGTCTTTGCGAAAGATAACAAAATAAAAGCAAAAGACATCGTTAAAGCGCTACCCATTCATTCAATTTGACTGCTAACTGATTCTCACCCTTTTCATGTTTCATTCATTTCCACAGAACCTGATAAAATAAACCAGAACATCAATCGTTACGTATTATCACTGACTGCTATTATAGCTATGCCAGGATCAATATTACGGTGAAAGTACTGCAATGAGGAACATAGAATATCGCCAATTTCATTGCTCATCCTCGCCGACGAATTGAATTTCGATTCATGTTAAACGATATCCGTGGTGGTATCTCAAATCACCATGATGATTCGTTTGAGGATAATTCCACTCCTTCAACGAGACTTCCGTATAAGAGTGACTGCAATTCTATATAGATTGATTATGGGTGTATCCGAAAACATGGAAACATTGACTCCATAGGATCTCACATCACTGAATAACGTTATTCTTCATTCAGATCTTTGAATGCGAAGATATATACATCATGACGACACATTAGCAACGTTTTCTCACACACCGAAGGACTAAGATTATGAACATTGATTATGGAAACACGTGATTTGTTAAAAACAAATCCACAATACAATGGAATTTCGGTGAAAACTGAAAGTTGAAAATTCGGGAAAACAACAAATGTTCCACTACACTACAACGAATATTCACTGCAGGAAGGATCTAACATGAACGTTTCCTTGAGGAAGAAGTCACGCAATAATTTCATGCATAGTGCTTTGTAAATCGTACAACATGTACGAGCGACGCCAGTAGACTAAACGTCGCGGTATGCCACGACGCCGTGATCCTCTTTCCCTTTCTTTCTGTTCTTTTTCTTCCTTCTTCAACGAAAGCAGCATCGATCTTCATCGTACTTGTTTTCTTCCACACGCACAGCACAGCCTTGTATCATTTGCAATGAAAAATCACCAAACTGACCCGCCTCATCGTTCGGTCTACCTCCACCCTCTTATTTACCCTTGTATTTAGGATTCAATGAATCATGTTTCTGGAGAAGGACGGGGTGTGCTTTCTTATAAACAAACTGATGAAGAGGGTTGTCCAAGAACTGCACTTGAGAAGATGAAGGAACTCTTGCGACACGTGTGTTAATTTATGTACATGTTTGTGGACTGGGCCGGGAGTTTAATGAATCGCACGTGTGAAGTTCTGAGACGATGGTTCATGGTAGGTTTTTTGCTCATGGATAACGTTTACGTGACTGTTTTTTATGTACAAGAAATGCTCGTCGGAAATTCATCGATTAAATAGATTGAGCTTGCATTATTCCAATACGAAATAATAAGTAAGGTAGGGAGAACGTGATATGTACTAAATCCAGGCAATTCGAATTTAGTTAAAAATTTCTAAAGATAATTTGGTAAGTTTTTCCTACGTGAGAATGATACATCAAATTCCGTGATAAGTGTCTTAGCTTCTGTATTGGAGCCCTTGATTGGATAATCGATGTATTTTATGCGCAATAACCGTAAATCGAGCGCTGTTATATTACATTCGTTCCAAAAAGGTCCCATTTGGAGAAATTGAGCATCACTTTGAACATTGAATCAGAAGTTAAACGTTATAAAAGCAGATGGCATGAAAATCGCATTTTTTTAGTTTCATCACTCTTCATTATTTGTCTTTTTTTCTAAGATTTCAGTTGAATTCAATTCTCCCCATACAGGGTTCAACAATTGGCCCAATAATGGCACGTTACTGGACCACAAACGGCGTTCTTTGCCCCTTAATGGCGCCCATTAATGGCTCATCAATGTTTAATTGCTGGATGATAACGTGGGTCCAGTAATGGCAATAAATAATGGGCCATGTATAAAATTATTGATTGGCCCAGTAATGGGGCTAAATGATCCCGATTTCTGGCCAGAAATTTCGGGATAATGTTCGAATGTTAGCCATCAATGGCAGATTACGAGGGCATAATAATAATGATATCCAATGGTAATATGACTGCGTTCCAGAATAATCGGTTCAGTATTAGTTCAAATGACTGGTTAAGCGTGACCCAAAACACTTTTTTGTTTTTGGGATGTTTGTCATTCCAGTTTTCACAAGATCAGAAATGGATGTTTTTTTCCAAATAGATTTGCATGCCTGATATTTCGACAATCTCAAATGTAAAATTATACGAGTCAAAAGTATTCTCGATAAATCAGTTGAATTCAGTTGCTTATTCCTTCAAGTTTTTTTGTTATTTACATGAGAAAGTAATTGATTATCTATATGAATAAGAATTCATTTGAATCATGTAAAACGTATTTGATGGATATGAATTATTTATTCAAAGTAATAGAAATAAGGCCAAAACAAACTTTTTTCAGGGGTGATTACGAATACAATACATTCAACTTTGGAATCCATTTCACTCAGTAATAGGCCATATTCCAGCCAGTAACGGGGAATCAATTGTTGGCCGTTTACCGTAGCCGTACATCGGCTGATTATCGGCTGTTTTCATTGCTGGCCTTTCTTATCAGCCAGTGGTGGGCCACAGTTGTGCCAATGATGTGAATCCATTATTGGCCATTAAATGGTAGCCATACATGGGCCGATTATTGGCTGTGTTTACATTCTCGGGGTTTCCTGTATGGGTCATTCCAAATTAAACTGTGAAAAACAATCGGAATTTTCCTGTATAAGTTAACCGCAAAACTCAAATCATTGTGAATAGGGAATCAATTTATAGCACATGTGTATAAAATTTGCCATGAATTTGAATAAAAATTACAAATTTTATGGAATCTTCCTCATCAATCCACAGTGAATGTCTGAATGAGTGCAGAACATTCACGAATGACCGCACAAAACTAAAAGTTCGTTCACAACTCAGACAAGCAAAAATTTGTCATTGTCTAAAAGATTTCCACTGGATATCTTGAAGATGTCTTATGCAACAGTTTTCACTGTGTTTAAGATATCTTCGGTAAGTAATCCAAAAGACGTCTAAGAAAGATCTGAAGACATCTTTGAGATTCCTTAACCGAAGATACCTCAAAGACAGTGAAAATGGTTGCATAAGACATCTTTAAGACATCCAATGGAGATCTTTGAGACAATGAAAAATCTGTACTGTCTAGGAACTGACTCCACTAAGAGGAATTCGTCATTGAAAAGTACTGGTTTTCCCATTAGACGGAGGATATACTTAACATAACAATTTTACATACAGTGTGAAAAATGATTGTGGAATTCTTCCTAAAAAAAAATGGTGGAAGCAAAGTTCCTCCATAGATGGGAAATTCTTTTCACCATAATCTGGTTGGCTGTTTCATTCATTTGTAAATTATCCAACACTTAAAAAAACTAGATAACTCCTAAAAGTGATGAAAAAATCCCTCATTTCTTATGGAAAAAAAATTCCCCCGTAATGAGGGGACGAAATCTACCGACAATGTGAAGAAAAACTCTCGACATTTTTTACAGTGTACTTGACATTAGATCGTAAATTGATGAGAGAAACTAGTAACTACATACGACGGAGTTTGAAAATCAAAACCAATAGAAATTCATGTAGTACTACCCGACTGGAAATTATCATAGGGTTAACCTGACATATGGTGAGGACCTAACAAGGTCATCCGGAATACGGTATACCTGCTGAAATCCTAATCAGGATTAGAAGTGGATGCCCCACGTAGGGATGAGCCCATTTGATCCTAATTAGGTTTCCCTTGAATCATCCTAGAAGGTTGAAATAGGTTTTCCTCGCTGTAATGTCATCAAGACCTTGTTAGGTTATCCTGAGATTATGAACATATATGTTTATGAAGTATAGTTTGATAAAGTGAATGCAAAAATGTCTTAATTTTAGATTGTATACTCCTTGGTGAAATACATTTTCTCTAAATTAGGAAAATATTTCTGAACAAATGTCAACTGTGCATATCTTTCAAGTTAGATCTCTCCATGCCGAATGCAACATTTTTGGGTTGTGAATTTCCTGTTCATATCCTCATTTCAATTCATTCTGGAGGTTTTTGTATGGAATTCCGCATCAAATCCTTATTAGTCTTGCCTCATAAGGTCCTTATATTAGTAAAGCGTGACATGACTTGTTAGGTCCTGACAAGGTTGTCTTACCAGGACCTGGGCTGGATCAAAATTGACCTGATCTGGTCCATGGGGTAAATTTCTAGTCGGGTAGTAATTTCTCATGACACAATTTGGAAATCAAGAATTCACAATTGGGGAGATTGATATAAATTGAAAACCATAACATTCTCAAGGATGTTCTGTGGCTTTCAGGAAAGAAGCCAGGGTCGTGATTATAAACAAATTTTTTTTTTCGATCAAAATGACGTTATGAAATTACTGGTATTTTCCATCAATTTGTAATCTCATATCAAGTATATCCCCCAGTCGATGACAAAAACCAGTAATTTTTAATGACTAATTTCTCTCAGTGTACCCATTCCGAGTATCAGAGCCTCTGGAATGGGACGTAAGTTCTTACAGGCTAAAGGAGCCAGTTCTGGTGAAATTATGGCAAAAAGTCAACCGACACGAAACGCGGCCCTACTCCGGAAGAGCGAATCGTCGCTGAAACGACTAATTAATGTTTGATCACGCTTGCTTGGGAGGTTGTTTACACTGAGCACCCAATTTCTTAGACTTGAAGAGAATTTCTTTGCCCTCATTCTGATGAATCTTGTTACCAATGAAAAAAATGATTCATTTCAATGGAAAAATTCTTCATTGAATGGAAATCACATTTTCGAATTAAAGAAGGAGTATATTTTTGTTTCAAGTCAAGGATTTTTCGTTTCAATCTGATGAAATCTTTTTCCATTGAACTGGATTTTTCTCCATTGAAAAAGAGATTCATTAGAATGAGGGCAAAGAATATTCTCTTCCGACACTGTAAAAAAAAAACTGGAAATTTACTGCGCAACTGGACTGGAAATTTCCAGTGCTAGTACTGGGATATCGATATTCCAGTACATGTACAGATATTTTGTTGGTACGTTACTGAAAATTTACCAAGCATAACTGGAAATTCAGTCCTTGTACTGGAATTTTCAAGTTTGGGATAGTGTACTGAAATTTTGCCATGATTTCGCGAAAATTTTGTCAGCTCGTACTACAATTTCACAGTTCTTGTGTACCAGAAAAAAGTATCCCCTCAATGAGGACTTGTAAAAAATTTCAAATTTAGAAAAAAAACCTCATCGTGGGTATACTGGAAGTCTACAGGTTTTGAACTGCAATGTTCGGGTTGTGTGATGGACTTTTCCAGTTTCTATGCAACGAAATTTTCCAGTGATGCTGGAATTTAATCACTGTCGCACTGAAATATTCCACTTCAGTTGGACTTCGTCATTTCTGGTAGGAAAAATTTCAAGTCTTTGTATTAAAAATTTCCTGATTAGGATTTTGAATAATATTTGTAATTGTAGCAAATAAAATTGATATATGAGATTCTTCGAAGATTTATTTTTTTGTGTATTCTAGATATGAAGCATATGTAGTAACCCAAGCTGGCCTCCCAACATACCGCGCCATAGCTCGTCGGTTAGGTCTTGGATTTCAGTTGGCAGGCAGATAGAAAAATGTAAGTTCAAATCCCGTTAGGTAGACATGACTTTCTGTCCATCCACATGAACGATCAAGTTTCTCAGTCATCTTGAAACACAAGGAACGTGCAAAATCACTCTGTGTGAGCAATTTGTTTTCAATTTTCATGAATATTTCCAGCATTAATTTTCCAGTACATGTCCTGGAAAAGTCCAGTTTGTGTACTGAAAAATTCCAGTACTGAGGCTCAACAAATTTCCAGTTCTGATGCTGAAATTTCATAACATTTGTACTGAATTTTTGCAGTACAAATGTGCTAAAATTTTCCGGTACATGCACAGGTTGATAACTTCCAGTACATTTACTGGAGTTTTCCGGTGAACCTTTTTTACAGTGAATCTAAGAAATTGGGTTCTCAGTGTATGGGACCCAGAATTGAATTCAGATAATGGAAAAGACTGCGACCATAAAGTACTCTAGATGGTGCATAGAAGCGGGGCAACCTCTGCCGAGCACATAGGGTGCTTCATTATATCCTCTCCTCTCATCAAGGCTTTCACATATTCACTTTTTCCAACGGAATCACCCAATCACGCGATCTTGTTAGTTAGAATGATCAATCAGGGAAACAAATAGTAAAAATGGAAACCCTGTCCCTCATCCATATACGACAATCTGCCTCCGATGAATGTCTTTATAGATCACATGATTCACTGTGTGATATCCCTACACGGAGAAAAATCATGTAGTAAAATAGTATTATTATGTCAAATGTCGTCACAGAGGATTTCTTACCGAATGTAATGAAAATTGTTGTAGTTTGAATATTCTATCCCACATGTGAAGAGTACTTCTCAACAGATGAGACCTAATAGTATTACCTCACTAGTAAATGTTGTAATTCTTCTTTATTATTATTCCCCGTGTAGTGAGTATGATCAGCCCAGTCCCAGCCCGAACATGTCTTAGAGTTGATAGGCTTAGCCCAAGTTTGTCCCAAGCTTGTCCCGATAGATCTGCACACAGGGGATGGTGACCCTTTGATCCACCTGCCATTCTTTTGGAAGTTTCTCTCATGAAGGGACGCTTTAGAGATTGTCTGAAATACTCATATATTCATCATTGCGACGGAGCCCAGGAAGATATAAAAGTATCAACATCCGTCAAGTGTGTATGTGTGATGAGCATCATTCGCCAAACCCGCCAAGACAAAGACTGGATCATAAGAATGGTACGTTCGTAAATATGAAGGCACGTGGGCGACCGCACTCAACGGTGAGTCTGCCCTAAGGAGGCAGCTACCACTTGTTATCACTGGGCGCTTCACGTGGCTGCCATTCACCTAACAATACAAAGACTCAAGTCAATACAGACTACTGCCGTAGTGCCGCGTCCTATTGGTATTCATCTCGATTCGAGCTTCATAGCTGGGTATGTTATTTCCCTGAAAGATATGGTCCAGCCCATCACTGAACTTTTCGTTGGGTACAGCATTTTGCGGCATCCCATGAAATTGTTTGGAGACAGAGATAAGGAAATGGTATTATTCCCTCCTGTAAAACGTCGAGTCATAATCACATGGAGAAAATTTTTCATTGAACATTAGAGTCTACCACCGGATCGGGGCGTCATATCGGTGTCTTCGAGTGAAATTGACCCTCAAACGGTAACGTCTTTTTTAACACGCCTTAATGGTAACCATGGGTCATTCATATCCTGTGTATTTCGAACTGCAAGAATCCATGAACTTAGTTCAAGCAGTCTATCTTGAGAGTCTACAATTTAAATTGCGAACGAAGAAAACAGTGTTATTTCTATAGATTTTCAATCACTTGAAGATTTTTGGAAGAAAATAATATGAAGCATGATTTTTGGAAGAAAAAGGTCGTGTTTTTTGGGAAAAATGCCACATTACTGTTAGATGGAGTGAAAAAGTGTGGAAAGTGTTAGAAAAGTGTGGAATTTCAACGAGGGATAATAGTGTATTCTCCAAACTTGATTTCGGATACTTTAACCTTCATACGTTAATTCCGTTTGGGGAAAGAGAACACAATAAAATGACACGATGGGCGCTCCTACATGATTATTATAGTGTGAAGCTGAAACTAGCCGATTTGAGCTAGCAGGCTTGAAATCTAGCTCATCGTAGAATTGTCATAGAATGATGAAACCGACATCGATGAGACTTTTGAATCGTATAGTCTTTAAAAATATGTATTTTTGAAGAATTCAAATTTACATTACCTCAGCTTCATTATTACATTAGAATGCAAAATTATGAACTTCGAACCTTGAAATCAACCCATCCTGGAGCAACTTTTCATTTTGATCCGAACACAAATGACCCATGGTTACCGTTTGAGGGTCAATGTGTGATTCTGTACAATCACACAGTAATTTTTCTCGAAAAAAACCGATATAGGGCCCCGATCCAATGGTACACTGTAATATTTGATGAAATATTTCTTCCGTGCATGAATGAGGTTGGTTATGGAAGGCCATCTTTCTAGGACCATTCAGTACCAATATTCAGGAGGAATCTTTAATATAAACGCGTCATATCTCCTAATAAGGGATTCATTTCTGTACTAGTGACATTCTTGGTATACGGGGACCGTTTGTATTCCCGCACGGAAAAGAAAAAAATTTTCTGTCGTGGCAAATCCAGGTATTATATATAGAATAGCAAATTTTTAATCCTTCACTGTTAGAAAAATCTGTCTTTAATTTTACAATACTATTATGAAGTTTTTTGCATGAACATTTCATTAAATTTCATACGAAATTTTGTATATATATATAGTTCATATTTTCATATTAAATTTGATAATCGTTCTTGAATTTAACATGGAAATACGAAATTTCATAGAAAATTTCGTATGAAATTCATTAAAATGTTTATGTAAAAAACTTTATAATATTATTGTTAAGTTTAAGACAGATTTGCCAAATTAGCTAAGAATTCGCTGCTACAGCTAATTGCATTGCTGAGAGAGCATCATGATTGGTTGAAGTAGCAAATTTTTCACTGGACCAGCGAAATTTTCAGTATTATGTACAGGGAAACAGAAAAAGTTTTGCTGGGGGAGCAAATATTTTTTGCTGTCACAGATAGAAAATCACGGTCATAGTTGACAAAATTGCAATTGTGATAGCAAATAGATTAATGTAATCGCAAAAAATTTGCTGCTCCAGCCAAAAGTATTCAGCAATATCAGATTTCGCTGTCATCGCGAATTCTTTTTTCCTCCAGGCGTTGAATCCCGTGGGATACAATCGATGTTCCGTTCCGAAATTCCAGCTTTGAAACCGCGGTATGCGGTATGACCAACCTTTGGGTCTCAAAGACTTTCATATGTTCCCTAGACTTCCATGTGGATATCACAAGACTGAAAAAACCTAAGCTTATCTCAAGCTTGGCACATGTTTCAGGAACAACTCTTGACGAAGAGGAATTGAGCAAATATTAGCCCATGATTATCCCATTGTTTCTAATAACGATTTCATCATGGTACGTTTGTAATGTTCCAGGAATAGCCATTGCACTTGGTACAAGCTCAGGCCAAACGTCAAAACCGTCTTTGGTTGAGAACAATTCTGTCAATATAGCACACTCGCTGCAAAAGCATTTGAAAAGGTTTCTCAAGAAACCTCCAAGAGTCCTGAGACACCTCTTCGAATGCTTTTGCACGGAGAAAAGTATATGGGACTGATTACCATTCGTCCTACACGGAGGAAATTTTGTAGTAAAAATTAATATATTTATATCGTAGCCGTGGAGTATACTTTATTGTGATGGAAAGAACCATGATTATGCACTGTAAAAAGAAAGTCTTAATCTTGCATCTTAATTTCAGACAATGCTTTTTCCATTGTGTCGGCGATTGTTTTTGCAGCTTAATTTGTTTGCATCATAGTTTCAGCCATGAAATGAGCTGAATTTAAGACTTTCTTCTCACAGTGTGCGACGGATAACTACAACTCTTCCTGAAGTCACTATGCGGAGTAATAAGAAAACACAAAGTTATAGTTTCTATCGTCATAAACGGGTATATCCCATGGGTATGATACCGCGTCTAATGATCTTCAATACACGGAGAGAAAAATACACTTAAAATCACTGTGGTACATCAGTATCCACAGACAAGATTGGAATTGACAAGAGAAATTACGGCATTGTCATCTGATTCTATAGAAGCCCACAGTAATTTATGATAATTTCCAGCACAATATTTATCAAGTAATAAATTCTCCTAACAATCCATGAATTGCTGAATTCGAATAGCAGGAATCTTGACTGTGTGAATCAGGAAACGTACATATGATTTCTCTTTCTTTCACGAGATCATAATCTCTCGTTCTCTCAAAGAAACTATTCTACTGTGTGGAATTATACATTTTCATGAAAATCCAAACTCGGTCCGGCGGTAATATGTAGCACAGTGAAAATAATTGTATTTTACATGAAAAATCAATGCACAGTTGAAAATTTTGTGTAAATGTGTTAAAAAATCCGTGTGTCATGAATTTTCTGTTAAATATTCAATACAACCACGTGTAACTTCTACAGACAGTCCTTGTGTAATCAGGTCTCAACTGATTTATAATGTGAAATCATTGAAACAAGTAAAAAAAAGTGTCAAAATGACACAAATCTTATTCAACTCAAGATTGAACATAAAAATTGTGTTATTCTCAACCACCAAGGGGAGATCGCTGGTGGTGGGAGCTATTTTTTCATGAAACTTCTATGTACGTGTAACTTTAGTAGTCGTCGGAAGAACTATTCATTCATTTTGGTTTTAGCTTTCATTCTAATGGAAATTCGTTCTCTATATATGTGAATTTGAAGATAGAGTGCGAGTTGATATACGCAAAGAAAGTGCACTCAATCAAAGGACCGGCAGTGGCTTGGGTGATACAGCTTCAACATTCGGTCCCGCCGATCCATGTTTAATGCTTACTGAAGTACTGTTTTTTTCAATTTATTCTTATGCATTGTTTCAACACGAAAAAAGTGTGATTCTCACATTTGATTGATGTAAAAAAATCCATAAATTACACTTGTGAACTGTTGATTCATTCCTTATTTTGGATTCCATTTGACAGTACTTATGTGTTGAATTTACACGGTCGGAAATTCCAAACAAAATTTTATCAACATCTTTTTGTGTTATATTATTTACATCGAGCTTGAGTTATTAGCTAACACAAATACATTATGTGATATCGACACAAAAATATGTGTGGACCGTTTGGGACATGTGAAATGTGTTGAATTTAACACAAAATTTCCAACTGTGTGGATTATTCTCTCCGTGTATAAACTTTTCCCTCTGTAGTTCTCATCGCGGCTTTGGAATAGGAAGTGAGTGATGACTCGCGATTTGGTGATCATTACCATGTTGACCTATCGTGTCCATGGCAACGTGAACAGTTTAACGTACTCACTTCGATTCTGAATGGGACTTATTACAATTTTGAAATATCTGTCACCAATTACTGTCCTTCATAGTAACCGTTACCGTATACTTTTCTCCGTGTAAAGCGAGAGTGCCATATGGTATTGTACACATGGAATAACCGTGGAGTAAAAGGCATTAGGGAGATTATTAATTGAATGATGATCGAATTTACCAACGCGAAGATCAATTTGAGAATTCGCACCAGGTTTCACAAAATTCTTCACATATTTCTGCCAGATTTTCTCAAACGTCACAGTTATGCCAGTTAGTAAATTCGTGATGTCCAATCATTCAATCCTGAACATTATTATCCTCTTTAATTCTAACTTCGAGTCACTGTTATTCTCCATTCCGATGAATTTCAAACGATCAGTTTATTGAAAAAAGTTGAGGATTTTGAATACACTCGACGAATCAGGTTGAGAAATGAACAGAACGTCATCTCAAATTTGATTTTTTCCATCCAGTTGAAGTATTTAATTCTCCTGATTTATGATATTCATTTTTTTTTCACTCGAAATACGCAATGGAATCCTGTTTCTTTTTCTTTGGAGTACAATAAAGTTTTATAAGAAAGAATGTATATTTTATTCTTCACCCGACTAAAAATTTATTTCCTGGGTCCGGTTCGATTAACTTTAGTCCTGCTGGAGTTCTGACTAGGATTGTAACGCTTGGCTACCAACCTTGAAAGAACGACCTTTTCTACACCAGGACTCGATAAAATATGTGAAACCAAGATCTTTAACCGTTAAATTAGAATCATGAAATGATGGAGAGTTTTGATGAATTTATCAGTTCGGTTAGGAGAATGATGGGATGTATGGAACACTATATATCGAGTTGAACAATCAGTTCAATAATAGCACATTATGGGGGCATGAATTTATGAATTGTGAATTAATTGCATTCATTGATGGGTTATCAATAATCAATTACTAACTGATGAATGATCCCGTGAGTTCAATAATGGCGATGAATAATTGGTCACCTATCAAACCTTTGATTGGTCCAGGAATGGACCGAAGTGATTTCAATTAATGACCAGGAATTATAATACGTGTTCAAATATGACTCTTCTATCATCGATGTTCTTCCCAATTCTCTTTCACGACTAGCTCCACTTCAAAGATTATGAAAGATGCTACACCAAGGGAGAAGTGTAGCTGAATTCGAGCCCAAGTGCATTTGTGTAGTTACCCTAGTCGTATTATTAATTGAAGTAGCTAGACATAAAAAAATTTGCGATGAATATTGGAATACGGACAATTTCTGTCACTATTCAACCAAAATTATGGTGATTCCGACTAAAATGCTGTAGAATTATAGACAACTGCGGTAAATTATACTTCAAAATTATCCTCGTCCCAAATTCCCTTCCAAATTGTGGTGAATATAACAAGTCATTTTTTTGTGTATGAAAATAGTTGTGATGGTTAAAAATATAGCTACTGTGACTACGAAAATGTGATTGGGCTCACATTCAACTACATTTTTTATCTCAAGATAAATAACCGCTATAATTATGTCAATTGAGCTTTTGATAGAGTTTTGTGCCAAGTTTTCTAACGATAACTAATTTATAATATATAATATCATAAGAAAATCGTCAGTCCTCGTGAAAAAAAACAACATTCACACACCTCAGAACATTGCATAAAAATTATGATACAAATTGAAGAAGTTTATTTCTCGAAGAGAAAGTCTGATTTTCGATCAACTTGTCAGATCAATCCCAGCCGGGATCTCTTAATATGATGCGAGGGAGCCATATTGTTTGTTATGTCACCACTTCCACACAGCAAAGAGAGTTCAGATAGGATTCTCGAATTTCCAGATAAATTCTTAAAAAGCACCATAACTTGTCCAAAAGAATCCTTGAAGATATTCCGAGATGTCAGTCCACAATGAATTCCAGAGGGGATTCTTTTTCTGGGCCAGAATAATCCTCAAATAATTCTATAACAATTCGTCAAGAATTCTATCAGAAATTCATGAAGAACCCTGTCAAAAACCTGGTAGCAACACTTTTGTCAACTTCTGACAGGATGTTTAAATTCGCCAATTTGGAATAAAATCGAATAGAACGTTTGCTAGTTTTTGACCTAATTTCCAGAGACGAGAATCGTTCAGAGTTTGATAATTATTTTTCATTCGGTTCTGACAGATCCTGCATAGCAGTATAGGTTATGCAGTTCCAGAAGTATTTTGGAAGATATCTTCAAGGTATCTTATGCAACATGAAAAAACGATTCGACAAAGATGCTTTTTCAAGAACGCATCATTCTTTTCATGTTCCATAGAATATCTCAAAGATATATTTTACAATACTTTTGAAACTGCATAACGTCTATTTTTATATGGAACCTTTTCACCAGGAATTGGGAAACCAAATCATCAAAACTTCTCGGCATTTTGAGGTGATTAGTTTTGAAATTCTTCTATGAGCACTAAAGCATCGGATGACAAAAACGCAGTGAATGATTGAAATTCATATTTAGAGTCTAATCATAATCGTGAATCACATTATATATTAAAAATTTTTACTCAATGCAGGCTCCTCAAGATCTTTTGAAGTTTTGGCAGAGGAGTCCCAAATATTCCTCCAAGAATGCTTCCGAAGTTTTCTATAATCTCTTAGAAATTGTTTCAAAAATTCTAAGAATTATTTCAACTTTGATAGCAATTCAACTTTGCGTCGAAGTCTTCATGGTAAGCTCATGGCTAGGTTGAATTGCAATATGAGAAAATATTACAAGAGTTCTCCAAAAATTCTTCAAGAATTCTTATTCAGTCATCTAAGAATTTTTTGGAGTTGTTTGAAAATTCTTTCGGAATTCTTGACTGAATTCTTCAAGAGTTATTTTCGACGAGAAAAAGAATTTTTCTAGGTATTCATTCTGGATGACATAACGGGGGTCCTTCAAGAATACTTTTCAAATTCATAAGGAACACTTTCAGAAGTTTTCTATGAATTCTTCAAGAATTTTTTATGATGTGATTGTATTCTTCATGATGTCTTTGAGAATTCTCAAGGAGGAATTCATGATAAACTCTTTAAAAAGAGTTCTTTGAAAAGTCTTCAGGGACTGTGGTACAGTGTGGGTTGTCACTATAAAAAAAACAAAAACAAAATGCACCTCAATAATCTAAAGCAGAGACCTACAAAATATCGCTCTGTTCATGTAAATTCAAATACCAAAGAATTTTCCATTATCAAGCATTGTAATTGCATAGAAGTTCAATTATGGAAGCCCAAGATTACTCTCTGTCGTTGGAGTTAATAGCTCCGCTGAATGAACTTAGAGGTATTCATCGAATATACAATCATCAAGACTTGTTGGAACTTCAGTTTGAATGGGAAACCTGAACCCCCTGCCGTGATGTGTCACAAGAATCTGTACTTGATGACTGGTTCAGAATCCTTGACATACCAGAAATATGTACTTTGCCTAATTATATTAATAATTATAACATTGATTACATGATTTGAAAATAAACCATATTTACGAATATACAGAGCGCTCTTAACCATGTCTTGGAAAAGTTTTGTAACATTTTCAACAAAAACTCCATGGAGATAGTGACTCAAAACTGAAAATCGACTCGCTAAATTTGATTCTTTTATGTTTTTGATAGATAATTCGAAGTACCCATTCAATGTGATGAATTCTTCTTTCCTGTCTTGTATCAGTTAATCGTTCACCCTCCACATATTTACAACACCTTATCCCATATAATCTGTTTTACATATTCTCATCTTGATTCATTTCCACTTTGCGATCCCCCAAACTTCTTCCTGACATTGATTCCACCTGACTTTCAGATGCTGATATGTCTGAATCAACCTTTTTGAAATCGTGATTTTTCTCGAACTGTTTCCGGTATTAAAAAAATACTGTTGGATTCAAAATATTGCATTTTGACGTTTATAATTATCCTTGCTTGAATACCATACTGGAGAAATTGCGGGTGAATTGAATTTATTCGAAATTCTCTCAGATCTTCAAAAGAGATCAAATGAAAATTTCATTATTCAAGAATAACTGTTGGAAGAATACATTACCCTTTGAATGAATAAGAAATCAAAGGTTATTCATTTAGACATTTGTGGAAACCTAATTGGATGTTATTTTCTATCAAAATCATGATTCAAACAGCATACGAAGTCCACAATCATCGCATGTGAATAGATCGATAGAATTGATGATGTAATAAAAGAGTTTGTAAAAATCATGCAAAGAGGAGGAAGTTTGTACAATATCTTGAATGTATACTGAAGCTTATGAAAACGATTCGAAACTCGATTGAACCTGTATATATTAACTGGTAGACAAACATAAACAGCAAATGGAAATACTCGAAGGGTGAAATCCCACTCGGATTCGTGATCCTTCTCGCTTATCTAATTTTCGTTGTTGTGTAATGTTCCATTCCAGAACATCAAACGTATAAGTAGGCCAGGTACGGCTATCATATTCATTCGCAACAACTATGTTCCCCGCTGATAAACACGATTTTCAAATTTGTCTTGATTCTTCCTCACATATATCACCTGAACTTCACCCTTCACTTCCTTCTTATTCTGCACGCGATGTTGTTTCGCGTAAATGAATGAACAAAACTACCCCTTTCCCAAACACTCCATTCAGCCTTCATCTACTTACTTTAACAATGTTCGTATACCTACATTCATATCTTCACTCATCTCAATTTGTAAAGTCGCGCATTCATCAATGTCTGTTCTCATTTGGATCTCTTCGATATACGTTGCTATTTCAAAGCGTTGTCTTATCAAGAATTCATCGTGATGAATTCACAAGAATTCATCATCAATGAGAATATTTTTAAGATACGCTACGAAGTGAAGTTTCGTTTCATTCTAAGGTTCGAATGTATTCATACTTTTATTTTGTATTCTCCGATTGATCGAATATCAATTGAACGCAGTTATGTGTCAACAGAATGGTTAAACATTATATCGCAAGGACGATGGAGAATTAATTCTTTGTGAACATCATCGATTACTGTTACCTAACCAGTTTAAGAAATAGAAGATCGCATTGAGAAGAATAAGATTCTTGAAATTAATCAATGATCTAAACAAGCTGTTGTCAATTCATGTTTTTATCGAAAGGAAGAGAGGATTGATTGTTGGTTGATTTATTCTTCGTTTCGAATAACAGATCGTAGAATCTACTTCTATTGAAATCTCTGGCATCTGTGAAATAATAAGTTTTGATAAATTCGTTGAATATGGAGTAGATATATACATAGGTGAATTAAAAATAAATGTAGCCATTCGAAAATAGAGGTGTCAATCTTATAGTGAATGAGTGTCGTGTTTCTATCGAGATGGGACATCAAAATGACCACTCAGTTCATCATTTTCTACCTTGTGTACAACGAAAATGCATTTCCTTTCGTGTAACATAAAAATCACTTGTGTGTATCATCAATCATGGTATAACAAGGATATATTTTTATGCTATCGATTTTCCACTGTACGTATGTCTGTTATTTTGCATAATGCAATTCTTCGAAAATATAGAAGTCCTGTGAAATGTTCAGTGAAGATTTTAAATTATGATAAATAAATTCTCGATACGAAACAAAAATAACATGAGGAAAACTATAAATTCTTATTAATTCATCATGCTATTCATCTGAGAGAGAATCCTTGAAATATGGGAATGGAAAACATTGCTGAGCCTATGAAATGAAATTGAATTCTATTCAGTCTAAGAAATTCAATTGGACAACTTTATCTTGTACCCTATTGTTACGATTTCAAATATTAATCAGTCTTCGGGATTAGAATAAATCTGTAAGCCTCTTCTATGAGCTCACGATCATGACAATAGAAATTCATCCCATGGGATGAATGGCAAGGGAAAAAGACCTCCCAGTCTGCAGAGGAAATGAGCAAAGAAGGAGGGTAATTCTTACGGCGTATGATTTTACTTGAAAATTATAATTTTCTGCTATATAGGAATGAACTTGAGAATGATTTGTTGGCAGAAATGGAAATTTCACACAGATTTCTCAATTTCACGGTGACAGATGAGGATGCGAAGAAAAAGGACCCATTTCTTCGTGAAAATCAATTTGAGAAAGGTCTGTTTTGGTACCTGGATTTAATGGTGATCTATTTCTCGAGACTTATCACACTCGGGAAATAAATCTCTCCAAATACAATGAACTTCAAGGAATATTTGGAGAGGAAGGGAAAAAGGAGTGTATTCGTCTCGGCAAAAATTCTATATGAATAATCTATCAATTGTAGTTTAAATGAAAGTGAATCCCAATAAACATTCCGTGTCTAAAATATATCTTCTAGACACAAAATGTTTATTGGGATATTACAGCATTTTGATTCAAAATATGAAGATCACTAACATACACTATTGAAGGATTCTCCAATATCGGTTCAGAGGAGAAAATTCCTCGACTACTTCTTCTCTTCTTCATCACTGAGAGAGATAAAAGAGAGAAATTACAGTTTACATTGTAATTTTTGGCTCTATACCAACTTTTTTGCAAACACAGCAGAGAGATTCATAATTCTTTATATTATAGAATGTAATAATGAAATTGCAGTATATAATATGAGAAACTACATTTTTTTTCGGAAGATATCACGGACAAAATTCTTTTCTTCTAATAATCAGTTTCATATTGAAAGATTAAGAGTAACAACGATAATATTAGCAATTAAAAAATGTAAATATTGCGTTACAAGCACGATGATATGAATTGCGTATGTTCGTACTGCAATTTTTAAATTTTTTCCGTTGATGCTAAGAACTCGTGAGAAATCACATTTTTGTTGTGTAATGTGTTCAATTTTGTAGGCAAGTTTTACGGTGTTTACTTGTTGTCGACCGGTTCCAGTGCAGCGTTGTCAGAGTTACATTTTCTAGTCGTTAACGGCCGTTTGAAAATATCAACACTTGCACATAGAAAAAAACGAACAGCTCTCAACATTTCAAGCATTTATTATGTTCTCTCAAGAACATCTGCAAGATGTCCAAAACTAAGAAATTAGAGAATTTTTTTCATATCTTCTACAGAACGTAATGAACATTTGAAATGTCGAGGGAAGAAATATTTACACTGAGAAAAAAAATTCTTTGAATTAATGAAATTGATTTCATTGATGCCCATTTCATTGCATTAAATGAATGTCTTTTTGACTCTAAAATAATTTCATAACCATAAAAAGTCGTTTCATTCGTACTATCAAATCAGCTCATTGAAATTTATTTTTTGAAATTAAAAATTCACTCTATTGACTGAATAACTAATTATTTTTGTCAATATCATCTTTTATCTGATTTATAACTCTGATTTGATGAATTCCAAAGTGAGAATCAATGAAATACAACTTCAATTTTATAACGTAAAGTTTCGTATGGAAATCGAGGTTGATTATACTTAGTATTTGAAATTCTCAACAATCATGTATTTGACATGATTATTGTTTTCTTCACCAGAATAATTATTGACTCCAAGTGAAAATATATTTCATAAAATGAATAGACATGGCTCACGGATGATGAACTTCTTCCATCATGAGAAAAACAACGCAAAATCAGCTTGATAAAATAATTATTATATTCAAGAACATGAAGTTATAGGACCAAGAATACTGTTATTCATAAACCGGTACAGTTGAGAGTATAATAATCTCATTCATTTCAATACAAGTGGTTTTGTTCGGATAATAAAATAAAGTCATATACGGAATAGTTGTGAATTTTGATTCCGAGAGTTCTATTTTTTCAACAGAAAACTAAATTCATGATCACAAGGAGATACTTCTTCTGTTCAAACTTCAGAGCAATTTCTTTGGATAAAATCTATTTTATAGAACAGATTTCATATGAACAATGATGGTTTGGATAGTTTCGGAATCAATAAAATGAAGTATTATAACCCATGATTTGAGAATTCAAATCGGATGAAGCTATTTTATTCATGCTAATAAATGTGTTCTCGGAGTTTAGATCGTTTATAAAAACAAAACGAAAATCAAAACTCACGAAATCTGATAAATCATCGTTACATATTTTTTTGAATCAATTCTTTGCCAGTGGAAACATCGTTTAAATAATCTACTGCAAGATTTTTGGGCTTTAATAGTTGAATACTATCTTATTAGATGGGTAATTAGTTTCAATAAACTTCAGTAACATCTAAAAAATTAGCTCATTAAAAATTTTCATTTATGATTGAAGAAGGATTCTAGTCGATAAGCTGCCAACCTGATTATTCTCGTCAATACCTACTACGTTTGATGAGGTCAAAATTTTATACATTCTGCGAAATTCCAGTTCTTTTTGCGAATAAAGGTTTCATCGAGTCCATAAAATGGATAGATCGATCAAATTTATGAATTCATTGAAACAAAGAAATATGTTTTTGAAATAAAAATGTATTGAAGCCACTCCGACAAATTGCGTTTACTTCTCAGAAGGTGGCAATGCTTTCTCACAAGCTATCTTCCTGCAGTACAGTTTGCATATAAAGAACTAATTCACCGTCAACCTATAGTAAGTAATGTTCCGTCCTAATAAATATTTCTTTCAGGTTCCGGCATCGAACATCATCAACGGATATGACTTGATCGCAGAGAAAAACAGTTTCTTCGAACTTCTTGATCATATTAACCATGTGATCGCATAATCCAATTGTTTCAAATAAATTACAGATTACGCAGGAACTAGGAAGGTTGTTGGCTTCGCCCTTGCGCGAATGTTCTGACTCATGCTCATTTCTTTTTATTTTGGAAATTTTGTAAAATATCATTCATCTAATCAAAATGAATTTCATTGATTCGAAGAAAGATTTATTCATATCAATAAGTTCTCTGAAGGATTAGAAAATCTCTTTGTACATTCTATGAAATAATTTCTTAGATAGGGAAGAATATTCATTGTTTCAAATATTGATTTATTTACAGAAAATTTTCGATTCATATTCATGAAAACATTTTATTCCGAATACAAGGAATATTTATATTATTTATATTGATATTTCCCTATTCGAAAACTTTTTTTATTCAAATAATCAAATATTTTATGGAAAGGAGAAATTATCATTTTGGCACTACAGTTGGTTATTACAGTGTTATGAATGGCTTTCGCCCATCAAATGCATAATTCATTGAATCAAATTCTATTCCATGAATTCGAAAATCAAAATTTTCCATCCAATAACTTTTTCATCAATCCTAAGTATCCCATATTCCAATTAATGGTCCCACCACTTCCGTGTGAAGCACATATTAAATGAAGTTGATGCAATAACTCCACAGATACCATTGGATGAATTCATTTCTTAGACTCAAAGAAAAATTCATCGGTTCAAAACATTTTTTTTCTCAGTGTACTAGGCACTACGCAATTGTAATTGAAAATTTCGGACTGCACTCCACGGGCATATACTCTTCAGGAAAAGAATGAAAAGATTTTTCTTCGAGCATAATGTTGTGATGAGCTGAATTTTTAAATTATAGACGAAATAAGTTGATCATTCGAGTGGTAAGTACGTCGGCTTCTTTAATGATCAAACATTATACTTATGTAGTTGCCACTTGATTAACCATACAGCAGAAATTTTGCTTCGTCTAAAAGATTTTTACCGGATGTGTAAAAGATGTCTCATGTAACAGTTTTCACTGCCGCTAAGATGTCTGCGTTTAAGGAATCTGGAGGAAAGATCTAAAGACTCTCTCTCTCAGATTTCTCGAATGAAGATATCTCAAAGACAGTGAAAACTGTTGCATAAAAAATTCTTTAGACATTCGGTGGAAATCTTTTGGACGGAGCAAAATTTTTGCTGTGAAGGTAAGTGAAGTCAGCTCCAAGACTCAGTGTTTCACAAGATTTTATAAAAGGGAAAATCTTTACATTTTTTTATCACCCTGGATTGAAAAAGTAATTTCAATTGATATTATTTATGAAAGCATTGATTACCAAGCCCTTAGTGCATCGTGACGAAACAAATAGTATATTTTCCCCGCTATTCACATTGAGCAAAGTAATGTCCGCGAAAAATGTAAATTTTATGGAGTTGGCGTTGAATTCTCTGTGTCACCTGCTGAGAATGTAATATTTATCGTGCCTGCATTCAATTTTCTGCGTTGTCTCTCGAAAATGTAATGTTTACGGTGTCAGCTTTGAAATTTCTTCGGAATATATAATCTACAATTTCTATCGTACCACGCTGAAAATTACCTTACAACATGTGAAATTTGTGTTCTTTTATATAATTTCTTTCTTCCTTTCCCTCAGTAATTAATTAGAGAGAATAGCATTCTTTCGAAAATTGTCGATGTAAAAATTTTGAATTTTTCACAGGGAGTAGAGATTGTTTTCCGTGACATTATCCAAATTCGACCGATTAATTGGACTACCTTTCATGAGAAAAAAATATATCTCATATCCGAAAGCCGAGAGATAACTGTTTGTTTCATTTTTTCCTGGATTGAAAGTAGTGAAACTACCCAAGCAGCACACGGAAAAAAGTCCCATGTAAATTCTACATGGGTTGTTGTTAATTTAACATAATGGCTCACATCAATGCTATTGGAGTAGAATTCACATTGGAACCAATGTTGGATTTCCACTGCTACCGAAGTAAATGGGAGTGGTGTTGCTGTAAAGTAACTATGATGAAAATGTAAATCCAACAGGACTGTGCAGTAAATTTTACATGAGATCCACACTGTAATCGTCACCTCACTTTTTATGTAATTTTTACATAGGTATTTTTTTCTGTGTAACAGGAGTTCAAAGTATACACGAAATAGAAACATTCGTAGAATGTACGAATGGGATACGAAAGACATGTGATGAACGTTCATAGAATTTTCGAATGAGACTGTTTTCAATATACTTAGAACGTACATAGTAAATCCGAAATGTACGATATTCATTCAATCGACGTTCGATTAACGTACGGTCGTATATTCGATTACATACGTTCGATGAATATGCATGGCACCTATGAAACGCTCTCTTTGGAATGTGCATAGGACATATTTCGATTATTCGAAGAACGTTCATAGTATATTCTGGTGCTACTTGGGATATATTTTTATTTCTAAAAAATCGAGCAGGCAATTGAAGAAAGTATCTGAGCAGCATTCTAATAAATTCAAGGATAAAATAATTGTTACGAACAACTTTATTTGCAAAAAAATTCATCAGAATTCATGTTGCTGAAATTTGGATCATTTATTGAAATTTCAATTTGTCAACGAATTGGTAAGCGAATTAAGAAACACTCGACTGTTGAAAACTCGAAATCTTGCAGCACATGAATGATGTTTCCAATTCCAAGTTGTTTAATCGAGAACATAAACATAGATGATTTATTAGATTTTGTAGATTTGGATTTTCGTTTTTATAAACGATTTAAACTTCAAGAAAGTCAGAATCTGAAATCGAGTGACTTGGGCCACAATGTCCTCGACTACCAAGTATTTGTATGAAGATAAATCAAAACAAGCACTCAAAGCCGAACTGATTTGTAGTTAATGAACAAAAAACTCTGATCGTTCTTGTCCCAGTCCAAATAATATTGTGTAGAATAATGGTCCACTTCTGTTGTGTTTTTGATGATCCTGACATGCATAGAAAATGGTGACCCAAGGCATCAACTGAAGAGTATGCTTTTAAGGAGTAACCCCACAGTGGAATTTTAAGAAGATCAAAAAATTTGTTTTTGGCTTAAAGTACTCTTTGAGGACCCGAAAATGATATACCGTAAACTACAAACATAGGTCCGACTAAACACGCACGACTCAACTGTTACAAAAACTTTAAACGCGTTTATTTCAAAACAGTATGTCGAAAGTCGGTGGGAGCTCTAGCTCCGCCAATTTTCAATCAATTACCTCGGGATTTCTTTTATTGTATTCGTGATATGATTATCTAGTGGAATACGTACGGGTTTTTCGGAATATTGGTAACCGCCGTTTATTCCCACGACGAAAATTTCCCGGAAGAAATTTCCCCCGGTGAAAATTTCCTCGACAATTATTTCCTTGGGAGGAAATTTCATCCGTAATTCTGTAAGAAATTGTTTTTTTTTGTTGTCAAATTTGTTGTGGGAGTATGGCATCTCATACAAAATATATGTAATTCAATGGAATGTTTATGTGAGTAGCTTTATAATATTCTTGTGAAGTTTAAGACAGATTTTGGTATCGGCGATCGCATTTTCAAGGTTTAGGATGGTTTGTGTAGCGATATTTCAATGTTCGTGGTAATGCTTTGTACATTTATGTTAATCCGTTGGAGAATGTGCGTGTTTGTTTTGATGTTTATATTATGGAAGCAAAGTGGTGTGTATGTTGTTTGGTTTGGTTTGGTTTTTGAAGAGTATTGCGAATATTGTATTATTGTAGTCATTCTTGTATTCTTTCTTGTATTTTTTTCAGTTCATTAATTGAAGTTCTGTTTCGAGCATTTTGGTGTTTTTGCTGTTGAAAGTGTGAATTTAATGCTCATTGATGGTTTCGTTGAATTTTTTTGCGGGCTTGATGTGCTGAAGGGATGTTTTGTAGGAGGGAAAGCTTTGCTGGGGGATTTTTTTGATGAGGAATTTTTTTCCGGGGAAATTTATGGAGTGGGGAAATTTTTTTCCGGGGAAATTAACGCCTAGAACCGGAATATTGACACTTGCGTTTTTTATTCAACATCAAGTAACGAAATTTAGGGTGAAAATCCTACTTTTCCCTTCAAACCGATGCCATTTCGTAGAAAATGCCCATTTTCCAAAACGGATACGTATTTTACTAGCTTTTGGATCACAGAAAATAATTATTTTTGGTTCTGTGTTCTATGTCAATTCTGGACTGATTCATTCATCCCAACGCACGACCATGAATTTTCACAGTGCTCCAGTCATTCACCTGTCAAGCCGCCATTTTCCACAATAAAATTCCACAAAAAAATTATTCTGTATTCTAATAGTAGCGGAACACCTTCATGAAGTTCAATTTGGATAGGAACTTTCTAATTCTTGAGAAGAAAATCTGAAAAAGCGTTATGTTTGGAGAGTTCACTGTGGTGTGACCGCTTAAGTTCAATTTATACACCTCCATACTTTGAAAAACCAAACGAAAAAAATTGTCCTCATAAAGCCAAAGAATTATACTTTGATACTACTTCATGTATTCTTCGATTCTTCATTACCCGAAAAAACATAAGAAACCAAAAACTTTGGGCCGACTGTTCCATACATCATATAATATAACATGATATATTTTCAATATATTTTTATAGTCGCTATATTGCAGATACAAAGCCATAGTACTATATATAGGAAGTACTTGTCTACGCCTCGAACGTAATCACTCACAATACAATGTTTTCTCCCCATTTCCAGAGTTTGGAGGGTTGGAAGTGATCAAGTATTGTACAGTGAAAAATGAAAGAATATTGAAATGAAATACAGATCTTTCACAATAGGGAGTGAAATTTCCATTATTCCTCTTCAACTGTTTTTCTGAGGAAGGAGAACATCGGTGTTCCTCGTCTGTTACGAGAATGTCGCTCCATCCACTCCCTTTTTTCTAATTTTATTTCCCGGCGCATTTCACTCGATGATAATGATGATCATGATCATTCGACGAAAAGATGAAAAAAATATTCCGAATTCGAAAGCGAAGCAATTTTGCTTTGAGGATATCATTCAAATCGCAAAGTGTTATTTCTCACACACGCACGCACACAAATACACAATTTTTCTCACTTCACAATTGAATGGGCAGGAGAGGAGAGGAGAGGCGAGTAAAATATTCCCATCGTACCATAAATTCCTAAATAAAGGCTCAGCTGGTGGATCTGTCTGTGCGAGCATTTATCTCAACGAAATATGGGTGCTAACGAGAAAAAGAGGGTGTAATTCACAGGGTAAAATTTCATCATGTCACAGAATCAATGGAGAAATTATGAAACCCTCCTATTTTCCGCTTGTACCCAATGTCACCCGTTTGAAGATTGAACTTTCGTGAGTTATAAGCTTCGTATAGTAAAGAAGGGTGAAATTTTTAATTTGGTATATAAGAATTCATGTTCTTTCAATGATGCTATTTGTCGTTTTTTATTTTCGATGAATACATGATTGAATTCAATATTCAGTGATTTTTCCGAAGTACTCATTAAATGAAGATTCCTTTTCAAAGACCGAGGCCTTTCGAACGTGAATTTGGAAAGGGTGAGCAATGGGATTCTTTTAATGAGGTACTTCCAATGAAGTATCAAAAAGATTCATTCAGCGGAAATATTAAACGTTCTTATTCAATTGAGATGGATTCGGTCGATTTTATTATTGGCTCAATACACATAATTATCTCGAGAATCTTCTCGAGAACTCAGTTCTCGGATTCTGAGATACACTGTGAGGGAAATGGTAAATATACCGAGAAATTTCTCTGTAAATAGGCAGCAATTGATTATGTCAAAAAAATATCGTAAATATACCGATTTTTCGGTAATTCTATCAAAAAACGCGATAAATTCACCAAATATTTAGGAATTTTCATCCACCGTGATTGGGTTAATAATTGCTTCCCCGCAAATTTCGGTAAATCTACCGAAAATCACCTGACAGAATTAAATGTACGTTTTTGAATGAAGGAAAAAGTCTAACAGCTAAATTTTAATCGACAACAATCTCAGGTTTGGATCGACAGGTATGATTTTTAACATCAGATCAAGCTGCAGTTCTTGTTTCATCTCTCGATGAAATGAAATGGCAAAAATCGTGAGTTTTTCATTTTCTAATTCAGTGGGTCAATCATCTTTTCATCTGCAGTTTGTCGAGCTTTGAAATTGTATCTTCCACCTGTCTCTTGCAATCAAAAGAGTTAATCAAGAGTATGGGAAGCGTCATTGTGCATCTGGAGTGTGTCATGCTTTGAAAATGTGTTCTCTACCTGTTTCTCAATTAGAAAAGTTAATCAAGAGCACGGCGAGCGTCATTGTTCGGAATCGCATCTCTACTCGGTTGACCAACGTGAAAGAAGAACGTGATTCCATTTCATCTCCTTTACGCTATCCATGAATGAAATATATTCTCATGTATCTCGAAGATCTTGTGAAATACGACATGAAAACTATTCGCTCTGCAATGATATTTTATTCAATAATTTCCAACATGACGTCTTCGCAAGAGAAACAATAGCATCCTTTCACGGACATTCCTGCCCAATAATCGATACGAAATTTCACATTTATGTGAAACGTTAAAGAATAAAAATCGATCCTCACGTCAGCTTGAATTTTTTTACAGAGATGATTAATACCATCCCTTGATTGATACATTTTAGTATCCCCCACAGAATTGTTCGAAGAAAGTTTTGTTCATGCCGTGAAATTTTACAGAGCTGACAACGTTGAGGCATACATATTTTTTTTATGAGTTGGAGCTGGAGAACGTATGGAGCTGGTATGTATTATCGAGAGGGTAGTTTGTCTTCTGAAAATCTTGCTTGGCATGGGAAGGAGGTATTGTTTAATTTCAAATCAGCACGAAGAGAAGGTTCATTGAAATATGGTGATGGACAAATTCATCGTATGACCCCCAAAAGAATACAAACCTTCCAGTTTGAACCTAGTTACGTCCATTGTAGGTACATTCGCGTTCATGGAATGTTCAATGGACCTTCAAATAATGTCTGGACGTTGAATAGACCTCCATTGAACGTTCTTTCAACCTTCATGTTTTTTTGGGAGAAGGGCTGGGAATTATCATTGGGTCGATTCAATAATTCGTAAAAGCGGAAAAAATTATTCTTTGATATTCGGATAACTGACATTTAGCTATCACGAGGAAAAATGAAGGTCGAAAATATAGTAATCTTAAATAAAAACTTCAGAATATTCCCTAAATTTGTAATAAAGATAGAACGGTTCACATTTCTGTTGAGTTCGACTTGAAAAAGAATGAAAACTTATCCATACTTGACAAACAATAGAAAAAGATATAAACTTTCCGAAATTAAACTACTGTTCGAAAATTAAAATTGTGTTAGCTCGAACTATATTTCGAAATGTCCATATATTCGCTTAACAAGATGTCAATTTTACAACTTTCTTTCTGAGTGAATGAATTAATTCAATTCCATATACACGATTGCAACGTAAGTCCTGGTGCAGAGCAGCATTTTGCATACAGCCAGATAAAATCTAGGTGGCACTTCAACCCTTTATTTTCACCAGAGTCGTGTGCAGGATATTATTTGAACCGAAAACCATAACGAAGCGAATACAAAACGTTCACTTTTTTTCAATAAATTCCGGTCTCAATATCAATATGCATCAGCCACTTGGACCTCTCGTATATATAACGGAATGTTTCATTTTTCCATCAATTCCGTAAGAATTCCAAACGATTCATCATGTTATTCAAGCACTATCGAAATTTAAAAGATGCGAGAGTGGTATGTATCATTTATAATGTGAGAATGCGAGCACTGCGTATATTGTTCACTGTAAAAAATTTTCTGAAAATTCAAACCGCTTTTGTCATTTTCAACAGCAACAGATCTGAATTATCAGACAGTTTGTCTGAATTTGCAAATGTATTCTTAAAACTTATCCATATTGTTCTCAATTTCCAGAATAAAGTTGAACATTCGGAAGAACTGTCTGATAATTCAGACCTGTTGCTGTGAAGACTTACAGAAACGGTCTGAATTTTCTGGAAATTTTTCACAGTGTTCACAAAATCTCAACAATGCACATACCATGAACTTGAAGTAGTACTTTCAGTAATTATCAGACAAATTTCTCTCAAAAAGGCACCAAAAATGGTGATAAAAATTGCTTAAAATCTTATCATAATGTCATGACATACGTGAGAAAATTTCATCTTTATCTGCCCTAGTGGTACAATAAAAATCCCAGCTGAAGTCAAAATCCGATCTTAAAGGTACATGGTAGAATCGCTTTCTATCATTCAAGAAGTCCAAGTAGGTTCTCGAAACCGTGTACTCACCCTCAAAATGGCAGGAAATGAACCACCTACGGTGGGTAGGTTTAGAATGAGGTTTCACTTCCCCTTCAAGAGAGAAATGCCTTTGGTGTCCTATTTTAATACATTCATAGGGCCGTGGTTGTTTCTCCTGGAGAGAGAATCAATCGAAGAAAAAATGAGATGTGACGTTAAATTTATAAAGTTGATCAAACTTCATACAGCACTAAACTCAGTAACTATAAATTTCATGAACATTTTTTATCATATATATTCTTAATTTTCCACTTTAGCTTCTGCGACTGTGTTTTAATAACATATAGAGATCAATTTTTATCCTCCATTCCTCTATATCTTTTTGAGCATCAAGAATTGTAAACCGATTGACATACGTTATCCACGCTCCTTGTCTTCTACCATTTCCAAAAGAATATTTCATCCTTCAAATGTAAAAGAAATCTAATATAAAAAATATGTTTCGTGAAATCTAAAAATAAATGACATATATATTCAAATTTGAACGAAATCGATGAGCAGACCTTTTACGGTATACCATGGTTGAATCACATTGTTCTCCACCATCTATCTTTATCCAAGCTGACTTCACTATCGTCCTTGATGTCACCTTATTTCGATTACTCCTATCCTTTTTACTTGGACGTTACAGAGACAAAATCAGTTTTTCATTGGATCACAGCATACTGGCGATGTTTCACAAGTTTGTGTCTGACTTGTTTTTTTGTGCACCATAAAACAAGAATTTCAATTCTTACTATAGGATTCTCGATGTGTTGAGAAAATTTGTGAAATATCATTTCTTCTTTTGTTCTTCTACACAAAATTTCATACTTCCCTCAAAGTGTTTTATTTACCCGTCACAATAGTTACATTCAGTTGCCTAAAGACCGATTGTAAATAATTTTCAAAAATAGTCTGAATGTTAACCTACGTATGCGGTTTAGCGGTCATAAAATGACGAACAGTAATAACTTTCCAAACTCCAAATTCTTATTCATCATCAGGGGTGAACTGACCCTATTAAGAGAGCATTGGAACTGACAAGACGAAGGCGTCAGGCTCTAGTGTGCAAAAATTAGAGTGGTGAAGAAAAAATCAAGTATATTTTATCTTTGAATCAAGTGTAATTATTCTTGTGGAGAGTGTAATGATCATTATGATGAGCATACTGCACATGTACTAAACAGAGTAATACTTGAAACAGTTGTAGTGATATTCGGAGCAATAGGAAGAATCACTCACTTCAATTCAAGTATACTGTTACTCCTCTCTCTCCTCCTGACAAGGCCTATATTCAAACAATCATCCGAATTGAACCTGATGTCCCAAGAAGCAGGATTCAAACGATTCCCTGTCCATTCGTTTTCACACTTCTTTGGTGGTTGTGTTGCTTCTGTTAAGACACTCAAATGGGAATATGTATAGCTCCGCTGAAGTGACTATACAAAAATGAATTTCTTGTATGCGCATATGCGACCGAAAGCAGATGCTTTAAATTACATTTGCGTTTGCTGTTAATTATAATCAACACTCCATATAGTGGATCATATTAAGACGAAGAAAGTGGTTCTCATGAATACGTAAAGAGACGAATAACATGTGTATTTGCCTTTACAAACAGTGCCTGAAAACATGAAGAGTCTTTGTCGGAGGAGCCTTACAAAAACAGAGGTTGCTTCTACCCAAATACCCTACCGTAAGCGGATAAATCAAAGTTTGTTTGTTTTCGCTGTGAATTACGATGAACACTACTCACGGTAAAACCATGGTGGAATATAGGTAGTAATTCCCATCAGTACGTATGAAACATACACAATCTATTTTCGGTTTTGCTGGTATCAACAACATGAGAATTCTGTGGTGGAGTATTCTCACAAAAACGAATGTTGCTGTTCAGATCTAAATAGATCTGAGTAGATCTGATTTTTGGTTAGATCTGGTTCAGAAGATCAGATTAGATCTGTTCAGATCTCAGTAGATCTCGTTAGATCTGAATTGAATATTAGATTAAATCTTAATGAGCAATTGGTGGTTCAATTGTCAGAAATTTTGTGATATCTGTCTGTATATGAATTTGATTTTGTACATATATTGTGACAAACACAAGCCAAAATCGCAGTTTTTCAGATCTTAATAGATCTGTTTAGATCTGACCAAAATTTAGATCTGGCCAGATCTGATCATTTTTTCCCGGGTAATCAAATCATGTTCTTCTTCACTGAGAAAAAGTTTGTTCCAGCCAAACAAAATTTTGGCTGGAATGAATGCAAAGCAACTTTTTGTTTGGTTGAAATAAAATTTGTTTGGGATGAACCAAATTTTGTTCACAATAATTGACAGTTTCTTACAGACAAATAAAGAAACAAATTTTATTTCAGCCAACCAAAAAGTTTCTTCACTTTCATTTTAACCAAAACTTTGTTCTGCTGAAACAAACTATGTTTTCAGTGTTTGTTTTGAATTGCAATGATGTATATTTTACATAGACTTTCAACTGAGACAACAGAGACGTGAAATCGGCATTATTTTTGAATTGAATGCTTATGTATTGAAGAAGTCTTCATTTTGGGACAAGAAAAATTGTCCATCAAAGTCTTATATCAATAAAGAATGTCCATTGAAAAGAACTGATCATCGAAAGTGAATATGAAATTCATCTTCTGATACCTCAAAACCGTTCAAGTCAATTTTATTCTGACGGATTTCATTTATTCATCTCAGTAATTCACATTTAATTACTCTCCTCCCTACTCCAAGCATATTGTTGATACGTTAGATAGCTCATGTGACTCCTTTAAATCCATTCTTCCCGATGAGGATTAATGCGGATATGACAGTACCTTGCCTCACAATATGCTAACGTATGGAAATTACCTTCACTCTATTTACAATTTTGATAACTCTCTTGTAGAGGTAACTGGTGTCCTGGAAAATCTTCTCGGAATTGAAGCAGAAATGAAATTCCGAATAATCCGGGTGGTTAGAGAACAATAGATAACAAGAGAGTCCCAAGAGAGTTAACGTAGAATCTCTCCTTTCATTGACCAAAATATTCGAGTGGATAATTTCCAATAGCAAACGTATTGTTCCATACGTTTCTATTCTGCCTTAATCACTCGCGAAATGTAATCAATAGTTTTCATTGTTGTACACGAAGCTTTTCAATTTTTATAATTCTTATGGAATTCACATTCTTTCACGGAAACATTTTCACGAAATTTTGTGTCGCAGAAATGTAACGAAACTTATCCATTCATGACCTCACGAACCCTCACAGGACTCCGCACATTATTATGGAATATAAATTCTCTAATCAGAAACTACTCAGTTTCTACAATTAGAAGCATATACTAGGAGTCCAAATTAGAAATTCATTGAAACGAGATGAAGTTTTGCTTTCATAGAACTTGGATTATACCGAAAAGTGCCTGAACAGTGGATTGCGATATCTACTTAATATTAACAAAAAGTTTTCCAAAAGCAGATGTTGTTTTCACACGATGCCCCGGGATGCAGAATAATGTCTGTTTTGGGATACATAGTTTCTTGTATACATTTTTTAGTGGTCATAAAAGCCCATCAAGTTCTCGTACAACTCTAATACATTTTGTAGAACCAGAAATCCTCGTAGGAGGTATACTTTGAAGATGTTTTTCTACGGATTGAACTACTCGATTCATCGAAACTTATCAGCAACTCGAACAGATTTTCAATGACGTATTTTCGTATTGATTGGTGGTACGAATTTAATGCAATTCCAATTAGAATTGATGAGATTAACTCTGAATTTACATACCGATGATGTAAAAATAAATTTCGAAATTATACAGCAATCAAAAAACCAGATTACGTTTCAGTGATTGTTAATCTGAGAGAAAGATCGCAGTGAACTCAATTAAACGAGCTTTTATACGATGTAGAAAGAGTTCTCAGCGTCCTTCAGAATTGATCGATTTGTTAAATCTAACAAGCACGAATGTCAAGAAGCTATGAAGAATCACGACTAATTGTATTCCCCTTTAATATTCAACTTCGAGCTGCAACTCTATTTACGTGATGACTATAAGAAATCCAAATCGAATAATGGTATCCGTTAGTATAAAAATATCGTGTACTATTATTCATCCCATGCATTACAAATCCCAGCACGTGAATAATGGAACAAGGAATATTGTACTGGAGTATCGTATCGAATGGCGATCCGAAGGAGTTATGTCACCTTGATTCGAACTCATTCAGTATCGACGTTGTAATAAAATATAAGCCAATAAGAGTTCAGTGGTAATATGGATTGACCTCAAAAGTCACTACTCTTAAAGAACTTTTTTCAGGCCTCTCTCATTGCACATATCATCCAACATTTGACGCAACGCCCACGTCGAACAAAGCTCTTCACGTTGTGTCAAGTTCGTCCGACTTGGTAATCGATACGTGTGTACCTATACGAGGCATGCCTCTGAGACTTCAACATAGGGTATAACACTTCTTCTCTCTCTCGTGCATGCAGCGCGCAAGGGTGAAGAGGATAGTGTTATAGTCTGTATTCCGATGCTAGAGATATGCATTGTATATCTATCCACCCACCTGGTTTGTGCGAGACTTCTCGTTCCAACCTTCTTCGTTCAACTTATCCTCTTTCTTTAACCGCTTTGAATTATCTTCCTTTCCATCTTATTCCACTCCCTCGACCTTCTCTCTCCTCTTTTGTTCTCCCTATGAAGAAGTCGGTCTTCTCTTGCGGGAATACTCATTCATGCACACGTACAATTCATCCACGTGCGCTCGCAATACAACTTTACTGTTATACGTGAATTCAGAGGTAAGAGGGTGTGTGGTTCAATCGAATGATAATCGAAAACCGAAAATGAACAGAACAAAAAACTGGATGACATCGTATTGAATTGGGAACAATTACAGTCGTATCAAATTTCTGTGGGGAAGAATCTGTAATCTTAATCGCGTCCTACCTTTTCAAGGTTTTATAACATAATGAATATATATATATGTATATATATATTGACCTTGATTGGCAAACTTCGTAAAACAGCTGATGATCGACAGTTATTCGATTTCTTCGATTCCTCAAAAATGGAAAACAGCTTGTTGACTGTTAACAGAAAAAATGGGGATGCGCCGTCCGTGTCATTTTCATGATCGGATATCGATCGATCCAACGATGAGATGAATATATTTTTTACTCGTTTCAGAGTGGAAATAAGTTTGTCGGAGAAAAAGGTTAGGAAACTTTCATCCAACCTTTTGGAGAAAGAAAAAGGGAGAAGAAGTCATAAATTTTTCAGAGAGAAAGAAGAAAACCTCAAGAATAATCTTTTTTTTAACAGAAGGGAAAAAAAGCTCATCGAATTTCTTTGTCAGAAGAGAGGACTCTAGAGAACTTCTAACAGTTGTATTTATTTCACTTATAGGAAAGGAAAAGGGATTACCTCCACCAAAGTGAGAAATAAAATCGAGGACGAGATTTTTATTTCGAATTCGAATACTTGTAACGAGGTTTGAGGGATGAGTTTTAGAAAGGGCATAACCACCTACATAACAAATCGTTGCTGGAACAGCTTTGATTCATCCAAAGGATGAGTTTCGAATTTCTCGAGATACATCAAGGATCCCAGGTTTAGATTGAAAACAGTATGTATCCTGTTGTACTGATTATCGACAAGCTCGTTTTTCTTATCATCATGATCATTGTTTCATGCAAAATTTTCTTTCAAGGGTCATAGATTGCTCGTATTTTCTCTCCCCATATAACAATTTTCAAGCTCTCCCAATGCTACCGATAGAATGTAGCTGCAGGCAAGAATGATGGCCAAGGCTGGGCATTCAACGGACAGGCAAAAATGGTTGACAAATCAACTTTGTTAACCAATCATTGCCTGAAGGAAAAAAAGACTGATTTCACACGATGGTTTCTAGTGCATGGTAAGGGCACTGCTCGCATCCATGGGGGAAGGGAAATTTGGGCTGCTACTGGCTCGGTACTACTGCCAGAGTTATCAGCACTGGCATATCCGAAGTTACCAAAGCTATCAAAACTAGCGAGAAGTCAGCATGATAACATCATTTCAAATAAGGGCCTGCATGACATTCACAATCCTGTCAGAGTCCTATTCGTTTGTATACATAGACTATGGGGAATTCTGGCATTCCAACCTTGTCCAAACAGTATCGATTCAATATTGGCTTGAGATTGTCTGCCCGAGAAAATAAGATTAGATCTAATGAGATCTCGTGACGTTTCGATATCTGAGATGCGTCTGTATATGAAGATACCATTTATCAAAAGCCCCCTATGATGCCTCCAGCTCGCCGGATTTCCAGAGTTCTTTATTATTACGAGGGGAACGCGGGCCACAGATCAATGAATCAAGACTCGAATTTAAGCTTCAAATCAATATATCTTCATTACATAAAGTACGTCAAATTGACGAAACTGTTTAAGACACTTGTTCGTTATGATAATCAATCTTGATACTACAAAAAAGTTCAATTGTTATAAATAACCTCGAAAGTTAAAACATTACATGAGATTATTAATTAAATAATCCTATTAGTCCGGACGTTCTATTCGATTCCCCTTAATATGTGTGCATACGAGGTTTATGACGTATGACCCGCGAGTGTGTTTTGAGATCGTCCGGAATCTAATGGAAATAACCGTAATTCTACGCGAATCTAACGGAATATGGCGGAGGATGATTTTAACGGGTTAGGCCAATTGCTTCCAGCGGTAATCTTCCGAAGAATGGCCGTACAACTGTGGCTCTAACGGTAAATACCCATAAAAGGGTGGCTCTAGCAGAATTTAGCCGTGAAAAGGTGGCTGTAACGAAATTCAGCCGTAAGAAGGTGGCTCTAACGAAATTTAAGCTATGTAGAAGGTGAAACCAACTTCCTCACCGTCCCTCAGCAAAAGCTAGGATTTCGCGGTGAAACACGCCGAAATCGTGAACGAAATACGATCACAAAGTAACCGGACAGTCCCGACTTCTATAATAATCAAAAAGTGCTTACCAGAAGGTGATACCTAGCTGGCTGTTTCCAAGCGGCAGAAGTCGGGAATTGATGAATTTATCCTCTGCTACCTATATTATAACGTGATAAGCATGAATTCCACTGCGGGAAATACTAGCGAACCTATCGGATCTAGGAGTTTGTCACAAACGTACAGGTGTATCTCTCTCTACTCTCTTCCTCTCCTATGTTATTCGTGTGCTTGCGCGATGCGTTAAAAAAATCCAAAACGGTTGCCCGCATTTGTTTACAATCTGTCACTTCGATGTGCAGATAACCGCGGATCGGCTTTGTTTCTATGGCGAATTTCTATTTCCTTACCAATTTTCTTATCATATCATTTATAATTATCAATGAATATGTTCTTCTCATTATCATTTTCAGGTATTTGTCGTCTCGTGTATAAGACATAGGCGATATATGTCCCCAGGTAGCATTGCTAACGCAGTGCGATCAAGGTAAGGGATATTGTTCCTTTTTCATAGTTATTTTCATAGTTTTAATGGAATTCATCTGTTACGGGTACAAATTATAACGAGGATCGTCACAATCCAGATAGATCTCATCAGATCTAAATTTTGGCAAAACTTCCTACAAGTCTGTTCATATCTGCTTACATCTGAACATCTCAACTTAGGCAACAATCTTCGCGGTTTTCTGATATCCACTCACCCTCCAAGGTTGCAATTTTGCAAGGAATCCAAGAAATATAGGAAGATTCATGAAGATTTCTGGATCTCTGTGGATTTTCGTTGATCTTTTCCAGCCAAAATTTAGATCTGGAGAGATCTACTTAGATGCCAGTAGATCTAATCTTTTTCTCTCGGGTGTCCACTCAAATCCATACCGTTTGAGATTCGTCAAATAGGTTGTGCCAATTGGAAAATGATAATGACCTTGTGTAGAAACAATTGTTTCCACCAAAGTTTGGCAAATATAACCTCGCCAGTACCAGGCCATTTGTTGCCTCCGACAATTCCCACATGGGAAGCCTTAGACAACTCTGGTGGACAGGAGATTCTCATATCGCACTCAGCATGGGTCGTAGCTTGATCCAGCTTGAGCAATATTTTGGCTGAGCTCGGACAACGGGTGTGCTCAGTTCGAGCGGTAGCTTGACTCAACTGGGGCGACAGCTTGGCCTAGGGGAAACTCTGATCTGAGGCGGTAGATCGCAAAAACTCTCACTAGGGTGTTACTTGTTTTTCCTTGCGAGTGGTGAACCCAGCATTCAATGGATATATGTGTCCTGTACAAGGCTCAAATTATATTATTAGGTGTACGACTTTGCTTCCACCATTTTCTCCCTAAATTTGAGGCTCCAGAAGTAAATACATACTTATGATTCGAAAAGGTGGCCGTCGCTAGCCACTACTTTTCCCCATCTTTTTGGCAATTGTCGGATCCCATCTCGGAGAAACGATGCATCTTTTGAGGCGATCCACGAATCAATCCATTCTCTAACTTCTTCATAAGAATGAAAATGCTGATCACTCAGGCCGTGTGCCATCGATCGAGATGAAGGGTAGTTGGAAGGAGAAATGTCTGGGGAGTACGCCGGATGGGGTAAGACTTCCTATTCTAGTGTTTCCGAATATGTCTTGACCGGTTTTGAGTAGTGTAGCCGCGATCTTCGACCCGAATCGAAGATTCTTTCGGATCGGCTCGAAATTTCGACCCATTTTTCCCATTTTTCGTCGCCGGTAACAATGCGGTGGAAAAACCCCTTTCGCTTCTGTCTTTGAAGCAGCAGTTCACAAGTGAAGAAACGTCGTTCAACATCTCTTGTCTTCAATTCGTACGAAACCAAATTCCCCTGTTTCTGAATCATCCTCATGACTCTGAGGCGTTTCGAAATGGTTTGTTGAGTTATTCCCAATGATTCTGCCAATTCTTCTTGCGTTTGGCACGAGTCTTTATCAAGTAATGCCTTCGATTCGGAATCTTCAAAGATTCTCTCTTTTCTACCGCCATGTCGGTCCTTGATATTGAAATCACCCTTCTTGAAACGTAGAAACCATTCACGACACGTTCTTCGACCCAAAATAGCCTCACCGTGAGTACTTGAGAGCATCCGATGAGCCTCAGCTGCAGTTTTCTCCAAATGAAAGCAAAAAATCAGAACTTTCCGCAAATGACGAGAATTCGGCTCAAAAACTGACATCTTTGATCGAGTAAAAATTTATGAGGTCATCAAAAATTCACTAGTATGATGATGTTGTTATGTTGACACATGTCCAACCTTACAGTGTGACATTCATCATCTAACCTGTTTCGACTGCCACCTACCAACGTAACCATGTATTATAAACGGCGGAAGCAAAGTTGTACACCTGATATCATTCCAGAGTTACGCCATTCGTGGTAACGTAGGCGTTCCACCTATCTTGGTGAGTCTTACAGCAGCCTAATCAATTTTCCCCTGGGTCCTAATGATCTGAATGGTACTAACTACGCTCCTGTGAAATCTTTGTGAACTAAATAGCGTTCGCTCCACTTCCCCAAGGAAACACAAACCCTCTAGGTTAAATTTACGTCCATTGTACGTGAATTTACGTTCATAGAACAATAGAACTTATAGATTCAATGAACCTTTGAATGTCCGGACGTTGAATGGACCTCTATTGAACGCTCCTTGAACCTTCATGTCCCCGAGGGTTATAGGTAGTGGAAAATCGATTTATTTTATTCTATAGAATTCAAGGAATCAACGAATATCACTTTGTATATAAATTAAATTTAACTGACTAATGCATATTGGTATTTACCAACGTCATTGATTTCCAAACACCGAACAGTTAATATTTGCTTTGATCGTATTTTCATCCTAAATATCAGCTTCTACATGAAAGTGGAATTCCTTTGACTATGTATTCCATAATTGACCAATATATTCAAATTCTCTCAAATACCATGTTTGAAGATTTAGATCCTCATGAAATAAACGACGTGCGCAAACATCAAAATACATTTGTTGGCTGAAGTTCTGTCTTACACAATGATAAGTTCCACTTTTTTCATAAATTCTATGAAATCACCGAACAATTCATCACCACCTGTGAGTGAAGCGACCTCCATTGAGATTACAAATATGCGAACCCTATTCGTTGCACAAGACTACAAACTTCCTCCTCTGTTATTAATAAAATTCTTGTCCATCTAGAAAGATATACCTATGTCACAAAAATTTGTGAATAAATGTTAGATTCAATTGAACAGACATTGATCGTTATTAAACCATCACTGGAAAAATTATTCATCTGTCCTCTCTCCATAAAATATTTATTCGTAGAAATTGAATATTCAATTGGATGCAAAAATTATTACTCGTGCTTGATAAATGACTTTTATTCACAAGACCAATTCATTTGAGGCAAGCATTCGATTATTTGATTTGAATAAATATTTCATTGATCCCAAGGTATATGTTATGGGAAGAGGACAAATTAACTAACTTGATTGGGAGAATTTTTTTTTCAGTAAAATCAGCTTTTTTTATGATGCAATGGGGATCCTATAATCATTCGACGTTACAAACGAAAACGACTATTTCTAGACTCTTTCGCATCATACTCGTGTCAGAAATTGAGTATTGCGAACCTAAATATACTCCATAGATGATTTACAGGGGTAAATATAACACCTCAAATTAACAGCTGCTGTCAGTGTGATCCAGGATAAATGGGGAGCACGAGGCCACAATTCTGATAAACTGATCATATTTTGTCACGAAGAGAACATAACTTTTATGAGATGTATGTTCAGTACCTAATTTACGGACTGAATGGCTAGTATTGATATTTACATCCTTAAATTTTGTCATATATTAAAATTCAGTGAATTATAAAATCTTCTTTGACGTGATATCGAGCAAAATTTTAACAAGCATGAATTCACTGATCCTGAAATGAGAATTTCATTTTGAAACATGAAAGAAATGTAGATTTAATTCATAGGAAGTGATACAAATTCTTGTTATTGAGTTTATAAATATAATACATTATCCTCATCAACATTGAAAATAACTCATCTTTTGCTCAGCTCCTCGACCTGATGATTCCTAAGAAAATTTTCTTCCCTCACGTAAAGGTATCCTTATACGTATTGAAGTGCAATATACATATTGAAATACATATGTGACGATTGTGAATCGCTTGAGACATATGTGCTTCGAAATAGGTCGAGGTATAGTAGAAAGATGGGGAATGAAAATCATAAATTCATTCTTATTACAGAGAAATGTTGAGACGTCGATCAAGAAATATATCAAGAAAATGAATAAATTTCGATTTATTTCAACGAGTTTCAATTAATATTTATAACATCATGATATCGAAAATGTCTCGATTCATACTTGCATGTTGAAACACTATATATATTTAGTCACCTAATTTTGAATTTCTAAAATAATTCAACTAATCAATTGTTTGTTGTCTGAAACAAAAATTCAGCAACATCACTCTGCCTTAGAAGAACATTTTCAAACACAAAACAAAGACATGATAGAATAATTCTATTTATCTGATATGTATTTATCTACTTCTATCCATGCATTCACTCATTCATTTGCCCGCTCACTCATTCATGCATTCATTCATTCAATCCTGAATACAATTAAATTTTCCGTTGAGATGGAGGAAAATTCTATCTATAGCATTCCATATAACATGAAAACTAACTTTATTTAAAATTCTAAAGGTATATTCAATACAAATGCAAGAAACATGAATCATAAAAACTCTTATTTTTTATCAGCATTACCATGACGTGCTGTATCAGCGAAGCATAATAGATTGTGTTGGCAAGAGGTGTTGTTGAAAGATGTATGTAAAAGATTATTATCCCAGTACATCAACATAATTTGTTAGTTAGCGGGACGCCACTCTAGGTTATTGACAAACATTTAAATCTTTTTTCCATCCCCAAGGAGCCCTAACATCTTAAGAATCATGTGCCAAAATATTGGGAGCTGGAGGGTTCTCAAGTACCCGTATTCCGAGTTTTCCTGCTACCGCTTCCGGGCCGCGCCGAGCGCCTTTAAAGATCCTCGCAGCACGCTTTGATTTGGAAGCATTGAAGCATGTAAAACATACGAAGGAAAAACATTCGCTGTGATTTTGCTGGGTACCTTTTGCTGGAGCAGTAAATTTTTTGTTGTGACAGCAATCGATTTGCTATCACAACACTGTTGTTGCCTATAACAGCCACTTTCCAGATGTGGTAGCAAAAAATCTTGACGTCTCCAGCAAACTGGGTTTGCTACTCCGTGTGTAACACGGGAATTTGCTGGAGGAGTGAACATTTTTTACTGCCACAGCTGAAGAATCGCTGTCTCAGCTGAGAAGATTGCTAGGAGAGCAAATGGTTTGCTGTCAGAGCAAAAAATTTGCTGTTCAAGCAAAATGGACCCAGCCAAATTATATTCCGCTGTAACAGTGAATTTCTTTGTTCTTCGTGTAATGAAAGGAAATTGAAGCATTCTCTATGTGAAGAGCTTTTTGTATTCCATAGAGTCTTGTATTTAGCAATAACGATTTCGATCCAACTACTCGAGCATGCAAGAACGATGTACCCCACATCGGCTCAGCGTCGATCTAGTCTTGCTCATTCTGGTCCCAGATTCGGCTCACGTTGGGATATGTAAACCTTGATTCCAAAATCAGAATGAAATAATGAGATTGTAAGTGGGCATAGAAACTACTCCCGGGTCGAAAAATTTGAACGGTTTTTGTCCCCATATTTCGTTTTTAGACTGATTTTGTCCTGATTGTTGAATAATGCGGATAAAAACAGTTCTTTCTCATAAATTCAGTCTGAATTTTTCCTCCAACGAATGAAAGTGATTGAGGAGAAATTAAGACTAAAATCATGGAAAAGTACTGTTCTTATCCGCATTATTCAACAATCAGGACAAAATCAGTCTAAAAACGAAATATGAGAACAAAAACCGTCCAAATTTTTCGACTCGGGGCTGTTTCTGTAGGTGTTTGCAATGACGGTCTGGTTCCAATTATCTACACCATTGGCGTTATAAGCATGTAAACTGGCCTGAACGGTTGTAAGCTGTGCCTGCAGACAGATGCGTTGTACATGAAGCTTACAGATATATAAATTGGTGTTGAAGGTGCAAGAGAGTTGTGAATCAGGGTAGAAGAATAACATATCGATCTAGAAGGCCAATTGCATTGTGAAAAGGATATAATATTCATCTATGATGTACTCCAAAAGGCAAATTTAACAAGATTTATGGTAACGGTGACAGACATTCCGGAAAACCGAAGTTCCGGAACAAAATCCGGCACGGAATCGAAAGGTACTTCACGGAGATGAATGCACGGTTGCAGTGACCAATTCATTGGTTCAATATGGTCGAACCAATTAATTGGTTACTACAACCAGCCATGCAGTGATCACATATCGGTATTCTGTTGATCGCTGGAATCGCATTTTTTTAAGTAGTCATCATAACAAGGGCCGGCGCTAATCATTATCAATAGAATTGATTGTGACACCCACATATTCGGTTGTGATAGCCGATCAATTGATCAGACCATCCTTAATTGGAATGCTGTAGGAATTCACAAGTTTTGTAACGCTTGATTAGTCTGTGGAAAAGATTCTATAAAAACTGTTACGTGGAATCTATGATACTTTATGAGTATAAGGCAAAATGAGGAATAAGGCAAATATGAGAAAAACACTACAAAATCTTTTTCACTGCAATGACTAATAGAAATCCAATTGAAGGCTGTAACTTCGACCAAAGTATTTGTTTTATTTTTTTCATGGCAGATCAAATGACTTGGGTTTGGGTGAATTCGATTTGAAAGGACTTATGAGCAGCTCATTTTCCCAAATGAAAATGAATCTCTACATTTCTCCGCATTTTTCATACTGTCAGAAATCTGACAGGAATGAAGAGAAATGAAGAGATTTCTGTCACATTTCGGACGTTTTTAGAGAAATCTAGAGAAATTAAGAGATCATTTTTATTACAGTTCTTTCATTCTAGACTGGCTTATCCCTCAAAGAAAATTTCATGCCCAAAGAAGAGAAGTATAATGTAGGATATATTGATTCAATAAAAATTTCCGATATGATCATTAGAACCATTGATACACAAAAAGTTTTCAGAAGAAATGATGACAAGGTGTAACTGAATCTTCATACATAAGCCCGAGAAGAAATTATCATCAGGTTAGCCTCATATTTCATAAAGGTCTGACGGGGTGATTCAAAATCAGGGGTATACCTCTTCAAGACCTGAAGAGGATGAAACGTAGATGTCCAGAGCCTATACCGAGTGTTTCAAAATTCACTGAAAATCCTGCACAGGCAAAATGTAATAATTTCTTTATGTTCAGGTTTTGAGATACATTAGCGCTCAAAAGTATTTTGTAGGTGAATTTTCTCAAATTTTGTGAATAATGTTGCAAATACTAGGGAATGAAAATTATAAAACAGAATATACATTTGGATATTCTCATCGATATATGTTTTCATTGTGCAGTTTCGAAAAAACAGTGTTACCAACATAAAGCGCACCTACAGAATACTTTTGAGCGCTACTGTATGGGGCTTTTTAGATTGTTTCAGAAATCCAAATCATTTCAAAGCGCTGTGTGCGCTCATACTCTAGCCTGACACTATTCGATGAATTGGAGAACGTTGGATCTCTGGAAAGAAAATTGATGTATCCCATCATTTTTCCATCAGAAGTTATAGCGATTTGGAAATTTTGGGCTTCCAGCAAGTCAGTATCCGGTAACTTTGAATCATTCTAGCTCCCAAACAGAGAATGCCAAGATAGTTGAATTTTTTCCAGAGATCCGTTTCCCAATTGAGCGAATGGTATTAGGGTCAAGTACATAAGACACAGTGCTTTCAAGTGATGTAGATTTGAAGGGAAATCTAAGAATGCTCATATTTCGAAAAATCAGCCTCGAAAGAAATTTCTCAATTCGGGAAATTATTGCATTTTAGCTGTAGAATACGCCCATGAGTTATTTCCACTCAATTCTGAAACACACGGCATGATATATTACCGATCCTCCATTTTGGGCTACGATGAACGATGGATGGAAAGTACTGCGAAGGTGAAGGGAATGCGCGAATTCTAGGCTATTCTGGATAAGTTTATTTTGATATTCTATAAAAGTACATAGCCCATAATTATTCAAAATAGACTCATTCAGAGGTTCTACGCATATTCGTAGAATTTTCTCAACAGGCTCCTAGTATTTCCAACCTCTTGTGTTGCTGTGGGAATAAAAGCAGAAGGTATAACATGGGTGAAGCAACCCTGGTTAGAGAAACTAGGAGTGCACGAGACTCGAGATGATACTGTTGTATTTGGAGTCAAGACGATAGTGAGACCGGATATTCGATACTCGAGAATAATATCGTCGATGCTGGGAGTGCACGGAAGTACGAGACTAATATCGGTATCGTTTTGGAATTGACACCAAATTGAGAATAAAGATCTAATATTCGGACATATCATCAAGAGTGTTGATTTTTTTCAATGTGGAAATAATAGAAAAGGAGCATTTCAAAATGATACATGTGACAAAAATCCTCTTCAAAAAGAGCTGTAGATCTCTCTCAAATGATAATATATGTATATGGTCTTATTTTCAAAATTGTCTGGTGGGAAAATTTCACCGGGAATCTCTGATATCTCAAAGACTTTCAGTGCAGTTTTTCAGAGGTGTGCATAGTTTTTCAAAGATGTTCATAGATGTTCAGAGGCATTTTTAGTGAAGAAACACAGTGTTTCTAGATGTCAAGACTGATAGAAAAATTAATTATACATTCATATTGAATTTGAACTTCAATTAATTGATATTAATATAAAAATAATAGATTATTTGAACATTTATTCGGCTGTACACAATCATATCCCACGAAAACTGTGGGAAATATCCCAGTAATGTCATATGAATATGATCAGTTGTTGGAACAAATTCAACATGAGTGTTGAGGAGATAAACAGAGAAAAAAATATACCACTTTTTCTCCTTTCGCTTGCTAAACCAGAAACAGGAAGGTTTGTAAAATGAATTTTTACATAAAAATAAGGGCGATTACGAATCAATAACTGAATTTCAATATATGCTTCATGAAATTTAACGTTCAGCGTTTAAAACGTCAATCCTACCTCTGACTTTTTCAACGATATTCGTACCCGTCCGTATTGTTATGTAAAAATTCATATTACGAATATTATATTCCTGCTTCTAGTTCACTAAGAAGAATAACAAGAATCCTTATATTTTCGAGCGGCATTTTTCTCCGTATACCAGCGTAAAAAACATTTTGTCTGTGAGACTTCTCTGTACTCAATTTATGAAACCATCTACAATTTCCAAAGAATAATCTTCGATAGTGCAATACACAGAGTATCAAATATTATTCCCTGAAAATTTCAGGCTGTCCCTGGTGAAAAATGTTCAAACAGATAAAGCGTGAAAACCTTTCAATTTCCGCTTCTTTTGCACTTAGATACTGTTCCGTTTATTTTTCCGCGTCACTCCATCCGCTTCATTCTCACCAGGTGTTTCATAAATTCTGTTCGGAGAAATCTCACAATAAAATGTGTATTCGGATGATACGCTGCTATCCCCTCAATAAACTCTTATAAAATGTGTCTATTAGAGAAAATCATAAGCAAAAGTTTTTCAGTAAGGTTTGTAGTTTCGCAGTGAAATTTGGAGAAATGTTTCCACCTGGGAGGCCCATAAATCTAACTGAAGCTAATTGAAAATTTTCAAATTGCCTTCGATCAGAGAACTGTACCAGATTCTATCAGATTTGACACGCTGAGAAAAACATTTCTCCTGACCAAATAAATACTCTGTTGTCCCTCTCTCCAAATCAAATAAAGAAATACTTGCCCCGAATAAATTATTTATCCACCACAAGTGATCAATTCTTGTATCTAATTGAGTATTTATTAGGTGTACAAATAAGTTTCCGCGGTTTGTCAAAAGATGGCCCCACCAGAAGGTTATGGAGAAATCGTTAGATGTAAAACGTAATATCCCAAGTTTAGTCATCTGGCAACACCATAACCTTAAAGTACTAGTGATTCCGTATCAGCATCACGTAATTTTTTTCGTGCAAAAATGTCAAGTTTTATTCCGAATACGCATCATTTGCGGGAACTTTTGATTTACTTCTTTAATGTGAAAAAATCTGCAGCTGAGGCGCATCGATTGCTTCTAGAAGCATATGGTGAAGCTGCTTTAAGTGAGAGAAGTTGTCAGGAATGGTTTCAAAAGTTTAAGAACGGTGAGTTTGACGTTAAAAACAAAGAACGCAGTGGAAGGCCGAAAGTGTACGAAGACATGGAATTAGAAGTACTATTGGAGGAAGATTCGTCCCAAACGCAAAAAGAACTTGCACTTACTCTACAAGTGACTCAACAAGCAATTTCACATCGTTTAAAATCGTTAGGAATGATTCAAAAACAAGGAAATTGGGTTCCATATGAACTAAAGCCGAGAGACGTTGAACGCCGATTATGCATGAGTGAAATGCTGCTTGCCAGGACTAAAAAAAGAATTTTTGCATCGTATAGTCACTGGTGACGAAAAATGGATTCACTACGATAATCCAAAGAAGAGAAAGTCATGGGTTAAGCCCGGCGAACCATCAACATCGACAGCTAAGCCGAATATTCATGGAAAAAACTCATGCTGTGTATTTGGTGGATCAGCTTGGTGTCGTGTATTATGAATTGCTGAAACCAAGCGAAACCATTACTGGAGCTCTCTACCGAACACAATTGATGAGATTGAGTCGGGCACTTGAGGAAAAACGCGCCCATTACTACTCCAGACACGACAAAATTATTCTTTTACACGATAATGCTCGTCCACATGTTGCGGCGCCGGTAAAAACATACTTGGAAACACTCAACTGGGAAGTTTCACCCCACCCGCCGTATTCACCAGACTTAGCCCCTTCTGATTATCACCTGTTCCGGTCGATGGCACATGGTCTGTCTGAGCAGCGCTTCACATCATATGAAGACACCAAAAATTGGGTAGATTTGTGGATAGCGTCAAAAGATGAAGAGTTTTTTCGACGGGGTATCCGAATGTTGCCAGAAAGATGGGGAAAAGTAGTGGCAAATGATGGAAAATACTTTGAATAGAACGTAATGTACTTTTCCTTTACAATAAATTCCTAATTTTTTATAAAAAACCGCGGAAACTTATTTGTACACCTAATAATTTCTATAAATAAATTGGTATTTCATGGAGAGAGGGCAAATAAATATTTTATGGGAAGATGGCAAATAAATATTTTTTCCAGTGCAAGATTGCATAGTTTCTATAATGTGGGAAGCGACTCGACATTCAGGCAACGAAGATACGACAGAGAAATGCTCGGATTTCTCAAAAACCCATTGAATCAACTTGAGAATGTATTTGTTGAACCACCAGAACTTTTAAATTTATACACATGAAGTTGTTAGAGAGAATGATATTTCTTGAAATTTTCCTGTTCCATCTCTGATTTATTCACTTTTTTCTTTTGTCTCTATGATCCACCGAAACTCACAGTGGAAAGTCGGTAATTGTCCTGTATTGGAGTAGAAATAACTTCATTGCATCTGAATCAGGATTCCCATGCATTATTTCAACAAGTTTCGATATTTTATTGACAAAAACTTTGCGGGAAATTTTTCGTTGAATTTTATGTTGATAGAACCAATTGTACAATAATAATAACGTATGTTGGATTCAACGTGGCCACAAAATTTACTATGAAAAACCAAAAAAATTATTCAACATTGGGAAAGTTTTCACTCTCGTTATTTCATGTAATGAATGAGATATATGGTGCTTGCTACCTTTTCATTTTTATAATTCGAAGTCGCTTAAATTTTCACAATCCTTTATGGATCATCACCCCCGCTTCGTCCGCAATTCCATAGTCTAGCGAAGTTTGCTTCGCTTCCATTACTACACCTCTAATCATTTTCGTTGTGCTCGCCGTCTGACGTTTCAAATGATGTTCACTGAGCTCAACCATCAGATTGTTATATAAAAATTATGATATCAAACGGTGATCATTCACTTTCACTCAAGACATTATTTAGGATGAAAAATAAACATGAAGCAAGTATAAGTGTTTATTTTTCCACATTGAACGAAACTTATGAACAATAACATACCTTTGCTGGCTAGACCTCTTTCATACGCAATGAGGAGTTGAACTCTTCTCGCGAATTCTTTACTATCAACGAAGAATTTATCACTACCTGCGAGTGAAGCGAGCCCCATTGGGATTATAAAAATGCAAGCAAAACAAGGTCTACTTAGATTGCAGAGATGTAAACGTAGCGAACTCTTTTGTGTATACGAAAATGTGCAATTTCTTGATTGTTAATATCTGTCTGTCTTTCTTTCTCTCTCTTCTTCTCTCCGGACGAATTTCCGTAAAACTTCATATTAAATGTTGTAGCCAAATGCAATCCAGAGTGCATCAGATGATAGTCTTGCTAATAAATTTATGCAAGTTCCTCATCCCCTCATACAGGTGATACATTCCTAGCTGGTGCTTAGTGCTCATATTTTCAGGTACCACATAGATATAATTCACAATAAACTTCTCTTTACTCAAGACATATCCTCGTTGAAACATACCTAATACGATTCCAATCTGAGTATCGAATAAAGCTTTTTATGCCACTGAGATGAAACGTCAAAAAACATTCGTCAAGTCAATATAATATTCCAAATGATCTAATTAAATACAAATACATAATAAATTCATAGATTTTCTCACTAGTTTGTTGAATAATAAATATAATCTAGTGTGAAAGAATATAGCTCATTGCATCTAATAAATAATGCGCATATATGAAGAATATATAATATCAAAAAATATATAAAATCAAACGGAGTCCCGTGCATGCAAAAGGGAAAGTGGAGCTCCGTAGACAAGATGCTGCGAAAATGTAGTAATATCTGAGAAAAAGATATCTCTCGTTGATATATTTTCCATCAAATTTGAAAAGGCATGTAACGCCTATTTAGCGTGAAGCATGAAAGCGTAGCATGATTATCAGACGGAGTTCCACTCACCGTTCACGAGGTGGAGTTCTGTTGGAACCTTGAATTGAACTGCATGAAGAGCGAGCTCACCGGTATCAGCAGCTGCACGTAATAACATTTGTTGATGATGATGCTGTCTCGATGATGTTCTATGATGATGAACGCTGTTCAGTACGATGTTACTTGACGTTCTACTCAGTGCTTTTCTTTGCATCACCGCTTCTTTGTAAATTCTACAGTACATCACTATCATCACCAAACCGGGTATCCAGAAAGAAATACACGAGCTTATTATAGCGTAGGGTCGGTTCACCACGAACGTACAAATCTGTAAGCAAAGAATAAAGCTTAAGTGTCTATAAATGTCTGATAGTGAGAGCGTTCTTCGAAATTGAAAATTTAGATGTAACGTGGAACGTGATTCGAGAACCTCACCTCTTCATGTAACGCTATGTACAGAGATATTATATCTCATCTCCCTCCCAGCTAGGACCTCCAAATAATTAATGATCAATCTCTTATGAAAATATTAGGTTGACCTGATTATGATTTCGAATCAGAATGGATTATGAAGAGGATATTTTTCATACCTATTGCTCCTTAGGAACATCTCTTCTATGGATTTCAAGATGTAATTATTGTTGATATGAACTGTCAAGATCAAGAGAGTAACCATAGCAACGTACATTATCTCAAGACTTATATTTTGATGATGAAGAGTCATAAAGTGCTTTGCGCAAATAACCAAGACGGAAACAGCTCTCAAAATTTTACTCGGGTTATCCAATGGAACTAGAGTTCTAAGTAAAACAGACCGGGTTCAAGAAAGACGACGCGAAACTTGGCGGACGTGCTCATGAATTCTTAAGAGCAGGAAAGAAGAAAGACGTAAGACGTTGTACCAAAAAACGTGATTACGTAAATATGCTCCTTGTGAAAACGTTGCTACGTTTTTTATAATCTATTCTGCACGAAATTATTCAAAAAACCTGATTCCGGATTCAAAAATAGAAGCATGTGATCATTAACGATGAACGAAGGTCCTTGTGGAACTATTCTCGCAGAGGTATCATCGTTGCAACATATTTTTTTGTTCTTATACCTCGGTGAGAGTGTGGAAATAGTTGAAGAATTTCACTCTAGCACGTCTTGATTTCAACGAATATCGCATAGAGTGTTTGATTGATTCTGCATGTTAATCGAACATAAATTTCCATTCAAAGGAAAAAGGTAAATTCGATCGACGAATGAATGCGTGGAATATTCACCGTGAAAATTAACTCCAACTTGTTATTGAAAACATAAATATTCATCGCGTCATGTTGCGATATTCTACATTCTGCTCTGGAAATGTCATGTTCCGATATTATTTGTGGATTTTGTGAAAATGTTTGATGATGATTGCTGATTTAGAATAATCGTGAATGACAATTGAATTACTGTAAATTACATCAGAATATGGATTATAAAAAAATGAGAACAGTTTCAAGCAGAAAGTAATTGATTGAATTAATTTCTCAATTTCCAGACATTTCGTGAATGGAAGGGTATTTCAATCAACAATCTAATGGAACGTATCGAACGATTAATGGTCACTGCGAGAATCAACATTCAAAATCATTGATGTATTATCAACATCCACAGATTCTATCACGATGTTCCATTATGCGGTTTTCGTAAGGGAATCACAACATGAAATACATCGCATTTGATGATATACATATAGAGAGATATTTATCGAAACGCAAGTGGAATTGAATGGCAAGAAGACTTGGTTTGCATTCAACGTACATCATGCACATCATGGGAGCAGTCATTCGTAAAATTGAACAATTGATTCGTATGAAAATTCCTCAATTTTCATGCATCAATCAGCTATGAATGAATTCTATCGTTCGCAAATGATGAGATCAATTCAGCATATATTTTAGTTGCTGTTTATGAAAACTTGGGAATTTCCAACGGAGATTGATGAAATTGAATGAGAATCTGCATGTTGTGTGCGATACTATCACCATTTTCCATGGAATATGTGGGAAAAAAATAAACCCTTTATTGTTATTTTAATCCTCAGACTGCGCATATGGGTTAACATAAGTCGGGAAGTATTGGAAACCTGCGAAATTTGAAGATAATGCGTGAATTTCAACGTCGAAACCTTTGGAGGGGGAAACTTCAGTGTGAATCGATGGATTAGTACAACTTCATTATTGGAAAATAGAAAGATGCAAGTTTATGTTGAATTTTATATGGGAAGATATAGATCAATTTGAGGTATGCAGTCTGAGGGTTAATGAATGAATCGATACATATCAGTGAGTTTGATTGATTCATCTGTTTCTTAGAAATAACATTTTCTTCGCATCTATTTTCAGATTTCCAGAAACTATTAGATATAATTAGAAAGAATCATCAACCTTCTGCTCATAAGCAGTTAACAAATTGAATCCAAGAATTAGGAAGATTCAAACACTTCTATGGAAATCCAGAAAAATGAAAAAGAATTCAAAGCTGATCACATTAGATGAAATTTGATATTGAAGATTTCCAAAGGTTTGTTAAAAAAAATTCGAGAGAATTACGCCGAGTATTTTAGATCAGATTAAAAACTGCAAAATGATTGGCAAATAAATTTTTTGCTGGTCAATAGCAATAATAGTTACAGGAGACTATTATTTAGATAATATAACCCAACTAGGGAAAATACAGAGGCCATTATCATGATCGGATCATGACAGCTCGATGTAGTAGTCAGGTCCTGATAATGTAGCCCGATCGGGACCCGATCATACATGTACCGCGAAGGCGTGATGAGGAAACGATCAGGTAAGAATGATCAGGACCTCGTGAGTTAACCTGATTAGAACAGGTACCAATAAACCAGAAAAAGTGCTGGGGCCATTATCATGTTCAGATCATGTCAGCCAGATTCTACTATCAGGCCTTGGTAACGCAGCCTGATCGGGACCTGAGTATACATGTAATACAGCGGTTTCGTGATAAACACCGATAATGAAGAAATGAATTAATCTCAAATGAATATGTATGAAATTGACTTTTAGCACCATCTGGCGAGACACTTGCATCAATAGAGTGTGAAATTCGGCGTATGTCTTGCACAAATCATGATTCCGATTCTGTATTAAGACTGAGAATGAGAAATTTTTATGCTAGTGAGTATTTTTGTCATTAAATTTACATGTGACAATAATTGTGTAAAGTTTGAATTTCATGATTTATTACCATGTGGATACAATACTGATTTATGCGTGGTGATATGTGTACATTAGGGGTGTGAATATCAGTTAGTATTTCCCTCCCAGTTTAGATCTAGTTCAACCAATCTCTCGTCAGATGGAGATGTAAACCGATTATAATTCTCTAAGTGGATGTTTACACCACTGAGTGCACTAATAAAAATTGATCAAAATATACATTTCATTGGAATATACAGTGCGTCTGCAATGGGATGTTCGTGGTAACACTAAATATAACTTGTAAGAATTACAATCGAATGGCTACATACAGTCATATGCAATGAAAAAAAGATGGCGAACATACGCTAGATATGATTCAAGCAAGATGGCATATAACCTCTCTTTTCAAGTGACACTTGCAATCTTTTTAACCTCTCATTTTCTATCATATAACTGAATGGTATCTAAAGTTTTAGAAAAATATGTGGAAATGGGTTTCAGAATAGATAGACACTTGAATGGATAGATGGATTGGCAAATGGTCGATGAGAGTAGAGTACCGAGTTTTAGTTACACTCCGTGGCAAAATAGGTGTTTCAGATCAGGCATATATGAAAGGGCCCAACATGATCCTGGTTATATTACCTGATGTTAGTTTACCATATACGAAGAAAATCCTATTTCATATCCTAAGATATCTTTTGAATTTTTCATATTTCCCTCAAAAATGAGGACGATAAGGCATCGATTCTCATGACTCAACCATATAGGGGCCTGATAAGAATTGGATTCTCTAAAATCTGGTGTGGAATGAGTATTTCACGACAGGGACGTACGGGAGGGCCTGACGTGGCCCTGATTGTATTACCTGATGTCATTTGATTATATGTAGAGGAATCTACACCTGAGGCAAATCTATTAGGCCCCGATGAGGCCCCGGTTCAATATCCTCGTCACAGTCTGCGTCGGAAAATCAACATTCCATGTTAGGATGACATATCAGATCCCGGTGAGGCGCGGATCTTCTTACCTGGTTGCACATATCTTTATGTGAAACCACGTCTACTCAAGGCACATACATGAGGGCTTGGTCAGAAACTGATATCATAACCTGATGGGACTCTAATTAGTACAGCATGAAAGGCAATCTCATCCGATCCTGACCCGATCATGATCAGGCATGCCTTAATAAGGTATACCTTAATATGGCCCAATCATGCCCTTATGACTGATGATCGGGCAAATTTCTAGTAGGGAATATCGAAAACATCCAATTAGTATAAGAAGGCGGTGCACTGAGCTCTTGAGTCAGTTCTACAGTTTTTAAAACAACTCAACAAATTAACATGTTTTTCAAACTACAAATTCCTTGACTGATTATTAGGGTGATGCAAAAAAACATGATTTTCGAATTTCAATGAGTGCCAGGCTGAGAAACTGTTCATGAAGTTTGAGATTAAGATCGAGCCCAAAAAAAGCAAGATCGGTTGGATTTTTACCTGGATATGCGAAAAAGTTGTTCATTATAAAATGTTTCATAACTCCTGTAATTTCGTATAGAACTTTATGCCATTTTGATACAATATCTGTGAACCTATTCTCGATTCTCCAATTCATTGTTCTTTTATGAATAATTGAAAACACAATTTTCATAATTCAACACCCAGAAAATGTATCCGAGAATTCCAATTAAACCTGCGTCATTGAGGGACTTTTTATGCCCACTTTAACATCGAATCAAGTTTGGAGCGCGTACGAACAAATTATTCTTATTGAAGTCATTTTTGAATAAAAATTGATACCGTATTCTAAATGTTCAAGAAGTATTCTAGATAATATCCATCCGGGTAAAAATCAAAAAGTATGTGAATATGGTTTTGAGATTATGAGAATATATGAACAATGCAATGGGAATGAACAAATTGATTTGATGATGAATATTTCTTATTATACATAGTATAAAATATTCAATTTACATATGAACTCATATATTTTCCGATTTTAGGGGCGATTAATTCAATGAAAAATTGATTTGTTAATTGAGACCGTGATTACCTATGGTAATTCCAAGAAAATGTATGGAAATACGCCTTTTTGTCCAATACTTAGTCGATTCATCTATAATACATCATTTGGTAACGTTTGATGTCGAAAAAGTGAGCTGGAAGTTATTTTTTCATAAAGGATCTATACGAATGATCTATGTAACAGTATTTAGTCACAATATGTTGGATATAGAAGACAGAATAACATATTTGAGGAAGATTATCAAATCAAAAGATGCAATTTTAATCCAAAACGGAAAAATAATAAGGAGAATCCAAAAGAGATTCGATCCTCCACTGAAAGAAATAGGAAGTGAAAATTTAAAATCCAACCATGAATCAAATACAATAGTTGGATGCAGGAATTATGAATTCAATTCCATTGAAATATACCCTGTGGAAACATCTGGCTTGAGCTCCATAAACTTGTTATAAAACTCTTTGCATAACACAATCTATTAAACTCTGGCCTCAATAAAATAATTCTCAATTTTGATGAGATATTTGTGAATTTGATAATCAATTCATCATATTTTAATGGAAAATTCTAGAACTTCATAACTCGTATTAAATTTAAGAACTTCATCAAATGGAACATGGGAATATTAAATTGCACAAGAAATTTTCCATTAAATATGGGAATTTTTCTAGCAGTGTATATATATTCAATTCAGTATAGTGACGAATTGAAAGAAGAACAAGTTTCGTTTATAACGAATACGAGATACATGTTTATACTAGTAGGCAATCATCTCAAATAGACTTTATTAATCCCGATTACTAAGATCGTATTCATATTTTTCCAACTCAAGATTCTGGAATATTGCAAAACTCATCTTTCTAAACAAGAGAACAAAATTGAATGAAAACATTTGAATAGAGAATACATTGGATGAGAAAGCAGAGGGCTCCATCCCCTGACTGGTTCGCTTCGCTCAGCAGTCCGACCCCCTTCAAAATTCGCTTCGCTCATTCTGAACAAATCGTAGTCTACATATGCTCGCTTCGCTCGCATCTTGAACAATTCAGATATCCGGGGATATATGCAAAGGCACTCATCGGTTTTTCGCCCAACTACAAATATTTTGCACATTCAGAAAACCTAAAAATAATTGCGTACCATCCCTTATTCCATTCTTGATAGAAAATTTCTGATGAAATTTAATATACCCATATTAAATATCAGAGACTTCCTCAATTGAATGTAATTTGTGGAATTTCAATATTTCTTATGGAAACCCTAGTAGCACACAATCTTCGTCAAACGTTCTGAGAATGTTTGCAGGACGTTTAAATATTCTAGGAACGTTCGGAGAATATTTTACGCACATTGGTGTTACTTGGGAATGTGAGGAATGACTTATCAAATTCACAAATATTTGATGATTATTGAGGAAAAAAAATTCTTAAAATCAAGAATTATATTATTGAAATTAATATCACATTATGAAATGTAATAACTTGTGTGATGTAAGAAGTTTCATAATAGTTTTATGAAACTTAAGACAGATTTCTTGGACAGTTTAATTTCTACTAGGGAACCACCCAAAATTTTGATAACAAAATCAAACCGACTTGAGATATTATATGAATTCAAGAATTGGAGGGATACCAAACAAAGTTGTCGAGGAAATTAAATTAAAGCATAAAATGCAAATATAATGAGAATCATGAAATTTTAATTGAGAAACTTTTTCAATTGTAGAACTTGTATTTGTTCATAAGGAATACACACTGAATTATTTCATTATCCCTACTTGGATGAATATTACTGTTATATTATTTGAAGTTTCGATACAACTTCCCTTCCTTTAGTACTTTGTTTCTCCTTGTTCTTGTCCGTGACATCCCCAAGAGAACATGAACCTTCAAAAAACGTTCGTCAAACCTGAAACAAAGCGATGGATATTTGAAGGTTCATTGAATATTCGTTGAATGTAAATTTATCCAAAATCAACCTAAAATCGATCTCTTCGACTCGTGTTCTCTTGGGAATAAAAAGAAGGAACTTATATTTTTGGTATTGATATATTCCTTCCCCATTGTGCCTTGAATAAATATTCTCTGAATTTTTGGAAAGACGTGATGATTTCAATGTGGATTTGAAATCACAGTGTTTTGAAAAATTCACAGGAATTTTGAACATCTCAATGCCTTCCTGCATTTGAGATTGTCGAGAATTTCTGAAAACTCAAGCAGAAACGCAGAAAAATTCAGAGAAATTCAGAGAAATTCAGATTGAAGTTTTTGAAGTGGAATTGAGGAGATACAGAATCATTTACCCTAGCAGAAATCACTCTAGTATTTCTCTAGGTAATTACGAGGCCTCACAAGTCCTTGCAAGTTACTTGCGAGGCCTTGCGAGGCCTAGAGAACGACTAGAGTGATTTCTACTAGGGTATAGAAGGTCCAAAAATCTATAGGAATGCTTTAGAGAGATTCAATGTTCAACATTCCAGATGGAATTTAAAGTTAAAGATTTCCGAGAGGTTGAGAACAAAAAACAAAGGCTTCAGGTGAATGTGGAAAAATTTGGAGTCAAGTATGACAGATGAAAGGAGAGATTGAAAATCCTTAATGAATTCAGAAGAGTTTTCGAAAATTCTAAAACGTTCGGTCTCAAATATTTTGTAATGGGACTCGAGAAACTTGAAATTCAAATCAAATCGGAGGAATTTGAGAAGATTCGGTGAATTCCCGACAAATTGCGTGAATTTTTTAAGCAATTTTGGAAATCAAATATGACAGTTTTGGAGGAATTTAGGATCCAGAGAAGAGTGAGAAACTCTCAGAATGTACTCGAATCGCTAGAGATGATAAGGAGATTTAGAGAGATTCCAGAAAAATTTCAGAAACATTCAGAAATTGCTTCATCAGGATCGATACAGTGCACAATGACTTTTTGGTCATACCTGCATCGAAAGTTCACTTTTTCGTGCAGGTTAGGCGGGTGCAAAGTGAGTTATTACCTACCAGTGATAACTCACTTTGAGCCCTTCTAACCCGTACGAAAACGCACACTCTTCGATGCAGGTATAACAAAAAATATCGCGTGTATCACGGACAGAAAATGATTGAAGCGAGTGGGGATGCGGTGAAACCTCGGCTGGGTTCCAGCTCACCTCGGGCCGCTTCGGTCCCCTCGGTTTCACCGCACCTCCCACTTGCTTCAATAGCTGACTTTCTGCCCTTGATACACAATATACTAATTCCTGTTATTTATAATTCTCAATAATTCCATAAGTTTTCAATGCAAAATCTGTATACCAATATTAATACAATATCAACGTTAAAAATTCAAACATAACCAGCTACGTACAGAACGAGTCATTGATCCCAAGACTGCATTCCTTTATCCCCCTCTGAAGAATGTAATGAAATTCCGCACCATTAATCAAAGTACAAGAACAAGTGGTCATATTTAGTAGAATACGTTACCAACTTTACGATCCATTATCGTGCTCCTACCATTCTCAAGAAACTTCGCAAGAAAAGTGTAATATATTGCGTAGTTGTGTACGTATTTCATTGAGTAACACAAGTTCCAATGGATCTCACCATCTCCCCCGGTCGAACATACGTATTTGAGGATGGATTCTATGTTCAGTTTTGCTCTCGAATACATGTACCGGAATAGTATATTGTTCATCAAGGGGGGAAAGTGGGAAATTTCCGACGAGTGTGAACATACTATTTTTTTCTTCGACGCATCGCCAATATTCACAATACGATATATTAATTCATGAAATTTGAATGTTAATAAGTGAAATAATTCTTCCACGTGTTCAACATCGACATACAATTACATGGAGAAAAATGAAGGTCGGAAATACAGTAATCTTTAATAAAAATTCGAGAATATCCACTTTTTGTGGAATTTTATTCGAAAAACAATGAAAAATTATGAATACTTAATAAAGAATAGAGCAATATGAAATTTCTAAAAGTCACGCATGGAATTTTACAAAAATAGTAACAAAATTTCAATATCCCCCTATTCACTTGGTGAAATTTCGTATGCGACTTTTGGTTCATATGTTTCTCTATTCTTTATTAGGTATTGATAATTTCCCATTGTTTTTCGAATACAATTCCACAAAAAAGTGGACCGTTTTGTCTTCATTATGCATTCAAGAAAAACTGTCAGATTTTAAGAAATGTTCTCAAATTTTTATTAAACATTACTATATTTCCGACCTGCATTTTTCTCCGTGCAGATGTCTCATATTAGTATTCGGAACACAAAGCAAATCATTTGTGTAGAAAAGGAAGAGGGATATGAAAAGATAAATGGAATTGATTATGAGATTATCCAATATCTATAGTCGAGTAAGAATCACACCTTGTGTATGGGAGATACAAAACAACGCATTGTGGAAAAATGGAGGAAATAACAACGCGATGACTCGATGGTTTGGATCGTCAATTTCCTATTTCCTCCGGTACATCCGGGTCATTTCGTGAACCGATGAATGCTTGTTTTTGTAGTTTACCATACAACCTCACGAATAGATAGATTAAAGGTAATTGCAATCAACGTGATAACGATGGAAAATGAATATCTCGATGACATGAAGCAGGAACAATACATACCTCTGGATTTTTCAGCATAAATTCAAGATGTTCCGGGGTTGTGTACCATCCCATAAATATCGGTATGAAACTTATGAGCGCGGGTAAAATCCAAGCACTCCCGAGCATACAGTTGACCGTTCCTTGTCTCATTATCACCGTATATTCTAAAGGACTCACTATCGCGCAATAACGATCCACACTGATGCAACAAAGATGTAAAATAGACGCAGTTGAAAAATAAACATCCAGCGAACTCCACACATCACACATAAATCGCCCGAACACCCATTTTCCGCCCGAAAGTTCGACGGATGCGTTGAAAGTCATGGCGCATACTGCTACTAATAGATCGGCAGCAGCCAAACTTACCACGTAACAATTAGTGACAACACGTAAACGTCGATACCGTCTGACACTCGCTATTACTAAAGCGTTTCCCAGAACTGCAGTTGTAATGATAGTTCCCATTACGATACCCTTGATAGCCACAACAAATACATTCACATTTTCCGGTAGATTTTCAACAGTTGGATTTTCAACGCTCGGTATAGAGGTGACATTGTTCCCAGGCGTCCCTGGAGAACTTGTATTATCAGAAGTTCTCGTGGCGGATGAAGTAACTGACGTCGTTGCATCGTCAGCTTGGGTTGGCAAACCAGTTGTTACAGTGGCCATTATGTTCAACATGACTGACGAAATTGATTGTTCCGACGTGTTTCACCCTTTCTTCAATTCATACCAAATTTCATTTCAGTCGAGATGAAATTGTCATTGAATCCATGAAGCGCTCAACTAACATCCCTAACTCCTTCAGCTTCTAGTTTTGAAACTATTTGAACATCAAAAGCTATTGAATTATTCCAATTATTGAAGCTGGTTTTCTAAGTTTTTTTATAATTCTTTAATTATTATACGCTGTCACATTTACATGATGAATTCTGTTTTCTTTTTTAAAAGCTCGCTATGTTTTTGTTGAATTTTTATTTTGTGCCTGGAGTGATATCGTTGATTCGTGGATGCAGCAGGATGCAGTATCGATATACCATACGTTTCAAAGCAGTTTTTCATGAATTTTTTCGGATTTTTATATAAGTGTAGAGTGATTTGATATGGATTTCAAATGGATCATACCATTGATGCGGGTATTCTGTTTGTTTCAGTACTTCCATTAGATTTATCACAATGATTGATTACCAGGGGGTTGCGTGAATATAATGTTGTCGAAACTTTGTTCTCTGTACAGATATGTTTGGATGATGAGGTAACAGCGCCACCCATTCTGATGAGCACAATCTGTTCCATCGGTCCCGTTCGTACTTCTCCGTCAATCTGTTTGAACAAAAATTCAATTCGGCATTAATTTAAGATTGCAAATTGATTCTAGGAATCGATTTTCAAACAATATCTCAGTAACATTTGTAAATGATCTTTATTCCTCCTTTTTCTCTACTAATATGGATGAAATATGAGATAATTTTGAAGGGGAATTGAAGTATGTAAATTCCGTGATATTCGAAATAATTCAGAGGAAATCAGTCAACTTATATATCACGTTCTTCGTTCACTTTTGAAATTCTGTTGGAATCAGAGGGTAACAGTCCGGGGGTTCCCTTGGTAGTTTATTCTACAAAAATCCTATCGCATTGAAGTCTTCTTTTGGTGATAAAGAACTCTCGGTGTTATAATTTATTATTCAGATCCAACATCTCTCTCTTTTCTCAATCCCGTGTTCCCCTCTCGAGAATATCTGGGTTAGAGCTTTGGTAACTTCGTTGTATTTTTATTTAATCACCCACCCAAGGGATCAGGAAGTGAATCTCGTGACAGGTGACGATAATTAACGTAGGGGTTCTTCTGGGATGAAAATTCAGCAGTCATTCAAGAGTGAGAGTTGAAGTTCGATAAAATTTGGGTTACGAATGATAGAATTTCAGAGCATGGATGTATAAATTATGTATACTGGATTCCCCAAACTTGATGAACTGCATTGCGCTGGTACACTGAGAGAAATTCTCATCAGTTGAATGGACAAAATCGAGACAACTGTATCATTTTATTTGGAATAATCGAAAAATTAGTTATTGAAATTGAAGAGAATGGTTGAATTGACTACAAAAACTGGTTGTCGTGTTGTTCAAACAACCTGATCAGTTGAAATTACTGAAAATTTTTCTTATTGTTCCTTCTACGACCAAACTAGAGCAGCCTTTGTATTCGACAAAATTCTGTTTGAAGCTTAGTTTTTCAAATTTTATCCAGAAAATCTGAAGATTTCGATAATGTCGTGATTCCCTCTTTTGGATGCATCATCATTCTCTGAGTTGAAAGAAGACGGATTTTGAAAAGGATGATTGGACTGTCCCAGTGTACTCCGTTTTGAAGTTGGAACAATTCGAAATTTTCTAAATTTCAGTCAATGAGAATTCAGAAATAATAATCATACATAGTAAAAAGTAAATCTTAATTCTATGATCGACTGATTTTCAGATGAGACTTAAAATCAGCAATATTATCATCTCAGCCGTAATGAGGAATGGAAATGAGTTATGATTAGGTTTAATCGAATTGAACCAAGTAATATGCTGATTCTTAGCACTTCATATCTCATAGTCAGCCACGTAAAGTTTGATCGATAATTCAGTCGAAAATAAGGTTGAAATTTTTTCATTCTCATTATTACAATGGTTTATACCTGCATACATGTGTGCTTGTAATTAATCATAGTCTCAATTGAATCAAATTATTCACTGTTCTTCATTTATTACTCAGTATGCGTAACAAATTCGGTGAAAACTTTGATTTCTATACTTCCACTTGAACATCACAACGCATATTCAAATCAATTCAAACTTCCGAGGATATTCACATTTCTACTGATCTTCAGTTTGTCCTAAAATCTTTGTAAAATTCTCCTTCGACTTCACACTACACTTACTATAAAATTATACCGTTATGAAATGATTTATCACACCATTCGATCGCAACTGCAGCATGGCAAAGTGGTTGAACACAGAGGACAAGGACAGGATAATCTAGCAAGGACGTAGGTTTGAATCCCCCAAACAGTGTTACATATAGGTTTTCAGTCTTGAACAACTATGGTCATGATACAATCGCATAGTCGTGAGTAAAGTTAAATAATTCATGAGGGGGAAAACCTTTTTTTGTATCCGTTAAATAAACACAAACATATTTCTCATCGTCGATAGGTAACGCCGTCACGGAAAAAAAGGCAGATCGAAAATATATAAATTTTCAATAGAAAATTTGAGAATATGTCTTGAAATTGGAGAACATTTTTGAAATTTGTAATAAAGATAAATTTCTGTTGAGTGTTACTTGAAAAAGAATGAAGACTTATTAATAATCAACAAACAATAGGAAGAATTATGAATTTTCCAAAATTCGCGCATGAAATTTTACGAAGTGAGTAACGAAATTTCTAAATTTTATTATTCACTTTGTAAAATTGCAGGCGCGACTTTTGGAAAATTCATAATCCTTCCTACTGTTTCGTTAAGTGTTGATAATTGTTCGTCCTTTTTCAAGTAAAATTCAACAGAACTTCGAACCGTTTGATCTTTGCCACAAATTTCAAAAATATTCACAAATTTCAAGAAATATTTTCAGATTTCAAGAAATTTGCTCCAGTTTTCTGATGAGGGGAGGTTCTCATCAAGCGAATTCCGAAGTAAGGTGATTCCCTGGAATTTTTTCCCCCCAGAAGGAAGTAAATTAAGAACTCGAATTATTTGAAACTCATTAAATAGGTCTTAGAGTACATGAAAAAAATTTTTCCAAGTCAAAGGATTCGTATCCCGAAACTTTAGAGACGTTTTTCTCGAAACTATGTTTTTCAAAGTTGGCTCCACGATATGTCGAAAACTACTGGACGGATCGGTCTTGCTGTTTCTTAATCTTGAAGCTAATTGAATTTATTGGAGGGTGAACCCAAATGGATGGCATTTACCTTCTTTTCCTTTTAATAGCACTTTGAAGAGCGAAAAGAAAGTGAAAAAACACTACCAAAAGTTTCAGGGTTGCCAGATGAAAACCAGGACAGTCGATGATTGGATAATTCTAATGTATCTAACCATTCATATTCTAGATTCTAAAACACGGAACCAATGACCAAACTGTCCTGATTTATATTTGGCAACCCTAAAAAGTTTGCAAGCCTGTCTTTTTTTAATTTTGGATTTTTCATCAGTTTTATCGGTACAACCTCCAACAAATATGATATATTTCATAAGAATTTTTCGATTTGTGATTTGTAAGTGCTATAGTGGCGGGTGATTGATCACTCCTTTTTGAGTGATTATGTTTCAACACGTATCAACAATCCCCATGGTATTGTTTTTTTACTGAAGAAAACTTTTGTACAGTACTCAAAGACTCAATTAACAAGTGTGAAAACCTTCGAGTTCTTTATTTACTTCCTTCGATGAAAAAAATTCCAGAAAACCACCTTATTTTGGAGTCGCTAGATGATCCCCTTGAAGGTCATTATATTCTGGATCTGCATTATTCTCCGTGATCTTGAGTGAAATCAAACAAATAACAATGGACGAACACATTCATCAGAACGAATTTGCTTTGAATCTCAGTCCTATAATGATTGATGTAAGCTGGACTCTTGTGTGAATTTCAAAAGGTTTTCTAGTGGTTGACTGCAAGTCTGACGAGTCTTCTTTTAGCTGCTTCTTGAATTCAGCTCACATCCTAGATGAAGTTAAGTTCTTCTTTTCACCGTGTACTACTTTCTTACGGAATTCATTATTCCTCACAATTCAATTCTTTCACTTCAAATCTGCTCTCTTTGAACTCAAGAAATGGATATATCTCAAAAACTAGATTTCAAATAAAATTTCGTCAAATAAAAGAGTTGTTGCAATTCTGGGATACCCTGTATACGTATACAATCTTCGCCTCATTTACAAAAACATGTTTGAAAAAACGTAATCGAAACTCAATCTCAAGGTTGAGAACCTTTAATCAATCGATCCCAACATCATGTATAGATATTTTGACTAACATTTTACTCAAGATTACCCGCAATTTGCATATACATACTACAAAATCGTTTCTGAGCGATCTGTGAATTTAATTTATTTCGACCAAAGTGAGAGGAAATATCTGTTGTTTATCCAAGAAAACTTTCCCGAGGCTGAACTTTTATAAATCGATTTGTTTTGAACCACCCTCCCTGACGCCTCCGCCGATTTAAGAATCGCACATGGTGGAGAATATCAAAAACGTTTCATACTCGAGTAATTTTTTCCTCCCCAATTACTTTAAAAACAAAATGTTTCAACAATTTCAAGGATTTCATTAAACATCATGTTCTGCTTCAACTGTTGATCCATTTTGATCACTATTTCTGCTTACAACCCTCTGACACTTATTTTTTGCAATGTAGAACATTTCATATCAGCATATCGAAGAGCGTATTTTCGATCATCGAGATCACGTAATACATGAGAATATTATATAAATCTTTGTTGGTTTGAGAAAATATGAAAAATTCATTTCATGGAAGTGCTAGGGAGGAAAATCATATGTAGAAATATATGATACGAGCATCAACCATTTTCGAAGGATTTACGAATTCGATATGTTTACTCGTGGGAACAAGCACGCCAAGCATATATTTTGTCGTGTTCAATCGAGCTCGAATATGTTGTAGGCAGGGATACTAGAGAGGAATATTTGCTCTGGTGTCCCAACTCATTTCTTACCTATAAATACCACTCTCTCTTCCCTATGCTCAGTCTCTTACAGTATAATATTGCGATATTAGAAGGATATTTATCTGATCAACCCAAAGTGTTCTATATCCCGACGTTATTATTATCACGAAATTAATCGTAATGATATGTCGCTATCGTGATATTTACAGTCGTCTCATTGCATACTTATTATCATATTTAGCATTTAAACTAACGTTATCTCAAGACACAGGATGGGAGAATCATTTGTAATTCATCGGTATTTTTTGGAATTCTTCCGCGGGACGTTGAATGATATGGTTTTTGTCAACATCATCGCGTGGGATGGGTACTAAAAACAGAAATAGAAACTTCAGACGTGGAATACTGTTTGGATTTATGGAAGGATCATTCTTATTTTCTCCATCTGTGAGGAAAATTCATCACAAAACATCATAAAGTATCACTCAGTTACAAAAAATCACTCATTCGAATAATTGAATTCGATGCAATTGGAGTTGATGAACACAATTCATATTTTACATTTCGCATGACATTGCAGAATATCGCAGAAGTTCAATAAAAATACGTATTTGAGCATGGATTCGTGAAATTGAAATGTTAATGAGGAACATTGAAAACATCTTCTAGATGTTCGAATGTAAAAAAATACACAAGAGAAATGTGCTTTTATTACGATAAATCATATCGCTGGTGCTACTCGCGCTCCTATAGAGAATAAAGGAATCGGATTTCACCTTGAATTTAATGCACGAAGCACTTTGAATATATTAAAAATATATAGATATTATTCGATCGTAACGCGAATATACCTTTCCGATTGTAATACATAGATTGAAATCAAATCGATCAATCCTTCATAGAGGGAATCGTCATTCGAACTTCTCTACATATCAAAGTTATGGCATCTCATTTTCGTGTCTTCACGCATCGTCGTTCCTTCTATTACCGGTAATGGATACATATATACATGCATATATGCATAAACTCATGTAAAACATGTACACGGGATCGTATCTGGTATGATTGAAAGATTAAAAGCGTAGGGAAAATCAAAATATTCTCATGTGCATATCCTTCTTTTTATACATTTTCCTTGAGAGATATGTTTTTGAGATCTTTCTTGAATTTTGAAGGAATTCGTGGAGGAAGATATATTTATCAAAAAGAAATTCATGGATATACATTTTCGTAGAAAAATTCTGTGAGTCACTGTGGAAATCTAAAAAAAACATTTCTATGAGATGGAAAAAATAGTCTTCGTTTTCACTCTTGTGAATGTGATTGAGAACTTGATTTTTTCCGTTTTAAAGAGATTCCTTCAACATAACCTAACTTGAGCTATGGTATGTTTTCAATTCTTTTTGAATTTGGAGTTCAATCTTTTACTTCTCTTCTCTCATTGGTTATTTTGTTATAGATTGATCTCCGTTTCCATCGTTTTATTGAGTTCTCAACACGTGCTATGGACTCTGCCTTAGCGGCTTTTATCTTGATTACTTGTATTTGAAGTCGATGCATTGACAGTGTCGTAGGACTATTTTGTCTGTAAGTTGTGTTTCAAGTCCCATACATCTCTGTATTTCTTTTCTTATTTCTCAAGCATCGTATTTTTCATAGACACGTTCTGGAGATGGGTCTATAGTGACTCGAAACGTCAACTTTATTTTGAATCTCATCATTTTTATACTTCAATAAGCTAGACCATTGACGACTATGATTCTTGGATCATCATTGGGGCGACGCTCATATGTTCTGATTACCGATTCTGTAACGAACTGGACTAATTCCACTCAGTGATGCCAGATTCGAGACCGAGACCGCTTTTAACCTCACCATTTACCGCTTCCCTTTTCTCCCACCATGCGGATCAAGTCGGGTGGGCGAGAGAGAAGGTAACTATCATTCTCTCTCTCACTCGCCCGACTTGATCCGCATGGTGGGAGAAAGGGGAAGCGGTAAATGGTGAGGGTAAAAGCGGTCTCGGTCTCGAATCTGGCATCACTGATTCCACTCACTCTGTGAACGTGATGTTACAACTGAAAGTTGAAAAGAATTGCATCTACAAATTAGGATAAAGCACTTATTAACAGTTCGATAATCGTGGTAAAAATTTGTTACGAATATACAGATTAAATCAGTAAATTTTATTAATTATGATGCATTTCTTCATATAATTTGATATTTCAACAAAACTCAAAAAGTACGAAATGTCATAATTATTTATGAATAACAAAATCAGAAGTTTCATTCAACCATTGTTATAATTTTGTGACATACAATTTTTCAGATTCCACTCGACTCATTTGAATCAGCTCTCAGTAACAAAGATTCTGAATCAATTGCAATCGAAAGCAATCCTGTTCTACTCCATGTGCAAAAAGAAGGGTCTTTCACAGATGCTGATACGTCGAAGAGACATATTGTGTATAACGAAATATACTAATGAAAAATATTCAATTCTTATGGATTGAATACATTTTTGTCAATTTACCAATACGTTTGAAAGTTTCTCACAATTCGTTTTTTTTGTAAATTCAAAATAATTTCTCTTGTAACGATATGGATGAATAATTTCGAACAAAAATTGATCAGTTTCTCTTTCCTCTTCAGGGGATTCGTAAGTATTTGGAAACCAATCCTACAGGGAAGTTGATTTCGAAGTCGTTCAAAGATAACCTGGATTGTTCAACTCCCACTGTACGTTCTAGATTGGTTCAGACTGTAATTAAGAGGGAACTGGACAATGCTTCACGAAATGTAGCTGTTGGTGAACAATTGGCCAATTTTGAGTGAGATGAGCTTCTATTTTGAATTCATAAGAATTCGAAAATCTTGATTCTGATTCTATCTTGAATGTTGATAACATGAATCACACTTCAAAATAATGATACTTATAGAAAAATATTTATATGTATTTCTTCAATATATCTACTCGACGATTTGAAACATTGGCTACAAAAATAGTTTAAATATTCCCAGGTGAAAGTGAGTTGACCTATTACAGTCCAGGCAGAACCGAAAATCGAATTCGCATAAGAATTAATGGGGAACTATGGGAGAATTTCAATCACGTGAAGAGTTCAATGAAAGTCAAAGGTCATTTAGCAAAGAAGGATATTTCAACAAATAAAAGTGACACATGTTCAAATGTTCTAATCTGTGGCAAATCTGGTGGATTGCGTGCAGTTTTTTTTCGAAATTATAACAATTCACTACTTTTTCATATTAGCTTACATTACAGATAATGTAACGGAATATATATTTATTCCCGAATTTAAGAAATTGAAAAACTAGAATGGCTTAATGACCACTTGGAACCTCGGGAACAGGTATATGAATGTTGGGCAGATACATTTGAACATCGCATAAAATTATCATTAGTGGAGAATCTCACAACTGAAAAACTACGTTGAAAAATGTCCTGCTCTCCACACAAAAAAGGCAAGAATTGGTATTATGATTTACTTACCTTCTATCATTAAAAATATGCTGCCTGAGTGCATAATTCCCAAAATAGTTAAGAACACATTGACAATGATTGAACGAAGAACAGTGTAATGAGAATTATTCGATATTCCCTTAGCTACAATTGTATTTTCAAAAATCGCACGGGGTAAAGTCTTTGAATTTTATGCAGAGATGGGATACAATTAAAAACGTGATTCACAAACATCTATAAGAATTTTCTAATAAAATTCTATGAAACCCCTATTTTCTCGGAATGAATATATGGAAAATTCTTGAAATACATATAAATCTCACAACAAATGGGAACAATGATTATGAGCGTTATTGCCATTTAGCAAATTTTCTTCACGATATCGTCGGTGGAACAATTTCTTGTTTTCTTTCCGTTCATTGAAGGCATACAAACTACGTTATATTCATACGTAAATGAATAAAGCTTCGTGTTCATTGTCCAAGGTTATGAATCCTGCACTTCGTAGATCGTTGAGTGTAGTTTGTTCAGGATACAGTTTTAATACAGAGCGAGCACGACCGTTGTTGCGTCGGTATTATACGCAACATTTCAGGATTATTCAACTTGCTGAAATTGTGCACGAATTCAAATAAAAACCGATCATTATTAAACTCTCGCTTTATTACGTGGCAAATATCAAAGGTACAATATATTCGATTATTCGGTTTAATACAGGGTTCTTTCTTTCTACATGGATTATCTTTCCATTCAATTTGAGGAACATTTATTCTATAGGATTCTCTCAAAGTCCAGTCCATCAAATTTTCATACAACCCTGGTGAAGGAATAGTATTCACCAAGCGTGGGAAGGATGTTTATCAAAGTTAGGAAATTGTCCAAACAGCGTGATCCGCGCGAATCGACTTTTTCCGCCCGAAAGAAATGTGCGAAAATCATTAACATTCCATTGCTGGTCATGCAATAGTTTGTTGTTCTTACAGTGACAGCACATTGTTTCATCAACAAGAATTGTACACTGTTACAGAACATCAACACCGAATTGATGGACTTATGTACACACCGGAATTGTGTAGAGATTATACTGAAATCGGTGGGAATTCCCAAAATGCAATACGAATCAGTGTGAAGTCAATACAGGGGGTATACACTCAAATGAAAAATTTTCAGATGGATTTCAGCGCCACCTTCCGGTACCCCCATTGAAATAATTTTCCCCAATAAACACATACACGTTATTTCAACGTCGAAAGAACGTTAGGCTGTCAAACGAACGTCAGTCGTTGATTTCATAACGTTGATTTTCAGTGGAAATTTGATAGGGAAATAGACGACCAGGAATTACGTTTTGATGACGTGTAATTCAAACTAATATTCAAAAATAACCATCAAACGACGTCCTCAAAAAACGTGTTTTGAACGGGTTTGAATCACGCGTTTAAAATGTGTTTATAACACCTTGTGTTTGAACTTCAATTGAAGATATTCTGCTAAAAATGTCGAACGAAACCGAACAATGGTTAAAATTTCAACAAAGAGCAAGATAGTCAATAGTGTGGCATTCTTTCCGAATTCTGTCATACTCAGAAGTACTATTGTTCTCGATATTGAATGAAAAGTTTTCAAAATAATTTGTCGGATTCAATTCACGTTTTAGAACCATCATTAGGATACGTTAATATTTGACGTCTTTTAAACGATGTTCAAACCGTTGATATGACGTTATTTTATGGTTGAAAAACACGTGATCTGCCGCGACATTTCGACGTTGAATCAACGCAAGAATATCACTGATTCACAACGTGTGGTTATTGACTGTTTTTGACGTTTTTAAAACGCGTGTGTGTTTACTGGGTCATAGATACACTAACATGACTCCAACAATTTTTATGATTTGTCAATCAATTGTGTTGGCCTGTCCATGCAAATTTACTTCAATGGAGGTTCCGTACGGTGGCGCTGAAATTAGTCTGAAAATTTTTCATCTGACTTCATTCCAGGTAAAATTTCTATGAGTGTATTGCTGAGAATGACTGGTACAAATGAGAATGAGTTGTCATCTCGAATCACAATAAACATTATTGATTTGACAAAACAATATCAAGCAGGGAGAACAATGAGTATCACTGAATTAACAAAATAAATTGTAACAAAATCCATTCATTGACAAAACAGCTATATATTTTGAACATGAAAAAAAGTATGATATGTCTCATGAAAAATCAATTTTGATCCATCACGGAAAACGGTTGAAATAGTACATTGTGTAACCAATGCGCACGAGTTGCTCATACTATTTTTCCTAACAGCGTGTGCAAAAGTAACTTTACCGCACGCTTATTACTTCAACGCACTGGTCTGACTGTCGTGTGGGAATCACTCACTTTACGCACGCAACACAGGCTTGGGAAACCGAATTTTGCACACGCTGTTAGGAAAATGATATTGAAGTGATATACATGTTTCTATTAACCCTTTTTTGGTCAAGTTTTTCTCGAATCCACGACACAAAAATTAATCCTAATCTCTGATTGATCAACAACCTCATCATGGATTCAATGAACAAATTTGACAAGTCTTATTCATTGCCAAAAAAATTCTTGTGATTCAAATTTCAATTAATTCATTCAATGTGCACAATTTTATGTCTTGAATATATTCTCATCGTGAACTCTAAACAAAGTCGAGGATTACAATAAATGGCAACTTCAGTCCTCAGTTGTCATCTTGGAGATCTGCTGATGTGATGAAGGCTTTGTTTTTCAGTTGGATGATCTGGGTTCGAATTTCGCTTAGGAATTTTCCAACGTTGGAACTTGGAATCGCCTATCTTCACGAATGCATCAAAACAAAGCGTAATAGAATGTCCGTAGGAATAAATGTGTTTTGTCACGTCCAGGAACTTCTTACGAAGAGGCCCTTCTTCGGAATTCATAGGTGAATTTCATTACTGATCTTGATTCATAGACATTCGATGGACAGGGAGAAATAAACAAAAAAGTGGAACAATCTGATTTCAATGAGGTGAAAATAAAAAAAATCAATTTATTATAAAATAGAACTAAAATACAGTATAAATTTTCTGAGTGGTCCCCAAAAAGCCTCATACATACGATGCGATCGTTCTTCTCTTTAGTAAACTTAATCTTCCCGAAGAGAACATGAAGCTTCAGCAAACGTTCAGATTAGATCTGTATAGATCGGATCGAAGGTTCATGAAAGCTAACTTTTAGATTCAGAAACGTTTGACAAAGGTTCTACGGACGTTGAAATGTCCACCTCGAAATACGTTCAGGAAACATAGATGGAACGTTCGCTGAAGGTTCATCGAAGATTTGACGAAGCTTCACAAAAATATCTATACTTAGATTAATTTATAATAATTCATGTTCATTAATTCATTTATTTTCCATATAAATTGATCAAAATTAATATAATTATAGATATTTTTGTGAAGCTTCGTCAAACCTTCGATGAACCTTCAGCGAACGCTCCATCTATTTTTTCTGAACGTATTTCGAGGCAGAAATTTCAACATCCGTAGAACCTTTGTCAAACGTTTGTGAATCTAAAAGTTAGCTCTAATGAACCTTCGGCCCGATCTATGCACATCTGATCAGAACGTTCGCTGAAGCTTCATGTTCTCTTCGGGTTACTGATGGTGTCTGAAGAAAACTTCGTGTATTTGCAAACAAAATCCTCACATGCTATACACTTATAATATTCCTGATTGCTCCTAATACATTCATCACACCTACGTGGTAAGTTAGGTTTTTTGTCTGTCCTACTATTTTTAGGCTTAAAGTTAATTCTCTCTTCAGGTATTAACTTTATTGCTTCATTATACTCCTTGAGCAGTTCTTTATATTTTTTGGTTTCCTTAACTATCTTGTTTCGCGTCCTACGCGCAGCCCTATTGTCCAGTCGATCCCCATAGGTACTTTTTAGTCTTTGTTCATTTATAATATGACTGTTTTTTTCGCGTAAATCATGAAGAATAACCTTGATGCCACGAGTCACTGGAAAGAGAGAAGACTTAAATTTCCATATAATCGATTCCAAATTGGAAGATTATGAAAAATCGATTGATGGGGGTGTATTCATATTACTGAAATCGATCTTATGGACATAAGTGCAGTTTCCGAATTGTTCAAATTCAATATAACTTCATTTGAAATGTTAGCCACATGTGCTATCATTAAAACGAACCACAGGTGTTCGAACTTATGACCACAAGTGTCATTTTTTCAAAGGAAATCGAAAGAAAACATCTCATATTTTGGTTCCGCAAGTGACCCAAAACGTAGATATTTGAAGGAAGTATTAGATATTGGATTAGAATATATCTAATGTTCTGGTTCCACAAGTAACCAAAAACATAGATATTGGAGGGAAGTATTAGATATTAGAGTATCTCTATCTTGATTCCACAAATGATCCAGAATAGAGAAAAATTATATATTTATACTCACTGTTGGGTTGAAGTTGGTTGTCGAAAATTGTATGAGTTTGGAATAAAAGTTTAACACGAATTGAAGTTAGCTCGTTGAAAATTGTGAAAGTTTGAAGTTAGCTCGTTGAAAAGTTTGGAGTTCAATTCAACACTGTAACGTTGAGGTTTGGAAAAATAGTGAGGCGCAAAGGGCATTTCCTTGGGCTTTATATACTCTTCTGGGAGCTGACCTTTGAGTAGGGACTATTGTTTTGAGAGAGGAGAGACAATATTTCCTCCCTTTCCATGGTCTCAAGAGTTTTTCTATCCATATTTTCCTCTGAATAGATATTTTCCGAGGTTTCTTATGATTTTTAATAGATTTGAGGTTGAACAATATTTTTAAAGTTCATAAAATCATGATTGATAAGGTCTATATATCTTGACCAAGTCTTATCACTGATGATAATCAATGGTCAAATAATTTGAATGCAATATAGATTACACCTTTCAAACAACGATTTGGCAGCCAGAATTCTTATGGATAACCAGATTGAAACATTGCTTGAAAGATTGATCATTCATCAATAATATCATAAGAATTCAAATCAATGTTTAAATGTAGTTTATGTATATTATTATTCGATGGTGGTATGATAATTCATTACTTGTATAGTAAGTGAAAACTATCGTTGTATCCATAACGAATCTGTCGTTTTTTGAATGTTTTTTGTAAGGTGTTAGAAGGAAATATTCATTTAAAACATTTTGAATATTAGCTAATTGATAATTATGTGATTCTCATCCAAATAGTGAATGTAAACATGATTATGTTATCGTTGATGAATATATGATAGATTTCCAATGATAATTATTTCAATAAAAAATTATTCCATACTCTAGTCACCATGATCATTTCTGGAAGTGCACGTAGGCCAAAGTTTTTTCTATATAGACTTGGGAAGAGCATAGATTCATGTTGCATAGCTAGGTAGCGAAACAACGCAGACCATTGTTCTGGTCCAATTTTTTATACATGCTTTTCTGTTGCATGGAAGGGTTCTCCCCAAGTCTGTTACCCAGATGTTTACATAGTCTGCAGTGTTTGTATATGGAATGAAATTCCTTGCATTATTCTTTCAAAAATGATTCATAGTTGAATTAGCTCATTCTTTAATTGAATTAGAAGTAAAAACCTTTGATGAAGGTGTGTATACGTTTATATATATGTGTATATGTATACATTTTCAAAGTAAAGAGAAAGAGAGAGAGAGAGAGAGAGAGAAAAAGAAAGGGGTGAAAGAGAAATAGAAGAAAAGTAAAAAATAGGTGTATATATATATATATATATATATATGTGTGTGTGTGTGTGTGTATATGTATATAAATTTGAAAATGTAACGAGGATGTAACGAGAATGTTACAGTTTCCTGAGTCAAAAGTAATATTTTGCTTCTTCGTTCAGAGGGAGGCGTTGTGATCGATTTGAGGGACTGAAAAATTTTTTGTCCTCGAAGGGGACTAAGTGCTTTCCCTCACATTAAAATCTCCCTTCGAACTGGGGGAAAAATTTCGGTCGCGTGTCTGCTGTGTGTCGTGTAGGAGTTCTGTCTGTGAACAAACTGCGAACGCAAATATCTTTCGTTCCGCTTTTCCGATTCCGATAAAATTGATATCAGAGTCGTAGAGAGAAGCGATAGTGGTCCCATACAATTTTCAGCCCGATTGCTCAAGATCATTAGAGTGAGGGAGGACAAATGTGATAAAAAATTGCGATTTTTGCGGACGCGCGTATTTCATCTCCTGCTTTTTCGATTCACATGAAACTCATAGTTTGTTTCTGTTATGGTCCCATGATCGTCCCATATAAGTTTCAGTTAAATCAATTGGAAGGAGAGAAAAATTTCTCTTTTTGGAATAAATATTCTAAGAAATGTTTGGTGATACATTCGTTATATTGTATTGATCCGAACGTCATGTAATTTCGTTCAAATGTTATTACTCAAGAGATGAACGTTCCGTATGAAATTCAGGTGAATCGGTTCAGAGAACCAAAAATAGTCTAGATTGGTGAGGCGATGTTTTGTTTTTCTCGTAGGTCCATTTTACAATCGCAAATATTCCACATTCTATTCACGTGATCCTGATGGAATCCATACCAATTCTCAACGATGGACCTATAATGGCCTTGTATGAGTTTCAGCCAAATCGATTGAGAACTGATGAAAATTTTGTTTTTTTGGAATCAATGATTTGAATGATGTTCTGAGGCCATTGTTTTCTTATGTTGTTATGAAATTTTGATATAGGGAACCGAGGGGCTAATTGTAACAGGGGTAAGTAGTAACACGCGAATTATTCGACGGATTTCAAGTATTACCGCTGGATTTCGAATTAAATCTCCTATCTATGACCCAGATAGCATTTCAACCTTGCTGCAATGTTGTCAGACAAGCTTGTGACAAGGTTGACATAAGCCTCTTAGTTGACACATGACAAGGGTACAAGCTTAGAAAACCCCTACAGCAAAGTTGTAGCAGGCTCACACTGACAAGGTTGTCAATAACAAGTCAAGAACAATTGAATGACAAGTCTGACAAGCTTATGACAAGCTCACATGTTATCTGGGGACGTGCTTCATTAACTACACACTATCGGTATCTCGTGAGACAGTGCTGTGAGTGTCTAGAAACATAGGATCCATTCGAGTCAGAAAATGACAAAAACATCGTTTTGCAAACATCATTTTGCAAACATTGATTTCAGTCCTATTAATCGATCCTCTTCAAATATGTAAGTGACCATTTATTCTGTCTATGTATTGAGCTGTGGAATGCTTAAATAACTTTTTCATGGATTCTGTATAGTTTTTTAATAGTCAACGAATATATCTGAAATCATACGATGGGGTGAGTTGTAACAAACTTTCGGGGCATATTGTAACATGTTTCGGTTCGTGCTTATTCGACTTGGTTCGATTTATTTCTTCAACTGTTGATATGCGAATTTCTTTATTCCATCCATTCTTCTTCCATCTAAAAATGAGGAATTATAAAAGAAAATCTGAAACAGGTTCAGAAAATGAAGATGTTCTGATTCAGATATTATACAAGAAACAAGTGCAATACACAATGATGCTTAATTTTGTTGGCATTATTGTGTATTGCACCTGTTTGTTTGTGCTATGTCAAATGCCCGAATAATTCTTTATGGAATTGCGATGTAAATTCTTTTTGTACATTAAGGTGTTCTTCAAGAGTTCATTTTGAATTCAAAGTATTCATAATGAATACTCAATTGATAATCCTTATCAAGATTACGGATTTTCATTGATTCTATTTTGATTGATTGAATATGATTTAATCTTAGTCATAATTATAAGTGGCTATGAAAATCAACTGAACAATATCGGAGTCCCATAACGGTTGTGGTGGTAGGCTAATAAGTATAGGATGATTCTACAACCTTGAGCTGGATTTTTCAAAGCTTCTTTTCGTAATAAGTTTAGTAAATTCGGATCAATAAGAAAATATACAGCTCAGCTCATTTATCAAGAAGTATCGTATCATAACAAAAAGTCAACATGTTTTCAATGAGCAGATATTCTAGTGTTACTATTTGCCCCAAGCCTGTTACAACTAGCCCCAAGTACGGGGTCAGTTGCAACAGCTGACTTGTTTTGGAATAATGTATGTTGTGCTAAAATCAGCAAACTTTTTGATTCACATCTTTTTGCATATGATGAGTGAATGTTCACGCTTACGAAATACTCAATGATGAGCAAAAGATTATGTTTATATTTCACAATGTTAGCACTTTTCCAAAAACTGTTACAACTAGTCCCTCGCTTCCCTACCTATGTCAGAATTCGATTACTGAAAAGGTAAACGGGTTATTCCACATGGAATCCCGAGATCGCTAAAGCTGCACTATTTGCTCCCTCGTTAGGGGAGCTTTGTGATCGTGAATTTTTTGTCCCCAAACTCAAAATCTCTTAGGCCAAAATGTTCCTCCAAACTCCGAGACAACCCATTTTCCCAGCGTGTTCCCGGATAGCATAGGGAGGTTTTCTAAACATCCACAAAATGGACTTGCTTACACAGAGAACGTTCAAATAATATCCCAGGACGTTCTAAGAACGTCACATGTATGTCCCAGAGACATACAAATGTTCTGTAATGGTCTATTCATCTTCACCAAGTGACATTTTGAAGACGTATTCAATAAAGGTGTCGATGACGTTCTGCGATGCTACACATATATTTGTGAAGGTTAGTTTCCATGAAAGTACGCTTGAAAAACATAATAAGAACAGACTGTGTCAGATGAAGAGAACGTACCAGGAAAGTATTCGGGTGCACTAAAAATGAAGCTTCCCTGAACATATCAAAACCTACTCGCGTGAGACCGGGACCCGCAGAACTTGGGTTATGTTGTTAAAACTTCCAAAAGACTTTCAATGTTATCTGGGTATGAACTCCAGCTCACTTCAAGAATAGAGAACTCAAGAAAAACTCAAGAAAACTTCTCTTGAAAAACTCAAGAAGAATTATTTCTCACCATCGACTCATCTCTTGAACAATGCATTTCAATCTCATAAAAGACCATTATAATACTCATCATGGGACGCTTGGGTCATTCCATGTGGAATCACCAGAAAAATGAGAAATTGGTTGCCGCGCTATTGTAGATTTTCGTCATGCTTGGTGAAAATTTTCTCTGAGGTGGAAGAAAAGAAAATTCACGGTTATTTGATTGTTTTCATTCCGTCAGATCCATTCCAGATCAATTAAAACACTTCAAAATTGCTATCTCCAGGCTTTTATACTTTTGCCTGCCAATTTTTTAGAATGTAAAATATCGTAACGGTTGCAGGAGGGCCGGTGCCAGGGAATCCGCCGCCCCGGGCGAGAGCAAGTCGCCCCGCCCCTGCATGGGGGAGTACTTGACCGACTAAAAAAAAAGGTCCCTAACATACGTCGCACCGTCGTGTTGAAATGAAATTCTGAAGATGCTATGAATATCGGTTGTGATTAGTTAGTTTATTAACAACTTTTTTATATAGAAGAAATTCTTCTTGCTTTTGCACTGGCAAAGTCTTTCAAAACTTCAGTTAAGTCCAAGTCTTCTGCCAGTTTGTGCTCCATTGAAATGATTGCTAGTTCATTCAAACGGCTTTGAGATATCGTGGAGCGCAAGTACGTTTTCACCAATTTCAATTTTGAGAAACTTCTTTCTGCACTCGCTACCGTCATAGGAAGAGTCAGCAAAATCCTCAAAGCTATGGCTGCATTTGGAGCGAAATTATGCCGCATAATTAACTGAAGAGTATCGATGAGACTACTTCTAGGCTGCATGAGCGTAGAAACTACTTTCAATTCATCTCGAAGTTCTGCTGCACTGATATCACTCACCGAGTCCTTCGTCAAGATGTGGGAAAGTTTTTGCTCGTAAATTGCTCTACTAAATATTTCTATTCTGAGGCTCAAAGCAGAAAACATTTCACTGTTTAGTTACTGACATATTTATAGTTGAATTTGAAACATATCGTAGAAAAATATAAACCACACAATACCACAGTTCAGAAAGAGTTTTTAATGCATTTATTTTCAATTCTCATAGTTCCGAATTGATTCATTATGAACTCTTCCTCAACTGAAGTGTTGTGTGGGATATCATGTTGAATGCAACTTCAAATATCTCGCAAACTGAGGGATAAAATGTTTTCTGCTTTGAAGCTCAAACTGGAATAAGTTGAAAAAACATTGATGGAATTTTGAAATTTTTCTACTGAAATCCTAACTATAGGCCTAACTTGAACTGAACCATGATATAACATACACGTGAATGAGAATTGCCTACAATGAAGATCCAAGCGAAAATAATCATGCAAATGTCCCCTTGTAATTTGTATTATGGAAAGAACCTTGAATAGAAAAATATTTTCTCCCATTTTATTCCAAATCACGTTTTATTGAGACAGGGTGTCCAGCGGTTATGGAATTTCAACTGAATGGGTGAATTACGTGGTTCGTTTGAAAAGAAGAACCAATAAAACAAACGACAAAATTCCAGATTCAAACACCCTGATTGAACTAATAAAAGAGCAGGGATGGGCACTTTTGTACTCCCGGAATACTTTTACTGGGAGTACTTTTTTTCTCGTGTAAAATGTCTTTATGCCTTCATATGAGGTCAAAAAAAAGTACTCCCAGTAAAAGTATTCCGGGAGTACAAAAGTGCCCATCCTTGTGAAAGGGTTGAACTTTCCTTGCTTCTCCCCATGAATAATCATCATCATCATGAAGTAATCAGTCTCATAACTGGTTTGAGGGAATCCTCCAATCCTGTCTATTACCCGGCAAACATTTAATTTCTACATACCTACGATAGCTCTTGTCTTGTATAATTTGTTTCATATAACTTAACCTAGGTTTACCTTTACAAGTTTTACCATTCATTTCCCTTTCCAATATTGTTCCCAATAAACTATCATGTCGCAATGTATGTCCTATCAAATGAATAATGATCGACCTAGTGAAAATGGCTTGTGCTAAAAAGTGTGAGATCAATTCGAGATCAGAATAAAAAATCTGTCTTAGACTCTGCCGCCCCCCTAAGTTTGCCACCCCGGGCAGCCGCCCTGATCGCCCTGCCCTGACGCCGGCCCTGGGTTGCAGTGGCATTCTGAAGTTGAAAGATAGCAGTTGCTCTAAAAAATATCTAAAGTTCCCCAATAGGTACCCCCAAATAAAACCATATACTGAAAAAATGTGTTTTTTTTTTACTATTTCACGTAATTTTCAAGTTACTGGTGTGCTTGTTCTATTCAATGAAAAGGCATAATCTTTCTCCTCATATCATAAGCATGCATAAAATGAATAAGAAAACACGCTCTTGGACCTTTCAGCCTGCAAATTCATTCTCATCACATTGTTTGACTGAGAGCTGTTCACGTTTCCTCAGATCTACATAGATCGATGTAAATCTACTCGCTAAATTGTGAATAGTGAGATTCCCACTCGAATGAAAAGATAGCTTCCCTTCACTCCAAAAGAGTGGAATCTACCGTATTCAGAGAGTAACCTGTTTTTTCCCAACATCCCTGTTCAAAAATAATCAGAAAATAGTACAGATTGACAATCTATTCAATTGTATTTCTGTTGAATCCAGTAAAATTTTCGTCATGTAGATATGCTTAGAGCTGAATGAATCTATTCAAACCTAAATGGATTTCTATGATTCCATTCGTTTGAACCTACCGCGATCTTATAAGTTGTAATTGGATAACTTTCAATCTAATCCATTTCTCCTCGAAATTCCTCTTCTAAGGGGCATCTAATACATCTGACAATCCGGGTTTCGCCAATCGGAAACTAGGCTGCCCAAGGCAACGTCTTGGCCCAGACCATTCCAATTTGGACCCGAACGAGGCCTAATATGGGTCGACTTTTCTCATTTTCACCCGGGAAGTTGTGTAAGAAATCATGTCGATGATTGTCATTGTCCTCTGGGAAGTATTCCCTAATCAAATAGTGAGGTATCGCGTGTGTGTGTGTAATTGCATGTGTGTATGTATGTGTGAGTGAATATATATGAATAAGTATGATGTTGATCGAGTTTTGCTTAATGTGTGATGAAAATGAATTTGGGTGATTTTGATCGTCTTAAAATGACTATAATTACGACACTGATGAAACTCCTGAAAAAATTGCTTGACATTTTCAAAGTTCAAGCCGGGGACAGATTTTCCTGCAAATTTGAGATTTTCATCGCTGACCCCACATACCAAGAACCCTAAAATATGCTGTTTTCCAAAATTTACAAATTTCAAGTTGAACATTTTTTTAGAAAGAGCAGGCCGGAGGGTCCAAAGGCATGCACTGAGAGAAAGGTACCTAGTTGAGACAACTAAATGTTAGTTACCGCAGCTAGATTTTTATTTACGCTAGCTAGACTCTAGTTGGGGTAAATAAAAGGCTAGCTGTCTGAAATATGAATAAAATGGTTTATTCAATCGAAATGAAAAAATTTAGTTGTGACAAATAAAATTTAGCTGGCGCAACTAAATTTTTATTTACAGTGACTAAATTTCCTAGCTGTCGAATATTTGAATAGACCCTTTATTACCTCACATGGAATAGGACAGGCGAACCAGTAACTTGAAAATTACGAGAAATAGTGCACTGAGAGAAAGGGTCTATTCAAATATTCGACGGCTAGGAGATTTAGTAACTGTAGATAAAAATTTAGTTGTACTAGCTAAATTTCATTTGTCCCAACTATATGTTTTTTTCCGATTGAATAAACCTTTTTATTCATATTTCAGACAGCTAGCCTTTTATTTACCCCAACTGGAGTCTAGCTAGCGTAGATAAAAATCTAGCTGCGGCAATTAACATTCAGTTGTCCCAACTAGGTACCTTTCCCTCAGTGTAAAAAAACACACATTTTTCCAGTACATGGTTTTTTTTGGGCGTACCTATTGGGCAGCTTTTGATATTTTTCAGAGCAACTCCTGTTTTTCCGCTCCAAATTGCCTCCACGAACGTTAAGATATCTTCTATTTGAAAAACTTGGCGGGCAAAAGTATAAGAGCCTGAAAATAGCACTTCTGAAAAGTTTTAGTTGGTCTGGCATGGATCTAACGAAATGAAAAAATCAAATGGTCATGAATTTTCTTCTTCTACAGCTGAGAGAAGATTTTTACCAAGTATGACGAAAATCTAAAATAGTACGGCAAACAGGTTTTCATTTTCCTGGTGATTTCATATGGAGTGACCCGAGCGTCTCATGATGAGTGTCATAAGGTCTTTTATGAGATTGAGATGCATTGGTTGAAAGATGAGTCGAAGGTGAGAAATAATTCTTCTTGAGTTTTTTTTCAACACAACCAAGGAAGCCATGTGCCAATTAGCAGAGTTTTGATGTATGTAAATATAAATTATTCATATAACTATATCATATTGCAAAATTTAATATTCGAATTGTTAACAGGCTTGACGATATAATATTGTTGCCAGTTGAGCAATAGTGACGGGCATATTTTCCGATATGCATCTGGGTTTGATATATACCAATATTTTATCGTCAACCGAGGAATATTATTCTTAGTTTTTTTTCCGTTCGGCGGAGGTATGATGAGTGTCCATAAAGAGTAGAAGGAAGCGGTGATTCTCACGTTTTGTACACGTTGTAGAAAATCAATTGGAATCACATTCTCATGAGCATTTTGTGCACGCTTTCAAACGCTAAATTACGCTGTCTGAACTCTTTATATTCTCGTAAATTACTTTGCAAGCCCTTATTCTTTTGCCCTCTTGATTGCAGGTTTCATTTTCATCAACGAATAGATGGTCTCTCATTTTCAAAAATTTGAGTTCAAAAAACCTCTTGTTTTAGTTCTTGTTATACGTATTTTTGGACAGTTCACTCAATATATCGTCGGTACTAATGACAGAACCTCGTATCTCGATTCTTGACGGTTTCGAGGTTCCATCGGAAAAATTATCAATATACGCTAAATACACATATAACCAAGTTATACGCTATTATTTATATTCAATTGACAAAGATCAAGTTTGTATTTGTTTATGAAAGTTTTGTTAATGTGTTTATTGACCATTTTTCCGATGGAACCTCGAAACAATCAAAAATCGAGATACGAGATTCTGTGATAGTACCAACGATATGGATCCGTTGATATCCCGATAATCAGTTCTTTTGATGACTTCGCTTTCACTTTTCAATACATCTTTACTTTTTGTGCCTCATGACGATCATCGACAATCCTTCGGGTTGTATGCAGAAAGCAGCAAAGAATGAAAGAAGAGGATACATATCGAAGAATATGATTTATGTGAATATGCAATTTTTTAGTAACTTTATGATAGAATGATTACCGAATAAACTTTATATACACGTGTATTCGATAGATATGAGGGTTCAGATGCTTGAAAATCAATTGGCCTTCCTTTATAAAGGTAGGCTATAAGAAGAAACGGCGGTTGGTACATCAATCAAGGTTCATTCATTCGACCACCGAATTATGCAAGAAGGAGAGAGATATGTTTGTATGGTTCTATAAATCCGACCAAAGGAAAAAAAGCTGGAAGAGTTTCAAAACTTTCTTATTCTATCCCATGAATCAGAGGAAATAAAATTATTTCCACGCGTTTGAAGATGAAACTGGTTACTTGGGAAAGAAGTTGATTACTTATTTCGGAAGTATAAAGACTTGTGAATTGCGTACAAAAATCAGGATATCTTTGTACTGTTCATCAGAAGTTCGACAAGTACACTGTAAAAAATAATCGGATTTTTCCTGCACGCATCTAAGGGGAAATTCCGGTCATGGGATAGGAAATGAATTTCCGATACATGTTTTTAAAATTTCCCATAAATGTAACTGAGAATTCCGAACTTCATGGGATTTTTACTATTATTTTGCAGTAAATTTCCAGTAAAATACGGAAAATTCCTAACGTATGTATGTGTTAATACTTCCGAACATTTATGTGAACTTCCCCATATAAATTTTTTACAGTGTACTCATGATCTGATACATTTCTATTTGATACTAAAATTCATTGAGAAGATCTTGATTTTGGGGGGATTGAAATTTGATATCTCAAGTTCATCGATCATCGCCGTGCTAAATTCAAACGCTTCGAAATCGACCTGAATTATTAGGAAGACCATTAAAACGTGCATATTAATCATCGAACGAATTTACCAGAACTATGATAAGAGTTAAGTTTTACGTAATTTGTGCAAGGCTATGAATTTCCAACAAGTTGAACGATGGAGGAGGATCTGATATGTATTTTCAATGATAATTGACTCAAGACATAGTTTTGGAACCCTTTTGTACAGAATATTTTTTCAGAAGGAATAACGTGAATGGCATAAATACATTTTTGGAAAGGTGTTTCATATCTATATTGTATATAATGTGTTCACATGGGAGTTATAGATATTCAGAGACCGGCGCGTGACTACAACCCTCCTTGATAAAGTATCATGACCTTCACGTGAAATGTACGTGTTGTAGAACACAACTTCTTAATGATTTTTACCTTCTCGTGCGGCAAAAAAGCATTGATTTCTGAACAGAAATCGAAGGAGTCTTTTTCTCCTACTGTATAAGATACAATATGAACTTCTCGGTTATAAATAGATTCCGACGGATTATCAGCGTCAAAAACACTGTAAACTATTAGGGTTGCGCTTTCGATCCCAATTGAAGGGCCGAATCGAATAATCAGTTCTGTGCGTGAACTTTTGTCTACATTCTAAATCTGAATCAGTGGGATCTAACTGATGCCGCAGTTGAAAGTATACCACTAGTTCCAATCAGTTGCATACCACTGCATGGTCAGTGGAAAGTCATTGATTCTGCAGTTGGATGTTATTTTCACTAATCAAAATTAGTCTTATCTCACTACGAAAATCAGTGAATATTCACTGGTTCGCAGTGGTATACTTATCACCAAAATCCAGTGGAACTCCACTGATTCAGTTCCAGAGAGTAGTGCACCTGAGAGTAGGCAACCTTCGCTAATCCTGTTGAAAGACTCCCATGATGGAATAAAGTAAGAAATTCGTGACACTAACAAATCTTCCAGCGGTAAAATTTTGACAAATATATTCAACCACAGTTTGACGAATTTTGAGACAATTCAATCGATACAGATATGGCTCTTTTTCCCATTGAATCTGTAATCATTTCTAACCTACAGTACGGAATTGTGTCAAAATTCGTCAAATTTTTGTTGAATATATTTGCAACAACTTTGCCGCTAGAAATTTTTTCAGTATCGCAAATTTCTCACTTCATTTTATCATAACCCTGGTGAGAATCCAAAAGTAAAGAGAGCGAGTATGGAAACGAATGTGTTGAAATGCTCCAATTCCCTCCTCAATTACGCCTAGATGACTCTTAGCTTACACTTTCGTTGCGCTACAACGCTTCATTTTCACCAAAGAAAAGCCCTCCAACGAAATTAGCGGTGGTTGCCAGCTTTCAGATGCACCAAACGAAAAGTCACGCGCACAACCGATTATTCGAATCGGTCCTTCAATTTGGTATGAAACTATGGTTAGGGTAACTCGACACTTCGTAAGAACCTGACAAGGTTATTCGAAATCGGACATATGTCTCAAAGGACTGATTAGAATCCAATGTGCATGATCTTGGAAAGAATTATCGACTTTGATCTGAAGTAGTATTTTCGTGCATTATACCCCGAAAGAATTTTGTTGTGAAAATTACAGTGAAATTCCAGTAATCGAAAGACAAATGGAAATTCTTCAAAAAATTACTGCGCAGCCTGTGAGAATGAGTGAGTTTTCAAACAGTTGAAAGTGATATTTTCTATAAGTTTTACAAAATGCACAGTAGGGTGCTTCAAAAAAAAATTTTTATCCTATTTTCTCGGCTCTTACCCTCTCAAATGTTTCTATTTGATATAAAAAAAATTCTCACCAAAGATGGGCGCTGTAGCTCAACTTTTAGAGGTCGCTCTTTTAATTTTAGTTTTCCATATGATCAACACAGGAAAAATTTTTCTGTCATTAAAATTGAATTCACACATGAACTCAATTTTCCACAAATAACCATTATATATTCTTCAAGTTGAGTCTCCGAGCTTTCCAAAACTCAGTAACATTTTTAATGGATATCTTCAGAAATCGTCGTGGATTTTTATTTTCCATACACGAAAACAAGAAAGTTACTTTAGGGAGAAAGAGCATCGCTGAAAAACGTCTGCAGTGAAGTTACCTAAAATTCGTAGTGAAAATACTCAATGTTGAATCAACATCCACGACGATTTCTGAAGATATCCATTGAAAATACACCGACAATTTAAAAACTGTACCAAATGCTCTAGATATCATTAGTGCTGCCACCTACAATATGTACTGACAATGATTTTTGAAACTTGTAATGCATAAAGAAACACCCGTCACAATCACGGTGAAACATTCGAGAAATTATGGAAATACAAAATCATTTCAAGCAATGTCTCGATAGTTCAAAATTTAGCAATTTTCAAATGGCTGTAACCAATCTGTTAGTTATGATAATCATATGTTGTCATTGAGTTTTGGAATGCTCGAAGACTCAACTTGGAGAATATATAATGGATATTCGTGAAAAATTGAGTTAATTATGCGTAAATTCAATTTTAATCAAAGAAAAATTTTTCCTGTGTTGATCATATGGAAAACTAAAATTGAAATAGCGACCTCTATAAGTTGAGCTACAGCGCCCATCTTTGGTGAGAATTTTTTTTATATCAAATAGAAACATTTGAGAGGGTAAGAGCCGAGAAAATAGGATAAAAATTTTTTTTTGAAGCACCCTAATGCACAGTAATATTCAAAGAAATTATTACTTATCCCTCGATCATTGAAATTTCACGGTAATTTTTTAAATAGAATTCTCTCAGTGTATTTCGAATATTGAATCACATGAAAATAGCCTTTGGATTGAGTTTCCTTTATCGAGCTTCCCTTTTCACAGGAGCTTCGAAGATTCTAGGTCGACTATGGCATTTATGCAATGAATCACATGATGAAAATGAGGTGTGCTGGATTGGAAATCTTTTTGAACAAAACGACGCTTGATTCACTTGTATCCCTACAATTTAGAACTCATACAGGACCCTCTACTACACAGTTGAGTATTTGGGTGTTTTTAACACACGTGCATGTCCCAAACGGTCCACCAAAATTTGTGTTAAATATTGACACAAAGGGTGTGAGAAATTAACACAAAATTGTTGAATTTATATTGGAAATCTGTCAATTTGACACTCATCTATGCCCTAGCGTGTATGAACTCTGGCCCACTCTGACTCCACTCTGGCCCAGTCTTGGGCCTATATTGACAGGATGAAGCCCATGCTGGGCCGGGGTGGGCCCATGGTACCTACTAGTACATGCTAGGGGGTCGATTTTCAACATGAATTTTGAGTGAACCGTTTCTAACACAAAAGTTTTTACTGCGTATGAGTTTCAGTGCATTACAGGTCAAAAGTAGGCGGAGGAATAAGACCCGTGAACACGAGGTGGCTGGAAGACACTCGAATTTCAGGCAACGAAAGTACGACGCAGAAATATTCGGGTTTTTGTAAGCCTGGGTGACAAATTTACGATTGTATTTTTCGAACAACCAGAACTCTTGGATTCATTCATATGAGTGCGGGAACTTTTAGATGACGTGAATCGGTAGGGAACCGGTAGTTCGATGCGGAACCAATGTGAAGGCGACATATAAATTCTCGGTCTCAATTTTATGCGGACATTTCTACCCTGTTTGAGAAATTTCACAGAATCGCATTGGTGCACTGACTTGGAGCACTGACACTGGTGGACTTCCAAATTCCTTAACTCTTTCGAATATCTTCAAGGTATCATTTTGTTTTACATAGTGAAAGGAAAACTCACTTTCATCTTAAAAATTATCAGGTGTGCAACTGAGTTCTCGCTGTTTGTCCATAGATGGCTCCAGCAGTAACTGCTGGTCGACTTCGATATATCCAAAACGTCATGAATCGAGCTTAGACATATGGTAAACAAACTGCGTTGACACGTTAATGGTTTCGTTTTGGCGTCATATACTTTTGATTGTGTGAAAATGTCTGATTTAGTGCCAAATAATCGTCATTTGCGGGAAGTGTTGATTTTCTCATTTCATTCGAAGAAAACGGTGGCTGAAACGCAACAAGAGCTGCAAAAAGTTGACAGAGATACTGCTGTAAGTGAAACAACGTGCCATGATTGGTTTCGTCGCTTCAAAGACGGTGATTTCGATGTTGACGACCGTCCGCGTGAGAGAAAGCCAAAAACATTCGAAGACGCTGAATTGGGGGCATTGCTCGAGAAGAATCCGTGCCAAACGCAAAAACAGCTTCCTTCAGCATTAGGAGTCACCCACCAAGCCATTTCCAAGCGCTTGTATGCGTTGGGAATGATTCAAAAGCGAGGAACTTGGATTGCTTCTGAGTTGAAGCCAAGGAACGTAGCGTCGTTTTTTCACTTGTGAACAACTGCTCCATATGCCTTCGCACGAGACTCGCCTCAAAGAAAGATAAAATAGTGAACAACAATTATTACAATCTCTTGGAATATCAAGATGATCAGGATGACCAGAGAGTACAAATGGAATCCACGGAATGGGGTGGAACCTTGATCATTCAAACAAAATTAGCAGAGATATATGTCGAAATATGCGACGAGACCTGCACCGAGACCGATACCGAGACTAGTTTCGAGACTGAGGGAATATCTTTGTTATCCTCTGCAATGAAATCGGAATTCCATGTGATTTTGTTACACCTCAGGTAGAAGCTTGATTCTGTTCAAAATTCTTATGTCTTAAATTTTCAGAACAGTAAATATAGATCATTTTTCAATTTGAGACGATTCTCGTGCGAAGCCCTATTGCTCCAGCGGCAAAGAAGGAAGGGTTTCCTTCATCACGTCATGACGAGTGATGAGGGATGGATTCATTACAGCAACCCAAAGAAAACAAAGTCATGGGGACTTCCCGGCCATGCTTCTACGTCACCAACTCGACCGAATATTTACGCTGCGAAGGAGATGCTGTGTATTTGGTGGGGCCAAAACCGTTCTAAACCATCCCTGGGGAACGGTATAGAACTCAATAAACGCGACTGAGCCGAGCACTGCTCGAAAAACGGCCACATTACGGTCAGAGGCACGACGAAGTGATTCAACCGCATGACAACGCTCGGCCTCATGTTGCCAAACCCATTAGAACCTGTGTGGAAATGCTCAAGTGGGAAGTCCTACACCCCATCCGCCATATTCCCCAAATATTGTGTCGTCCGATTATTACTTGTTTCGTTCGATGGCACATGGTCTGGCTGATTAGCAGTCCCACTCATATGAAGATGTGAAACAATGGCTTGATTCGTGGATAGCCCCAAAAGACGAACACTTTTATCATAACGCTATTTGAGCTCTACCAGAAAGGTGGGCAAAAGTTGTAGCTAGTAATGGGCAATACTTTGAATGATTAATTTGTAAACTTTCCTTCACAATCAAGTTGCATTTCCACACAAAAAACAGCGAGAACTTAGTTGCGCACCTGATAGTTGATTTTAGGATGCCACCTGTTTGAACTGAAAGTAAGCACCGAAAACAAATGCCGACGAATGAAAGACACTGAGTTCCAGTCAAGTTTTCGAGTAAGATGCAACCATATTCAGTCGGACTTTTCACAGTGATTGAGTACTTGTATCTTGTCCTAGTCCTCCAGATTTTGATGTGGAATTAGGCAAGGTTTTTATAAAAAGATTCTAAACTCAGTCTAGCCTCACCATTCTTGATTGATCTGATGAGATCCAGGAAGTCAATACTCAGTGAGAATGAATTGCAAATATGGAACACACGGGATTTTGTTTCTTTGCATCAAATCTAAAATCAAATGAACAAAGATACATTCAATACTTGCTTCTCTGCACAATATATACTATTTTGACGAATGTCTTTCGACCTCTACAGCCGACTACTGTTCTTTTTTATGTAAACCTGCAGTGTTTAAAGAACAAGCATTGGTCATTCATAATTCAATGAGCGAGGTGTGAAATTTCCTAATCTCCATCTATCCCACATACAACATGAAAGGTATTGTATTTCCATGCTGAATGTATATAAAATGTAAATGTTGAATTTCCTTATACGAATGTTCCACGTTCCAATTGACAGGTACAATGGCAGTGTTTCATCCTTGGTACAGAATACAATGAGTAGGGGAGACCGGGGAGTCATGAGACACACTCACGGCGCCTATATTTCTAAAATCCGACATCTAGGGACGACTGTCAATTGTTGTTCTCGTTCAGATGGCACTTTTCAATTGACATTTGTTAATATCGACACGCATGCATAGTCTCTCCAAGTGGAGATTTGATTGCCGTTGGAAAAAGTTGTTTTGAGCGTTCGTTTTTGTGGTATCTTCAATTAGTTTTCCGACTTATTCACAAAGGTGAATGTGTACAGAGTATGCCTTGGTAAACAGGCTTCCAACACGTGAAAGAATTTTTGCATAAATATTTGATGTAGCCATGATGCAGTAACCATTTTGAAAATATAGGAATTGAGGTGTTGCGAGACAACATTTTCGGGGGGTTGTGAGACAAGGCATATTATACAGTTGTCGATTCAAAACCGTGTTTTACATACGTATGTCGCATTTTTTGTGGATATTTCGAATGTTTCATGCAATTTCAATGTTCGTCTTTTGTGAACTGAGTGTTTCTCAAGATTTTTCTATGATTTCCTGTAATTTCTTTAATCATGCCGCGTCAGAAGTATAATCCGGATAGCAAACGATCAATTAATGTTCCTGCCTTTGTGCCTGCCATTAAAGAGATTATCATCCAAAACAAGCCGCTAAGAACCGTCCCAAGTATCAGAACAGGTTAGAAATGCTAAGAAGGTTCTTTGAAGTTCTGAGTATATTTTATGAACATTCATAGAATCTTCGAATGGGACTGTTGCGGATAAGTATATTCTATACATATTCTTAGAATGTATTCTTCGAATTCATCCAAAACAGTCTCACCTGCACATTCTATGCATGATCTCAGAATTAACGCAGAATGTTTGAAATGTTCTTGTGTTACTAGGGGTTACTACCGCATACAACATCGATGAATCGAAATTGTCACGTTACATTTTGAAGCTGAAAATGGCCAACATAGATCCAGCAACCGCTTCATACGGAACATCAATTTAGGAGCAGACTATTACACTTGCATCCATTATGAGTCGGAATAATTGAGCTTTTTTTCGATTTTTTTTTGCAAACTCTTTACATTTTTCTTATACAAATAATTCCTCCTTTCATTTTTCCAACTGGAAAGAAGAGACTTGCACTTATTTTGCCATATTTTATTGTTTGAATGAAGAGGTTTCATTAAAATACGCCACTTTCTTTCATTTGAAAGTGTGTCTCACAATCCCCCGATGCTTTGGGAAATGCTGGTATCGCGTCTTTTTGGGAAACCGTCATGATTTCCAAACCATTTAGAATTCTTTGAACTCCTTCAGCCAAAAGTTGTATTAGGAGTTGTATTAAAGATTAAAACCGCTCAAATGTAAAAAAACATTATTTTTATAGTATTTTTGCCACACAAAACAAAACCCGTCTCACAACTCCCCAGTCTCCCCTACCTTTCCTCCATGCGGTAACATTTCTTTGTGGGTATATTATAATCGATATTACACCCAAAAAATCATATTCTAAAAATCAGAATCTACTTTATAATATGAGCTCAGTACATTTTCCTCTTAATAACAATGGTAATTCTTTTAACGTTTAGAGGAACTCCCACATCAATCCTCTAACACTCAGAGGAATATGTACTAGTGTCATATTTTAGAGGAATATTCTTAATTCTAGTATACGATTTTTTCAGTGTACTGTTCGTACAACAACCGTAACTCAATTTCTCCTTTATATCGCGCAATATTGTTTTGTCCGTAAAGAAAGATCTATTTCACCATCGATTGCATGTTTCCAGGTTTCTACTCACTTCATATTCCAATTTCCATTCAATTGCAACGGTCGAGTAATGTTCTCCATGATCTTATTATTGCATACATTAATCATTCCCTATCAGACTCAACGGAAGTATCAGAATATTTCATACTTTTGTTGGATACTCGTTTTTGATTCATTATAAGAGGATAAAAAGAATATTTTATCAATGAAAATTTGAATAACCCCGGTGAACAATACACTGTTAAAAATTTCTTGAAATTTCATGTACTTTCCATGTACATATGTGAATGAAAATTCAATTTTTGTGAACTGAAATAGGAATCCAAATACATGTCATTGAATTTTCAAGTTATTGTGCATGAAAATTGAAATTAATGTACAGGTGATTGGAAAAACTTAGAAAAATTTAATCCAGTATAATAACATAATAATATCATTATAATATCATTATAATCATAATCAAACCATGGCTCTAATGGCATCCAACTGAAAATAACAAAAATGATCCAAGTTGGTCTGGATTTGAAAACAAATCCAAAAATGCTCATATCTCAAAAACTAACCTTCAATGAAAAACGGGAAATTCTTGCATTATGGCTGCAGAATACGCCCTTGAAATACAATTTTTCTCACTTGGGTCTCCCTGTACACTAACGCTTTGACGAAGTCATCCACGTATCCACTTCAACTATGTACTAGTTAGATCACACGGTTTGTTCAGTGTTTCTACATCACAAGCACATCTCAATCCACAAGTTTAAAGAATGAATGCAAGGTCATATAAGCAGATAAATGCTCCCTTCCACAGAAGTGGCAGTGGCTTGAATGATAGAGCTTTGGCGTCCGGTTTCGACGTCCCGCGTTCACATCTTGTGAAGGTGATTTTTTTTTCAACAATCATGAACATGTGCATGAAATTTAAAGAACCTGTTATTGAATCTCAATCATGATTTTCCTCAACAATCAAGAACATGTGCATGAAATTTAAAGAACTGATTCTTGAATTTCCAAGTACAGTGCGAATTATTTTTCCATCACGTGAGTGGAAATTGCTTCCATTACATGTAATTGAAAATTCAATCAGAAATTTCTAACAGTGTATGTTTTCATCCAGACCTCTTAAAGACCTCCCAAATATGTGTGAGAGGTCAGATAGACCTTTGAGAAGTTCAACATGAAGATATCAGAATGTTATCAGATGCATCAATTTCTGAGGAAAATAAGAGATTGCCAGGATGTTATCCAAAGGAACTCTTTGAGAGGATTTTTTTCTGAGATCTGAGAAAAATGATACCATTCAATGATGGATGAATAAAACAGCTCTTACTGTCATAAGTGTTCACTGAGAATATTCAGTTACTCTCGTACTGCATTTCACCATGGAAAACAAAAACCTTTATAACCTTCCATCTTTGAATATCGCATTTTTATTTTTATCTTTTTTTTTCGTCATAAAAAATTTTCTCAATGTTGAATAATTTTGATCGATCAAACAAAGCATTTTCATGAATTTGATTTGTGAATTCATAAGAAATTATTCAGAGATGTCATTTTTCCATTCATAAAATTGAATTGGAATTCAATGAGATGGTCCTGGTTCAATGCGAAGTAATGTAAGAAAACAAGTTTTCATGGAGAAGTAGTTTGGAAGTTATGATTCTTATGAATACACTACACATTCATTTATTTTCAATAGACAAAGGGAGAAACATCATGAACGTTTAAGGGCTTTATGGAAATGGAGAATATATTTAACGCAGGTGAAACATCCAATTTGGTATCCCACGATTATTACGAACATTCACAACCAATGTTCGTATTCATTCTCCATTCTAATATTCTTCTTCTTATTGTAAGACAATGTTGTTCTCGGAATTTTTTTGCAACACAAGCTCCAGCATAATAAAAGATACTTGGGGATGAATAATTTATGTATGAATTCCTTGGGGACGTCGAATTTTCGTATTAGGAATACGACGGTTGTTACAAACTTATCATTTTTAACGTAAAAATTATGCTTCAATATCGTGGTATCAGAAAACCTACATGCTCGTTTGTATAAACATCCCAGCGTATAAAAAATTTCTGAGACGATCGTTCTACGCTTGCTTCGTAGTTGCCTAAACTGCTTGCGGCAATTTTCGTCGACTCAAAGTCGCTCCATTACCACCTCACCCATCGTTTCCCCCCATCTTTCCGTGCAACGCTCTGTCTCGCCAGGTTATTCAATATCATCTCATGAGACCCTTTTCTTTTCCTCGACATAATTTCTTCAACCCTTTAATGTTGTAATTTTCTCCCTTAGATAGATCCATTGCATCGCGTTGTTTGATACTGGAATGAATTTTCATGTACGAATTGCATGTAGCTTTCGATATTAAGTTTTTACTGTCTTTATTAATGCTCGTCTGCGATAGCTGCGGCATGTAAGAAATACCTGTTTGCTTGGGGATATTTCAAATCACTCGTCAATTTTTCTTATCTAGGCTCAAGAAAATATCGTGATACTTCAACCGATATCAATAGGACTGAATTTATTTGATAAGAATGAATTATTCTCTTCGGTACATACAGTTTAACATACAATGTACAATTATGTCGATCAGACAGTCGCATGCGATCACATGAAAAATATAAAAGATCGTACACTAGATATATTCAACACATTTTCTCTATACCAATTTTCATAACAATATTCCATCGAATGTATATTCATGGGTGCTTTGTATTTCGGACTCGTTACAAGGTTGCGCGGTATCAAATCTAATGATCAGCAATTGTTTCAAGGATTAACGTTGTGCTCACATCGTAATCAGTACGGTTTAATTTTCTCCGTGTATTTCCACTTTTACTCAGTACAGCTATCAACATTGAACAAAACCTACATGCGACAATAGAATATCTGATTTTCAAATCCTCGCATTGACAAACTCACTCGAGATATCGCTCGTTTTCCTCTAATTTTAGATGCAACCAACATTACTCATCTGAATACCTCTACTCGATGCATTGTTGCACAATTGTATCTAACCTTGGAATTCAGGAATTGAGTCACCTTTCTGTTTGTAAACAATTCAAATCATACATATGACAATTCAGTGTTCGTTCCCTACGGAAGAAGCCAAGCAAATCCGGATATTCACCGGAGAAGTACTTGCCCGACCCTGCTAGGTTTTTTGTAGGACTGGAATTCCTAATTTATCAAAAAGTTATGGAGAAGATTTCCCAAATTCTGTGGAATTGAAGAATATAATGGGTCTATACAATTCAAATATCATACTCATACTTTGACGAGAGAATCCCATGAACTTCACTGCTTTTCATTCTTCCGAAAAAAACCAGTAAAATTCGAAGGGAAATCGAATCAGGAATATGTAAAAAATTTGGAAGACAGGAACGAAATTTCAACGCCAGTGACCTCTGAGTCTCAATTACACAAAGCATTCGCTTCACGTACTAGATTGAATTTTCAATGAAACAAAAACAAGTTTCCAAGGTGTGACACAACACAAATTCGCAGTTAAACTTTTTTAACCACTTAAACAACCATGTTACGGAATCCATTATACTTTGCATTCCACTCTATATACATTTCACGGACGATTTAACCGTAAACTTTTCTGAAAACAGTAGACTCCTGCCTGAATAATAATGTCCCATATAGCACTCGAAGGATTCTTCTTCAACAACAACAGAATTCTTTAAGAACTGTTTTCGAACTGATTCATTCTGAAAAAATGATATTCTTGTTCTTGAAAGAGAATTCTTCGAGTGCTATATGGCCCAAGCAGCACCAGAATATACTATGAACGTTCTGCGAATAATCGAAATATGTTCTATGCACATTCCAATGAGACCGTTTTAGGTACTATGCATATTCATCGAATGTATGTAATCGAATATACGATGGTACGTCAATCGATTGAATTAATATCGTACATTCTCATTCGAATATTCTATAAACGTTCATTATATGTTCTTCTATTCTCATTCGTACATTCTACGAACGCTTTTATTTGATATATACTTTGAACTTCTGTTGCTACTTGAGGGGGGGGGGGTACATTTATTTATTTATGATTATAACAGTGGCTTCGTGAAAGATTTATCAGAAGATTGAGCGAAGAATCTTTTTTTCTTCGAATCTATGGAATGTGTATGAGAAACAGGAGAGAACTTGACGAAATGCGAGTAATGCGAAAATTAGATCAATAATTCTTGCCGATTCGTGTATCTTCAACAATCGACAGTTAAGGAGTATTCTCTCGTAATTAATGATAATATAATTGGTGAGTTGGAGAGCATCACTAAAGGCAAGTTCCGCACTCGAGGCTGCAAGTTAATTGCATCATTCCATCAACACTTGAGGAAAACATCTATGGAATTTTGTCTTCTGCATTGAACGGCCATCGCACCTTTTTGATTGGACACTCTCCTACAAGTTCTCAGTGACTTTTTCTTGACGTTCATGCGGTTATGATATCCCGTTAGTGAACGTTTTTAAAATCTTCATAGGATTTTTTTCGTGCACGCATTGGAATGAAAATCACATTTCAAGGTCAAAATATTCAGAGTTTTCAGTTCACGGGGTCATACTTTCTTGTGTCAGTTGATTAATTACAATAACTCAAATGAGATGCATTAGGAAATCAGCGTCGGAGGATTTCCTTCTTGATATCTCAAAGAAAGGGCAAAGAATGGTTTGTAAATATCGACCGTAAGACCAGAAGATTATATTTTAAGAATTATTCGCTAAGATGGAGGTACCATTATTTCGCCGTCATATTCAATGTATCAATTTTTTAACTTGAAATCAGTTTATTTACGAATATACGTGCAGTATTTAAGAATGATTGAACTACTTTGACACGAATTTTAAATTTTGGTTTGTATGAAAGAACCTGGGTTAGTTTTGTGTGCAATATATTCATGAATGTTCATTCCAAATGAGTGGACAATATTTCACAATTATATATTTTCAAAATCATCACATTTGGAGCAAGGAAAACAATTGCCACCTTCAAAATGACATGCATACAGTTGATACTCTGGAACATACACTGAGTGAAAGTCATCGATACCTTGGTAAAAAAAATCTCTCTGAATCTCTCTGAAATCTCTCTGAATTTCTCTGAATCTCTCTATATTTTGGGACAAATTTCATAGAGATTCAGAGTAATTTCAGAGTAATTCAGAGGAAGTTAGGGACTTTTCCGATAGTGATACGTTCTGAATTCTTCAACTTTCTCCGAATCTCTCCGCATATCACTGAATCCCTCAGAATTTTATATATTTAAATTTCAAAACTCCCTCTGAATTTACCTGAATATCTCTGAATTTATCTGAATCTCTCTGGATTACTCTGAATCTTTCTAAATTCCCCTGAATATTCCTAAAAAATTCTACGCACAATTTTTCTTAATTCATCTTTCTCTGGAAGTCTCTGGAACTTCCAGGAAGCCTCTGAAATGCAGGACCAAGAATTGTACTGAATTCATTCCTCTCAGGATTTCCAGACCCCTCCCCCCGGATCTCTCTAAATTCCTCTGAATCTCTCTGAATTTTTCTGAAAAATCCCATGCACAATTTTTCCTAATTCACCTGTCTCTGTGAGTCTCTGACACTCCCTGAATACCTCTGAAATCCTGAACCAAAAATTTAGCTGAATAATTTCTCTCTGAATTCCTCTGAATTCCTCTGAATTTCTCTGAATTACGCTGAACCTTTCCAAATTCTTCTGTATATTCCTAAAAAGCTCTACGCACATATTCTCTCTAATTCACCTGTCTCTGTGAGTCTCTGACATTCCCTGAATACTTCTGAAATCCTGAACCAAAAATTTTACCGAATTAATTCCTCTCTGAATTTCTCTGGATTCCTGTGAATCTCTCTGAATTACTCTGAATCTTTCTAAATTCCTCTGAATATTTCTAAAAAGTCCCACGCACAATTTTTCTTGATGTTTCTGTCTCTGGAAGTCTCTCAAACTTCCAGAAAGCCTCTGAAATGCAGGACCAAGATTTTACTGAATTTATTCCTCTCTGCATTTCCCAGACTTCCCCCGCATCTCTTTGAAGTCCGCTGAATCTCTCTGAATCTTCCTAAAAAATCCCACGTACAATTTTTCCTAATTCACCTGTCTCTGTGAGTCTCTGACACTCCCTGAATACCTCTGGAATCTTGAACGAAGAATTCAGCTCAATTAATTCCTCTAAATTTCTCTGAATTCCTCTGAATCTCTCTGAATTACTCTGAATCTTTCTCAATTCCTCTGAATATTCCTGAAAAGTTGCACGCACAATCTTTCTGAATTCATCTATCTCTGAAAGCGTCTGGCACTCCTTGAACGCCTCTGAAATGCAGGACCAAGAATTTTACTGAATTTGTTCCTCTCTGAATTTCCCAGAATTTCCCTGCCTCTCTCTGAGTTCCTCTGGATTTTTTTGAATCCTTCTGAAAAATTCAAAGCACGATTTCTCTCAATCCACTAGTCTCTGAAATCCTCTGAACCACGCTGAATTTCTCTGAATTTCTCTGATTCTTTCTGAATCTCTCTGAAACGTGAAATTTTCAGGGTCATTCGGAGAGATTTTTTTACCAGGGTACCCAAGAAAAATGTTTCAAAAACGACCCAACGAATTATTTTTGGTAATCGTAACTGAATATGAATTGCGCATTAACCTTCAGTTGGTATCGTTATTCTTATGAAAATTTTTAAAATTTGAATACTTCAGTTATTATTCATTTCACAATATTATTTCCACTCTAGAGAGACGAGAATGCACTGAATGCAGGAATTTATGAGTGTAAAATGTTCTTAAATCCACTTAGATGGAAGATTTGAGGCATTAAAACTTTTTCCTCGGGAGTACCACAGATCGCGATACCAATTAAGGGTTAACAAACCTTTTATTTTTGTAATGATGACTGAATGTATCACTGACGATAATAGTTGTTGGCTATGACTGATAGATGCTGGTCATCTTGACTATTTTATATCGATTCAACATAAAATCAGTCATTCATACCAATAACCAGAAAGAATTTCTGATGGAAATATTTTTCTGAAACTTTTTTGCTTAATGAGTCACAATTGTCGTGATGATGATGAATCGATAATAGCGGAAACATAAATGAAGTGTAATCCGTTTCCATTATGCAATCGAACTTTTTGAGTAAAATATATTTGTACTCTGAATAAAGAGGAGCAACATCCTGAATCATCATTCAAGTGGTGTTTACATCACTGATGTGGTTGATTATTTGGAATTGAGTTATGCAAATAACATAACATCGAAAAATTCAGAGATTAGTATTTTTCGTTTCAAGGTTGTGTTTTCAGATTGATATTTGATTTCTATAACCTCCGTATGCAAATATCTTATCGCTGCATGTTGATTCCAAAGGAGGAATTTCATCTCAACTATAATCATGATTTTCATCGTCATTTCTGTGAAGTATCTCCTGATACTTGAAGTTTATAAGCACAATTTATCATCAATTATCATCAACAATAAATATATTCAACTCAGTTGATTTCCAATAGTTCTGAAAGCTTTATGTTGGCAAGCTTCATTGTTAACGACGACAAAAAATTATAGTTATCAATTTGGTTACATGTACCTTTATTTTTAGTACCCATGACCATAAAATAATCGTTGGGTCCTTTTGGTCAAATTAACTAATTTTATCTCTCTCTCAATGTACGCAATCATTCAATTACAGGAGGATTAAGGTCGATGTGGAGTTAATGAGAACTAATCAGATGTCATAAGAATAACACGAATTCTGAGAATTTATCCCCGAGACAATTTAGTACTTTTTAGCCAAATTGATACTTGGCAAAGCAAATAGGTTCCTACGTTTGAAGATCAAGATAATTGGACCATTAGCCGTTCATGTAGGGAAAGGAGAAATTCTGTGTGATACATCATCCAACCCTTAGATCGTATGTATCTGTGGTAATACTCTCACCAAAAGCCGAAAATTCCATCAATTGTCGAGGTTGAACAATTACGTTCCCCTTTCAAAGTTCATTAAACTGACACACATTTGTCGGTACAAAGATTTCTGATATTTCAATAAAGTCTTAACAAGTTGAAATCTCTCATCGAAATATTGAATATTCATTGAATTTCACATATGATATAGAAGCGTACAAATGTCGCATATATTTGACTAAGTATGACCCTAACTTCGATAGAAATGAGGCTAGGGATTCTCTAGGCTATTCAGAGGCCTTCGGAGACCTCAAACAATCCCCATATTTTATTATAATGTTTTATGATACACCATTTCCGAAAATATCCAGACATAGTTACAGCAATTAATTTAACGAATTCTTTGATTAATTCGTCCGAATATGAATTGAATTCATCCCTGCACGATACAAGTAATCAACATTTTCAGTTATCTCCGGTAGATATTAATCTTTGAATATATACTACACAAAATATAAATGACGCAGAACGGAGGAGTTTCAAGGCCAAATAAATAATATTACAACCCCACGACAATGAATTGAATTCTCCAAATCATTTATTCATTCATCGAGAAACCGAACTATCTTCAACTCTCAACTTCACTTCACTAGCTTCAATTTTTCATGGAACGGAAGAGATGATTCATTCAATATTCCCTTTTGTTAGGAAAAGAAGCATGAAATGAGGAGAATTAATCATTCAGGGAATCGGAGATTCGAAATTCCAACTATACAGATTCACAAATCAAAATCAAGACCCACCCTCTGTTTCATTGAACTTTGAGAATATAAGATATCAATTTCTTGAAATAATTAAAATCATCTCGATTAAGGAAGTTTGGAAACACCGAGAGGATACACTTCATTAAGATTGATGTCTCTCAAAGAACAATTAACCACTCGAAAATTTCGAAGAACGAAGATCCGAGGAGAATTTATTATCAGGAAATCTTTCGAGTCGAGTGATATACAAAATTCTCCCTGATGGAGCAATTGAATTCGTCGACCCAAAATATCCGTATCGAATTCAATTATGTGGATACGCTGAAAATCTTGTTCTCGGTCGTGAGGTGTTGTAGTACAGTCTTGATACACAGAAAAAAAACTCTTGTATCAAGAAAACATGGTTGTCTTCGTTATATATGAAACACGGATTGTCTCAGTTCAATGCAGTTTGCTTGAATCAAAACACAATTTATTGATCCAAGCAAATTGCATTGAACTGAGACAATCCGTGTTTCATATATAACGAAGACAATCATGATTCCTTGATACAAGAATGTTCTTTTTTCTGTGTACATGAAAAGGATGGATAATAGTTCTGAACTGGAATGGAACTCCTTACAACAACGATGATTCAAATTGAAAGGTATTTTCTTACAGAAAGTAATTTCTGTAATGAATTAATCTATGGTTCTTTTCGTAATAAAGTGCAAATTTTCGTGAAGCAATTAAATCGACTTCCTGTTAGTTTGAGGTTTATTTGATCTCTGTTCCAACTAGAATATCAGAACTTTCTGCAAGTGTTTCTCTATATAAACTTCACCTAGGGCGTGAGTGGAAAAGTAGGACAGCCAGGCAAATTTCTACCGGGGGTGAGCTCAATTTTGATGATTTTTTTCCAATACGCTGCTGTTATAATATTCCGCAAGAATATGACCACAACACGTGCAAAAACTCATATATACTCATTTTAAAAATGTATTTTGGAATTTTTTTCAAAGAATCATATCATACGTTCGAAGGTTCAAAAGGGAAGAGTTTCTGCAAAACGTAGAAAGGAAAATAGGTCAACGTGTCCTGGTTTCTCTTATTAACTATTACTGTAATTCTGGAAAAAAAGATTCAAGATAAACTAATGCAATTGTAGTATTGCGGTGAAAAAGAAGTAAACGTGTATAAAATCTTTCCATCAAGAATCATTGGATATATTCTTGCCAAGGATTCTTGGTGGAATTTCACATCATATCATTCGGCACTATAACGTAAGATATCTTTGTCACATCATGCTGACTGTCGATGTGAAATTCCACCAATAATCATTGACAAGAGTATATCCAAAGATTCTTGGTGGAATTTCTACACAAATTTTGTACAGTGTAGGATAGCGATAAGAATCCTTTTTTATATAAAAAATATATAATTTTCATAGATTCCAATAAAAATTCGATATATTTCATATAAAGAAGGATCGATCTTTCCCAAGGACCGCCATCACTAGTGTAGCAGTCATAGTATTTTAATCCTTTGTAATTTCAACATTGCATTTTGAGTTTCCATATTTTATGATGTTCTGATCAATACTGTCTATTCTGAAGAAATCGAACAAATTCGTGTATTATTTTGTTATGATTTGTATATCACGGTAATTATTTCTGTAGTTCAATTTTGCTTGAAAAATAATACAAAATGTGATCTTTCAATCCTTTTTCATTTGTTGTTTGTCATAGTGGAAGGTTGCGAAAATCTCCATACTGTGTACAAACTCTTTCTCAAAATTCAGATAATTTAACTGTTATTTTTTACATTCACTTTTTCCTGAATTTTCAGAAAAATTTCACTGAATTTTGAGGAACTTCGAATTATTTTCGGAGCGTATTCTAAGAATTCAGTAATGTTTCTTAAAATTCAAAAGAAAGTGACTGTAAAAAATTGGAGTAACATTTTCTGAATTGTCAGAAGGAATTTTTCTACAGTGCATGACAATTTTTAATTTCGCACTCACAGAAAGATGAGTTTTGAATTCAGCTGCAAACATTGTGGACCTCTTCAGATTATTCCCTCTTGATTCTCAAATTTTATCGAAAATCGAATGTTCCAAAAACACAAGTTCAATACTACAGGACTGGAAGGAATTCAATTTCAAATTTAGTGGTTGAAATTCATTTTCTATTATTAAGTGATTCATTCTGCGGATGGTACAAACAATGATGTTCCACTTCTTGTTGTCGATATAGTTCTAGTACACTAAGAGCAAAATCTACAGGTTACCGATTGGATTGTCTATTTTATGACAGATTTCATCCCGTACGGCTCCATTTAACGTAGTAGCGTGATGTGGATACCAAACATGAACAGACATTCCTGAAATGTTTGAGAACGTGTCATTCAAATTTCATCTGTAATATGCGGAAGGAACATATGTTTACTTTCCACAGATATCTCTCCAACAACAATTAGGAATTGGTGATTTTGAGACATTGTTTTTGAACAATCCTTTTGATGAGATATCCTTTCTGAAATGTTCCGAATGAAACCTCTCTGATAGAACTTCTAATAGATTTTTCATTGTAATATTTATGTTGGCATATAATCATTTCGTTGTGAAGAGAATATTCAAGTTTTCGTCATAGTCCAATAATCGAACTGCATTTGAATAGGGGATAACTGAATTGGATTGACTCGTAGATTTACATTCACTTGAAAGTTGGGTATAAATGATCAAATTATTGATATCTCATGTGGAAGAAGGATGCTATTGAAGTTCTATTGAAATGTTATACATCACGGAGTGCAAACATTTTGGAAATTAGGGTTTGCTCATAAATTGCGTGAGAGTATCCCATGATTGTTCCTCTTTCTCATCAACTTTAGAGTGATTGAGAGTGACAAAGAGGCAAATAATCAAATATCTTACGTAATTTATGGAAGATCCCTCACCATACTGTGCAAGATCAAATCAATGAAATCTCACTATTTCTGCAGTTGAAAGTCGACCACTGAATAGAATAAGTGACTTATCAAGTTCATAGTCACTGATTATGCAGTTCAATGTGTTCCTGACTAATTGAATCAGTGAAATTTCACTACAAAAATCAGATGTTCACTGATTGTGCCCTGTATATGCACTAATTTGCAGTGGTCAACTTTTTACTGGAATCAATAAAATTTCGCTGTCTCAAATTTGTAAAGTATAAAATTCAATCGAACATGAATATATACTCAGGTATACACTGTTTGTAGGAATTTGAATTATTCACTGAAAGGAATTTATCAACGAATATTGGAAAAGTTATATTAAGAATGATTCCATTGGCTTCTTATTGTTCTCAAATAACATTATCCAGTCACACAAACTGCGTCCCAATTATTCAGCTCATTCGGATATACTCAATCCATTTGTTCTCAATCATCAATTTGTTTCAATGAACGGCCCAAGCTTCTGTGACGGTAAGGAAAAATCCACAAAATCATATATGATTCATATATATGAACTGTATGTGATTATATATAAATTATTGATAATATTGAAAACTCCTCCACTTGAGTAACCTGTGGTAATCAGTGAAATTTCACGATATTGCTATTATTTATTGATTTTTGTATAAAGTTTTGATCGATCCTGTATGAAATTCAATATAAGCTCGACTAATTTTCTATAAAAAATGTCGACATTTTGAAATATCGCCGATCACTAGTAACCTGATTCTTCTTTGACCAAGAGATCATGGTGAAGCGATAAACTTAAGCAGACATTTATACCGTTGAACTGCGTGTGCCAATTTCACATTATTTCATCCGTGCTTTGGCAGTCTCTCCCGATTGAAAACACGACAAGAGGAGTAACTTTGGATTGTACTTTAGGAAATCACTTGTGGAATCACCTATGTATATACTAAATTATGTCCCATGTAAAAATTTCTGGCTCCAATTAATATTGATGATAAGACAGAGATGAGCATTAGGGTGGCCCCTATTTTGGGAATTTGTAAATTCTTGTGATATCAACTCAAAATCTTCGATTCCTATGAAAATGGAGTACGTAAAACCTCAGTTTGATTAAACACCCAGGAAACATTATATTTGTATTCAGCGTAGTGAGCTTCATTCAAGCGTAATTTATTCTTTCTATTTCCCCAAACATATTGCACTCACTTCAAATATATTTTATGCTAGAATCAAACAAATTTGTTCACACTGTAAAAAAGGATATATTAATTTCCGCTCAAACACGATATTCTCGTTTTGAATGTTCCTTTTCAGTTCAACTTTAGCTTAAACTTGTTTTCATATCAAGTTTAATAGTATTTTTGAATCAATCTTAGATATCATTGAAATAAAATTCAGGGATATTCTTACATCCAGAAAAAAATACCACAAATACTATTGTTTTTATCATTAAAGTCTGAATATACTTGACATTTGCGTGTTATTACAATCAGAAGTAGTCATTTTTCGGAACAATATAGTGGAATCAAATGATATATGAAAAAACGCACCTTTCAATTGTAATCATCACATTTACATGAAGTATATTCCGAGATGAATGATAAGAACAACTTTTGATGGTATATTTTTATCCATTTGTGAAAAAATAGTTGAGAAAGAATTTAGTTAAATTCCGTGAATTTGACATTATGTCACTCTAAACTCTTCCTGAAGCCATATGCTGCCTGGAGTTTAGACTTAATATACACCCCAAATAAGGAAAATTGGTTTTAAGAAGTGCGTCGTGAATACTCTGATCTCAAACAACAGAAGATCACTTAAGAATTTTTCAAGAACTCTTTGAGAACTGAAGAGTTCCCACAGAGTTCTTGAAGAAGTCTTTCGCGAATTCTTTGCTGTTAACACCGAACGGATTACATCCATTTTGCGTTTCTTTTTCTCAAGTAGCGATCCCCATGCAACAATTCTCTCACGTCCGCCCTCGCGCTTCATCTGTTATGTTCATTTCATAGGTCAAGCATAACGTACGTTTGAACCAAATGTCACATTCTTGAGAAGAACGTAATGAATGTTCAAAGGGGAAAATAAGAATAACGTCAACTTGCGTTGCGCTTAATAGTTTTAAATCAAATATCGTTTCTCATAGAATATTTTATGGTGAATTGGAGAATATATATATCTCCTAATTTGGTTCTGAAGATATTTCATATCTCTTTTGCAACTAACATCGTTTTCAAATGAGCATAGTAGAGTGAGAATGAGCATTTTTGGGATTTTTAACTGTGGAGCATAATCTCATGCTGTTTTCAAGCTTATCGTTTTCTGGGTGAACTATATCAACACGTGCCGCAAAGAGCTCAGAGTTTCGTTATATATACCCATACAGCACGTGAGTTCCCGCAGAGAGTTCCCGTTATGCTAATCGATATGTATTCATTATGAATATTTTGAATTCAAAATATAACTCTTAATGAACAACTTAATGTTCAAAAAGGACTCATATCGAGATTTCGTCCTGAATTATCCGGGAATTCAATACGTTTTAATTTTGAATTCATTGAATTCTTATTGAATTCATGGTTGGTCGCATAACGGGAACTATTCAAGAAATCTTGGAGGAGGCTTTATGAATTTGAATTGATCTTTTGTGCTGGCTGGGTATAGATTCTATATATAAACTATATATATATATATATATGTATATACAAAGAGAAAAAAATTATGAATTTGGGGGATTTTAGAACCCTCCTGGATACGCCCTTGTTTTTATTCGATGAACTTCTAGATATGTTGGATCGTTTCGGTCATATTGTCGTATATGATATGAAAAAACTCACATTCCTACTTTATATACTGCTTTCGTTATTCAATCGCGTTTATTCCCATACTCATGGCTTGTAATAATAGAGTTGCTGTGTGAAAATTGGACGGAATTTTGTGTTCTTTCGATTAGTCTATCAAGCGTTTCGATGAATCTCGCCGGTTTTAAGATACAGCAAGGAATTTTGAAAAAACAATACAGAATTCCGAAACTTTGAGCTCTTTGCGGTACGTGTTAGCAATAGTTCAATCGAACAGAGATTTTACGCACTTCATTTCGATGGGAATCGGAACCTTTTTAGAGGGTGAGACCAGAAGATTTCGAGAATTTCCAAAACGAGGGTCATTCTAATGAGTATGATTGTCTACATGTACGGAGAGGAAAGAATAGTTGGAGTAATCAATTCGTTGGTTGAATGTGATCTAGTCAAGTAATTGGTTAACACGATCAAATTTGTGGGTTTGAGAATCGATTCTATTGATTATGATTAGCACATGAAAAACTGTGGTTTGAGTAATTCACACAATTGCTTGTGACAACTACATTCCCTGGTAGACATTTTCTCTAGTGAATCATGAGGAACTCGCGAGTTTCCCCGTTTAACTTATGACTGTTAAGGAAAATTCACAAGTGCCTAATAAGGAATCTTACACGGAAAAAAATTTACTGTTACTGCAACAGGAGGCAGTCATGTTGCAGCAACAGGAAAAAATCCCGTTGCAGCAACAGGATTACTACTGTTGTTGCGACTTAATAGTAAATTTAACCGTTAAATCGCACCTTATGACTCATTACGACGAACTTACGCTTCAAAATGGACCTTTAGTTCACTTTTGGTGCATGAGATGTGAGTCAAAAAATAAAGATATAAGAATGCCTGCAGTGACGACATCTTCTACCAAAAATTTATTAGTCACTATAGCTATTCGAGACTAATTAAAAATGATTTATGTATCGATTTCCAAAACCTTTGGAAATAATATTATCAAAGGAAACCGCGAAGAATGTGACGAAGACAAAATGAAATACTTCCCTAATACTAAAATATCCGATGTCCAAGCTTTGAAATACATCGACTATAATAGATATATATATTAGGGTGTGTCAAAAAAAAATTTTTTTTTATTAAAGGGGCTTAAACCCTTCATCCCGACCCCAAACTGAACCTCCCGAAACCTCAGGTCTCTAGTTTCAAATTTAGAGGTCGCTCAAACGAGTTTTATATTCCGATTTTACTGCCAGTTTGAAAAGTCACCTAATATATGGCATTTCGGCATTTTCTGGAGAAAATTCGCTGCCAGGCAGAATTTTGAAGATATGACGATGAACTTGGGCTCAAAATACTCGTAAGGGGTCCATCTTTGATGGTGATCTACCCCTTTTTTCGTCAGAAGGGTGTTTGACGTTTTTCACAAAGGGTGAAGCTCACAAAACACGTGTGAAATGGAAATAATAATGATAAAACGAAGTGAAACCGTACAAACTATCGGCAAAATGTTATTGACTAGTATTTTCACGTGGAAAAGGGAACATTAGATGAGTCAAGAATTTTCAGTATGATTCAGTAACAGCCAGCAACCCCCATCTAGGAGTGAGAAATGGATTTTCCTAAAAATAGGAGTTGTTTTCTCAAACCAGACGGGATATGGAAAAGTTTGCATATAGATTCATGGAATGCTGAGGAGTGTACAAATTTGCAATAAGGAAACCTTGCGAAAAAATTGTTTGTAAACAAATTATTCAAACAAATTGAAGAAAAAATTATTCCAAGTGAAACCTGATATCGCCTTCCGATATTTCAGGACGATTTTTTTCCGTAGAATTGAATAGCGGTATCAGTTCTTACGTGGAATGATTTTTTCTGTAATTTGTTTAAATAATTTTTTCATGAAAACTTTTTTTCAAGGTTTTCTTATTGCAAATTTGTACACTCCTCAGCATCCCATGAATCCATATGCAATCTTTCGCATATCCGTCTGGTTTGAAAAAACAACTCCCATTTTTGGGAAAATTCATTTCTCACCCCTAGATGGGGGTTGCTAGATGTTGCTGAAGTTTGAATCGTTTATAAAACCGAAACGAAAATCCAAACTCATGGGATCTAACGAGTCATCTGTATTTATTCCCTCGAATTGACTCTTTGTAACGAGAAACATCAATTTAAGAATGTACTGCAAAATTTGGGGTCTCCAACAGCTGAATATTCTGTTTATTCGATTACGAATTCGTTCCAAAAAACGATTCGAACTTCAGCAACATGGTTGCTAGCTGGTACTGAATCATACTGAGAACTCTTGACTCATCTAATGTTTCCTTCTCTACGGGAAAATACAGGTCAATAACATTCCGTCGATAGTTTGTACGGTTTCACTTTGTTTCATCATTATTATTCCCATTTCACACGTGTTTCGTGAACTTCACCCTTCGTAAAAAACGTCAAAAACCCTCCTCACGAAAAAAGGTAGATCATCATTAAAGGTGGATCCCTTACGAGTATTTTGAGCCTAAGTTCATCGTGATATCTTCAAAATTGTGCCTGGCAGCGAATTTTCTCCAGAAAATGCCGAAATTCCATGTATTAGGTGACTTCTCAAACTGGCAAATATAAAACTCGATTGAGCGACCTCTAAATTTGAAGCTAGAGGCCTGAGGTTTCATGAGGTTCAGTTTGTGGTCGGAATGAAGGGTTTAAGCCCCTTTAATGAGAAAAAATCCTTTTTGACACACCCTAATATATATATCAATTAGATACTGTATTAGTAGTAGATATTGACGAAAATGAAAGACCTCAATTTGGAAAAATTTATAAAATTTACAATGTGGTAAATGATGTTTACTTTGTTTTGAATTATATATCTACTGTGGCATTTGATCAACATTACCATGCGTGAAATGTTCGAATTGATAATAATCGGAATTATATTAAAAAACAAAACCTGTTACCTCATATTGGGCCTTGTCTTCTCGTGAGAAAAAAAGGATTAGATTACATTGCAACAAGACATTTACTGTAATTCAATATTGGAACATTTTACAGTGTAATAAAGTCATAAAAAAAGTAAATAAAAGCTTTGTATTTTATTCATTTTATAAAGCCTATTTATCCCATAATGAAGGATTTTGTAACATTGTCGCAGCTACAAAAGTACTGCTGTTGCTGTAACAGGATTTTTTCCTGTTGCTGCAACATGGCTGCTTCCTGTTGCAGCCACAGTAAATTTTTTTTCATGTAGGCTCCACCTTAGTAGAAACGCCTACCCGGGGAAAAAAGATCAGATCTGATGAGATCTAAGTAGAATCTACTTTCATATCTACTTGGATCTAAACATTTCAACTCAGGCAACAATTATCTTCGGAGTTTTCTGATATCCACTCACTCCCACAGATTCCAATTTTGTAAGAAATCCAAAAAAACATAGGAAAATTCAAAAAGATTTCTGGAGATCACTGTGGATCTCCGTAGATCTTTTTCCGCCAAAATTTAGATCTTAAGAGATCTACATATATCTCAAGAGACCTACCTAGATCTCAGTAGATCTAATCTTCTTTTCTCCGGTAGGCATTCACGAGTTCTGTACGCTCGCGCTAGACACTTGCGAATGCTTCACCAAATACTTGCAAGTATCACGAGCGCTTCACAAGTATTTAGTGAGACCCTCGCAAACGTTACAAAACTCGTGAATGCCTAGAGTATTTCTACTCGGGTGACTCATTAGATAGCGGAAAATCGGTAGCCCTGGGGTGGTATATGTCTTGGGCCGATTGTATTTTTTGTGAAAAGCATTGGTAAAACAATTTGGAATTTTTTTTCAGGAAATAAAGATAGGAATTTTAGTGATATATATCCAAATTTGATGGAAAAAATTGGATTTCTTTTCTTTCAAAAAAGTATATCCCATATCGGGGACACGAGAATGAATTTTTGATACAAGTTTTTCTCGATTAAAAGTAGTAGAACTAAATTTTCATTTCTGAAGAATGAATCAGGTACTTGACGGGAGCATCTGAGAGTACGTTTCAATAAATTCAAGAATGAAATGATTGTTACGGACAACTTCATTCGCAAAAAATATATTAGAGTTCGAAATCGAGTGCCTTGGGGTACAATGCTGTGAATTGCATTTGGACTTGATGTGTCCTATTTTTGATGAAGTTTTCATGGGAAACCAATATTTGTATGAGGATCAATCGAAACAAACAAATCGCAGATGAGTAATTTTATTGTAATGAACTCGGTCGCTTCGAGCTGCAGATGTTTTTGTCTTTGAGTATCAACTGATTGGACAGCTCAAAACGTCATCGTTGAATATAATCAAATCATTTATCTACGATTCGTTGGAGCTCTTTGTATTCGTCGTGAATTCCCTTCGTTGCTGAACTGTATTATAATTATATTCGAATACATTTCATTCCCACGTGATGTAAAAATCTCAAAATTTCAGCGCAGTCTACAATAATTGCCTCTGGAAAAACAGGTAACCTTAAAATGATGTTTTGAAGTTTTTAGCGCCAAGTGAGACCATGAGTGAAGAAATGCTCAGAGATTTCTTGAAACTTTGAAACATGTTCTATGAAAATTTTGAGAATCTTCTCATGATATAATATTGCATAGAAATTATATTCGATGTGAATTGAAAAAATTTCTCCAAGAAGGTTTTGTTTGCACGTACTATGCGAGATCATAGAATGAGCATGAAACTTTTGAGTGTTCTTGTGCTACTTGTGTTTTGTAAATTCAATCAAATCTTGCTGAATTAATTCCAATTATTTTTGAATTTTTGGTTCCTGCTTTTAAATGCAATATCCGGTTGAAACAAAAATCTAGCTCAAGAATTGAAATCCATTCAATATCCGATTGATATAAAGTTCTCTTTCTTAGTGAAGATATTCATCTGATATGAATTTTGACACTTGTTCGAGGAAAGTAAAATGTTCGCTGGGAAGAAAAAAAAACAGGAGAAATTACCGTGAAATCTTGTTTCATTCTTTCAATTCCTCATTGGGCTGTTTCTTTTAATTTCCAATTTCCAGTACTTTTCTGTATTTCAATACCTCCTTCTAGGAGAACAAAGTCCTCCTCTAACTTATCATGATTTCCCTTGAGAATTTTTATAGCCTATTGCAACCGTGAATCTATCTTTATCTTTGAACACATCTCCTGATAACACTGATCCTTGGCCTTCCAACGGTCCGCTGGTGGTTCAACAATGCCGATGAACACCCAATAACCACCTTTTAGAACGTTTACGACGGCGTTTGCTAGGTTTGAGCACGTTATATAAACCTTCCATAAACGTTCCAAAGGCACGTTATGCTGTCTGAGTTGCTGTTCTTCTACTTTCTTTTTTGATTGCCTATTTTACCTTGAACTTCCTTAAGTTAAACTGCCCAAATACCGTGACCGTTGAAATATCGTGAATTGCATCTTTGAACATGAATAATAGGCATAATAATGTATCCAAGTAATAATAACATTGAATAGCATACAGAAAAAATGTACCCGAGTAACTTTACATGCTTCCTTCCGGTCATGGTACTTTTTATTGTTCGTGTTCAAAGATGAAATTCACGGTATTTGGTCGTATTAGTAACACTCACGGTATTTGAGAAATTTACCTTCAATCTTATGAAATTCTCTGTAACTCCATGTGGATCAATGTAATAAATCTGTGAATTTGGAAAGAAATTTATGTAAAACCCTTTCCAACGTTCTCTCAGTGAATTTCCAAATCGAATTCGATGAAAACTTGGAGATTTTCATCCATTGACCAGAATCATTCATACATCTTTTGGAAATTCACGCGAATATTCAGGAATTCTTTACACAATCTTTTCTTCAAACCTACAGAGAAATATTATGCATTCGACTGATGAATTATGATATAGAATCTATTATATCTCTGAATTGTTCGAAGAAATTTTATTCCCATATCCATCAAATGTTCTTGGAATATTCGTAACGTCTATAGAGCTGACTCGAACATTTTCAATCTATACTTCTGGGAATTCATAGATCAGATAGCAATTCAACCTTGCTGCAATGTTGTCAGGTAAGATGGTGACAAGGTTGACCTAAGGTTATCAGTTGACACACGACATTGGTATGAACTTACAAAACCCTTGCAGTAGAGTTGTTGCAAGCGGAACTTCGTAATATCTATCTATCGTAATATTCCACGTCTGTCGAGGGAATTCCCTCATTAACTAATAAGAATGCATTAACTTCTCATCATTTTTCTATTGATTCAATGGAAGATGAATGGATATTTTACAACAGCCAACAAAGAAGTATGTTACATGGACTATTGCCAAAATATTTACAGGGTATTCTGAATATGTTGTCATGGTACTTTAAATGAATAGCAATCTCAAACAATCTCTCGGAATATTTCACTAAGAGTGATTGCTGATTGAAAATTTGTTGTTCAACGTAAACTCGAGTCGCATAAAATATTTGATGAGTTTCAACTTCTAAATGAATGCAGATAAAAGACTATAAACGTAAAACAAAACAAATCGGTCAATTCTTGACAGAAAACATTTGTAACGAGAGATTCTACAGGGAAATAATAAATCACGTGCCCTTCCTTAGTTTTTATTAGTTCATCAATTCTCTTCAATCCCCAATAATCCTTACGAAAACAACAGCGCAAGAACTCTTCTGCTCGGAATTATTTGTTCCCTGTTACAGATTTCTTTTCATTTTTTGCTATAATGGAACATGCACTGAACTCAAGAATTCAAAATAAATCCATATCAATTGAAATTTGAATATCATTCAGATAATGCATAATCGTACACATGTATATCATTACCTTCACAGCATTATTGGATGTCCATGCAGCCATAATCCCATGGAGAACACTTATGAGTATTACACCATTGTAATATGATGTCATCGTGTTATTTCTTTATTCCACTATGGAAATGTTTATGGAATCATCAAGGTGCTAGCATAACCTATCCACATACATCACTGTACAAAACGATAATTTCAATATCCACTATTTGCATACATTGTAGAGCATACTAGGAGATGGATGAGGTATCCACAATGGAAGAAATCCAGGAACATTGTTTCTTTTCATTTACAATCGAATAAAAATATTCCTAATTCTTGAATTCATTCTGGAATATCATTCAGTCTTTTTTCATTAATCCATCAGATGCTTTGTTTGGGTCCATCATGATTCCAATTCTGTATTCTGTAATTACGCATAAACAACATTCATTCGATTCCTATCTCAAGAAAGTACAAATCAGGAAAGAATGCATTCTCGCTCAATCGACCCATCGCCACACCGGTACATGAAAGGTCACTTGATGTTCCAGTGCACATCTATATTATTGATGTGGCATCATTCAATATTTAGAAGAACGAGTGCAATTCAATGACTATGGAAAGTGACTCGAAAATGATGTATTCAACGAGATGAATGAGTGGTTATTGTTGCGGAACAATCATGCAGAATTGTGCATTTCGATCGATTTGAAACATTTGGATTCTGATGGATAATTTGTTGACGATTATTGAAAAGTAAAATTTCCAAAGCGGTGAAATTCTGTTGTTGACATCGATGAGTGAATTTTATGAAAAGAGGATATGCTGTAATAAGTGTTCTTTCTGGATACCACTTTGGAAAGAGCATGTACTTCTCAGGTTAACTTTATGAGCACGTCGAAAGTTTGTAAAATAAACATTAATAAAGTATTACCCCCCCTAAGGATTGAGAGGAAAGAACCATCAAACATTTCGGAAAAAAAGTTTCATACCTTTTCAAGAATTTGCCTTTTAAAGGGAAAACAATGATCAATGTTTCAAATCATTGGACCGATGGAAATCGTTGTGCATCCAAGAACATTTAGTTACAGAATGAAGGATTGAAAAAAAGGAAAGAGAGAAACGAATTTCCTGGTCATTGAAAACACTTAAGAAAAGTGATGTATTGTGTGAATAATGATCGGAATCATGATAGCGTGACGCTGGTAGACATTCATCATGAATCTCTCATCCCCCCTCTTTTGTTCTATGCACTTCACATGTATACGAATAATAAGTTCCTCATTGTAACTTGGATCGATTTTCAAGTCACACTGATATATCTGGAACACACAAAAGCATTTTCATTCATCGATTCGATGCATATACCACATATGCAGAGATATTTCATATAACTGTACGTGAGGAAAAGATTGTTCCGTCAATTCAACCGGGACCGCGGATCAAAGCGCACTGTCCGCTTCCGAGATATCCAGTCTTGGTAGGCCGAGCTGCCATTAGAGGCGCTTCCATCGTTGAAAACAACGACCATCCATTCTCCCTCCAAGACCATGAGGGGTGCGCAACGCAAGCTTGCATCAAATCCCACTCTCTTGCTTCTCTCACCTCTTAATATTTTCTCCTGGTTCTTCCACCGGCTCTTCGGTTTGCGTTTTTTTCCTCTCTTCTTTTCCTCTGAGGTAATTCTTCAGCTTCCTCTTTCCATAGAAGAATCTACTCTCCTCCTTCCTTCCGTAATTTAGTTCAGAAATTAGTTTCCTGCAAAACTGGGAAATGTATAATTACAGGCTCTCATGAAGTGGTTTTCTTCGGATTGATACCAACGAAAGAAGAAAAAAGGATTTCTCGAACGTTCATCAGCTGCGATGAAAATATGTACCATCGGAACGTTGGATCTCTCTTCACGATTATGCATTCGAGAAATATGGAAAGTAATGACATTTCAATCGTTCCGGGAATTCGTTGAATTCAACTCTTTTATGAGAAATCAATTATCGATGGGAGAATTATTCTTTTGGAATCTATAATATTGTCGTCAAATGGTGTTTGATATTCAGGTTTCATGACAGAATGCAATGTTCGGTTAGTATGTGAAGTCCCAATTCTCAAAAAGACGTTCGGAAGATGTGGATTGCGATAGGTGCAATGGAGCTTTATCGATTATTCATTCGAAGAGACTTTGTATGAACTTCAAGGTAGCTCCGGCACAACCGACTTGTATTGAATCTTTCAATTCGCGAATACACGAATTAATGATATGAGATTCATTGATTCATATATAGCGTGTCAAAGTTTTTCCAGTCTATACGAAGGTTTGTTGAAAATCTGTTCTTATTCTACCTTATTTTTGTCTTGTTTTGATCTTAAAAGGAAAATAATAATACAGAATTTCACTTCATCAACATGCCATACCACTCAATGTGCTATAGTGAGTAGAATAAGTTCATTTATAGTCAGCCTACTCTAGAATCTATGACTAAAATGTCCGTGATAGTGAATCCAAGAGTACACATTGATATCTATTCAATACCCCACACAGCACTTTCCTAGTAGAAATTTGATCAGGCATTCCCTATTTTCAATAAGGTCCTGATCAGGTTAGAATCCGGAAACCGGAAATAAGGAAAATTTTATGAGGCCCCTATGAGGGCCTCATCTGAGTTCCCTAATAGGATTCAAATAAGGTTGTAACGCAAGGATAAAATGAGATTCGGATAAGATGTCCATAAAATCAAGCAAAAAAGAGAAAACCGTAACGAACCCTGATGAGGACCCGATAGGAAATCAGGCATGCCTTCATCAGGCCCTCGTATTTTCTCGTTCAAAATTTCTACTAGGGTTTGGATTTGCAAGATAACTTGAGAAAGTATTTGGAAAAGTTCCGGAAGTTTTATGCAACACGAAAAGTTATCTTCAAGGTATCTGAAACAATTCGTACTCCTAAAAGACATCTCAAAAATATCTTTCAGAAGATCTCAAACTTGTCTTTGGTGATGATATCTTCTGGACATCTTATAGAAATCTTTTATGAATGAGGAATGTTTTGAATATCTCAGAGATGTCTTTTGTGTTGCATGAAACAACTCAGGTTTGTCTTGAGATATCTTGTGGACATGAAATGCAGTGCGGGACATCATTCATTCAATGCACATCGCAGGAAATAATGATCAAGCTTAATCAAATATGAACGTGTGTGAGATTATACAGGGTGTATCATAATTCGCGGATCGTATTTTTGGGGAGTATTTCTGGAATGAACAGAGACAATTCTTTCCTTTGACAAAATTTTCTTTGGGGCGTAGCTTTGAGAATTGTTTACAATTTTGAAATTTTTCAAAGAATTCAAATACCGTAAGCTGGGGTTACTTTGTGACTGAAAGGGATTACTTTGTGACACACGTCATGAACTCTGAACCGTCCTCTATGCAGTTTTCGACGCTTCCAATCGGTTTTCTATCATTCCTTCTTCCCAAGGAAGATTATTTTCCAACAATTATAAAATGAAGTATGTGTCAATATACGTGGAATTACATGTGACAAAGTAACCCCTGCAGGCTCAAGTAACTCCAGTTCATGGTACCTCAAAAACAATGCGGTTGACACCTTTGAATTCAACATCGTCTTCCGCATTGAAAAAATACCAATTTTTTAAAAGAACAATTACCTTATCCTAGTATTCCTCGTCCTGGAGGTGTAGTGATTTGAAATTTTTAATTTTAGTTGCCTGAAATCACGGTCGTATATGAGGCATTCCACGTTGAATTGGTCGTTTAGGGAAATATTTTTTCATTTTCTCAATTTTTCGATATTGTTCAGTACCCATCAAAAACCCCTGGTGACAAAATTTGTTATGTTTTTGGCCACCTGTTCAAAAGATATCGGATTTGAAGAGAACCCACCTCTTCCCCTTATCAAAACATTCAATATCGGAATTTCATCGTTAAATCATCAGTTGTATCAATACTATCCGAAATCTGTCGTGTTGTTTCATTATCGTACAAGTCCGATAAAAATACGATATCTACGATAATCACCCAATGTAAACCCGATATAGAGATCTATCGGGAAATCATCGGCTAGCTGATTGGTTTTATATCAGATAATTATCGTAGACGTCGTATTTTTATCGGACTCGTTTGATGATGGACCAACACGGTAGATTTCGGATAGTATTGATACAACTGATGATTAAACGATGAAATCCCGGTATCGGGGTTTTTCATGAGGGTTGTTCGCTTATAACATCGTTAATAATGGTCCAAATCGGAAATTTTCTTTGAAAATCATCGTTTCTTCATATACTTCCCAAAGGAAGATTTTTCAATTGTTTTTCTGGGCAATTTTTAAGTTTCCAACTCTGAATCCTATTTTTGAAAGTGAAAGCATATTTCGATTCTTTTGGAAATTCCCTGTCACGAACTATTCCCTTCTCAACACCTTTTGAGCTCGCTATAATCGTGGGATCTTGAGAATTAGTATTACTATTCTTTTTCGATTTTAAAAAATTTGAAGATGTTTTTGTTTTTTGTTGAGAGCGTTCCGAAGTCCCAAGAAATCCCGGATGTCCGCTTCTACTTTTCTCGGAAGTGACTGAATAAATCGAAAAATAATTAGTTGATGCATCTTTTATGAATCACGAAGTATTCATCAAAGAACCCGGGAAAAAAACTCCATATATGGACCCATGTGGATTCATATATGCATTCATATATGAGCATATATGGATTTTAGCCATATATGTTCATATATGGTCATATATGAAAGTGGGGAATCTATCAGCATTGATCTCACTTCTCTCTCCTTTGGTGTTTCCTCACATTCCATGTAAAATCGTGACATTTTTTTGTCCATATATGGATGTATATGATAATGTATGCTTGAATATGATCACATATGGCCATATACAGTCTCATTCATACATGATCATATAAGGCCAAAATCCATATATGCTCATATATGATCTCATATATGTTCATATGTATTTCAGATTCATATATGAATCATTTTTTCCCGGAAATCAACTCATAATCCCATGATCAACTCATTATTCTTCGATTTATTCAGTTGTTTTCGAAAAAAGTGGGGGGAGAGATTTGGGATTCCTTGGGTCTTCTGAATGCTCTGTATCATTACGAACACCAAGTTGCATCACTGTGTTCTCTTCTTTGACACAATTTGGATCATTCTATATACTTCCTCATGGTCAATGGACGTTTGAAATTAATAATGACATAATTCCTCAGTCCTACCCCACCCGCCATATTCCCAGTGATGGGTACGTTAATCGTAACTCGTTACCCATCATATATATACATATAAGAATTAAGGTCTGGAAAGTTACATATATATATCTAAAACAGGGAAGAAGGAATAATAATAATAACAATCATAACACACACAAAAAAGCGAGGATGTCATAATGTTTTCGCTGTTGTACAAATCATGAATTTTGTTTTGTCCTTATTTATATCCATACACAGAGAAAAGTTTATATTAAAGATTACTATATTTTTATGGTACTCGTGGGATATACTTTATTATGAGGCTCAGAACTATATTTATTTCAAGTTATAACATATTTATCTCCATCCTCACGAGAGAGTATGGTGAATGCTCGTATACTTGTGGTTCATAACGACGTAATCAAGTTTATCCCAAAAGTACAATATAAATATGGTAATATCTAATATGAAATTTTTACTGTGTACAATACTTTTCTAGTGATATTTTCTTCATCGTGTTGAGAATATTTCCTAACTCAGCACCACTCTTAGCTAATATAGCTATGTCATCCGCAAATCTCAATATGCTTAAATTTTCTCCCGGAATCTGTAATTTCAATTGCACTTGCTCCTTCACTCCGTTCATCGCTCCTTCTATATAAAAATTGAAAATCAATGGTGATCGTGAGCATGCTGGTCTCACCCTTCTTCTCATTTGTGCTCCTCCTCTTTGACCGTCTATTCCTATTATTGCGGTTTGATTCTCATATAATTTATATTATTCTACTATCCTATAAATCAATTCCTACCTTTTTCAAAATCGCAAACATTTTCTCCCAATCAACATTATCGAATGCTTCTTGCATATCTACAAAACCTATATGCACAGACTGTTTCAACTCTAGTCTTTGCTCTACTACTATTCGCAATGCTGAAATTGCTTCTCGCGTTCCCCTATGTTTCCTCAAACTGAACTGATCTTCCGCTAATCTACTCTCTATTTTATTTTCTATCCTTCTGTATATAATTTTTGTCAGTATTTTCGAGGCATGCGAAGTTGTGTGCATGAAGAACTAATCGTTCTGTAGTTCTCACATTTGTCTGCTCCTTGTTCTTTTCGAATGGCGACAATTTCATTCTTTTGGGAATCTTCTGGTACTTCTCCATTTTCGTACAATCTCTGACCAATTCAAACAGTGCGTCACGAATTCTTTGACTGGAGGCTTTGATAAGGTCCGCACATATGCCATCTATTCCTGGCGCTTCAATATTTTTCGATTATTTTAAAGCCCTGTCGAATTCTGATCTCAGAATCGAATCTCCCAATTCTTTTCCATCGATATCTTCCTCCACCTCTAAGAATCCTATATTATTGCTTCCTTCATACAGATCTTCTGAATGACATCCATTGTTCTACTTTTTCTTCCGTTCTTACCGATTGCCTCTCTGGAGAATTTTTAATCTCACTGCTTCTAGATGTATATAATAATATATAGTTTGTATACAAATCATACTACTGTGGGCAAAAAATAGTAGGACTTTGTTCATAATTTAAAAATTCTCAATTTATTCTCCCTAATCTATTCCGTCCCCCTCAAAGTAATCCTCCCTGGTCCCAATACACTTGTGCCAACGTTTTTTCTAATCCTCGAAACAGTTTTGTAGTCAATTTCCGAAGAAGCCTTCAATGCGCGTGACAATGCACGTTTAATGTCTTCAATTGACTCAAAACGGTTTCCCTGGACCGGTCGTTTGAGTTTGCTAAATAGCCAGAGGTCACACGGAGCTGAATCAGGCGAATACGGTGATTGCGGCACGATATTGGTTGAAAATTTGGCGGAAAACTCACGAAGAATCAATGCAGTATACGAAGGTGCATTATCGTGGTGCAAAAACCAAGAGTTGTCGGCCCATAATTCCCGCCTCTTTTTACGAATAGCTTCGCGCAAACGACGCATAACACTCAAAAAGTATTCCTTGTTGACAGTTTGGCCGGTCGGAAGGAATTCGGAGTGCACCAGATCTCGATAATCGAAGAAAACTGCCAACATCACTTTGATCTCTGACTGTTAATCGTCGATTCTCAAGCACCAATTCCTTGATTTTATTAACGTGTTGATCATCAGTTGATGTTGATGGCCGTTCTGGACGTGGTTCGTCGTCAACGCGTCCTCGACCCTCTTTAAATAATTTGTACCAATCAGTAACACTTGTTCACGACAAACAATTATCACCGGAAGCCTTTTGCAACATTCTGAACGTTTCAGCACCAGAAATTTGATTCCACACATAAAATTTAATGGAACTTCTTTGTTGAATAATTTCACCCATTGTAAAAATCGCCAAATGCACTTTCTGTACTTCAGAAAAACAAGCGTATACTAAACACTAATGATTACACAGGTCTACAATGATTTTGGTGCCGCTAAAACTAAAGCAGATTTTGAGTATATTCGATACCCTGACTCTGGAAATATACTTATTTTTTTAATGCTACGTGTAGTTTTCAAGAAATCGCAGGTGTAAAATAAAATGAAAATGCACGATTTTGAAACGTTTTATTCAATTATTCCACACTTCGAGAACATTTTATCAAATTATTCTTCAAATTATCTCAAAATATGAGTCATTCTCTTCCAAATGCGATTAGGTTTGTTCAAATATCTTTTTTTTTCTCTGAGATACGACAGTTTGAAAATTGTGTTATTTCACCTATTCACTAAATCCATGAACACACAAATTCCAAATTGTCGTGTCACAGTAAAAAAAAAAATATTCGAGCAAACTCAACGGCATTCGGAAGGGGATGGATTATATTTTGAGGTGCATCTACTAGTTTCATGAGAAAAAATTACATTCTGACAAAACGTGATCTCAAATATGTCGAAAAACGGTGTTTTTCACACTTTGACGTTAAAATATCTCAAAAACCACACGTAATAATGCAATTTTGAAGCCAGATTCGGATTCAGCGCGCCAAAATACTTCGGAAAAGTATGATACAGTTGTTGCACCAAACAAAAAGTTCAATTTTGTAGGCCTGTGTTATTTTGATGTGACATTTGGCACAGATGTCACTGACGGTCATACCAACCTAGAAAATAGTATATTGTTCATCGAGGGGGGAGAGTGGGAAATTTGCGACGAGTGTGAAGCTTGTCGGAAATTTCCCACTTCTCCCCGAGGTGGACATACTATTTTTTCTCACGACTGCAAGGAAAGTGAAAATCATCTGTTTAATTGCATATAAAATATTCATATGCATATTTCAGAACGAAAAGATAGTTTGTATTTTCCTCCCGCTGTGACACATTCGCTTGGAATCCAGCACTTTCTCCCCTAAAAAGAGGTCAGAAAACATCAACTTTCCGTGCAGGTGTGGGAAAAAAAATATTTCGACGAATGGGTTTTCGCGCGAAATTTCAATTCAAAAGTCTTACAATTTTTTGCCCACAGTAGTATATTTATTATATACATCTTATATATAATATGTAACCGCAACGAGTAACGTACCTATCACTGCATATTTCCCAGATATTGCGCCGTCCGATTATTACTTGTTCCGTTCGATGGCACATGATCTGACTGACCAGCATTTCCGCTCATATGAAGACATCGAAAAATGACTTGATTCGTGGACAGCCTCAAAAGACGAACACATTTATCGTAACGCTATTTGAGCTCTGCCAGAAAGATGAGTGAAAGTTGTAGCTAGCGATGGGCAATACTTTGAATGATTCATGTGTAACCATTTTTTCAGAGTAGAGCTGCATTTTCACAAAAAAGAAACAGCCAGAACTTAGTTGCGCACCTAATAATTTCTCACATTCGATTAAGAAATTTCACAATTCTATAATTTATACCAAATTTTCGAACATTCATATTAAATTTGAGAATTTTCTCAACAGTGTAGTTCTTGTGCTGTTGTTATTCGCTCATGGATTGGCCGTTGAAGTCTCACTCTCGCGACGATCCTTTTCACCATTTCTTCGATACCATTACATGGTCCTTTGCCGTGAACTGTAGCAAAATAATGCCATTCAGCATCTATCCCAAGTCAAAAAATGTTGACGATTGCACTATAAAACAATACTTTCCTTTCTTTATATATAAGGAACATGGGAGTAAAAATAATCTGAAATTCTTTATAACATATGATTTATTGAAATTTTCGGACTTGTAATTGAAATCTAGTTGACTTATGAATTCATGGAATTCACTGCAAACTGTATTAAGGTAGTATTTTGGTAACTTTCACGTTTATTTAGACTTTTTTCAGAAATTTTTTTTGGGTGGGGGAAATGAAATTCAATCAATTTGATATTTGGATACGTCCTCAGGTATAGTTAATAGTGTATTAAAAAAATTCCTCCCCCTCTTTTTCATAATTTATTGTGAACGATTTTTAGCATCAAAGTGAGCCCTCGCAAAAAAGGTGGGTGTCTGGCCATCATGATCGTGCCGCCCCAGGACATCTGCGATGAAAAAATCAAAAAGATCATTGTTTGGGAAGCTTGTCATCCTGGTCGGAACCAGGTTGAACAATCGCGTCGATGAATAACAAAATGGTGGACTTCTAAAAGTGAGTGATTTGTTTTGCAATGAAAATAGGGCTGTAGGATGGAAAGCGAGGGGTGAAAAAACAAAGATCCTACTTTCTACGAGAGGTGTTGATAATTAGAATAAAGCATCCAAATTGCAGCCTATTCGGTTGGATAAAAAATTTTGTATAAAGTTGGTCGACCGTAAATCGTTGTTTCGAGAAAATCAGGTTTGAAGTGTTTGATGGATTGATTATACAAAAAAAATCATATTCACACTAAATCGTCTATCCTTGGTGCGTACAATAAGCCTTCCACTTCTTCATAGGCTTTATTTGTGATTACTTTGTGATCAAAAGAGAAAATAACTCAACTCAATTTAACAAACTACTACCTCAAAACTCATATAAAAATGCATGAAAAATCATAATCCAGTATGACATGTCATACAATTTCATAAGGAATCCACGAAAAATTTTGAAAATCAATACAAAAATCATCTTCTAATTGCTCCACATAAATATATACGAAAGTGCGTTGAAAAAAAAATTTATATGTATATACGAAATTTGGGAAGCAATTTTTTGTAGTGTACACGGAAAAAAATCACGTGTGGGTTCTGCATTGACGGCTGTTATTTTGATATAACTGCTGACGTGAATGCAATTGGAGTAAAATTCACATGGGAACCAATCTTATGTGTACATTGCTACTGAAGTAAATAGCAGGCGTGTTCCCATGGTAACCATTATAACAATGTAAATCCAGCAGGACTCTGAGTGAATTCTACATGAAATCCACACCGTGATCATTTCCTCACTCTTCATGTAATTCTTACGAGGTCATTTTTGTCCACGTATGTGGAATTTTTGAAAAATTACGCGAAGAAATAATAACTTCCCTACCTATTGTTCATAATAAAACTTAATGAGGAGATGAACAACATGGAAAAGAGAAAGTAGGTTAGATTAAGAGGAAACAAAAATTTTTTCAAATTTTCAACAATCGGAAAAAAGTAGTGATTAAGCATTCGGATTGAAAAACTCGTTGAGCGCTGGAACACGTCTTGGAATCTGATTCAAAAGCCCAATAAAACGGGAAACAAAACTCATCAAATGAAATACAAAAACTATATCCTGTTGGAACTAATCATAACACACATTTTTCCTACGGAAAAATTTTTTTTCCCATGAATAGTGCCTGAGATAGAAATTAAAATAATGAAAATTTTCATTCGCCCAAAATCAATAGAATCCAAACTATATTTAGCGATTACGCAGCAAGAAGTGATTGGAATGACTTGAAATTTGATATACAGCCTCATCCTTGATCCCCGAATACCACTAATGAGTTCAATTTGTCAAAACATCTCCTCATTATACAATGAATATTTATCAATGAACAAAAGCTGTTGAGAGTACGTGTTCTCAAGTTTCCACTCAAAGCGACAAAATTGTTCATCGATGTTCGAAGAAGTCTTCCACAAATTCCCAGATCAATTCCCCAGTGAAAAAAATTTCTCTGAAAATCTCTAAAAATTTCCCTGAATTCCACTGAAAAACTCTGGAAAACACTGAAAAGACCTAAAAGAATCTGAAAAACTCTGAAGCTTATGAAAACTTTTGCAAACTCTGAAAAACCTTAAAAACCTCTGAAAATGTTTGAAAAACTCTTACTCATCCGGGACGTTTTTCCATGGAGAATTTCTCTGAATATTTATGAATATCTCTAAAAAACTCTGAATTTTTCTGAAAATCACTGAGACTCTTTGAGGAACTATCAACACCTCTGGAATCCTCCGAAAAACTCTTCACTGAAAATCTCTGAAAATTTCAGTGATATTCAGCGAAATTTTTCCACTAGGGTTGAGTAAAAAATGTGGAACGTATTGAACATTCCCATGTGGAAATGAAAACATGCGCCGCTACTGGTTGAGTGCTGTCGCCAGAGTTGCCAGTACTGGCAAATCCATAGCTGCCAGTATTGGGCCAGTTAAATTCACAGTACTGGAAAGGAGTCGGAATGATAACATCATTCTACATAAGGGCCAGAGGAACATTAACCACCGAATTGGTACCGATTTTCAATGCGCGCCAACTATGGCGGAACTCTGGCCTGCAACAGGATCAGTTGTTTTGCCAGAACTGGATGAAAAACGACAAGGAGTCGAAATGATGACATCTCATGTAGAAATTCAAATCCGATGCAATACTGGCACAGTACCGATAACCGACGTTACCAGGAGTGATCATATTTCAATTAAAGATAAAAAAAAACATTGAATTTGATTTTTGAAAATCTGAAGAATTCATTTTTCCTATTATTGTCATCGGAGAAAGGCACTTTGGAAATGATTCCTTGAAAGTTCACTGAGTGAGGATTGAACTCAGGTCCTGCGAATGAGAAACCTAGTCTCTATCACATCAGCCGATTTCCGAGTTGACGACGCATTACTCAAATTGCCATTTATTGTAATAGGACCGTTGAAGTCATACAATTCACCATAGATTCCGAGAGGAATAAAGTCCTACCAATACTCGAACATTGTCGTCTCTCGAACATATTGAATGATGATACCGACTCTGGCCCAATTCTGGCGCGACTTCGGCTCACTACAACAGCCGAGTTACTACAACGAGAAAACAAAGTCATCAAATTCACCTCTTGTTAAGTGAATATATGGACGATTCAAAAATGCAGTGCGAGCTACTACAATTTTAGCTAATTTCACTGCAGGGAAAGTAGAATGCCCTTCAGCTATGGTATCTTTCGCATCAGCTGTGGTATATTTCACATGCGTTGTTGTAAAATCAACTAAAATTGTGGTCACTTGCACTAAATACTCGATCATCCATATATTTATTCAATGATGTAAATTTTACAAGTTTTTTCCTTCAGTGCAAGATCTTAATTTTAATGTCATTCGACCACTGATTCTGTAGAAAGTCAGAGGCCTATCAATACTGGCACATTGCTGTCTTCCAAACATATTGAATGATCATACCAACTCTGGCCTAATGCTGGCAAGACTTCGGCCCACTATAACAGCCAAGTTGCTAAGATCGTGATTCTAACGTCAGTTGACTACCGATTCCGTAGTCAGTCACAGTCTAATTAATACTGGCACATTGTCGTCTATGAAACATATTGAATGCTAATACTAACTCTGGCTCATTAGTAGCGCAGTATTGTCTCGTCAAAGTAACCGTGTTATTGGAAAGATCAGTGAAATTCCTATCAACTATCTATTCCGTATTAGAACAACGTTGCATCGATAATGGCGCAGTATTGTCTTTTGTTCGCATTTAACCATCCAACTAACTCTGATTCGCTACTGGCACGGTTTCGTTCCTGTATGGTCCGGGTATTCTCCGAACATTATCAATTAGATACTGACTCAAGACCGTCTGACCGCACGAGCCTGTACTGTCTGAAATCCGGCAAACATTTGACGCCAGTTGAAAAACGGTAATGATTCTGAATGGGCACAGTTATATCTGACGAAATCGGTCAGTACCGCGCCATTTGTCAACTCTGGCTATTTCCACATGGGTTGTTTACAATGGTGCGCACCGTGACGGCAATGCTATTCTACTACGATACATGAATGTTGCTCTAGTTTGAATCGTTTATTGTGACGACTTAATAATTGAATAACAGAATACCTAGCTATGAAAGACAAAACATCTTGTAGGCCATTCTTCAAACGATGTTTCCAGTTCCAGGGAGTTAATTTCGGAAGATAAATTATGATGATTCATCATATTTTGTGAGTTCGAACTTTCATTTCGTTTTGATAAACGATTCAAACTTCAAGATCATATATACGATGCAGTATGCTCGATGGTTCAAAAGCGAGTCCCGTTATCGTCAATATTGTCAAATATCTCTAACATTTTTCACTCAATTGATCTGAAAATTCCAGGAAAACTTCTTCCAACATGGATGAACAACTTTGTCGCTTCGAGTGGAAACTTGAAAGCGTGTGTTCTCAACAGCTTTTGTTTAATAATAAACGTTGATTGAATAATGACATATTCTGACAAATTGAATTCACTAGTTGTTTTCGGAGAACCATGATGAAGCTGCATACCAAATTTCAAATCATTACAATGATTTCTTCCTGCGTAATCGCGAAATGTAATTTGAATTTTATTGATTTTGATGAAATGAAAATTTCCTTTTCCCCATTCTTATTTCACAAACTATTGATAATAGGGAAAAGTTTTTCATAAGAAAAACGTGTGTTTTGATGAGTCCTAACAGGCTATATTTTTCATTTTTCATTTCAACGAATTTTTCTTTCCACATTATCTCTGGCTCTCCACAGTAAAAGTCGGACTGAATGTCGCTGCATCTTACTCGAAAACTGGATTAAAATTCAGTCTCTTCAATTGTGTTGGCATTTGTTTTCGGTTCTGACTTCCAGTTGAAACAAGACTGGTTCTGGCTGCATCCTCAAATAAGCTAATATCTTGGATGAAGGTAAGTTTTACTTTTTACAGTGTTGGATCAGATTTCGAGACGCGTTCGAGCGCTTGGCTAGATTTTTACACGTCCGCTGAATTCTCAAGATTACACGATGAGACTGAACTGAAAAATTGTTGAAAAGGGAATGGTTGTTAATGGGAAATTTAAAAAGAATAAAAGTATGAATAACTCACTTTGAATAACAGGATTGAAAGTTTGAAACTTAAAAAGCATCGAAACAAACACTTTGAAGGTCGTTCTTGTATTCCTTTCTGAAAAGTGCCTGAAAAAACGAAGATTTCGACCAAGCATTTTCGATTTGGACCATACTGGATCTAAGGGCCAAAATGGAAGCACTTTTTTTTCAATTCGATATCTGTTGAACGAGTATAGTAAAAAAAATCTCAAATGGCACTAGGAAACCCGTTTTTTTATGAGTGTTGAATAATGTCAAAAAATTAAGTGAATCACACAAAAATTTTTTTCAAACTTCAGAAGTTATATATGATTTCCAAAATTTTTCTACTCGGGATATAGAGAGAAAAAAATTCAGCCGCAGGTGAGGCCCCCGTAGAAGTCGAGGTCCTCGAGCGTGAAAATTGGATCTTTGTTCGAACAGCTACAGTACTGCAATGTGTTCTTAAAAGATATTAATTTTTCCCCTTATGCCTCGAACGCTGCACTTGATTCCAGATAAAATCAGAAGACAATTTCTACAATGAGAGAAATTCAGAGTTAAATATACTATGGGATTATAAGAATGGAGGAACATACACGGAAAAAAGGAAACACTACTGGTTACTGTGAATGACAGCGATCGGTTGAAAAACAAATGAAAACACGCGTGGACAGTGAGGATCAGCGCGATCACAGTGATGGGTATTGTAATGAAATGCGTCAACGTTCACGGAGAGAAAAATATCGTTGTCATAACGATACTGGATAGTCGTAATGACTACTCAAAGTTTAGTGGTATCAGTATCGTTACTATGATCATACAAATCATCCGAGGAACGATATAGATCGCCAGCATAGTCATCTGTATCGTCACCATAGCGATACAGTATTGTTACTACAGCTATCTCTTCTTAACCATACTTCAGATCGTTATAATAGCCATACTTTTTTTTCCGTGTTGACTGGAAAGTAATGGGGACTGGGAAACGCAGTACTGCATAGAATGAATTTGAGTTTCAATGTATTCTTGTGATTCACAGTAACCATTGATGTTTTCTTTTTTCCGTGTACTGATTTCTAGTGGAATCGACTATCGAACATTGTAAATTTGATCCGGCTTCTATTGTTATGCCATAATAAATTTCACTCTATTATAGTGAATTTTGTTGGAAAGTTCCTTCATTGCTACAATCCCATAGTGAATTCAATTGTAAATTTCTCTCAGTGCAAGAGGACAGGAATGTTCAACGAACATTCGCTTACACTTAAGATGAAGTTACGGGCATCTAAAGGCTTATTAAAAGTTCATTGAATGTGAATTTACCTAAAACCGATCTAAAATTGATTTATTCGTCTTGTGTTCTCTTGGGGAACAAATCTCTTTATTCATGTGAAATCGCTTCGAGAAAATGACTATTGATTCAATAAATACAAGGTGATACTACTCCTTGAATCGATTCTACTACACGGAGAAAAAAGATTTCGTTATTTTAACGAATCCGTCTTCGCTGAACGGATTGAATAACGATGACATTTCATCGTGTTAATGAGCTAATTCGCTGTATTTACTAACTGATTCATTATAATTATCAGTCCTTCGCTAATTTTACGAAGCTTGATTCGCTGAAACAACGAATCGCCGTTCACTTCAGCGGACTTGCTTGCTGTCCATATAATAACAAGCGAGTTTCGTTAAGACAGCGAAATTCTTGCTATTCCAACGAATTTTTTTTCTCCGTGTAATAATCTATAGTGTTCTTCGTTCTACATGCCCTGAATTACTCCAACTTGTTTTTATAACTGTAAATATCGAATTCGAGATACTTGAAGCAAGTTGAGGTAATTTGAGGAGCACTAAACGAACTTAGCTGTTGACTCGTGTTCCCTTCCTGTGAAACAAACCTTGAAATCTGTCGAGCTAGAGGCATTACCCTGGTGAAAATGGAAGCGGTAAGGAAGAGTAAACAAAGCGTATACTGGAAGGTAACAGAGACGTTGATGCAAAGTGTACGAAGCTTGAATGGAAATGATACAAAGAATATGTGGAACGGGAATTAAAACAAAGAAAGCGTATCAAATTCAAAAATTGAATCCCATAGTGAGAATCGAACCAGTGATCTTCACCGTGGAAGACGAGGGGCTTATCCATTGAGCTATGGAATCCTCGGTGGTGTCGAACGCTTAAAAATATTATTTGAAGTCAAAATAGGTAGGTTTCGCATACACTTGATGTAACTCACTATCACGTTACATGCAGCGTGTGTGAAACGGGATCGAGAGCTTATGAAGCGTATACGGAACGTGTGATATCATCACTCCACAACAAGCGGGCATCACACGTTTGAGGGAGAGGGAATTGAAACGTTTTTCGCTTCGTATACACTTCCTTCGCGCTTTGTATATACGCTTCACTCTCACCAGGGTAATTTGTGTTTATTATATTGACACTCATTGAAATTCAACACGAATCTCAACATATTGTCACATTCCTCCAAATTTGATGTTTCATTCGAAATCGGTGTTGAGAAATCATGAAATTGTGTGGTCCTAAATTTTCCAACAACCGATCATACAGGACAACACAAACAATATTTTTTCGGTAACCTGAGGTTTGAAAAGTGATTCACAGTAGTTTCGGTGTGCCGAATACGAAAAACAATGGCAGATTTCTTAAGTTATTTCAATTTTTATGATTGCTTACATATAATTGATGAATTTGATGTTATAAAACATTATAAAAATACAATTAATTTACGAAATCTGAATTCACTTCAAATAAGTGTCCAACCTTCGAGATACCAAATGGTTGTCGGCTAGTATTATCAGTAGTATTATCAGAGTGTCTGAATTCATAGTCACTTTCATAACAAGCTGTGATATGGGATTTTGTATCAAAAACGATCCTGAATGTTGTCAGGTTCAATGCTCAATCCAGCATGCGAAATCTACATTGAATAATCTGATCACATCAGCGCAAAACCGTCAAAGTTGTGATCAGAATTAGATAAGAAATATTCAATTCCAAAAGTATTCACACTTATCAGAATAATGCATGGCAATTCCGTTTCAGATTGGATAAGCTTATCTCCACGAAGGCCACCCACTCTGATCCTAATCAAGTTCTTGAGAAATGTGTTCGATTCTGAATGCTCCCTAACAGTACTTCGAGGTGTTCGAAACGTTCTGAGAACGTAAAAACGTTTCTCAAACTTCTTCAAAATGTTTCCAAAACGTTCAAGGAACTTTGTGCAGTTAGAGCCTCTTTATAGTCCTGTACAATATAGATCAACTTGAAAATATACAATAATACTCCACAAATTGAAGGATTTGTCATCCTGTCTTGAAGATTTAAATCCCACTCGTACGTTGACTAATATCTGCAAAAAAAATATTCATCGTGTACAGATCACTTCAAAATCGAAATCGGATTTCAATATTGAAATTAGAAGAAAAACACTTCATCGTTCGTTTCGCGTGCCAAGACTTCACGGAATTTCATTCGAAACTACTTGATGTTCTTTTTTCCTTTCTACAAAGATTCTATTCGTTCTCCCGGTACGCGAGGTTGAAATTCTTGCCTTCAAGGGTATTTGATTTCGATGGTGCATGTGGGTGAGATTGACAGAACGTGAAAAGACGTGCAATTTTTTTCCCCATACTGAATTATAATTCGAACACTCATCATTCGTCAATGACTTGCGATTCACTCTGCATTACAGTTGAGAGGATTCCGTAAGTGAAAATCAAATTTCCAAGGATTCGATGAGACACTATGCAGTTGCCTCGACAAATCCGTTCAAAATCGATTCCGAATGGAATCAGATTTCTCGAATCACATCTCAAGAAAATATAGTATCCTCGTAACCATCTTTTATTCAGTTCAAAAAAAGGGTGAATATTCTTCACCCTTGAATAAATCAGATCACGAAAGTTAGTGAAAGAGTATGACGGATAAGGTACGGAGAGTTTAGGAAATATTGTTACAGGAAAATTGAAACTTTTTAATGCGTCAGTTGAGAGGGTCACGGCTTGTATAGCGGAAAAGTATGAGAACGAAAAGAGTCGGTAGCTTTTAAACAGACGTGAAACGATGTACGAGATGAGAAGAGCTTGATAAGGTTAAATCCAAGGATTCCAGGATGTATGAGGTTCAACGAAATGGGTGTAGATATATAGAATGAGATGAATTTTAGAAAACCCAATTGTTTTTTATGATCAAGCATAGTCCCGGAGGATGGAATGGAATGTAATTATCGATAAGTAGAATGGGAAAGTTTTTGAATTGTCCACGTGGGATTCATTTGAAGGATTCCGCCTGGTTTCTCAACTGAAAATTAGCAGATAAATATGGAAAGCATAAAGAATGAAAGTTGTGTGAAACGTATCAGTGTGAAGAAACAAGTCTGTGACATCTGGAAAGACAGTTCTGGAGAGATGAAGAGAATTTTTCCACGTAATAACGGGAGGAAAAAATGAACAAGAGAATTGGGGCAGCAAGAGAAGAATGTTTGTAGAATATAAAGGCGAGAACAAACGAAGATGACGATAGAAGAAAATTAGAACAGAGAATTATTTATTCTCTCATGAAAGGCAAACGAATAAACAAAATGGTTTCGAAAACATTTTTGGGTAATAAGATGTATGTTGAACGGGTAACAATAATTTGCGATGATCTTTGGAATTGGACTGTAAAAAATATTTGGGAATTTCCAAAAAGAAGAGTATGGTAAGAAACTTTTATGGATTTGTGAATTTCTAAACAATTTATGTGACTTCCGAAAAATCTACATAACAATTCATATCTCGAAAATATCTCAAGACAAGTTCAAGATTTCTTATGCAACACCACAAGATATCTTTCAAATGTCTTACTGAGTTCTCACTTTTGAAACATATTTGGAGGATATATTTTAGAAGATCTAAAACTTCTTTTCCGGGAAGCTATCCTTTAGATTTCTTTCAGATATCTTTCAGAAGGAAGAAACGTTTTGGTGTTGCATAACACACCTTTAACTCGTCCTGCTCTATCTTCAAGACATGGATTGCTATGCGAGGAATGTTTGTCAATCGACAAAAATACTCTGTAAATTTACCAAAAAAATTTTTGTAAAAAACTTCCCTGGTAGAAATGATGATTAGGAATTAGATGGGCCCCAGCTAATTTTCCCAGATGTTAGGTTGGTTTCTAGCTAGTTTTGTAACGCACGTTCTACCCTTTGCCTATCCAGATGTCCTAAGGAATTGCTAGAATGTTGTTCAAATTGGTAATTAGAAATGTGAAATCATGTGTTTTCTGTAAAATTACACCTATGAATAAGGTAAAAATGTATTTCGACAAATGATCTCCAGTCAAGAATGTTGCTTTTGAATTTATTTCTATAAAATAATTCCGTGTGACAAATTGAACTGTTGGCGCTTTCTTCCATTCCTCCAACCGTGTTAATGGACTATCAATTTTCCTGTACGATCAGTTGACGCATGAAAAATCTACATAAACCAACTAAATGTTTGGGCACTTGAGTCAAACTGGCTGAAATGTGTTATCCAGTTGCCCCCACGTGGGTCCCATCTGGTATGTGGATGGTAAACGTCCAGACAAATTTCTACCAGGGTTCCAGATTTTTAATTTTCTTATACTTTGTAATATTGTGATCCATTTGATGTATAATCAAAGCATCAAAACTCTTCATCTACTTTATTGACAAAAGCAAGATATAAGCATTTCATCGATAACAGAAGAATATCCAAAATCTCCCCATTGAAACTGACACGGACTTTTTTTTATTCATCGTACAACAATCGATCAAGATGAAGGGATTGTGCAAACCCTGCGCTCACAAAGTATGTGAGATGTGTTCAAAATTTTTGAAGAAATCAAATATCGAGCACGTCACAATTATTGATTTGAATGTATCTTCATTATCATTTATATTAACTAAATTCGGTAACTTTTACGCTGAGTTTACCAGTTTACAACACACATCCTAATTCAAGGTCGAATCCAGTGAAATCGAAATCTCAAAGGAATTGAATCCCAAATGACTTGCATAATAAAATTTCCTTCCTAGAAAAGAAGAGAACCTCGAAAACAAAATAATTCCACGTGGACAATTCTTGCGAAAAAGGTTTGAAAATTCGTAAAAATAATCAATGATTCGAATTTCCGGTTGGATGATCGTTGCATATTAGGTCAAAAGGAAAACCAATAATATATTTTCCAGCACTAATGAGAAATCGCATGTGTTGATGATAGTAATACGTGTATGTTGACGACAGAAACAACGAAAGTGGTGGTGGCCTTGCCGAGACTTGACTCGAAAAACGTGTTGACATTGAACTCGATGTTTAAACTCGCGTCGAATCCACATCTGTTTTATATATCCATATTGCAGAATAACGCATGCGCTTTTAAGGTAAACAGGCGCGATTACAGATTCTTTTATCAAGGAGATCACGATGGGAAGAGGGAATGAAGAAGAAGGAAAAATATCCTTCGATGATTCTTTAATAATATCCAACAAGAATTCAATTATTTCATGAGCCGATCCAGAGGGAAAAGCAAATGAAAAACTTACCACTTGGGTATTGATTTTAGAGAAACGGATATCTTCAACATCACATGCTTTCAAGTTGATCAAGGTTTATGATATTTCTATTCTATTATAAGGACTTATTTTCACTTTCACGGAATTTTATGCGGTATTATTGTTGGAAGTATTCATAAGCATCTTTGGGTGGATTGGAATTGTACATATAAATTATATGAAAATTATGTATGATCAAATTGATATGAAATCTTCGTCTGGATGATCATCTTCAATGAGAAATTGATGTTTGGGAATTGATTTTGATATGATTTAACGTGAATGAATAAGGAACAGTCATATCCAATCTCCACTTCGAGGGTCTATTATGAAGAAGATGATCGATAATAAAGATTCGTGGGAGAAACTTTCTCTCGTTCTTTATCGATTGGGAATCAAGGTGATGAGGGATTATTACATGGTACATATCGCTTTGTATAACAGTTTGAACATTGTTGAATCGATGTGCGCGTCTCTTCGCGTGCATCGGGTACATCAAATATATGACATGATTTCTCAATAGAATTTCGTAGTTTCGATACTTGATTCTAATTCAAAATTCTTTTGGAACGAGAGTGCATTGTTGAAAATCAAAGACAATTTTCAGAGAAGCTTTGAATTTTGCTTTTGGAAAATCAGATGGAATCATTCACACAGCAACACAGTTCCAGAAGAATTTTGAAAGAATTCACAAAGAACACAATCAGCTCAATAAAAATTTTTTATGAATTATTCTGAGACTGTGGCGATATGTGAGCGGGTATATCGTGAATGTTGAATTTTACATGATAAGCCTCGAATTCATCAATAAATTCTGTCGAGGATTAGTTGATTTTATTTCAAACGTGTTGCTGGATTGTTTGAAATACCAATGAAATCCAATAAAGTGAACTCAACGAAATCTTGATAAAATGTTACGCGGAATCAACATGAACTATCATCAATGAATAATTACACATTTGCATAAAAATAATATTTGCATAATTATCACATTTGCATATGCAAGACACTCTGTTACAAGCTCCACGCTTTATAACTCGCAACATTCTACCGATTGTTGTGTACGTGCACGATATATAATCCGAAATGTGACAAACAGTGGAATGAATAAGCTGATAAATTGCTGCACAACTGTCGATAAAATCTTTATTCAGCAAAGAATTTCGTATCGATGCAATTCAAAATGAAAAAAAAAAAATTTATCACTGCATTTTTCTTTCATTCTGTAACCTTAGGATAATCAACGAATTATTCACCATGGCCGTCATTTTGTGTTTTCTTTCTAAAAAAGAGAAGAAAAACACTCTTATCAAATTCATTCATCAGCGCGAATAGAAAATTAATACTTTCGTGGTAGGCGACTAAAATAGCATCCCTTATGATGAAACAGCAGATATCATGTGTGGCACGTGCATGGATTATACACTAGCAACACATGATCCATATATTTCTTATATAGGTGTCATAGGTTTGCTATACATGACTCCGGCGCAGAATGAAGGACCTGAAAGTTCAAAGAAAATCGCAGAAATCATTCAGAATGCATGGCATGGATACAGGACTATTTTTGTTCTCGTAAAACTGAATTGTACGATAGTAGGATGTGGAATACATGATGCAGATTTGTGATGAGATATCTTACACACCCATTCGATTTCTTTCCACGATTATGTGAGGAAACATTTGGCGACCTCCGTCACCTTCGCAATATATATGACCTGGAGGACCTTTGGATTGGTTCCAACGTATTCACTCATTCTTTCGAATTGTTCCAAAATACTCATTCTGCGACGATGAAAGTTTCAAACTATAGATGTACGATCTACGTAATCCAATTACAAAACATCATGTTTGGAATTCCCATTCAAGATGTGTTTTCGACATTCAACAAGATGTTGGACAGAACTTTTGCACAATCTTGACATTGTTCGATATCCATCATTCTGCTCTAGTGGGAATGGATTACATATGAACCTATATAAATCATATGAGATCAATATATAATCCCTACATAATCTGCACAGAGGAAAAAGTATTGCTGGCATAACAAGTAGGTCTGTTACTATAGCGCCTACAAAAAAAAAACTAGTTGAAAGAGCAAGAAAAATGATTGACACAACTATACTTTTCTGCTGACATGAACAAAATTGTTAACAGAATTAACGTCTCAGCTGCTGGAGTGAATGTTTTTGCAAGGAAAACAAATTTCTTTGTATGCGCTATAGTAGGAAACCATTTTTTCTCCGTGTGTATCAAATCTATGTATGATCCATGTATAACCTACACTGTAAAAAATGTGGGGAATTTTTTTTCACACTGTTGGTAGATTTCGTCCCCTCACTAGCAAGGGAATTGTTTTTTCATAAAAAATGAAGGATTTTTTCACCACTTTGAGGAAATCTTTTGTTTTTTGGGTGTTGAATCCTCTTCAATTGGAGGAAAAGTTCACCGCATTGTGGCGAAAAATTCCCCATCTATGTGAGAACTTCGCTCCCACCATGTTTTGGGGGAAAGTCCACAATCAGTTTTTTACAGTGTATATATGACCCATAAAGGCAAAATTTTTCGACGTATGTAAAATATTCTCCATATTGCGACGAGACCCATCAGAAAATTTGAATAATACAAAAAGTTGCAACATCTTGCGGTCGTGCCGCGAACCCGGCAACTGAGGGTGAGACGAGTCCTGCCATCCCCACCACTAAACCAGTACGCTTCCCACGCGACATAGTATAATTATTAGGTTGGTAAGAAAATCTTGCGACACTTTTTTTGTCAATCAATCTATTTTTTCTAATAACAAAGTTTGAGAACATTCGAGAGTTGTCTATGCGAGATTAGTCGAGGGGCCTTTCACTCTGGAATCACTGAGTTTCGTCGATTCAGAATCGATTTCGAATCGAACTTCAGTTATGGAACTCAACGATGTCATTCTTGGTTCAATGGAATCAAGAACATAAATTCGACTCATACAAAACCGAGACAATGAGTTGGAACAGTACGGAATCAGTTGGAATCAACGAACTCACCGACATCACTCGCATCAGTCCCAGATCAAGGGATTTTTATACGAGTCAGAGCGAGTCGAGATACATCGGTACGTGATTTTTTCGTGAATGTGTGCACAATACGACATAGCATTCCGTAGGGACAGTAGTGATTTCAATACACGTGGTTTTTCACATATCAGTCAACGTGCTCTGAACGAATGCATAATTAATGAATACATTCGGAATCAGTGGCATAAACAAACCACGTCGCACCGTAAGTTCTCGAAAAGTTGCAGAAATTGAATCCAACTGCACACCGAGATGGGTTTCATGCTTTTAGCATGTTGAAAGTTAATTAAATTAGAAACTCTTGTGTTGGATCTTGATTCCGAGAAAAAATTTGGTATGAAATAGTACTTGAAAGTTGAAACAAAATTTACAGCTGGATATTTTATTATTGAGTAATATGATCCTGCAATTTTGCAGTCTGTTAATTCAATTAATTCAAGCATGAAACTGAGTAAATGGAAGAAAAATCGAGAACGAAAATCAATGTACTCGAACAGCTAGTCTGTCATACAAGTAAAATAACAAAGCGAGTCAGTGAAATTATTACGGAATCAGCGCGGCCTCAGCGGGCTCAGGGAGAATCAAACCGTTTTCCCGGACTCGCATCAACTTTATAGTTCGAAACCGTTGGAATCAATTTCATCGATGCTTTGAATTCGCAGCTTGATTCTTGTCTACTTTATTGAATGGAATCATCATTTGAATCAGAATCACAGGTAATCAACAAGAATCACCGGATAAGTTGTTTGATATGGAATCGATTCCAGAGTGAAAGGCCCCTCGGCGCAGTCAGTACGAGCAAAAATGGAACAAAGTGCACTTCGAGCAATCGCTTATTACGAATTTTTACAAGGGCATTTTGCAAGAGCTGCGGCCGCGTATTTGCAGCGCGTTCAAGTCAGACGTTGTTCATCATTCAACTGTATGTCGTTGGTATCAACGTTTCCGTTGAGGCAATACATCTTTTGAAGACAAACCCAGGTCCGGCAGGAAATCAGCTGTTAACGATGAAAAACTGCGTGCACTTATGAAGGCAAAGCATAACACATCGTTACGAGAATTAGCCAACACACTCGGTTGTAGCCACCCCACGATTCTCCAACATTTACAAGAGATGGGATACAGAAAAGTTGTGTTGTCTTGGATACCACACGATCTCAGCGAATCAAACAAAGCGTCACGGGTGTCTATATGTCTTTCACTCCTGCATCGTCCAAACAGGAAGGATTTTCTTCGAGAAATCGTCACTGGAGATGGAAGTTGGATGCTCTATGTTAACCACACACGCAAGCGACAGTGGTTACCGAAAGGAGAAAAACCAGAGCCAACCCCTAAACTGCCTCGCGGAGTACAGAGAGTATTACTCTGTTGTTGGTGGGACTCTGAGGGCTTGCTCTATTACGAATGACTACCAGCTAAAACCAGGATATCGGCGGAGACTTACACTAGACAACTGCAAAAACTAGCTGAAATCATCAAACTGAAAAGGCGTAGACGTGTCCAAGTTGGACTTCTCCATGACAACGCTCGACCCCACGTAGCTAAGATGACACAAGACTGTATTTCGCAGCTGTGTTGGGAAGTTTTATCACATTCACCGTATTCACCATACTTGGTTCCTACCGACTACCATCTTCTCCGACCATTGAAAAATTATTCACAGGATAAGGAATTTGATGACCTCCCCGATCTCGAAAATGCGCTGAACGACTTTTTTAACTCACGACCAAAATAATTTTGGACGGAGGGCGTGCAAAGTTTACCAGAGCGTTGGGCACGGGCTGTAGATGCAGAGGGAGCGTACATCACTTCATAACATTATATTATGAAAATAATAGAAACTTTTTGTTTTACTTTCTTTGTGTGTTGCAAGACTTTCTTACCAACCTAATATAAATGGCAACGGTATGTTGTCATGCGTGTCCGCCTTTGACCGGAAAGTTCTACTGCGAAGCACCAGGCGTCGCGTGTCGCTGCCTCAAGCGCAACAGTACACGGAGAAAATCTTACACTAGTGGTAACTGTAGCTCACACGACTGGCTTGTGGTATGCAATAAAATCATGCGACCTCGTACAGCACAACCACCGATCCTCCACTGAGGACTTTGGTGGACTGGAGGTGGAGAATTGGTGGAGAGATGGGAGCCGTGGAAATAAGGGAGAAATAAGAGACAGCCTACGTTGAGGCATGTGAGAAATGTCCGCTCCGTGTATTTTCGATATAATTCATATTGGTGCATTCACTGCATTTAGTACATACCCAAATCTGAATCTATGAATTCACGAATCCAAGTTTTATTGAAAATACAGGGGGCGGACATTTCTCTGTCATCTCTCCGTTGCCTCAACGGAGACTCTCCCTTGTCTCTCCCTTATTTCGACGGCTCCCATTTCTCCACCTCCAGTCCACCGACGTCCGTCCTAAGTGGAGGGTCGATGGTTGTGCTGTACGGGACACCACTAATTACTGTAGTGACACGACTCAGTCGCAGTAATGCCAGAAATTTTGAGATCCAACGCCCTACATCCAATCAAATATTCCTGTTGATCGGAATGAGCAAGGTATTTTGGTCTTGGCGCTCTTGTTCCTTTGTTTCTGGCGACACAGCTCAGTAGTGTCTCCACAGTGGAGAATAGTGTAGAAAAACAACTCCCTTGAAATGATTTTTTTGCATAACACGAGCCAGTCGTGGGGGCTGCATTAATCACTAGTGTAGGTTTTCCTCCGTGTACACTTCAAAAAATGATTGTGGAATTTTCCCCCAAAAAATGGTGGCAGAAGAGTTCCTTCATAGATGGGGAATTTTTCACTACAATTTGGTGGACTTCTCCTTCATTTGTAGAGGATTCAACACCCAAAAAACAAAATAATTTCTCCAAGTGGTGGAAAAAGTCCTCATTTTTTATGGAAAAAGAATTTCCCCACGATAAGGGGCGAAATCCACACTGGAAACAAACTCTCCACATTTTTTCATAGTGTGGGGATTAGACGTCTTAGGATATATGAGGTGCGAACATAGTGTTCGCTTCTCGATTCAATGGTCTATGACACACGTTTCCCTACTCTTTTGGAAGCACCTTCAATTTCGAGCTAGAATCATTATTGGGGACTATTTGATTTATTGATGAAGGATGATTCAAATTATCAACGCGCCAGTAGATAATAGGGAAGACCGGGGCTGTCTATCTACGAGGACTATGTATCACAGTATCGATATCTGAGGAATTTATATATACACATGTGGCTACCGTTCTAAGGAAATATTTTGACATCTGTAAATCACACATTCACCAGCTTTCGCTGTTCTGCAATGCTCTGATTATATGTCATATGTGATTAAATGGAGTTTTGGAAAACTACTCCCACAACCAGGGGAGTGTGAGTAGTGAATTTTTCGAATCCAGTTGGGTAATTGAAGTTTCGAGTTGAGTTCAGTTGAGCCGAGTACTCGGAATTCATCGAATACTCTGAAATTATTCAAGCATCTGATAGATTTTGAGTTCCTGAAAAATACATATTAGGTGTAAAACTTTGCTTCCGCCGTTGTTTCCAGAAATTCGAGGCTTTATTGTAAAAAACTGGTTATACATTCATGATTTAAAGTATTGTCCATCGCTGGCCACTACTTTCTCCCATCTTTCGGGCAGCATACGAATCCCGCGTTAAGAAAACTGGTCATCTTTTGAAGCGATCCACGAATCGATCCAATTTTTCACTTCTTCATAAGACCGGAAGTGCTGATCAGCTAGGCCGTGTGCCTTTGATCGAAACAAGTGATAGTCCGAGGGAGCAACGTCTGGAGAATACAGCGGGTGGGGTAGGACTTCCCATTTCAAAGTTTCCAAGTATGTCTTGACCACTTTCGCAACATGGGGTATTCACGAGCATTGTCATGCTGTAAAATCACTTTATCATGCCTCTCGTTGTATTGCAACGGTTTGTCTTTCAATGCTCGGCTCAAACGTATTGATTGCGTTCGATAACGATCGCCTGTAATTGTTTCAGTCGGTTTTAACAACTCATAATACACTACGCCGAGCTGGTCCCACCAAATACTGAGCATAACCTTGGAACCGTGAATATTCGGTTTGGCCGTCGACGTGGAAGCATGGCCGGGATATTCCCATGATTTTCTGCGCTTGGGATTATCGTAGTGAACCCATTTTTCGTCCCCAGTCACAATGCGATGCAGAAATCTCTTCTGTCTCCGCCTTGCAAGCAGCTGTTCACAAACACACAAACACAAATGTAATAATTTCCCATATTGAAAAATCTTTTTTGAGGCCTAATTTTTGAGATATGAGAATCCTTAGATTTCTTTAGAAATTCAAATGACTCAACAGCATTGTGTGCTACAAACTTCAGTTCAACACCCTTGACTAAATTGGAAACGGCAGATCTCTGGGAAAAAATTAAATTAACCTGTCATTTCTCAATTTGAGGTTATAGCAATTTGAAATTTTTGGCTCTCAACCAATCAGAATTCCGCAGCTTCAAATTATTCCAGCTCCGAAACAAAGAAAGACAGGATAGTTCAATTTTTTTCCAGAGACCTGTCATTTTCCGATTGAGCCAATGGTATTAGGCTGAAATGTGTAGCACACAATACTGTTGAGTTATTTGGATTTTTGAAAACATCTAAAAATTCTCACATCTCAAAAACTAAGCCTCAAAAAAGATTCTTCAATACGGGAAATTATTACATTTTGGCTTCAGAATGAACCTGTGAAATTCGGTGCGCAAATTCTGGGATACCTTTCACTGAAGGAGTAAACATTTTTTGCTGCCACAGCTGGAAAATGACTGTGGTAGCTAACAAGATTGCTGTGATAACCAATAGTTTCCAGCACAATTAGCTCCGCTCACAGCAAATTTCTTTTTCTTCCGTGCATACGGTGGAATACTAACGTGAATTGATTTGCCGGACCCTGAATGAAATAATTGAGCCATTACTACAACATTATTATTCTCCAATTGGTATCATTTGTCTGACCTACATTCACTGTGAAAAGTCCGACTGAAAGTGGCTGCATCTTACTTTGAAATTTGACTGAAATTCAGTCTTTTCCATTGTGTCGGCATTTGTTTTTGGTGCTTACTTTCAGTAAAATAGGGCTGGTTTCGGCTGCATCTTAAAGTAAGCTGATATTCAGGATGAAAGTAAGTTTTACTTTTCACTGTGTTAAAGAACCCTGAATCTTGAAAATGGCTAAATTCGTTCCGATCCTGATTCAACCCCTTGGCAGAATTGGCCGTGTCCAAGCTCACTAAATTATTGGATTCACCGCCATCTTTCTCCGTCTGAAAACTTGAAGATTCACCAATATTCGTTCTTTTCTAGAAGGAAAACAATATATCATCAATATATCAACGATCGTTGATTATTTTTTTTTGCTGATATATTGTTTCCTTACTGTTCCATCATCATGCAGTCTGACCTGATTATTTCGGTTGCTTTGTCTCTCCCGCCCACTCCATTTCTGGTGTCTTATTACTAAATCGCTACCGTTGAGCAACCTTGCGTATAATCTTGACAACAACACGACGGAGATATTCATATTCTTCGGACGTTCCTCATTTTTGATCATTTTCAATACCTTTATCATATCTTCTTTGTGACAGCAAATGGAAATTGTATCCATAATGAGAGAGGATTGATATTGTTATTCCTTACCTCATTACTACTAGTATTGTATCGGCAAAATCTATTTTTATGTATGAACATCGATTTCCTACATTTTCATTTTTTAATCAACGTACAACAGCTCTCTGACTGTTGCATTCTTTATTGGTGTGGTATTTAGGAATTATCTGTCCATCCATCACTTTTTTCATTTGTATCTCATATTTCTACCAGACAAGTTCTCTTCAGGATGAATTGTGGTACATTATGTACATGTGAAATGACATGTTTTCAACATTCTTGTTTTATTGCTATAAAAAGTCATTCAGTATCTGAAGAACATATTCCCAAAGTCTTGTAACCGAACGAAAATCTTAAACATCCCTAAGACGTAAACACGACGGCGATGCACGGAGAAAAAAACTAACAATAATATTGCTGGATTGACAATAAAATATTGTTATATGGGTGATTCTCGGTTGAGAGGTATAAAATCTACAGATTTGTGGCAAACGAACAAACACATTTGATCCACGACATTTCATATTGATTAGCTTATTCAGAGGTAATTCATTCATCTACTGAAGATGGCCAACCAATTTATTCATTTCCCATGATTTGACAAGAGGCCAGGGGAAATATTTGGACTAGGGGAGATACGAGATACAAACTTCTTGAGCTACTCAGTTTTTTCGGTGTAGAGCCGATCTGCAATCAAGTTTGGTTGTTGAAATCCATAGTTAGACGTTAATTTGTATGAAATAATGTTGAACGTATCCCGTGAAATCTCTTGTAGACACTTTGTATCTCCCCTGGATATTTTGTATTTCCCCTGGCAACTGACCAGTTGGCCAGGGGAAATACAGACAGGGAAGATACTTCTTGGGAGAAATGTTGAGATTGAAACAAACGTAGAGTTTTGACTTACCTTCTGATCAAAAAGTACCCGGAATTTCCTAATGAAACGGAAACGGTTCAATTATTCATCGATATTCACTTCATTTCCTTCGTAGTAATCTCCATCGCAAGCAATACACATACTCAAACGCTTCTTCCAATCTTCAAAACATTTTGCATAGGCCGATTTCCCCGTAGGTCCCCGTAGGTTTCTGTTAACATCTTCAACGCTTCCGCACATGAAATTTTGTTAAAAACACAAAATTTTAGACAAACTCTTTGCTCAACCAAATTCGACATTGCGAAATTTGCAGAACACAACGAACACCAACTCGTTTACAAGGCAACACGCACTAACTTCTGACGAATGAGGCGCAAACAGACATTTGAGCGCTAAAGAACAGATGAAATAACATGGAAAACAAAAGATTCCGACAATATCTCAAGCGCGGTTTGTTTGAATAGAGAATTCTGGGTACTTTTTGATCAGGAAATACCATGATCACATAACCTAGTACTCAAACCACGTTGAAAAATCGGAAACAGTAATCAATGAAGATTGCTAAACGATTCGATTGATATTTGTTGGCAACTTTACATGATTCCTCACCCCTTACAGGTAGATGGAAATTTTCGTGAAACATCCGATAATTATTTATGATAATAAAAGTATGCCAGGGGAGGATACATCAAAGTTGAGGGACATAATCTGAACTGAAAAAAAATCACTGTCGAGAAATACGTTGGTAGTTCCAACCCTACAACACGATAATTTATTAATGGAAGAACATGTACACGAAGTATTATAACAATATGATCAGAATAGGATCTCGTTTTCTAGTGATTTCGTACGACAAACGAGGGAAGGACAGACCAGGGAAGATACATTTCTTGCACTTTATCCTAAATTTCAGAAACACCATCAAAAATCCCATTCCTAAAACATGATGTATCTCATAGATAACGAAGTTATGTATCGTGCTAGCCCTTTTGGTACACTGTAATGCTGAATTTTCAGTATTTTTCTTTCATTGCTGCAGGAAATACCTCTTAACTGAGAATCACCCATATATCAACCCACAATAAATATCGTAAAAATATGACCGTCACTATTGCTAAACTGGCAACATTATTGACAGTTCGAATATTCAATTTTGCAATTTCATGTGATTATATCAATAATTTATATTTACCTATTTAAAAAATATTACTTTTGAGTGAAGAAAAAAATTTCTCATCGGAATTTATCCCTACAAACATTTTATTACGATGTGGTTTGATTCATATGTAAAGGAAAAGCGATTGTAAGTTCGAATGTTGGAAACTTGCTTGAGCGAGATTCGAACCCGGGTCCTCCGAGTGGGAATCAAAGCTATCATCAGATCAGCAGATTTCCAAGGTGACAACTGAATACTTAAATTGCCATTTATGGTAATCCTCGACTTTGTTGAGAGTTAACGATGTGAATATAATCAAGACAAACATAAAATTGTGCGCATTGAATGAATGAATCAGGATTTGAATCGAAGGAATTTTTTCAGAAACGAATCAAACTCATCAAATTTGTTTTTTCAGACTCATGTAAGTTTTGTTAATCAATCAGAAATTGGGATTGATTTTTATGTTTGTGAATTCAAGAAAAACTGCATCGAAGAAGGGTTTGTATGAGAATGTATATCACTTGGATATCATTTTTGACTGTCTCCTGAAGTGGATTAAAATTAATTGCTCACGGGAATGATTATACCGCTTTATACGTTCGAAATATAAAGCTGTTTTGACAATAAGTAGATTTCGTTACGACAATTTTTCCTGTTAATTCCGTAATACTGATTGTTGTCGCTGCTTGATATTGTTTTGTCAGATCAACAATGTTTATTGTGAGTTGGAATGGCAACTCATATTGTGATTTTAACAAGTGTTTTTCAGTAATACAATTCTTGTTAATGAAGCAATGTGCTGTTGCTGTACGAACAACAAATTGTTGCATAACCAGCAATAAAATTCTGACAATTCTCACATTGCTAGTTCTACCATACACATTTTTCTCCAGGTAAATACGTAGAAGGAGGTGAATACGATTTGAGAGTATTGAATCCGCCGAAAGAGGCCAAGACTGCTCTAGAAGAGGAAATATAGCACAGGAAGATGTTTTTCTGAAGAAGAAAGCTGACTCTACGGTTCTCAGATCGCAGACTGAGCTTGAATGAATTTAAAACACTGTCAACTTCAAATTCAAGACAAGGAACTTCAAGCGCGTTTTCCTCAAAATATGTTTTTTCTTCGCGCCTGGGAAAGTGATTAAAAAAATAATAAACCGATCGACTTGAAAATTCACACACATATTCCTCAACTGACAAGCCATCGAATGGATCTAAGAAGTACATGAAAATGATTCGATTAGATATTTTTTAGAACACTTTGTTTGCACCAATTGATTTTCCTCAAATCGTTTTCAAGTTTTCAATATTTCGTTTTTTTTTCGCCAAATTTGAGTTAGTTTGGAGTGAAATAATTGATTCCAATGAAGAAGCTTTGTTTCATCGATTTTGGTAACTACAAGGACCCGAGAATTCCCCAGTGCAAAATCAAAAAGCTCACTTCGAACAGCTGCAGCGTCGCCATTTTGTTTCTTCCATTATTGAAATTGTTTGTTTATATGTTCAAAGTTGAAACCTATCATGTGCTTTGAATCAATCTAATAACAACTTTTTTGACTCTTTTCTAATAAATTTTTCAAATTTGTATGCAATATTTATCAGTTATGCAGATGTCATATAAAAATCATACATAAACGATTTTTTTTTGATAGATTGAAAAAATAAATAAACAATCATAAAATAGCTCACCGTAACACTATTCCGAATCAGCTACCGAACCTCGCAGGATACAAAAAAAAATTTGTCATTGTTGTCCTGCGTGATTCTCAAGATTCTTATTTTTTCCTGCAGGCAGGGATGAATCGAAGAGATTGCTAACAATATATGAAAACCATGTTCTAGTTTTCATATATCCTACCATGCTGATTGGCTTAGAAGAAAAATTCATCCAATCACATAACTCTTTTCAAGAGAAAAACCCATGATACAGACCATGACTTTAACATTGCGTTAGCAATCTCACCAATTCATCTCTGCCTCAGGGGTGTCAATAATGTGCATAATTCCTCACGAGATGGTCAGTTCGATGGTATACTTCCGCGAGGAAGGAGAGGACGCGAAGCGCGTGCCGGTAGGATAGTCACATGGTACCCGAAAGCAGTATCGTAGCACAGCATAACATCAACATGAGGCCCCCGTATATCTCAATCAAAGTTTTTTTCTACCACTTCACTTAGAATCATAGGGATTTTTATCATCGTTACTTCAATCCAAGATTGTGAAGGGGCATTGGAAAGTGACGTTCTATATTTCGATTTTCTTTAATAAGTTACTGAAAATTAACTTTCACACGTATTTCTGCTACGATACGCTTTCGTGTCCACGTGACTACTCCAACACTACGCGCGTCGCGTCCCTGCTATCACGCAGTATACAACCGAACTGACCATTTCGCGAGGAATTGTGAACGTTGTGGACACCCCTGGTTAAGAGGATAGCAGTGTTACCATCTGAGCATCTTAGTTGAAAAAGACTCACCTATACAATGGAAAGAGAGGTTCGAGGAAACGCTTGTACCCGGCAAAAAAAATTTGCTGACGCAGTGAGTCAAGGTGTTATATACACAATAGCAAATCTTTTTGCCATCCGAGCTAAAAATCCATTGCCAAAGTTGACTGAATTGCTGAGAGAACAAGATGGTTGAGGGGGTGGGAGGTGGGGCGATACACGTAACGGCCTTATTTATCGGCCGTTTTTCAAAGGCATATTCCGTAGCGTAGCTACAGGGGTGCGAACGGGGCGATCGCCTCGGGTGCATAGATAGAAGAGCGCCCGGCCCGCCAGGATAAATGAATAAAAAATGTTTATGTATTGAGTGGGGGCGAGAAGTGTGACCCGAGGAGTAGAATTTTCACAATTATGCATAAATGATATATATAAATTATGTATAAACTGTATTGAATTGCATATAAATTCTATATAATTGTAAAAATCTTTCCTTCCAGGAAACTTTGCCCTGAGCGCCAAATCACTCCGGTACACCACTGAGCATATTCCATAGGGGAGGAATAAGTGAATCTTTTTCATAAAAAGTATATTTATTTATTACATATTCAATTACATGAAACGCCAATTTTTCTTCTCTCTTTTCAAAATCGCTGCCGTACTGAGCAATCTTTTTAAACCCTCACGGCGGGAGGCACCAAACAGCGGGATTTTTTATGTTCGTAATAGTAATCGGGAGTTAAAAAAATTGGATCGAGTGTGTTCATAAAACATAAATATCCTAGTTGAACCAACAGAAAATAAAAAAAATATTAAAAAAACGAAAATTGACACGCGTCAGAAGGAAAAGTCAAATTTTTACCCCTTCTTTGGATGGGTTTTCGGATCAAAATAGTAGTTTTTGGAAATGTTTTTTGGAATTTTGGAGGTTCCACGAGGATATAATGCTATAGACCTTAACAGCAAAATATGTATCTGGGACGTTTCCTGAACGTTTAAAAAATCTCGCCTACGTTCTATAAACCTCCCATAAACGTCCCAAAGGCACGTTGTGCTGTCTGGGGAGAAAGTGTGTGCCAAATTTCATTAGATTCGGGGGAGAACTTTTTGAGTTATCTCTCCCGCAAATCTTGAAAACATCGTTTCGAGAAAACGCGTTGAAAGTTTTCACACACAGAAACTATGATTACAGCGGCTTACCAACTGGTCAGCGATTTCAGGGTCATACAGATGTCCTTCGGCGTCTTCATAGAACTCCTCCTTCTTCCTCAACTCCTCTTGACGTGCTTGACGAGCTTTTTTATAGACTTGAGTCTGTATCGAGTTCCGATGCAGATTCAAGAGTGCTCGAGTGCAGAGTTGAGGCAGAGCACTTTAACGAGTTATAAATAGAAAAATAATGCGAATTTCACTGTGAAAATTCACAGGGATATTTTTTAAATGTTATTCCAACTATTTATGCAGAAAAAATCGACCTCTTTGAAACTTTACATTTATTGCCCCCCTTAACTAAAGCAGCGGATGTTTTGTTAAATCAGTAAAATTTTCAGTAATTCCAACAAAATAGCAAACAAACTTTGCTACCACAGCTGAAAAATCGCTGTCGTAGCTAACAAGATTGCCGTGATGACAGATATTTCGCTTCCATTGCAAGAAATTTCCTGCTCCAGCGAGAGGGCCCCAGCACATTAGAATTCGCTGTCACATCGAATTTCTCTTCACTCTGTGTATCTTGTTCAGAAAGGGCATGTGAACTTGATTCTGATAATATTTCAAATCATTAAAAGGGGATATGAAGCACGTGTTGGTTAAACTTCCACACACATTCGATTTCGTGTTAAATGTTTGGAGTAGTGGAGGAGTATTTATTTATCAAATTTTGTTTCATACATTTGAAAATCTTACCAATTATGTACTACAAAATTCCAGTTTTCTCTATTAAAATTCACGCGAATGTGCTAGTTAATGATTTCCTGTGAAACACTCAAATTTTATGAGAAACATTTTTTAGTAATGTAGTTTCCTGCGCTTTTCTCCAAAAGTGTCCGAAACACCAGAACCATGCGTAGTTCCTGACATAATTTGTCGTAGATTTGAGTGTTATTAGTCGTAGTTTGTAGCGTAATCTGGCGTAAAAATATTTTCACACGGGATAAAACACCAGAACAGATTTCAAAATGTATTCAAGTTGTGTTTGAAATATCTGGAAGCGTCAGATACCAATCCAAACAGCAAACAGTTGGTGAAAGAATTCTTCAAAAGCCCCAAGGTACCAAAAGAATTTTTGGATAACCCATTTTGCTATCGAAGACATTTTAATGATATATTCAGATTTGCTCAAGAGAAACACTTGAGACATTCCAAAGCATAATAATATGTTTATTTGATATTCAATCAGATAGCAATTTGATCTTGCCGCAATGTTGTCAGACAATCCTTCCTGGTAGGAATATTCCATAAAATCCCATTAAAAATGTACAAAGTTCTGACTGAATACCATTGAATTCCATTGAAACCCATTCAATTTCACATTCCTCAACGAGATTTTATGGAATATTCTGAACAGGGCTTGTGAAAATGGGAGCGAGAAGAAAGAGTAAACGGAGCGTATAGAGAAGCGTAAGAAAAACGTTGATAAGAATTATACGGAAAATGGGAGGAACTCGAAGAGCATATGAAGCGGGCCCTGGAACAAAGGAAGCGTAGAAAATTCAAGAACCTTCACCAAAAAAATTGGATTACATAGCGAGAATCGAACCGATACCTCTCACTATGACAGCCGAGGGTCTTATCCACTGAACCATGGATCGACCGCTTAAAGATATTATTCAAAGTCAGAATGCATATGATTCGCACACGCTTGATGTAACTTACTATTCCGTCACAACCCTGGTGAAAATCGAAGCGGGAAGGAAGAGTAAACGAATGGTATATTAGAGGGTAACCGCAACGTTGATAAGAAAGTTCACAAAGCTTGAGTGGGAGGGATACAAAGAGTACGTGAAGAGGGAATTAAAGCAAAGGGAACGTATAAAATTCATGAAACTTGAATAAAAAAATCGCACACCATAGCGAGAATCGAACCGATGATTTTCACCATGGCAAACGAGGGTTTTATTCACTGAGCCATGAATCGTCGATGGGATCAACCGCTCGAAGATATTATTTCAAGTCAGAATAGGTAGGACTCGCACACGCTTGATGTAACTCACTATTACTTCACATGAAGCGTGTGTGAAACGTGATCAAGAGTTTATGAAGCGTGTATGGAATATATGAATTCATCACTCCACAGCAAGCGGGGATCATACGCTTCAAGAAGAGGGAATTGAAACATTTTTCCTTTCGTATGCGCTTCCTTCGCGCTTCTCATATACGCTTCATTCTCACCAGAGATGGAGCGTGTGTGAAACGGGATCGAAAGCTGATGGAGCGGATATGGTACGTATGATTCCATCACTTCATAGCAAGCGGATATTACACGCTTCAGGAAGAGGGAATTGGAACCTCTTTTGTTTCTACACTTCATTTCTATTAGGGAAGCTTGTAACAGGGTGGCATAAGCTTCGTAGTTGACACACTACAAGAGTACAAGGTTAAAAAACCGTTGCAGCAGACTTGTAGCAACCTCACACTCAAAAGGTTGTCAAGAACAATCAAATGACAAGTCTGACAAGCTTACATGTCATCTGGGGATTAACTGATTGGGGAACACTTTTAAAAAAGTTCCATATATTATTCTGAAATTCAACATACAAAAATGATGTTATAATGGATAGATTATGATGAACGTAATTTGAGGTGTTGAGAGTACAAATTAGTTCGGTCCGGTTTGAAAAGATAACTCTCGCTCTCATGAATGTTTCATAGTCACAACGGATTTCAATTGTTTCAGAGTGGTTAGACACCTGTGAATAATATTCATTTGATATCACTCCGAGTTTCTTCTAGAATCCCGTTTTCTACTCAGTGAAGTATGTTAAATTTCGTTTCAACTAAGCAGCATTTGCGGGAGGTGCTAGTTTTCTGTTTTAATTGGAAAAAAAGTGCAGCTGAAGCCCAGCGAATGCTTGTGGAAGTTTATGGTGACAATGCTTCAACTGATAAATCATGTAGGGAATGGTTTCGACGTTTTAAGAAAGGCGATTCCAGTGTCGGAGACAAGCCTCGCTCACAAGAATTCGAAAACGAGGAATTGGAGGCTCTACTCGACGAAGATCCGAGTCAAACGCAACAGGAGCTTGCGGAATCATTGGGAGTTACGCAACAAGCAGTTTCCGTGCGATTACGACCCATGGGCATGATTTGAAAGCAAGGCAATTGGGCGCCTTATGACTTATAGCCTGGAGACATTGAACGGCGATTTTTCACTTGCGAGCAGCTGATTCAAAGACAACGAAGAAAGGGGTTCTTACATCGGATTGTGACAGGAGATGAAAAATGGATATTCTACGATAACCCCAAGAAAATAAAATACTATGCTATGCCCGGTCAATCGTTGCCATCGACTTCAACACCGACACCAAAGAGGAATATTCATGGTTCAAAGATCATGCTGTGTATCTGGTGGGACCAAAAGGGTGTTATATACTATGAGTTGCTAAAACCTGGTGATTCTATCACGGGTGATCGGTATAGGCTACAATTGATTCCTTTGAGTCGTGCGTTACGAGAAAAACGTCCGGAAGACAAGGAAAGACATGAAAAAGTTATTCTCCTACACGATAACGCTCGGCCTCATGTCGCAAAAGTAGTGAAAAATTATCTGGAAACGTTGAAGTGAGATATTCTACCGCACCCGCCGTACTCGCCGGACATTGCTCCTTCTGATTACTGGTTATACCGATAGATGCAGCACGATTCAACAGGCCACCGGTTCACTTCGTTCGAAGAAATCCAAAATTGGCTCCTAACTTGGATCGCCTCGAAAGACGAGACGTTTTTCCGTAACGGGATTCGAAAATTACCCGAAAGATGGGAAAAAGTGATAGCCAGCGATGGAAAATACTTTGATTGATTTGATAATTCATGTTCTTCTGAAATAAACGCATCTTTAACTGTAAAAAAACGGTCCGAATTAATTTGTACTCCCAATATATTACACTTTTGGAAATTCGATCAAATCAAGTTAAGATAATTACAATATCGCTTACAGCAGTCTTTTGACCAGCACTGAAATTTGTTACGTTGCAAAGTAAAATAAAGATTTCCATGTCCAAATCTGAGGATTCATCATTATTTTGTTCAAACGCGATATGAATAACAAATATGTGATTTTGCATTAATAATTTCCATTGGAACAATCGATTATGGTGATGATGTGGGAATGCAATGATTCGGAGAGGAATCAACCAAAGTAAAAAAAAAAAAAATTGTTCAGATCTACATAAATGTAATAAACAAAATTCTCCTGTTCATGAATTCCAATTTGCGTGCATGAGATGCCTACTTCCTCCACTTTTTCTATGGTTTCTAAGCATCAAGTATTTTTGAAATGAATTCATCAGATCCTAATAAATCTGAATAGTTCCAAGACCACCTAGAAATCATTAATTTTCCTATTTCTCCAGATTTAGGTAAATCCAATCCATGGAATATAAACCAATTTTCCCCGGGAATCTACACTGAGAAAAAATATTTCGTTGATATACACCCGATCAAGATTTTTTTTTGGCGTGACTAAAAACTTAGTGAGTTCAACCAAAATTTCGTTATGCCAATCAAAAAAATTTTATTAAATCACTTTCAATTCAGGAATCAAACGTGATTGGCAAAGTCAAATTTCGGTTAGAGCCACTAAATTTTTACAGCCAATAAAACATTTTGATTGGGCATATAATAACAAAGCGTTTTATTAGACACAACAAAACAGTTTTCTCAATGTAGAGAGAATACTTACATGTACAGATTTATCTTCAAGAGAGGAACACCTTCACTCATCATACGGGATCATAAGAATCATTACAATGATGCGCTGAAAAAGTATGAGAAGTATAATTTATATAGAGAAAAAATCCAACTCATATAATGAATATCTTTTTATAACTCATTTAATCACGAGATTGATGTTTATAATAAACAATGTTTTCTTCTCTTCCTAAAGAATGATTCTACGATTTCAACAGTAACATATCCAAGTAGTACATATGTAACGTTCATCGAACGAATTTCATTCATACGCCTCAAATTTTTTTAATTCCATTGATCACATTACTTATCATCACATACTTGAACGATTGAAAAAATGTAGATGGCGATCATATCTAAGTATTTACAATCCTCTGATTCCATATATAAATTTGATGCGCAAATCAAATTCATTCCAACCACAAAGCGAATTGAAATCACGCAAGAAATGTTCAGTCTCCTGTATATCAGCCAATCATTCCTAATTCTCACAAAATAATTATCTATCATAAATGTTTTGGATATCTCTATGGGATCTTCTGCACGTTCTGTCTTTGTTGTGTTTCATTTTTGAAGTACATATGCAACACTTGAATTCGTAAAACCATATCCCACCTCACTTCTCACACCGCAAGAGGAATTGCTTCCCTAAAAAATTGAACATTTCCACAAGGATATGTGAATGAAATTTTCTTTTATAATTTCAATTCTTGTCGAGTTGGAATCCTACACATTCATACACACACAAACACACACACACACACATGCCCTCACATACCAGATTTTTCACCATTCCACTTTCGTCCTTTGTCGAAACAAAACGATTTTCCCATACACCATTCACATAAAAATTTACACGAGAAGAGAAAGCGATTCTCGAATTTGCGCTTCGGTCGGAATTGGTCTGGGTTTCGGTCTCGGACTTGAAGACCGGAATCAAAACCATGAGTATCTAAAAGCGTATCAAAACAAAGACTTAACAAGATAAGACCGAAACACCATCTAGAGTACGAAGATGAGGTGATGGATACGTATTGATTTTTCCAAGAATTCGTATGAAGTGTTTCCATCTAGATTTTTCCAATGTAATAGAGGTACAATAATCTCTGCATGATATCAGAAGTTAACAGTGTCTAATTATGTGGTTCAGAATGACATTTCGTTATTCTTGATTCGAATTCATGATACATGTTCTATCAACGTTATATTGTGCTCCTTGAGTACATCATAAATGTGTAATGCATCAAAGTATAAAACGATGAACAATATTTACATGAAATTTTATTCTCCCTTCAACCTGTCGAATCTCAATAAATATAACGTACAAGATGATTCAGAATTCGTTGATCAAATTTTCATTCACACGATGAAGAAGAGAAACGAAGGAAATTCAATTTTTGTGTACAATTTGAATACTTCACTTGAATGAATAAATCATCAAACGCAACTCTTCGTGTCACATATTATTACGCTTCATGTGGTGTAATTGAAATGAAAGTTGTGTGTGATGTTTTGATGATTCTCGATCATAAACTCACGTTCAATTCGAGGAAAATATTGACTATGGCCCTGGTGAGAAAATAACGTTCCCGAAGCGTGAGATAAATGTTTATAAGGGGGGAGAAAACACCCAAAAAATGTGATCTGCGTGAATTGACTCTTCTCGGCAGAAGGGACGATAAGCGTTGATAAAAAGTTCAAGCGGGCTCTGATTTTTACGTTTTATGAACGTTCTAGAAAATCGTTTAGAATCTATCACTCTTGATATATGCTTTAAAGCGTCAATTTATACCCTTGAAACTTTTTATATTCTCTTAATCGACTTCGAAAACGCTCTTTCTGCACTCTCACTCGCACGCTTCACTTTCACCAAGGGGATTTCATGTGTGCAGATTCAACGATGGAGCTATAAATATGAATCATACCGATTCATTCCTATTGTTCCAATATTGACATGATCATGTTTTTCCTTTCAGATTCATTAATTCTGGATTCCAATTGGATTATGAATGATCACTCCATTGTGAAGAACGAAGAAATGATGAGAATGAACACGGAGAAAAAAGAATTCGCCACCACAGCAAATTCACGTATTATATACAGAATAACAAATTTGTCTGCCAACCCAGCTGAAAATTTACTGCCACAGCTAACTGGATTACTGAGAGAGCAACATGATCGACTGAAGCAGCAAATTTCGCGCTGGACTAGCAAAATGTTCAGTATTATATACAAAATAGCAAAACATTTTTTGCTGCCACAGCTGAAAAATCAGTGGCATAGCTGACAAAATTGCTGTGATAGTAAATGGTTTGCTATAATTGCGAAAAATTTGCTGCTCTCGCAAAATGAAATTCTGCTTTCCCTGCGAATTCCTTTTTTCTCCGTGAAATGCAACTCAGGTTGCATCAACTGTTAAAGTTAAGAATTTAGAATCAGACCAAGTTAATTTTCTCATGAGAATGAATGAATCAGTCACTCGAGGAATCCTAAAATCAGTCATTGTACTCCAATAATTATTTTTCTTACAAGACGAAGGCACCGGTTGTGAATCAGGCACCGCTTATCAAATACTTTTTATGGCGAACAAGTTCTTTTCAATGATACAAAAAATTCTGGATGTACATTCCAAGGGGATCAGAAACCATGAAAAACCTTGAAGTTCAATAGAAATATCATTGGAGTTTGAATCGTTCATTGAATCGAATGACGGTAAATCTGAGAAAACAAATACAGGGAAAGAAAATTTGTTGACCCAGCAAATCAAAGGATGGCATACAGAAGAGCGAATCTTTCTGCTGATCTAGCGGAAAATTCGCTGCCACAGTGAACTGGATTGCTGAGAGAGCAATATGATTAACTAAAGCGGCAAATTTGTTACTAGACCAACAAAATTTCCAATATTATTTATATTATAAATGGAATGGCAAACAAACTTTGCTGAAGGGTTTGAGATTTTTAGCTGTCATAGCTAAAAAATCGCTGTCGTAGCGCACAGTATTGTCGTGATAGTACATACACCCCTTTTCATTGATGCAAAACCATGAAAATTTAAATCAGAAGATGTGTTATCGAAGAGTCGGAGGATAAACTGGAAAATTAGTGCACAATTTCTGAGAAGGAAAGAATCTCAATGTTCCAAATGTTCCTAATTGATTTGATACAGCGTCAATGTATCGACTGCAGTGATGCCAGCATTCGAATGGCTAACCAGTTTCATCCTTTCCATCACATCCATCTGTATAGAAATCTCACACTCACTATGAAATCTCCGACAAAAGAAATTTAATTATGTGGGGTGTGTTGGAGGGGGTAAAACTGGTCAACCGACCGAATGTTGGCAGCACTGATCGACTGTTGAATATACCGAAAGAATTCAATTGGGCTCCTTGATAAAAATTAAATTAGGCGGTTCACTGGCCCAGTTCAGGGCTGGGGGTACGTCCAGTGTGCTTCAATAGCATCAGGTAGATGGCGGAAGAGGGCTTAGAAGGATTTCTACTAGAGCTTTTTCCATTCTACGGTAGATTTCACTGATGTACCACAAATTCTTGCCAAGTTGTTTTCTTTTTTTTTTTTTGCGAAATTGTACTTCTGGAATATCGTCGAGTTGAAACATTGAGGCGCTACCAAATGAAATGAAATTCAGCCGATCTCACCGTTCTATTTTCATTTTGTTCTACCTCTAAACTGATAACTGTTTCCCGATTATTGATGAATCAGTGCTTTTGGAGTTTGAATCGTTTATTAAAACGAAAAGAAAATTAAAACTCAGAAAATTCGATGGATCATCGGTGTTTATCTCTTCGAATCAACTCCTTGAAACTGGAAACATCATTTGAAGAATGTAGGTACAGCAATAATTCAGGTCTTGAACATAGCTGTTAAGTTATTCAGTTAGAAATTCGTTTCAATAAACGATTCAAATTTCAGCAACATATAAATCCAGTCTTTTCATGGAATTCCTGCATCTTACTCCGATGAACCGAGAGATTTTGCCATACTGATCTGAGGATCGTCGCTTATCGCGCTAGGATTTCTGCAATTCTACTAGAACTTCGCGAATAAGGTGTTCCTCTTCTCCCTTCAACGCATGACAGAAACCATTCGAACGAGAAAGAAAGAGAACTGTGTTACCGCGAGGTTGCACTGTAGAATTTTTTTTTGTTCCACTTACTATTCAATGCTTCAAATATCGCTCGCTCGCTCTTTTTGAATTTGAAGACGCTCGCTCTGCTCACCATATGATATTCCAAATGATACTCGCTCCGCTCGGTATTCAATGTCTCAAATATCGTTCGCTTTGCTCGCTTTTCTCAAATTTGAAGATGCCCACTTCGCTTGCCATTCAATACTGCAAATGGCGCTCGTTTCGCTTGCACTTTTTGATTTTGAAGACGCTCGCTTGTCTCGCGTTTTTATGAATTTGAGGAAGCTCGCTCTGCTCTCCTCCAATCAGAAAAACTCGAATAAGGCCAATGTTGACAACAGGTGCAGTACAGTGCCAGTATTGGGTCTTCAACATTTGGCCAACACGTACGGGATCAGTACTGGAGACATAGAAGCGCAGTCATATGCCTGTCCTGATAAACCAATACTGAGAGTTCAATACCGGCCAGGTACTGGTCCAGTACAGGCACTGCACTGATTGCGAATAATAGTATTAGTACTCAATCCCCAGTACAGAAAAGCGTTATCATCCCAGACAAATGCCAGTACCCTACCAGTCTTGGAAAGTACTCGTACAGTACTACACCTGTTGTAAATTTCTGGTTGAGCCATTTACTGCTCTGAATTGCAGTTGTCTGGAAGAGAGGAGGGCTGGGAGAGATTTCAAAGAAGTAAGCATAGACCAAACCTGAATATAAACATAAGCATAAGCGGGATGCACAGAGATAATATGATAGGTTTTGCGCATATTGTGCTTATGTCACTTGTGCGTCTCAATACACTCATTTATTCACTGTTTCAAGAGAATATTAGCAGACGTGTTTTTGAAATTTCATATACCTGCGGAAAAGAACAAGCATGTTTCATCTTTACTTTTACCGTCCAGATTTCGTTTTAATGAATGATTCAAAGTTCAATGTTTTACGAATATCCCTTTATGACAGCAAAATCAAGAGTCATTTTTGACAATTTATTTGAGAAAGACGAACAAATATTTCCAAATCCAGGTTTTCAAGCGTGATTATATAACTCTCGAAGTACAAAAACCATTCTCAGTCAATTATTTGAGAACAAAATGGGGGTGCATTTCGAATCTTCTGCATGCACCCCAAAACGGTGGTGCATGGGCTGGAGAAGAAGAATCGCCGTTTTTTATACTTTTAACACGTATCCCTAGCATGTTCAATTTTGAACTGAATTATAGTTTTGACTGGAAATTTCAGCTATAGTTTCCTCATTACATTTTCTAGAAAATTACGCAGGATTCCGTCGTTAAGGAAAAATTAACAATTGTATGATATGAAAGCGATCGATTTTCTCGAAGATAAATACAATTTTTTTTTTATATTGACGCAATTTTTTTGAAAAAGGGACATTTTCAAAAAACCCTACGTAATTTTCTATTTTTTCATACCGCATTTCCAAATCTTTTGTCTGTTCGATCTTAGGTTGAAAATTGTGTTCTGTGAGAGTACGCTCATGGAGGACTACGAAGAAGAAGAGTTTTCTTTCATCAGCCGCTGCGCCACCATTTCATTTCGAAATGATTGAAATGAAAGAGATTTGTATCAACATGTATAAAAAACCGAAATATCGTTTCATGTTTCTTAAATAAATTGTCAAAAATGACTCTTGATTTTGCCCTCACAAAGGTATTCTCCCTCTTAATTGCAAATTCATCATCACAGGTTTGAAAACCTAGATATCATGTGATCTTGATAAGAAATCGATATATTGGGATGATAAATCGGGAAGAAAGGTATCTATCCAACGTGTAATAGAAGCCCCCCTCCCCCCTTCTGGATGATGCTTTTCACGAGTAGACAGCATCCTTAGATTTCAGTCAAATTTTATTTTATACTATGTTCTAGTTGAACAAGTTCCTCAAGTAACCGATCCAAATGATTCCCGAGAATTTCACTCAGAAACACTCGGAGAAAGAAACTAATTTCAACAACTTCTCTTTGTTTTCTTCTTTTCGAATGTGATAAATGGCACAATAATGTGATAAAATCACACCAATCGCATCTTTCTAACACTGTAGAAATTTCAATCCAAAAAGAAAACTTTCATTCTTCATTCAAAAGTCTTCATGAAAACTTGATTAAAGAATTCTGAAATAATTCGATTGAGGTCTGTCCCGTTTATTCCAAGGACTCTTGATGGTTTTTTTGTTTGTTCTATTACGGAGACAGCGCTACGTGTTCGACTATCTCGAATAGGATGAATTGACCAGGAAACTAACGCATGAATAATATTTCATATTTAATTCCAAACGCAATTCATACTTTCAGTTCTCGAGTATGGATTCAATTATCTTCACGGATGATAAATTTTCAATTCCCATCCGACGAACGATAATTCCTGAGGGTATATTTCAGAACATCTCGTCTTACACGAGTTTATCATGATTGTCACTCATAATTACTTGAGGAATACCTTACGAAGATAAAGATGAGATTGATCGGTGGATGAATTACAATGTACCGCAAATCATGAAGAATTCATGTTAGAAAAATGATCGATCGCAAAAGTATAAAAACTTGTTCGAATGCAGAACTGTGGAACTCAGCCATACGATGTGTGATGTTGTATCATGTTCAAGTACTGTACACCGAAAAGCATGTTTTTTTTTTTCGTGTAAACACTCATAGAAATTCGTAATTCACTGGTAGATTCATCCTGATTGACATTGACATATATTCTCATCAAATTGAACAATTTCACTCACAGGAAGATTCGATAAAACAACATATTCGATAATTCTACTCTGCAACATACTTTTGTTAAAAACTTATACAAGAATTCGTTTTTCGTGATTCTAAGGAACCATTTCAATAATTTTCTCTCCACTTCCTCCATGAACCCGCGAATCTCTAATTCAAGCTTCGAATTCGTGAATTCTCTTGTAAGAGACTCGCTGGACGACTTGAAAGATTCACGAAAGATATCGTGTGAAGTATTCGGGGTTATTTGATATAAAGGTTAGAGATATTCAACTATGTCACATTTGATGGATATATTTGGACAACTGGCTACGCTTGCACCGTAACCTCTCGCTGAACCTTTGTGTCTTTCCGTTAAGAGTTTTTGAAAGATAGGTAATATGGCAAGGTCTAATAGTTCACCGTCCGAAGCGGCACTATATATTTTCGAAACATTGGACGTCGAAACACTCGTACCACCGACTCCACTCACATCCCCAGCACCACCCACAACTCTGGCACTTCCACTTAAATCACCACCGTTGCCGCTCACACGTGGATTTCCACTGGCGAATTTACTATTGTGTATCGTCGCGACATTTGGCGTGCTTTGGACGTATTCTAAACGTTTTTGTTGCCGCAGCTTTGATTCCTGATGCCTGCATTCTACCGCTCTCAATCTTCGGGCAGCGCGGTGTGGGCACTCGACGACAACCCCAGAACGTGACTTCGATGAGCATTTCTCACGCGATCTTTCGGACACCGATCGCTGAATGATAGTGGTCATCGTGTCCTCGTATTTTTCTGAAAACAAACACGTTATCTCTTCATTTCACGGGTGATAATAATTATTGTTCTCATTTGAATAGTACACTGAAAGAAATGGGTGCTTGTCGCAATCAATTCTGTGACTTTATCACGGTTGAATACAGAATTATGAGCTTGTGATAAGCGATTATTCCTTTCAGTGTAGAAAATCTTTAATATAAATTGGGATGGTTCTGAGGATTGAAATTGATGTATTCCTCATCTTCTCAGTGCCGGATCAATGGTTATCGAGGCCCCTGGGCGCTTGAGCATATGAGGCCCCTTGTAATTCTCTTTTTTTTTAACTTTAAAAAATTTGAGCCCCCGCCCCCCCCCCCAGGAGCTTGAGGCCCCAGGCCCATCTAGGCCCATACATAGATCCGACACTGCATGTTCTAATTGCAGATATTCTCGATTGGCGCTTCAAAATCTAGTTAACATCACTCATTCCAATGTACTGTACATTCTTCGGATTCCCAAATGTTCCCATTATGTCTCTTGGATATACCTTAGATATTTAATGCATGAGTGTAGGTATTTCATGCGTTCCAAGTGGACAGGTTTCTTATAACAAAATCAGCAGGGATTGAATCACTAATGAGGAGATTAAAAGAGTTACATAGCCAACGAAAATGAGAACAGAAAAAATTTTCCAGCAATTCCCATATTCGAATTGAAATCTAGTCTGTCTTTTGCAAAAATTGAAAACTCTTGAATTGATAACAATAGGGAATTCTGTAACATCTAATCAAACTATAGCTTCATGGTACGGTTGGAAATGGCGAACTCAATCGGACTGGTACGAGTGTTGTTTCTAGATCAATGACAGTATATTTCCTTATTCAACTACATCATTCCAGCGGTATCATACTCTGCTGGCAAGCCGGCAGCTTTCGAGTAAGAGCTTTATGAAACACAATGCTTGCAAACCCACTATCGAACATCCTACTATCGAACTAACTATGAAATATCTCGCCTGTTAATAATTCTCTACCATATAATGTACATTCAGTTAGTCCACTGACCATTTGATGTTGCATTTCTTCGAGTTGGCGTACGGAATGCATTTACCCTACAATCTTGAATACATAATTTAGATACGCTATGTATTCAAGTTCTACAATTTCATACTTCAAATGAAAGGACTAGAATCATGAGTGATTCATTATTAATCGACTCACCTGTATCCGAAAAACTGGCACTAACCGTCGCTGGGACGCTTGGGGAACTAGAATTATGATCATGATGTTTTCTGTGTCTTCTGGTCGACGGAGGAGTTTCGGCAGACCCATTTAAGGGTGCCGTCGTGATTAGATGACTGTGATGTCCACGTGGTAGACCACCGTGTTTTTCACATCTGTAACCAGTTCCCAATACACTGGCTAAAGATCGTTTGTGACCGCACTCACCAATCACGTATGCTTTGTCGAATGAACTTATCGAATCATTCAAACCGCTCCTGCTGGATACGTTTTCCGTGGATATGTAACTTATGGAATTGGTTGGGACACTCGGTCGTCGTGCCTCAAAAAGTTCGTAATGAGAATGCGCAACCCCGTTGTTCTTCGCTGAAGATTTTCTTCGTAAAGATGTTTGTTGAGACGAAGGTGTACCTGCGTAGCATGAAACCTTACAGTGTAGTATAATGTCTTAAGTGAATTTATCAATCTTGAAATGTAGTTCATTATCTTAATTTTTCGTTCATAGAAGAATTTCTGAATTATTCCGTAAAATAGTAAATTTACAGAAGAACGCTGAACCTGCTGATAATGCTCAAAGAAACAAACAGGGACATTATTATTAGTTTTTCAGGAGTATCACAAAAAAATATTATGAGAAATCTTCTGTTCATTGGAAATCACAAAGTGAAACTGAAATCATGAATGTAGGCAACGTTCATTCCATAGCAGAAGTATTTTGCTATCCAATCCAAATCAAGTTGGATAGACATATTTTTTAGAGTATTTTCTGAATTTCATCTGAAGTAGATGAATATCCGATTTCCGACTGGATTCAAAGTATTTGACTATTCATCTGAACCCCCTGAATTTCTCTGAACTACTTCGAAATTTGTCATTTCAGATTTCCCCTGGAATACTTGACTTTGTGTTCTTCAATATCTCTTCAAATTTCATCTGAGACGTTGAGCATCATTCCCAGCTTTATCAAATCATTCCCTGATTGGTTGGAGCAACGCTGGACATCCGAATTCTGTTTAAAATATGTCCAAAAAGATTTACGCTTCGTCCAAAATTGGTTCAGAATGTCTGTGGATATCCGTTAAAATTCCTTCAATTCTATCTGACAGTTTCTGATAGGGGTGCACACGATATTCTCGTCGAGACTGAAAAAGAATCGATCATCTTAATTTAAACGTGTTCCAATGAGGTATTCACCGCACAGAATTCCGACTTCTTATCTAATGAAACGGAACAATCGATCATTCCGATTTCATAAACAAGATCAACCAAGATATGCTTCCGGTATCGTTTGTCAGTCTCGTCTCGTCTCGGTGCAACGCTCAATGCAGATCTCGATATAGATCTTGATCATTTTCATTTGCAAGATCAAAACCTGTCACGAATTTGTTCCGTCTGATGCGAAGCTTCAATTGAGTCCAGTAAACCATGTCTCATAAACAGTAGAATGATGAATATAGATCATTTTCCAAGTTCTTGACGCGAGTCTCGTGTGCACCCCTAGTTTCTGAACAATCCCCCATGTGTGTATGGAACAATGGCGAAATCATGGACCAAGCCTGGTACAAGACCTGTCGAGACCTGTCTTGAACAACTCACCAAACTCGGTCCAAGCTTGGGAATGATAAGATCAGGACAATTGTCCAAATGTTTCGCCAAGTATCACCCAATGCTTCTTTCGACTTTCTCCCTTAGAATACCGTACATGAACCATGTTGAACCGATGGATCAAATATATTAAAAGCTCGGTTTTTTTCTCAGTCTTGTCAATATCTGCATGGGGGAAATGTCTTGAAATCCTATTAAGAGTTCTTCCTGATCATTTGATTTCCGTATATGATCGTGTTTAAAAGTAGCATATCACCATTGAGTCAAGGTTCATTCTCATTCAGATTCACATTATCCGTCTCAGTGTGTGTGAAACTGGGTTGTGGAGCTAATCATGGGGACAAGATTGAGCCGGTCTTGGCCCGATACTTATACACAAGTCTTCGGCCATTGTGAACTTGGAATTCGGGCAATAATTAAAAACATTGTACCACACTGTCAGAAATATTATGAAGTTTTTTTCAATACCGTACATGAATTCAGGTGAATACACATTTTACATTAAATTTAATGTACCAAAACATTGAAAAAATATAGATTTTGCTATAGTTTACATTAAATTTAATGTAAAATGTGTATGAAACTCAATTCATGCGCGTATTTGAAAAAAACTTCCAGCAAATACATTAAAATTAATGCAGAAATTTCTAACAGTGCACTTATGTGAAAAACATCGGCTTGATTGTTCACAACGAACGCTTGTTTTTTACGCTTGTACCAAGCTTGTACCCAGTGCAATGACCATTTTGAAAATATAAAAAAATGCACCATGACTGACTATCTATCGGAAACAGCGAGATTATCATGGAATAATATTTCCCCAATTAATCCCAACGGAGGGTTGTTCTTGACACATGTGCCAATCCTGGGACAAGCTCGGGTTTTGTCAGTGTTGTCAATGATTTTATGGGCCAAAGAACTTCAACGAAATATTGTTGACAGTGTTTCTTCGGTGATTGTACAGTCTTTCAAACTTTTCCATCGAATATTTTGAAAGATATTTCGATATCAGACAATATTTAAAACTGATCCTCTCTTTGGCTATAAATTTGAGAACAATACAGGAAAGTCCTGAAAATTTTATATGAAAAATGTGTTTGAATATTTGCTGATCTTACCAGAATGACGATGCTTTGGAACAAATTGTACAGGTGGTGGAAGTATCGTTTGCTCCAAATAATTCTGATCATGCAATTCACCGAATGATACATTCTTCGGAGTCGGTGGTGTTGGTAATCTAGATTTTTGTTCGCTTCTCCTCCTGCCGTCCGTCGACCGTTTACCGTCCCGCGGTATTTCAGTTTCTTCGAGCACAACCGTTTCAGATTCTTCGACGACCTCAGGTACGAAGTCAACGTTGGTTTTACCGCTCATCGGATACGTATCTGCGCCGCCTTCTCTAGATAAAAGCGGTTCAGTTTCTCTGCTATCCATCATGGTACGACTCCTCCGACGTCCAGAATCGCTGCTACTATGTTTCATCGCCGACGATGGAGTGTTCTTCAATATACCACCTTCTTCTCCGTTTGTGATGATCCTCGAGATATCTCCTTCTGTTTTCGTCATTAAGGGGGTACGTTCTCCATCGATGGTGATAGGGGGTGTTTTTGAGAAAGATGTCTTTTTTCTATCAAAATGGAAATCATAATTCTGATTATTGTCGGTATTTCCGCAAGTTTGTATTCAGTGCTCCCGAAGAATATGGAAGTGATTAACAGGATTTTTAAAGAGCGTGAATGATGCACAAGAGTAGGGATTATGTCGAAATGATTTATGGGATGCTTTGGATAGTAGTCACTCAAGAGGAGTGTTGGGAGGTCACCATACAACCCAGACAGCACAAATGATCAATTTGAATTCACAAAAACTTCTGAAAGAACTTCTTGAACAGTCCACGTAATGACAGTCAAAGTGAATTCAATATGAACTCAATGAATTCAAAATTCATACGTGTTGAATGCCTGAATAGTTCTTTATGAATTCGTGATATGAATTCTCCCTGAAAATTGAGTTATTCATCCAGAGTTCATTTTGAATTCAAACTATTCATAATGAATTCATGTTTATTGTCATAACGGGAGCTCTTTGCGGGGAGTTTTGTGCTGTATGGGAATGGGTGTACGAACAAAAGTGTACTCAGAAAATTACATTGATTTCTAACAATGGGATACATTTATAATCAGTATTCAGAGCTGGGTAAAATACTATCTCCCAGTATAAATAATAAATAAATATTTTATTTGACACCATGTGTGAATTTCTTAAAATGAAATATTCAATTCGTTCGGAAAATCATGCTTTTGTGAAAAAAATATTGTATTTATTGTGGAAATGATTCAAAATAGTATTTCAAGTAGTGTTTTATTTGAGATAAACATGTTAGTGCTGAGAGTTGGAATATTTAGCTGAGTAGTTTTTCTCTCTATTACAAATATACAATCCATATAGTTCTTCATAAAATCGTTCATAAGAAGAGATAATAATTTTCGATACCTTCTCAATTCATTCATGTTTGTCAACACAGTAGAACGAAAATAGCCAGGGAATGAAATATTCATCTCATGCTCCAGCTTTAAATTATAAAAATAAAATATTTTACTTCATGTTTCTTACTTTTGGAATAAAGCATTTGACTCGCTAAAATTTCGTTCCTTATTTGAAATACCATTTTGCTTCAATTCTGAGGAACGATTTAATCAAAATAAAATTTCCACAAATATTACCCAGCTCTGTGAGTTTTATGAATAAGAAGCCCCAGATACCTCATTTTTGAGTTCGCTCAATAACCCATATAACAGAAAAAGCTTCTGAAATGCATTATTCAATCAGAAAAGTATTTTGAATCCTTTTTCGACAAATGGGAATGTTTTTTGAATGCATTTGGTACATTTCAAATGTATTTGTAATACATCAAATATGAATTTTGTATACATTTCAAATACTTCTGTTCAAATGTATTTGAAAAGTGTTTTCTGTTTCACGGGAAAACATCCAATTGCGAACTATAGTCGAATTTATCGAAGCTATCTGGGTTCCTAATTCAGCTCTTGAAGCATTTTCTTTATTGGAACATCGAATATCAAGCGTTATTGTCAGATCAAGTGAAGTGTCTTGAACAAAAAGGATATCTACCCTATCTATATCATGATTCATCGTTCGGATGACGATCATTGAACATGGTGAATGATCAAAGTGCATACTAAATAGAAGTATTTCAAATGATTAAAACTTGCCTCAGTGAATGAATAATTCTTTCAACAAAATTCGTCTCTAAATATCGCTGAGAATCATGAAAATTTTGAAAATATTCCTCTACTCTGTTTTTCTAATAAATCATTGCGCCTTGCCTGCTCTGATAATACATTACGAAATGTATTCAAGTAGTTGACATCCAAAGAACACATAAAAATTCTTGAATACTATGAACATTTTCATGAATTATGCATTCGCTTTTACCGTCATCGTTGTGCTACTTCGTATTACGATTTCACGCACTTTGTGGTTTGTTGGTCAACCATGCCCAAATTGACATAATCGCCTTCCGGCTGCGAGACGTTCGTTGAGTTTAGACTGCACATGGACATGGATATATCCGTGGTTTCCGTAGTCATGGATGGACCTAGAAGAAAATTTCAACTCTCGTTAGAAAATTAGAACTCCTCAGTACGATTAATCCTAACGTGATATCAATCAACTATTTCAAAGCAGAAATGTCTTCAAGATGCTCAATCAATATGTTCGATCAAATTCAAACGAGAATATTCGAATAAAGAACAACTTAACATATGCATAAGCATTTTATGAATGGATGACCAACTCTGGAGTATGGATATGAGTGAATTAGTTAATTGGAAATAATTTCATTCGAACTGTTGAATTATCATGGATCTTCCATGCGAGGGGAAATAATAGAAAATTCAAAACTCTCTGTTGGTATAGTATTTATACATCACGTGATTGATTTTCAGTTTGTATGTTCGCGAGGAACCCCCGGGCACACGAAATATTCCATAGTACATCGTTTTTGGGTCGTTGCGGTATTCAAAAACTTGGTAAATTCAAAATATTTTCACAAATACTCAATAATAATAGCAATTCAAAAGAATTATAATCTGTTTTTGTCATGTTTTTGGAATAAAGTTTTCGAAGTTGAAGATGAAGTGTTAGTTGAGTGATAAACTGTATTCAATGCTATTAGATATCATAACATACTACGTACAACGGGATGCAGGAGTATATAATTGAAATAAGATCATCTCAAGGGGATCTAATGCAAAATCTTCAAAGTTGAACAATGTAGAAAATTCAATTCAAACTACATTACGCCTATGCATTCCAATACCCAACTTCTGAATTCTATTGCAATCTAAGATGTTATTCGTCGATTGAATTGTGAGGTTAGAAATATGGATCTAAAAGGCACTTGGAGGGTTTTTACATGCAAAAGATGAATTATAACAGTAGCAGATATTTGCCCGTGGCTGTTGCGCTATTTACCATCAACTAACCTTTATGGTTTCGAGTGCCATGCCTCTGGATAGTGGGCTCTAACATATAGACGTCAAATAAGATGCAACATTTCAAGTATGACTTCTCTCATAAATCAGTCACACTCATAATCCTCTTCATTGATATACTATTTCACATCGATTAATTCTCTGATTCATAATCTTTGAACCTCGAATAATACGTTTTACTTTGTTAGTTTCTTTAATTTTTGAACCCTCAAAACAGTTACTTCCTGATTTGAAAGTTTCAGAGACTTCGAAATTTCTCACTACCGATTTGATGAATCGAACAACGCTTTTTAATTTATTATGTCTCTCATTGAATTTCGATTTAAAAAGTACCGACCCACATGAGAACTCCTTGTTGTCTATTTGGTTTCGAACAGTAAAAATTATATTACCTAGTCATTCGTCAAGGATCATTCTGTTTCAAGTTATATGAGAATATGGACTTCGAGGCTCTTTCTTTCAGACTTTTTATTACAACTCGTGGAAAACATTTGTACTCGTTGAACGACGGTTCTAAAAAAATGCTATCATTTAACACGGACAAAAAAACCCGCAATAATATTACTGAATTGCAAATAAGATAGAGATGAGCGATCTCGATTCGATCTATACAAAATCGATTCCTTCTCTCCGATCTTTCAATCCTTTGTATCGATTGTTTTTATTTTGATTCTTTTTTCGATTCATAAATTGGTAATTTCTTCAGTTTTCAGGAAAACAATAAAGGGGAAATGAGAAGTCTCAATTATTACGAGTGAAATTTAAAAACTCGGTCGGTGGGGATGGAAGTTGAGGAGAATCTCTGATCATTGAAAAAGGAATTCTCAATCAATCTGAACGAAAAAGATCGATCCATCGAATATTATGATAACGAATATCAATACTTTAACAGTATCGGTGAATATCGTGGAACTTCGTTTCCCCAGTGCAATGTACACCGAGAGAAAGAGCATGCTCTGAACGCAAAGGAACACTTCACGCTTCTAACAGATTTGTTATAACGTGCGTTCAATGCATAAGCCCATGCTTTCGACGCACGAGCCCATGCTTTTTGTGCATGAGTCCCCATGCCTTGTAAGCATGTTACCATGCGTTGAAAGCACGTTATAGCAACAGCGTTAGAAGCGTGAAGGGCTCCTTTGCCTCGGAGCATGCTTTTTTTCTCGGTGTAACAAAAAAATCAGTGAAGGGCGAGAGAGAATTGAGGAATAACATTTTATGAGAATAATAATAAAATTTCCCCAGTAAAAATGAATCATATAAGAACATATAAAAATCATATGTGATCCATATAAAATTCATATATGGTCATATATGGCCATATATAATCCCTAGATAATCCATATTGAATCCATGTATGGCCCATATATGACCCATATATAATTCATATGTAATCCATATATGATCCATGAATGCAAGATTTTCCCACATATGGAAAAAATTCTGTCATATATGGAATATTCTCCATACATGGATTATATATGCATTATATATGGATCATATATGGTCATATATGGATTCTATATGGATTATATATAGATTATATATGATTCCACACATTTTCATATAGGGACCACATATGAATTATACAGGGTGGGGCATTTAAAGTGTCGCGGGCGTTTTTTCCAAAAATAAAATGGGATACGAGAAAATTTTTCGGACAAAAATTGTAGGGTATCGAGGGGGACATCCGATGGTGGCCTTGGCTTTGACCTCAGATCTCATCTTCAAGGGCATTCTGAGGTCAACTCTTGTTTTTTAAATAGCATCTCATATTTTTTACTGCAGATTTGGATTCTAGGTCAAAAACCAAGAAATTTTTGTCTGAACCATTTTCCTGAAATCCGCAAAGATGGCGCTCTAATCGATATTGTTCCATACTGAATTTGACATTAGAATAACTCGAAAACGAAGGGTCTTGGAGGAGAATGTTTCGGACAAAAGTTGTCTGATTCCAAGGGGGACCCCTTGAACTGAAACGGAGGTGATGGGGTATAACAGACAAAACACAACACATTTCAATCGTCTACATCACTTGGATAATTTTAATGCAGTGGATGCTCAAAATGATGGCCTTCGACTTCAATACACATTTCAAAACGTTTTACAAAAGATTGCTGAACTCGTGCTAAAATATCTTCATTGATGCTCGCGCATGCATTGATGATTCGTTGACGCATATTCTCGGGTGTAGTCGGTGCTTGTTGATGAACTGTATCTTTTATGTATCCCCATAAAAAAAAATCTGGAGAAGTAAGATCCGGAGAACGGGCAGGCCAATGAACTGGTCCACGACGTCCTATCCATCGTCCAGGATAATCTCTGTCCAATATTTCTCGAGCTGTGACTGCATAATGGGATGGACAACCATCGTGTTGATACCACATATTCAATCGTTCCTGAATAGGTAAGTCTTCAAGTAATGTTGAAAGTACTTGATCTAAGAAATGTCTGTACTTCTCTCCATTTAGCGTATCTGCAATGAAGTACGGTCCAATTACTCGGGATCGAAAAATACCACACCAAACATTCACAGCCCATTGTCTTTGATGCTCTACTTGACGTAACCATCTTGGATTTTCTGTCGCCCAGTAATGCATATTATGTCGATTTACTTGACCATGATTGGTGAACGTCGACTCATCAGAAAATAATATGTTGATGAAGTTGTTATTGTGCATTTGCGCTAGACCCCATCGACAAAACTGTACACGATTTTCGAAATCATCACCGTGAAGGTCTTGATGCAAACAAATGTGATACGGATGGAATTTGTGACGTTTCAGTATTCGAAGAACACTTCTTCGAGAAATTCCCGAATGGAGTTCAATTTCACGAGAGCTCACGTGTGGATTATTGGCTACTGCAGCTAGTACATTAACTTCCGCATTTTCTCCGCTAACAGTTCTCATTCGATGTCGTTTTTCCCTTGTAACACTTCCCGTTCCTGAGAATAATTTTGTAATGCGTTGAAAATACCTAATGGATGGCGTTGTTCTTTCAGGAAATCGTTCTGCATACAAGTCATATGCTTGTCTGGGGTTCTTATGCACTTCACCGTAAATGTAGATCATATCGATCTTTTCAGAAACCGTGTATCGGATATCCATGATTTTCAATTTGTCATAAACCAAGTAATAATCAAATGTAACTGACAAACTGACTTTCAAAATCGTGAATTTTCACTGACCCCCGTCGTTTGTTTACATCGCGTGAGCTCTGAATGGTGGTAATGTAGACGATTGAAATGTGTTGTGTATTGACAACTTTTGTACGAAACATTCTTTTGCAAGACCCTTCGTTTTCGAGTTATTCGAATGTCAGATTCAAAATGGAACAATATCGATTAGAGCGCCATTTTTGCGGATTTCAGGAAAATGGTTCAGACAAAAGTTTCTTGGTTTTTGACCTAGAATCCAAATCTGCAGTAAAAAATATGAGATGCTATTTAAAAAACAAGAGTTGATCTCAGAATGCCCTTGAAGATGAGATTTGAGGTCAAAGCCAAGGCCACCATCGGATGTCCCCCTCGGTACCCTACAACTTTTGTCCGAAAAATTTTCTCGTATCTCACTTTATTTTTGGAAAAAACGCCCGCGACACTTTAAATGCCCCACCCTGTATATGTATTATGTATGAATTATTTATGGGCCATATATGTTTACTTTTTACTTGGATTCGAAAAGGAATCTTAGTCCAATACACCTGTTATGAAATTATGAAATTGAATTTCTTTGAAATAAAATTGAAATGGATTAATTTTCAGTGCTAAATTGTGTTGAGAAATCATTGAAGATTGATAGTTTGTATGAAGAATTGTCATTTGAATTTTTTAATATCTAGTTCTTTTCGTTGATAAATAAATTGAATCTCAAGGGTAATAAGTTCTCAATTGAAATTTGGATTTTCTATTTGTTGAGGAATAATTTTTGGAATAACTCAATAATCAAATTCATTCGTATAAATTCAAATGAATATCAATAGCATTGATCTCTTTCAAAAAGGATATATTGATGCAAATGAGTGCGTTAAAAGTTTTTCGTTGAATTAAATCCTTCAGTAAACATTCATATAACAATTATCAACGATTAATGATAATATCAGTGATGAAGTTGATTGTCAATGATTTTCGCATCAAAAATTAAATTCATCCATAAGGCCAATTTTCATTATTCACCTGTTTATCAGAGACATGTTTTCCTGTTTGAATAAAAAGTTTTTCCTGTTCCATAAAGATAATTCAAATGGCTGCAGTGAATTGCTACATAAACGTAGCGTAATCATTATAAATGGGGTCATCTACCTTAATAATATTATCAATAACATAGGATTACAAAAACAAATATCTTGCTTCTGGGACGGGAGTGCATTTCCCCAACGTGTTTCGAATCGCTGAATACGAAAATGTGGTCGTCTTGCCCTATCACGCAGGATTTTGGGATAATCACGGATTATGGGTCAACAAGCCTTCTTTTCTTTTCCAAGTAACCGGCATGTGGGATGTAACTACACTTTTCCAACGTTTGTTGGATCGTTGACTATGAAAATGTGGTCAGTTTTCCCTCATCACGTCAGGATTTTGGAATAATTGAATATATTCAATATACATAATAAAATATGAATAGGGTAAGGCGGGGTAATATGCCAGTGTGGGTAAAATGCCACTTGGGTGATATTTTCCAAAATTACCGCAGATGGCAATCATATGTTCTTCTGAATCAGTAGACTAACTGATTCCGAAGAACATATGACTAAGCTATGACTGCTATCTGCGGTAATTTTGGAAAATATCACCCAAGTGGCATTTTACCTACACTGGCATATTACCCCGCCTCGCCCTATATCCAATATTTATTGAATTTATTTTTTTCATGTTCATTATATTTATTATTTGGGAAAAAGATGTTTTTTTGTCCCATAACCCTGAGTCTCCCTAAAATCCCGAGGTGCCGGGGCAAGAACGACCACATTTTCATGTTCAGTAACCCAAAAACCATCAAAACAGAGCAGTTTCATCCCACACGGAAAAAATTAGTCATGCAAATTTTGGTTGACTAGTATGTCACTTTGGGACGGAGCAAAACTTCGAGAACAATTCGTATGCTAGATTTCAAAAATTCTTTGACTTCTCACATTATTTTGATAACCAAAATGAAAAGTGAATTCCATTGTTGAAATAATGGACAAAGTCAACGGATTATCAGAATCCAGTGTACGAATTCTTTTCGAGAATGTGCTTCGTCCAAAAGTAACAAACTAGTGAAAGAAAATTTGGATGATTAATTTTTTCCGTGCAGGTGCCGATTACTTGGAAAAGCGGGCTCTTTGATCCATAATCCTCAATTATCTCGAAATCCTGACGTGATGGGGCAAGACCGACCACATTTTCGTATTCAGCGACCCGAAAAACGTTTGGAAAGTGCATTCTCTCCCCATAAGCTAGGTACTTTTTTTTGTGTAAACCAGTGTAATATTATTGATTCTAGTTTCTGTACCCATTCTAAATTGAAAATTTTTCAATTGAAGATGAATTATTCTTTATTTTTTGTTACATAGCAGTAGGTACCAGAGATGTTCTTTTCAGTACGATTTCCGTTAGATCAAACTATGATAATCATGAGTTGAATGAAAATAACAATCAGAGATTTTGAAAATTGTATTGAAGAAGATCCCTGGTAGGTTCTCACCCATTGATGATGGCAGCTTGATCTTATTCAAATTATGCTTTGATTGGATGAAATCATGATAATTTCAATCATGTTAAGAGTTGTATTATCCAGTGAAACTTACCATATTCATTGGTTTCTTTCGCATTGAGCTTTAAGGAATTATTGAATTATTTGTCTACAATATTTTTTTGGAGGATAATTATTAAAATCAGGATGTTAACTGCACTGTTGGGAGAATTCTTCAATTGAATATGAAATCATTTATGAAGTTCCTTATGATTTTAATATCAAATTGATTACTGATTCTTAAATTCAATATTAGTGATGAAATTTCACAATTTTCTGCTAAAATGTGATAATTATTCATCAAATCTCACAAATATATCATCAGGATTGAGAAGGAAATTCCTAACATTAGGAACAAAATTCTCAACATCAAGAATTATATTATTGAATTCAATATTTTATTATGAATTCTGTTCAATGAATTGTTCATTTGAAAAACTTCATAATTTTTCTAACAGTGTGCATTGAATCATAGACCTTTCAATTTAGTTGAAGGAGAATCCAAATTGGTTTCTGAGTTTGATATTGAATATTTTAGCAGTCCATTTGATAGCAGAATATAGATTAAATATATTCGCTGGATATTCCTCAGATTTCTATTCAATCTTACTGTGATTTATATTTCATTTATTGAGAAGAAAAATTCGGTTGATCCGAACAGTGAATGGAATATCTTAGAAATTCGATTTTTTCAAATCCTCAATGCAGATTGATTCATGAGAATCGATTCGTTTTTCACAGCGTTTCGGAAAAATCGAATCGGCAATTCACGATTCTACAATTCCCAAAAATCGATTTCATTCTCTAGATTACCTATCTCTATAATAAGAATTGTCATATATCAACCTACAATCATCATCGTGAAAATATGAAAGTCTACATTGCTCAATTGACAATTTATTCCTAATAAGACAACTTCGTGTTCCTATAAGAACAAAAATTATTATATATCCAACAATGAAATGTTAAGAATTGTTTTGTTACTAGTTCTACAGAACACATCTTCCGGGAAGTTGTTCGCGGCATACACAGTTCCTTCACAGGGAAAATTCCATGCCAAGAATGTTTGTATCAGGGACAAAGGAATTCTTCGGAACCAAAAATATCTCTCCAAAAATGTCTCCATTGGATTATTTAATGTGTATCCATCCCCAAAACACACCTCGTTAATCTCATTGATTCCTGTCAAACTAGAATTATCGAATAGTAACATTGTACATCCCAGTAGAAATCATTCTAGGAATTCTCTATATTGATATTTGGAGGTCTTGCGAATATCCTGCGAGGCTTTACACGGTCCTAGGCAACGCTTGGAGTAATTTCTACTACGCTCTATAGCGTAGTCAAGTATTCGAAGCAAGAATAGTATACAGCATGGTAATCCGTATTTTATAAATCGATGTGAAATAGGTGAAGTGTGCTCAAATGAATCATCAAATTCACAGTATTCTTTTGAGGATAAGAAATCAATGATTAATTTTATGAGCGATGCACAAAAACAACTCAAAATGTTCATTATTTCCTTCAATATTATTCTCTAAATGAAAATGATGACACGTTACTTGTTGCTATTCAAATAAACTGTTCACATTATTCCTTATTTTACATCGAACAAAATGATTGAAATACTCAGTGGGGAAAGTAAATAGCAGTAAAACTTATCTAATAATACGTTACGAAAGGATCACGAGAGGAAGGATTTTAATTAAAATTTAAGTACGATATTCATTGTTTTATCGACTGATGAGAGCTCTCAGCCATACCAGAGAATATTCTTCTATTCATTCCACCACTGAATGATACCGCAAGACAATAGAGTACATGAAATTATTGTTTCTGGAACTTTCGTACCTTCATCACTCATACTTTGATAAAATGGGAGGGATATAACACAAAAATTATCGTTGGAATATGAAATAGTAATGTAAACAGTTTGACGAGGTTATATAGAGATCAATATATATGTGTCAATCACATCAATTACACTCAATAGGTACACAAACAGGGTTTGAAGATTCAACAACATGGTGTGCGTTGAACTTCTAGGAAGGATGAATCGATGAGCACTAATCCAAATCGAATTTGAATCCCTCGTTTTTGAAAGATAATTGTACGGTTCGATTTACAAACAAATTCTGTAGGACCCTCTTAGTTCAAACAAAAATAATTCCTGCTCTCATTCGTGTAGTTTATTCTCATTGAAAAATATATCTCACCTTCTTTTTTTATTGATATCTCTTGTTTCGGAACTGTTAATCTATCCATCGCTTCTTGCGTATCAGCCACATCCTCTCCTAACCTCCTTAGAAACATCTGGAAAAAGGAATTTTATTACCGAAAAGTATTCATTTTATTTTCTTTTGTAAATAAAGAATTCCTCTTGGAAGTCATCCAACTTGTTTGTTTTGTAATTTTCCAATTCAAGACCTTCGGGGAGGGATCTTTTATTCGATGAAATAAACAAAAAACCACCCAATCCGCATATGATAAATTTTCATAAAAGGAGCCAAAAAGCGAGGGTAAACTTTTCGCATTGTCAACTCACCTGAAGTTCGTTGTCTTTATCTAAAAGTTGTTTTCTGAATTTTTGATTGGCCGCCGTGGCTTCTTTGAGACGTTCTTCAAGCATACTAACGGTCGAATCCCTTCGAGTCTTTGACATTGGCCTCAACGTTGCTCTGATTCGTTTATCTATCGCCCCTTGTGGATTTCTCCGCAATTCTATTAACTATAGAATTGAAAACAAGGCAAGATCAAATAATATATTCGCTGAATAAAGAAGTCGTTGTAATGTACGAGAAACGAACCTCGACAAAGGTTTCTTTCCTTTGTGGGGTGAACGGAATTCGTGGAAAATAATGTTCATTTTTGTGAGAACAATTACATCGTAAAGATGTTGCTTTTGAGAACAGAGATGTTTACATAGAAGAGTTTTTGAAGCTTTCATCAAGATTTCATACTTTTTGTCGTATTTCATCCGGTAGAGTGGCATGCACGAATAAAAAGAAATCGATAAAAAAAAATGTGAGGAATATTAGAACCGAGTCTTGAGGTTTTCTTCTTCCCCTTCGTTTCTTTTACACGTAATATCTGAACTCAATCAAATACTTCATAGATACCCGCTTTACTTCGAGATTTGATAGTCACTTTTGCATGCAAAAAGCGTACATCGCTGAGAGGCTTCTAGCGCTATGCGTGCCTCAGGGTATGTTTTGATTTTCTCTTCCCAACGGTAATTTGATTCAATATCACATCTTGACTGATTATTATCATCACACATCCCTCATGAAAATTCAACGCAATTGAAATATGAGAAACATTGAGAATAAATTCATTCTTTGAAGTTGTAAAGTGATACTTTGATAAACGATTAATGCATAACACATTTTATAAATAGGAAAAAATGAAGATTTCAATGCCCATCAAGTTCATTCGATTTCTAATTCTACAATGTTCGCGATATCAGAATCAGAATCCAAACGATTAATCATCAGCTCCACTCACCGCAACGCACATTTAACGTTGCTGGCAGTACATGAAAAAGTAACAACGAGGATATACGTCTGAACACACGCGTCTCGATCTACTCCGCTAATCGGTCTTAGGGTCAGAAAAGAATAGAAGAGAAAGTGTGAATCGTTTTTCATTCCGTGAGCGACAGCCAGACGAGTCACAGCGACAAAAAAAAATAAGGAAAGAAAAACTGAAAGAGAGATAGAATCCGTAGCGAATTTCCCAAGAGGAAGGGGGAAGTTTGTTCGGATTTCTAATTATTTAACAGTAAGTGGAATCTATCACGTTTGGGGTTTTTTTTTTCTTGGGGTTTTGTCTTATTTTTATATATATTTTTTCAATCGAAGAGGAATGAAATCAAGAATTGTATCCTCGAACAAGGTCGAAGTACATTTCTCAAACATTCGTATGGAATAAATAATGCAACCATGGAGTGGAGCAAATGTCGTTATTTACCTTCGGTACGAATACAAGGCAGAGAGTGGCTGTGCTGCAAAATATTATAAATATGGCCAGCATGATGAACATTGTATCCTGTTTATCAGCTAGGACGAAACTTATAGCCGCACCCGTGACGCACATTATTACTACATTGTAAACGCTCATTCCAACGTATTTACTATCGTTTAATGCAGGTATACTGACGTGTCGTGTCTCCCATGCCAAAAAAGCTCCAAATATCTGCGGAACAGAGACATTTTGTTTAATATCAAATATTGGAAGGATATTTCTTCTGCGTCTTCCATCATTTTGAAATCTCATCTCCTCGATTGGGAGAAGATTGTTCACGGTATGTGTAAAGGGAACAGGTACTCAAAGAACATCCATGAAACATCGTTAGTTTGTTGCCAAAGAACTTACCATCAATATACCTTTGTATGCATATATACAGCCCAAATATATTGTCATTCGATTACTTTGACAGTATTCATTTTCCGGTACAATAATGATATCTTCGCTAAACGGGTGTGGCTGTAAATGAAGATAATTCAAAAATGAAACGAGTTTCCTCTGAATTCGGATAATTGGACTTGGGTGAAGACTGAGACTCACATAAGGCTCCATTTTTTTTGTTTCCCGATAGAACGGATCAGCGACTTGCCAGGTAGTCATAATTGCTAGATCTAGCACAAGTAGGACACCAACAACCATGAAGAGTTGATAGTCTTTGATAACCTGCACATGGTAATTACATATTTTTTATCACACATTTGATGTTCTTAAAGCTTTATAGTCGAAAAAGAAATTATTCTTAGCGACTAACAACTCTGATTGCTGAACTTCCCTCACTCCAATTCACAACATAACTATGAAGAAAATATTCCCATCCCATCGATTTTTTCATTCCTCAATAAGATTTGATGAAATATTTTAATCCTAGGTATTTCTGAAAATCTTTCTCCTGGGAAAACAGGTGTAGTAGAAAGATCCTTTCCACTCGTAAGAAAGTTATGGTAGTAGAGAAGTTCAGGTATAAATCTCATGACCCTCCGTTGGAGGTTGGCGTTCGAGGGTCTCGAGCGAACACCAAACACGCCCATTTCATAATCAGGTCAATAGGTTGTGTAGATAAGGGAACATTGTTTCCACGAAAAAAATGTTTCCTTTTGGTAAAATTTCATTAAACATCGATTGATCTTTCATCAGTATTTCACACTTACTTTCTTGTTAAGTTTGACGTCGGTGAAAATGGAATGAACGCGCCATGTTTTAGAGAACATGGACCCGAAAGCTAGAGAGAATCCTGCCATCAGTAACCATGCTCTGGCTGTACAAATGTAAGGGAACGCAGTCACACTTGAAAGTTGGGAATCCAGTCCCAAAAAAATAACACTGCTGTAAGTCAAAATGCAACCGATGATGATGAGATTGTTCAAGTGAGGTGAAGACATTTTTATGTATCTGGAATAAAAATTTCACAAGAATGAATGAAGTGATGTTCCCTTAGGAGAATCGGTCATCGATAAATTATCACCTTTGATTTCGAAATCTGATGTTTATAGCGAGAAAAATAGATGCCATCACAATTCCTGTGCTGGCGGCTGACGCGAGAATCGCATAAATGGTTATATTCACGGTGGAATGCTCGATGATATGCAAGGTGCGATCTTTTGGTGGAGATTTCCCTTTCCAAACTAACGGGTCGCCTCTAGTTAGATCCAAGATATCATTGACACCATCGTATTCTCCCACTTTCACTTCGGCGCCACCTAAAAGAATGAAATTGAGCCATTTGATGGAGATGAGGATACAAATTTAAGTGAGTTTCATTTAAGATTAATTCATTCTAATGAATCTTTAGATTTTATAGGTGGATTGTGGACTGCTCACTCTACATTAATCGATGAAAACATGAATGAACCTCAATATGATAGATTGAATTTGAATTTTCATTACTAAATTAATGACTTGCAGTGACGTATAACCTGATTATTGAATATTTTGGGATAGATCCGATTCTCAAATAGAATGTGAGGAATTTTTTAAATCTCCACTCACTTTGGAACTGTTTTAGTAGAATAAACGCTTTCCTCTCGTTATCGTAGAATTGCACAGGGCCCTGCGGAATCAAAATCATCATTATTCAAATTATTTCCAGCCATGATTCTGTCGATCAAAGTGGGAAATGAACATAGCTCATGAAATGACTGGAAATAAAAGCAACAATCAAAACATTCTCCCATAAGATTCATCGTGAAAATCATGGAAAGCGTTGTGAATTCCATTTATTCATGACTCCTTGATCGAAGGAAATGTTTTCGAACGATAGATCGGAAATCAACGATGTAACTATCAGATCTCAGTAGTCTATCCATACAAGTAACAGTTCGTAAATTTGATAAAACCCTTGAATTTTTAACATCTCACGTTGATCTGAAAGGAGAGCAGAAACATAACTTACAGTGACACCTTGAAAACTGGTATTTCTTAGCGCTTCGAGAAAAAGATCTTCCCACAATTTATCTCGATATCGAAAATTTGATATTGTTTCATTTGGACGATGATACCGTATACTGTGAGTCACGTGTTGGATTGCTAAAGCTACTGCCCAGATACCATCGTACGTGTACCCATGGAATCTTGAATATTCTTTGCCCCTGCGGATGTCATATTCGGCTTGATACTCTTCTGAGGTCTGAAATAACAGAAGAAGACATTTTTTTGATTTCAATATTTGAATATAGTTCCAAATTTTCTGTGAGTAGAAAGAACCAAGATGATCTCATGGGGAAAGGGAGACACGGACCGATACTGGCTCATTACTGCTGCCAGAGTTGCCAGTATTGGCAAATCCAAAGCTATCAAAACCGTGTCAGTACTGTTTGTTTGTATGCACCGATTGTGCTGAAAATTCTGGCATCCCAACCTTGTCCAAACAGTATCGATTTGATACTGGTCCAAGACTGTCTGTTCACTCAAATCAATAACGGTTGAAATTCGGCAAATATGTCGTGCCAATTGGGAAAGAATAATGACCCTAGATGGGAACAATTGTTCCCGCCAAAGCTTAGCAAATATAATCTTGCCAGTACCGGGCCATTGATCGACTTTGGCAATTTCTACATGGGGTTCTCCAACTACTACTGTGTCCAAACACTAAGAACAGTTTTTAGTTTCTTCAAAACCTCTATATTTCTCGGCATTTTTTGACCTATTCAAGGTAACTGTGGGTTGTACCGACCTCGTTGGTTATATCGGCCACCCGAAGTTGGTTTCATATCGGCCACCATTTTCATATATTTTTCTTGAATACTACGAACTACACAACGTAGGATAACTCTCCGATGTTTCAAGAACATAAAAGTAAAAGTTATTAATGGCTTGTATTCCTGCTTGAATAGAAAATTATTTTTGTCAAGAAGGTGACTTGCGTCTCTAAACATAAAAGTTTGTCAACACAAGCGGTCTTAACCTCGAAGACTGGAAAGTAAGTACGTTTGAATAAGATATTATAATCGCTTTTGACAATTTTTCAAATCAACATACGACGAAATAAGTCAGGCCGTTTAACATAATGCATTCTGCAAATCATTTTTTGTCATTGACGAAATGAAAGTTTCACATCAATGAAAAAATGCTTAATTTCGCAAAACTGACAAACCTGTTGAGTGTATCGGCCAGGTGTTGATTTACATTTTCAACTTTAAAACGTTTGTTTTTTTAGCAATTAATAAAAATCAAAACGGATGATAAAACATGTATGTTTTGGAGGGAATTGCATCTAAAAGATTACAATATTCTATGGACGATTTGAAAAAAGCTATTGCTGCTGTACAAAATGGATTAATGTTCCACAATCGACCCTACAAGATAAAAAATTTTAATGGAATTGATTGATTTTATTATGATTAAAAAAATTAGAATGCTAATGAAAAATGGAAATGGACAGCCAAATAATTTATCCTGCGTCAATAAATTTCATTATATTCCAATAAGAAATTTATTCAATTGCCGGCTGAAACCCCTATCTCATGGTGGCTGGAATGATCAGCAACCGGCCGATATTTGCATCATCGAATAACCTTTCATTCTGGCGTTTACTAAAAATAAATCTGCGTATTCAGAGTTCATTTGAATAGATATTCTGTTATAATAATGTATACAAAATCACACTATAATCATAAATGATTGAAATATTCAAGTGAGTATTCAAAATTCTTGATGGACGAGGAAGTGTCCTTGAGTGGTCGATACAACTCACAGTTACCTTATGCCACTTGTAAATCTTTCTTTCCGACAAAGTCTGTTCACCGAAACCCTTCCCCAACATTCTGAATATTTCTCCAGTAGGAATTCTATTTTGTGAACAAAATTCATTTCAACTTCAACTCCTTTGCTAAAAAAAATGAAACATCGTGCAAAATGCGGAAATCGCTTTTTGCGTTGTGTGAAAAACATCAATGACATCTATGACGTGGAATTTGACAAAAATGTCTGTCACAGTGCTACCAACATAGAATAAAAATATTTTTGAGATTCGATATGTCTGCGTAATTTGAATTGGAAACTGGTGTTATTCCTCGGACACTGAAAAATCTGATAAAAAATCTGGCAATCGGAATACAAGTCACAGAAATTTTATTTCCGAACTCATTCCATTCATGAATGAAGAATAGAAGAAAGAACTGACAAAATAACGGAAGGAATGGAAATGATTGGAGAGAAAATGTAATCGATTGTACAATCTTTCCGTAATTAAGAATTGATAATAAGGAAATCTCTTTCCAATTGGATTCAATTTGTGAGAAACTAATTTATGGAGATATGTGAAAATAATATAAAAGATTTATGCATGAAGCATAATATGCATACATTCTTCATTTATATACCATATATGATTTCTAATAGGCATACGTGTACGTGATGTACTTACTATTCCAGCCACTGTTATCTCGTTATCGGATGTTAAGGGTAATAAATCTGTCAAGATAGCTCCCTGTAACGCCTTCATGAGCTCCGCTGGGGCACATCCACCATCCGGTCGAAGCCACCATTCTTCTCCGTAAGTTCCCATGATGACCCATTGATACTTTCTTCCGTACATACCAAATCTGTAACATTGTTCAAAGATGAATTGTTTAGGTCTTCTCATGCGATGTAAACAACAAGTCCTATGAATAAAAACACAGGAGATATGGTTCTGCATGATTGAAAGTTATTTGAGAATATCATCGAGTGGGTTCATAACTATTTGACCTCATTGAACCTCAGTGTCTGCAACAAAGAAGAGTCTGTATTCGATCATGGGAAGTATTCATAATAATCTTAAAGATGGATTCGTTCAGCACTCATCTCAGTTCGATTCATAAGAAATACATAAATAATAAGACCAAGGGAGAAAGAATAGGTCCTCGAATGATCAATTTTTCAATGAAAATTCGCATAATGTATTCGGTTTTACTCTCAAGCCAAAAATAAGCAAGGGAATTTTATCTGTACTACGTAGATTACGAGGGGAACTTCCCCTTGTGTCGGGAAAAAGCACTGTTCAGATTGTATTATTGAATGAAAGAAGAATAAATACCTTGTACTTTAAGCTGAAAGCATTTCCCTAACTCGAATAATCGTTATAGTACATGATTGTTGATTCAGAATTACATAAAACCTGAATGTATATTCTGTGTATAAATGTCAAATTCCATTTTATGAATTCTGATACTGAATAAATGTATTTATTTGAAGAATCCAAACAAGATAAATTTTGAATGTAAAGCCGATACAGCACAATAGATATCACTCAAACTTTTTAAATAAAAACATCTCAAAACAAAATTTTGCAATAGTATTCTTTACTTTGTGAAATTTCATGCGCGGCTTTTGGAAAGTTCGTATTTTTTTTCTAATATTTGTTGAGTATTGATAATTTTTAGTTCTTTTGCAAGTAAAATCCAAAGTTGAGGAATATACTCCAATTTTTATTGAAGATTACCATATATTCGACCTGCATTTTCCTCCGTATACTATCTGGAGATTTGATTTGTTCTAATAATACACTGAGAAAATTGGAATGTAAAAATCACCGTTATTTCAAATATTTTTCATTCGTAAAATGATGGAAAATGAAGCCAGCCTTACACAGGTGAAAAATATTTTTTCATCCGGTGAGGGCTAGCCTATTAAACTATGGTTGACTTATTTTTCAACTGTCTTTTGGATTTATGGAAGAATCGAATGATATTTATCCCCTTAGTTACCATGACAACCATGAAAATAATGTATATTTCACCGTGAAGTGCGTTACTATATGAAAAGGTAATTTCCACAACACTTATTTTTCTCAGTGTATTGGCTAATGATTGATTAGTAATTTGGAATTAATCTAGACCCTGTCTGCGCACGTCCATTCAGTAGATAGATAATGATTGACTGAAAATTGATCAGTTTGAATGAATCAATTATTGGTCCTTGATGTAGACATGGGACTGGACAATCATTGAAATTGATGAGTTGATGTACCTCGATCAAGATAGATCTACATGATTGATTCGACCGTTTAAGTTTTGAAATTTTCAAATCAAAAGAAAATGATATCCATGTGGAAATGGAAACACGAGCCGCTACTGGTTGAGTACGGTTGCCAGAGTTACCAATACTGGCCATTCCAGGCCTACTATTATGAGACCGGTTGGATAGACGGTACTGGTGAAGTTAAAATGATAACATACATTTACATGGGGGCCATTTACCACCATGTCGCTACCGATGTTTCGTGTAAACCTGCTATCGTAGAACTTTGCATTGGCATTGCAACAGAACAAGTTGTTCTGCCAGAGCTGGATAAGAAATCGTAAGGAATCGAAATGATGACATCTTACGTAGACATCCTGAGCCGACCCAATCCTGGCACAGTACCGTTATACTCGAACTTATTTTTTTAACTTTAAAAACCTTACAAATCCATTTTTCCTATTATCCAAAAACATTTTTCCTATTATCCTAATCGGAAAGGGGTGATTCGGAAGTGATTTCTTAAGAAGTCACTGACCACAAGAGAACACAAACCTTCAGGAACGTTCATTGAATGTTCCTGGACGTTCGCGAACGTTTAATGAACGTTCCTGAAGGTTTGTGTTCTCTTGGGGGGGGGGGGGGTGAGGAGCGAACCTGGCTCTTGCGAGTGAGAAACTGAGTCCCTATCACATCTGCGAATCTCCGAATTCACGACGACTTACTCAAAATGCTATTGATAGTAATAATTTCGATGAACTCATACAATTCACCATGGATCCTGTAGTGAAGTCATATTCTATCAGTACTGGCTCATTGTCATCGCGAAGAGAACATGGAGCTCCAACAAAGGTTCAAAATAGATCAACATACACCAGTCTGAAGCTCCGTTGGAGCCAACTGTTAGGTTTGTAAACGTTTCACAAAGTTTGGATGGACATTTGGATGTTCACTTGAAGATGGTTTCAAGAAAGGTTCATAGAACCTTTATCAAAGGTTCTCCGAAGAATAATTTCAGTGTCATTTGAGCATGTTTTAATGGGAATTATAATTATAATCATAATTAAGAATAATTGCAAGCAAAATTTGTTCGTGGAAAAAGCATAACTGGAGAAAACTTTTATTGGAAAATTGAAACTCTAGTGAATCTTCGGTAAATCTGCGATGAACATTTTGTGAAATTTTGCTTGCAATTATTCTCAAGTGAACATTGTATCGTTCATCAGACCTCCGTCGAGTGTTTATGAACCTAAATTTGAGCTCCAACGGAGCTTGAGTCTGATCTACGTTGGACCATTCTGAACGTTTGTTGAAGCTTCATGTTCTCTTCGGGATTTATCGAACATATCAGAAGATATCAATTCTGGCTTGATGCTGGCGCGATTTTGACTCACTACAACAGCCAAGTTGCAAAGAGTATGATGTCAACATCAGTTGCTTATCAATTCCGTACTCAGTCAGAGTCCTATCAATACTAGCACATCGTCATTTATCGAACATACGGGATGATCAAACCAACGCTGGCTTGATGCTGGTGTGACTTCAGCTTACTACAACAGCCAAGTTGCTACAACCATTATTCCAACGTTAGTTCTTTATCGATTCTGTAGTCATCCATGCAGTCTTTCGCCATCGTTGGCACATTACTTTCATTGAACATATTGGATGATCATTCCAAGTCTGACTCAGTACTGGCGCAATATTCTCTCAATGAAGTGACTGTGTTGTTGGGAAGATCAGTGGAATCCTAATCCACTACCAATTACAACAACGTTGCCTGAATACTGATTCGATACTGATTGACGACTATCTCTCCATGCCAATGAATACTGTCTGAAATCCGTCAAATATTTAGCGCTTGTTGAAAAACAGTAATGATTTTGAGTAGACACGGTTGTTTTTGCCGGATTCTGGCCAATGAAACTTCACCAATACCGCTCCATTTGTCAACTCTGGCTATCTCCACATGGTTAATAACACTTCAATCTATTATTCAACACCGAACATCCCTGATGAAAATATGATGTACGTTTGCGAAAGGGAGTATAACTTTACACTCTAAAATGCGCGAATCTCCTCTCGGTGTACATTCACATTGAATTTTCATGACACCTCGTGGTATTCTTGACACTTCATTTTTACCAGGGATAGAACACATGTGATGATCTACGAAATTTCTCAACGTAGTAAATGTTTATTTTTGGGTATTTGGAATTACTATTTGATTATTTTTTGTCAATAGAATAGATGAGCGATGAGTGATTTTTGGCAGAATCGGTATTTTATAAAAACCCACATAAACCAGATACTTTTCACAAAGAATTGATACTGGCAAGATCAATCTATCGCTAAAACGAATCAGTTGGATCAATTTCTGCAGTTTCTCGCTTGATTTTCATCGTCAGGTTGAATAATCGAAAATAATTGAAATAATTGAACAGGTACGAATGATAGCTTACTTAAATGCCTCACAAAATATCCTTCTCGCCCAGACTTCGTTGAAGTTTCCCAAAATAATTCTCACATCCTTCTCCTTCAGCTTTTCCAGGGATGTTTTGACTTCTGTGGCAAAGCTTTGTGTTTCTACAACTTCCATTTTGTTATCGTCTAAATCAGCTACCAGTCGATTGTGTGCCTGTGAAATGAAACGAAGTTGTTAACGGAAAAAAATGATGTGGTTGGATATTTGGATAGCTGAAAATTAGCTGTGACAGCTGTTTTTCAGCTGTGGCAACAAAAGTTATCGCTACAGGAGCTCAAATCTCGCTTTTGCAGCATTCTTTTCGCTATCCAAATATCAAATATACGAACTAATTACCACAGCTAATGCCTAGCTACCATGGAGAATTATTTTTTCCCGTGTATAGCCAAATTCAGATATAATTCAAATTTTATTTATAGATGACTTAAGGATAATTATAACACCATTTGATTGTTTCATACACGGAGAAAAATTTTCTATTATAAATTACTGGACTCGCTAGTATATTCAGGATAATTTTGCATTTTGAGGTGATATATCAAACATTCTCTTGGAGAATACCAAACTTTCCGTGACCTAATGGTAGAATTATAACATGCTTTAATAGAATGTCTGGTACTTTTGAAAAAAACCTTTGGTATATAATCTGACAATGTGAGTATATACTCAATATACTAGCGAATCTAGTAATTTATGATAGACAATTTTTTTCAATGTAGCAACTTCCTGTTACCCCAAATTACTTCGACACGGAAATTTTTTTCATTAGACTGAACAGTTTAGCATTCTCCATGACAACAAGTTCTCCTGTTAAATTCTACTGAACATTCTCGATTTCCTCTGCACAATTCTTGAATATTGACTGCTAAGAAAGAATTTCGGGGAATTTCATTAGAACGAACCTGTTATGGAGTCCAATGAAATGTATTCAGATCATAATTAAGGGGTAATATCACCTTGTAACTTTTTTTTTCATTTTTTTTTATTGGTTTAAACACTTTCTAAACTATTCAAGAATGATGGGAAATGTCGATTATGGAGGGGAAAACAGTTTAAGTTGAGCCTCAACACCACCTTTGCCCTGAAGGTGAGAAGTCATGGTGCTCTTGGCAATCAACGAAAGAGATTTCGGAAGATGTACAAAATTATAAACATCAAACGCCTATGCCAATGGAAGTATTTGAAGCTGTGAAGCCAATTTACGAAGAATTAAGTAGAGATGAGCTTCTTACTCGTTGCTTAGGTGGATAAACACAGAACTCCAATGAGAGTTTCAATTCACTTATATGGTCCATGGCTCCTAAGAACATTTCTAGTGGCAAAATTGTCCTCAATTCGGCTGTATTCCTTGCTGTTTTATATTTCAATGATGGTTACAGTGGAATACTTAAAGTGATGGAGCAATTGGGCATCAAAATTGGAGAAAAATGTTACAATTTCTGCTCAGAAGCCGATGCGGTGCGTATCTCGCTTTCCGAGCGTTCCATCACTGAAGAGGCTAAAGCGGCTCGGAAAGATGCAACTTCTGCCAGAAAAGATGAAGACCAAGGAAACCTCCATTTGGAAGGCCAATTATATGGAGCAGGCATTGCAGATTAGAAGTAAAACAAAAATTTCACTACATACATACTACTTGGAACTTTAAACGCATTTATCTCAAAACCATGTTTTTGGAGTCGGCCGTACCGATAACTCTGCCAATTTTCAACCGATTTCTTTGAAATTTTCACTGTATCTTGAAAACATGATTATCTATAGAACATCGTAGGATTTTTTCGATATTTGTGGTTAAACCGATTTTATAGCCGGTTTTCGATCGATTTTTTCGAAGAAAACAGGTTTTTCAATTTCAAAATGATGCCATTTCTTTTTAAATTCATTTTTCAAAAAAATCCCACGATGTTCTATAGATTTTACCATATATTTTGAGAAAATCTTTGGTTTTTTGTTCTAGATCAAAAATTGTGACCAGTAGCGGTACGGCCGGGCAGGTATATACAAAAAAACGGCTTTTTTCAATGTATTTCCACGCCGCCATTTTCCATCTAAAAAATTCAATAAAATATGTTCCTCATACTCAAAGACTAGTACTTCCAATCATACAAAACCTCATAATAAAAAAAATTTTCTTGACTTCACAGTAAGCCTTTGAAATAAGGGTCAGTTTGTCTGGTTACAAGGTGATATTACCCCTTAAAAATGGAATACATGGAAAAAAGAAAACAGCACTGGTTACTACGAATCACAAAGATACATTGAAACTCAAATTCATTCCATGCAGTACTGCGTTTTCCAGTCCTTCCCAGTGAACATTTTTCCCCTCAACATTTGCAACATTCATTATGTTCTCTAAATGCTAGCAGAAAGTTCTCTAATGCGTCGATTTCGGAAATCTTTTTGATGCCTTTCTTATGAGGTCTGGAAGTTATCAGAAAGTTGACTTGGATCACATTCTGATAATTTCCAGGCCTCATGAGAAAGGCATCAAAAAGATTTCCGAAATCGACGCATTAGAGAACTTTCTGCTAACATTCAGAGAACTGTTGTTGAACTTGTTAGTTGTTTACTGGGTTATTACTGTCCAGTCAGCATTGACGAATTTCATTACAATACCCATCACTGTGATCGCGCTAACCCTCATTATCCAAGCGTGTTTTCATTTGTTTTTCAACTGATCGCTGTCATTCACAGTAATCAGTAGTGTTTTCTCGTTCACGTGTAGGAGGAGTAGATTTGTATACATCCCAATGGCAAAACAAGAACTCTATTTTTCATTCCTCTATTCTCAAATAACTCTATTTTTGAATATCTCTATTCTTGAATAAGTGTATTCTCAAATATGACTAATCCTAGATATCTCCATTCTTACGGATCTCTATTCTCACAAATCTTTATTCTTTTATATATAAAACAAGAAACATCTATATCTAATCAATATTGAAAAGAATAGAGATTTGTGAAAATAGAGATTTGTAAGAATAGAGATATTTAGGGATAGAGTTATTTGAGGATGGAGGAATGAAGAACAGAGTTCTTACTCTGCCATCCGAATATATTCAATCATATTCTCCTGCATTCAGATTCACGTGAACGTGAATACATCTTTCTAGATTTTTGGTGGCACACCACATCAGAAGGTTTATTTCATCGATTTTTCTCAAAAATCGTTTTCAAGTAGAAAAATTGATTGAGATTAACTCAAACTCATATTTACAAATCAACAATGAATAATTCAACAGTGTATAATCAATTTTCCCTTGAATTTGGGTTCTCTGCAATTGGAGATGAAATCTCGAAGAATCATGCCTGAAAATCTCGGAATTTTTTGAAAATTCAATTGCGAGTAATTTTGCACTTGCATTATCTTGAATCTGAAAACATTCACTCAGATACATGGACATTGAATTACTTTTGCGGAGATGTATTCCGAAAACTATACCTACATGAATTCAATGTAAGAAATATTAGGATTTGAAATATTTTGTTCCAAAATTTTACTAACTTCTCAACATTTTTATCTGAATTTCTGCAGAGTTTCGATAAAAAAGAGGAATTCTTTTCTTTAATGATAGGATTTCAGCTCAATGAGAAATTTTTTGGAAAATTTCGTAGTTTTATGGAGCAATACCGAAATTTCTCCAAAAATGTCTCCATCAACTTAATTCAACTGAATTTTCCAATTATGAGCAGTTTTGCAAAGAAGTTCACAGAGTGCTGTGTAATAACTGATTCAAATCTTTATATACTCACAAAAAAGTAATCTGGACATGAAAGGAACAATCCTTCCCAATCAGAAAAGATATTTCACTTTTGTTTTCTTCTTCAATTGACAATATGCCTTCAGGATTGAGAGTATTTCGAACAAATGAACATTTTTCCGCCTCAACGACGAATTCTCTCCAATAGAGAGAAATACTTTCGATACCATGTATCGGGGTAGAAAATGCATCAAAATGAGAGAAACACTCTCATTTTGATGCCATTTCTTTTTCTGTACATTTTTAATGATTTGCAGAAAAAGCCCCTCACCTTTCTCAACTTTTTGATCACAAAATCCACGATACTTTCCGAATTTAAAATATATTGAAATTTCACTGATTGCAGTGGAAACTCGACTATTGCGAATTAGTGCATTTACGCTGCACAATCAGTGATTATTAACTGATTTTTGCAGAGAAATCTCATCGATTCAATTGGTTAGGAACATTTCCAACTGCATAACCAGTAACTATTCACTGATATCTCACTGATTCCATTCAGAGGTCAACTTTTAACGGCTGGAATAGTGAGATTTCATTAATCTGAATTTGGAGAGTAAGTATGCATCGGAAACGATAAGAAGGATTCGATTTCAATTCAAATATGAATCTAATCGTATTTTACTTCTGAACCCGAAAAAAAAGATAGAAGTATTCACAAAATATTTCAACTAAAGAAATATTGATTAAGAGTACTCAAGATTTTTGTTAGAGAAATATCTTTAAAACTCACTGCTAGAAATAGAAACTAGTTCCACTTCGCAAAGCTCGATTCCAAATGGTAAAAATACATATATTATTCCTTCTCATTCATGGCTATCATTTATTCATCTGTCATGTTTTTCTCTCCAACCTGAAGATTTGTATGAAAAATCCGGATGGATTCGAAATTACAATCTCTCCCATACTATTATTTTGTGTGAATTCGCTTAATCTCATAGAAGACAAAAGGTTAACCGGAATTGAAATTTTCCAATTTAACGAGAACAGCGACCGTTGAAAAATCAGCCAAAATGCATGTAGTGCGCAAACCAATCAAATTAAATTGAAATTCTGGTTATCCGGATGACCCAAATCCTCGATGAATTCGATGATACATTGTGGTTTTTCTAATCACCATTCACAACGTATGACCCTGTTCTTATCATTCTTGTTCACATCCCACGCCACAGAGAGAAAGTTCACCCGTTTCATTCACGATAAACCATTCAAAGATACTTCAATCAAATGAAAACATCGGTGTGTATCGTTGCACATAGCGATATTTTGATTTCACTGGAATATTCTTGAATATTGTATGAAACAATTTTTGAACACAAGAAGGGAGAATAGAAAAAACTATACAGTGAAAAATAATCGGAATTTTCCTGTGTTCATCAACCGGAAAATTCCAATCACTGATTAGGAAATCAATTTCCGGTACATTGATATGAAATTTCCCATACATTTATCTGAAAATTCCAAACTTTATGGGATTTTTCCCAACATTTCACAGTCAATTTCCGGACGAGTTAGGAAAATTCCTAACGCATGGATGTGTTAATTACTTCACATAAATATATAGGAATTTTCCGATAAAATTTGTTACAGTGTACAATTTACAACCCCAAAGGAGTTATTGAAGATAATTACAAAGTGAAAATTCGAATTCAAAAGGGAGGAATAATTATGATTCGATCGATCGATTCGTACAATAGTATAACACCAGACATCAATCACTTCCATTACACGTTATAGTCGAAGAAGTGAGAAAGTTACTCATCCGTTCTAGACAGTGCTCGATTCGTGGGTTGGAGAATTATTTCTATTCATCATTTCCATGCTCTCTCTTGTGTTGTATTTTTCTTTTCAATCAGAAATTAATTCGGGAATGGTTACGCACAAAAATAAAGACACCATGGTATCAAGAATGTGTTCACTGTTATTAATTGAGGCTGATATTAAAATCGACTGATATTAAATTGTAAAGTCAAGTATGTTCTTGAAGTTTAAATCGTTTATAGAAACGAAACGAAAATTCAAATTCACAAAATTTGATACATCATGCGTGTTTATCTCTACCAATTAACTCCTTACGACTGAAAATATCATTCAAAAGATAATATGCAGGATACTGCAAGAATGGGGGTCTTCAACAGTTGAGTATTTCGTTATTCGATTACCAATTCGTTTCAATGAACGATTCAAACTTCAGCGACATAGTCAAGTGGAGGAATCGAAAAACAAAAATATCTTGACGATCAAAATGATATGGGTTTTATCCTTCATCTAATCATAGAAAACAAAGAATGAGATACTTTTGTGTTTCAACACATTATAAGAAAATAGTTACTGGAGAAACGCTGTGAAACACAATGAAAATTGAAGATCTTATATTCTTTCTTGATTTGATCTGCATCTAGTTTGGATTAGTGAAGTTCAAATGTTGATTCCCGTTGGTGTCTCTTCGTTTTTCAATTTTTCTAGAATGAGCAAATAATTATATGTGTGAAATTTATCAAATACTCGGTCTTCGTATCGACGGGTTGAATAACATAGAGTCACAGGGTGCAGAACATGATCTCTGGAAAATCATCAGAACTAGAGAGGTAATTTCCTTGATTAACGCTGATTACGTGGGAACCTGATGTGATTAGATAATTTGTACGGAGGGGAGTTGTGTTCAACATCAAGCCATCCACGAGGTAAACTTGTGCTGGCTGGGAACTGATCTACACAGATCTTTGTTCTTGTTAACCGTACAAGCATAATTGTTGAGTATTAAGTTACTGCGTAATGTTGAATACCACACGGAGAAAAATTTGTAGCAGAGAGAGGTAGCAGTTTTGGGACACATTGGCATCTATGAACATTTCTCCTTCGATTCGTAGTAATTTTTTCAAAACTTATAGTATTATGTGTCGGATGCAAAGTTCTTTTCATTAAAATCAGGTATGGATTACCATAATTGAAGGAGGAGTGCACATAAATGCTCACGTGTCCCAAAACTGCCATTATTATGGTAATGCCTGCTACACATTTCCCATACATTTTTCTCCGTGTATGTCTCGTGAAAACTTCAAACACTCATCGATTGACAAGAATGTGATTGAACTGGAAAAATATTCGACGTTCAATGGAATTGATTCGAAATGGTCTAGCCATTTGATCAATATACTCTGTAAATGATCCCTCGTTTGACCTGATATCACATTACAATGATCTTCAAAAGAATTCCTCTCGATATGAGAATTTACTAATTGACTACGTATATATCCTCAGTGAATTATTTGCAAAATAATGTGGAAATCATACGTTTATATAAATGCAATAAAATGTTGTTATCTTATATATGTTATAATAAATGTAATTTATATCTTATTTTCAGTTGCTAAAATCAATTATGTCGAGTTTTATCTCATATTTTCGTGTTAGGATAATTTATTGTTCGATACTATTTTCTTTATTCCGTCAAAACACTTTTTCCCTTCTATATCTATTATCGGTTAATCACACTTACCAAAGCGTATCTCGGTTCGTTCTGATAAATAGTTCCAACCCTTGTCCAGTTGAAATGAATTAATAGTGCAACTCTCGGTGCATTGAAGGCATTCTCCGACGGTACGACTCTGAAGAAATTTGGAAAACTTTGGCTAGTGAACATTGGATGCGTATCAGCATAACTCAACTGTAACAAAAAGATAAGTCTCATCTGAATTTGAGGGAATGAAATACAAGCTCTGCCATTCTTATTACCTTTGATACTATAAATCCTTGGTTTCTCTTACAGTCCAAGAACAAGTTTTGAAATACAACGAGAAGATGGAGCGCGAGAGAGATTTGAACATCTCAGTTATCTTATCTCCTGTGTCTTCTCTATCTATTTCATATATCCACTCCGCACGTGTTGCTACGATTTGGTGTACTTTGGAAACTTGATAAGGTAATTTGACTATTTCTTGCAGTTCCCAGAACATGACTCACAAATGTTTTTGAGGTTTTTCAGAAATTTCTATAGTGGATTGAGACAACTATTCTCCATTCGATCATATATTTCTGATAAGAAACAAAAGCTTCTGAGGCTAAGTTTTTGCACCTTACGGATTGAGGGATTATAATTGAAATTATTATATTCAAGCCACAAACAGAATCACCAATCTAATCCATACGTGTACTTTGCGGGGGGTGAAGATACGGAGATAAAGAGGAAGAGAAAGTTCATAGAGACGCTATGGTAGTATATACTATACCTAGAAAATATTGAATTATCTCCCTCACAATTTCCATTCTCCTTGGAGACTTTCTCGGAATCAATGTCATCGAGCTGAATGAAAGAATTAAACTCTTCAAAGACATTATACGAATCGTGATATGAGAAACAAAGTTATTTACAAAGTATTATCGTACACGATATATAAGAAAGACGAAGTGAAGGAGGATAGGTCAAGGAAAGAGTCTCAGCGCGGAAGGAATGAATCACAAAAGGAGGGCGGAATTCATTACAATTTTTTTCTTCTTTCGCGTATAAAACGTGAACACAAGCGATTACAGAATCACCGAGGTCAGTTAAAGTAGTCGTATAAAGGACTCTCAACAAACCCCTGGCTTTGGGAGATTGAAATATACTTGAATTGTTGGAAAAGAATCAACTACAAATGCCTAACTATGGTAGAAATTTACATTCTGAACTTGGTGAGGTTATTCTGGATTCTGTTCTAGTCCTGACAAAGATTTGAACCCTCAGCTACTATCCGAACCTTGTCAAGGAAATCTAATCTGCATCGAAAGCTGCATCGAAAATCTCGAGACTCAAGATCTTGGAGTTTCAAAATTAGATCCATGAAGTGATAGGAATTCAATTGAGAACTGTAACGCGCTCCTAGCTAGTGACTTCGTTTTTTCTATTTTTACTTGATGAATAGCAAGTGAATGGTAAATGGTTAGTAACTAGTCAAATCTATCGGAAAACTAGATTGATTTCTTATTGAGAAAGTTGGCAGTTTATCAACTACAATGTAGAAGGGTGTATCGAATGCAGATCACGCGTCCTGAATGGCACTAGGGTACGAAATGTTATAAGAAGTATCAACAAACGAGAGGTTTAACGTTTTCGTGCAATGAGTGGAACTCACGAAGCTGGCATGTGATCACATCGGTCAACAGATATTTTGCTCACGAAATGTAGCTATATGATTTCCATTGCTTTTATCGAATTAGTGGCTGAAAAACTGATGACACGAAATACATGAAAATACATCAAATATCTACGTTTATAAGTTCATTGAAAGAAAGCGCCCCGCAGTATAAAACAAACAAGAATTGCATCAGTTGAAATTGAAGTCAGAATGATATAAAAAATATTTAAAAGTGAACAGATTTGCTTTTTCACTCATGTTCGACAGATGTTTCTCTAATCAACCCCCGAATGTAATCTCCCGTCTTATTCAAATTTTGAATTTTTTGTGTGCACATTTTTTTTATATGTACTATCTGAAACTGAATCAGTGGAATTTCACTGGATTGTAGCGATGAGTATACCACTGCGAACCAGTGCATATACACTGTGAATCGATGAATACTCACTGATTTTCACAGTGAAATATGACTTATCGTACTCAGTGAAAATAATATCCAACTGTAAAATCAGTGCCTATTCATTGATTATGCAGTGGAATGCAACTGATTGAAATTAGTGGTATACTTAGAACTGCGGAATCAGTGAGATTCTACTGATTTAGATTTAGGGAGTAGTGGGATTTTTTCATCATATGTTTGCATGAAAGATAAGAAAATATTGAGTAAATCTTGTACGAAAAGGAAAAAATTATTTTTCATTGACTCTTCAATTTTAGAAACCGTGTGTGAAAAACTTAAATGTACCACTGTAAATTAACAGAAAAAAACCAGGTTGGCACATTCATCGTCATAAACCCTAGTAAGAATGAATCATATATGGGCTGTGATGACCATACACATCCCGAATATGGTGTTTTTAGCGTATATATGAATCTGATGATCATATATAAGAATTTTATATTGTCATATATGTGCCATATATAAATTATACATGACTTGTATATGATTCATGTATGACCATACATGATTTTTACAAATTTTATGTATGAATCAAATACGGTTTATATATGGACCATATATGAATCATTTTTATCAGGGTCGTAAGACCTCAAATCTGGTTTTATTCATCAGAAAATGTTATTAGGATCAACAAAAAACAATGGTTCGAGTCAAAATGACCTACATATTCTGCACGGGGGAAATTTGATACGAATGACTGATGTTTCACACACTGATCATCATTGTGCAAGAAATAATCATATGAAAGATTGCTGGCTAATGTGCGGACATCAGTGACCAATGACACGCACAACGATCATGAAAGCTTGGTCCTTGAAAATTGATGGACGCACATCAGTCCGTAATGTTCGAATATAGGGGAGACTGGGGAGTTGTGAGACGGGTTTTGTTTTTGTGGCAAAAATACTATAAAAATAATGTTTTTTTACATTTGAGCGGTTTTAATCTTCAATGCAACTCCTGATACAACTTCTGGCTGAAGGAGTTTGAAGAATTCTAAATGGTTGGGAAATCATGACGGTTTTTCAAAAAGACGCGATACCAGCATTTTCCAAAGCATCGGGGGTTGTGAGACACACCTATAAATGTAAGAAAGTGGCGTATTTTAATGAAACCTCTACATTCCAACAATAAAATATGACCAAATAAGTAGATGTCTCTTCCTTCCACTTGAAAAAATTGAAGGAGAAATTATTTGAATAAGAAGAATATGAAAAATTTGAAAAAAAAAATCGAAAAACAGCTCAATTATTCCGACTTGTAATGGATGCAAGTGTAATAGCCTGTTCCTAAATTGATGTTTCGTATGAAGCGGTTGCGGGATCTATGTTGGCCATTTTCAGCTTCGAAATGTAACGTGACAATTTCGATCTATCGATGTTGTATGCGGTACCAACGGTTCTTAGCGGCTTGTTTTGGATGGTAATCTCTTCAATGGCAGGCACAAAGGCAGGAACATTAATTGATCGTTTGTCATCCGGATCATACTTATGACGCGGCATGATTAAAGAAATTACAAGAAATCATAGAAAAATCTTGAGGAACACTCAGCTCACAAAAGACGAACATTGAAATTGCATGGAACATTCAAAATATCCACAAAAAATGCGACATACGTATATAAAGCACGATTTTGAATCGACAGCTGTATGATATGCCTTGTCTCACAACCCCCCGAAAATGTTGTCTCGCAACACCCCATTCCCTATATTCTCAAAATGGTTACTGCATCATGGCTACATCAAATATTTATGCAAAAATTCTTTTACGTGTTGAGAGCCTGTTTTCCAAGGCATACTCAGTATACATTCACCTTTGTGAATAGCTTGGAAAACTAATTGAAGATACCACAAAAACGAACGCTCAAAAAAACTTTTTCCAACGGCAATCAAATCTCCACTTGGAGAGACTATGCATGCGTGTCGATATTAAGAAATGTCAATTGAAAAGTGACATCTGAACGAGAAAAACAATTAACAGTGGTCCCTAGATGTCGGATTTTAGAAATATAGGTGCCGTGAGTGTGTCTCATGACTCCCCATGTCTCATAACTCCCCGGTCTCCCCTACATTTTTCTTAGACATTGGTAGGAAGTGAGCAGACATTTGCGCTCGTGTCAGTTTTTCTGCGTTTGGTTATACAGCCCAGAAGAAAAATTGATCCTTATAACGTGGGAAATGTAGTTAATTTTGGTGTCAATCATTTTATCTAGACATCACAAATATTCTCTGGGATACATTGGTGGGGTGGAAAGTTTCCGGCCTCACCAAGAGAAACACTCTTTTTAGATTTTTTTCGCTTTATTTTTCAACATAATCTTCATCAAGACTAATACACTTTTCAGAACGGTGCTCTAATTCTAAAATCTCTTACCACAGAGCAATTTTTCGAGATTAGGGAACTGATGATAGTCACTAGGGGCTAAACCTGGAGAATAGGGAGGATGCGGCATCAATTCGAACTTCGATTCATGAATTTTAGCCTGCGCAATGATTGACCAATGCGCGGGCAATAACTGCGTAGTATTGACCAGTGATCGTCGGACCCTTTTCAAAGTTATCAATGAAGATTATTCCTCTTGCTTATCAAAAAAAACAGTAGCCATAACCTTTTCCGCCGATAAAATTGTTCTTGCCTTTTTTGGGATTGGTTCCTTCGATCCAACCCACTGTTTTATAGTTGAATATGATGGATAAGAATCTTGTAGTGTTGAATTCATTCCATCTTTGATTTGAGCTGGTGTAAATCCTTTCAAATGAAAATATTGTATGACCGCACGCTTTTCCGATTTCCCCATTTTTACAGTAAGCAATCGAGAGGTTGCCTTCAGTGCCGCATTGAACTTATAATAACAGAGCAATCGACCTGAAACTTTATGTACAAGCTAGATAGGAATGGCACTACAGGACCCCATCACAAGTAGACCTGTTGACGCCATCTCTTGGTCAGGTCGGGAACTTTTCACCCCACCCTCGTAAAACTTGGTGATCAGGACTACATTTCAAGTCACTGCGACCATAGATATTTCAATCTGATCATTTTTCTGTCAGTGTAGAAATCCAGAGAACTACACTGTCTGCAAAAGCATTTGAAAAGAGTTTTCAACAGCTCCTAAAAAATCTTTTCGAATTCCTTTGGAATGAGTGTGCTGTATGAGGAAGGTCTAAGCATTTAATGCACATACAACCAACAGACTACACTTGGAAGTGGAATGTCTATACTTGCTTTGTTTGGATTTTCATCTTGATTTATGGTTTCACATGTGAGCAAAATCATCATCGACTTCAAGCGCTTTTTGGAATAAATTATTAATTACCAAATGCACAGATTCCATGTTTCATTTTCATAAAATAAGTTCACACGAAATATTGAAGAATTCATTCAAACTCACCATTGAGATCAGACATTGAGTAATGATTTTTCCATTGAATTTCGCTTACTTCCGACTCTGACAAAGATAATAGGAAATAATAGAGCAACTGACAATAGCCCATCTTTTTTCCTGTCACTTATTGTTCTTCCAACAGGATTTAAGAGGTCTTTTTCACCAACGTACAACATTTCACAAAGCCAGTTCAACTCAAAAGACAAATAATGAATTTCAGTCACGATTCTTCTGCACTTACTGAAAAATAAGATTGAAATATTGACACAAAAAGTCCCATACTGTTTTTAGTTAACGCCAACGTTTCACGATTTTCCATCCTTATAGTTCACAGCTCATGAATGAGATGGATGAAAAGAAAAACGTGAGAGAATCTCGAATTTAGTAGTGCATAGAAGATCGAATGGACGCTGGAATGAATCGAAGAGTTATTCCAGCGGTAAAGTGATTATTCCGTAGAAGAGCAGAGAAAGATGAAACAGGGGAAGAAGCATAATTGAAAAATAGGATAAATACAAAGGTATCTGCCAAAATAGTTATTCCACGAGGTGAAAGAGTGTAAGCATTCCCTTGAAACAAAGAAAAACCAACCTTTGAAGTTATAATGAAAGAATAAAGAATATGCGAAGATTGCGAATTTTCTCCTCTTGTTCTCTACTCAAAGATATCGGCGGGAAGTAAAAAAGCTATGAAACTTCGTTTTGTAATTTAATAAACGGAGAAAAATGAATACTCCCTAAGCGAGAGGAGTTTCTTCTTTCCGTGGAAATGGAAAGAAACACAGCAATGCAGCTGGAATTTATAAAGAAAATTCATATCATCGCTTCGAAGCTCATTATCTGATTCACGATTTGGTGATTACAAAGAATTATTAATCAAATCCATTCACAGTAACTTTTGGAATCACAGTTCCACAGTTGGTTCGATTTTGTTTTGATTTATCAAAACCAAGCTCTTCAATTTCTTTTGATCGAAGAAAAGATGAACAAAATGGGAAAAATGACTCATTAGACAGAGAATCATGGAAATTTTGTTCCATGTTGTGGAAAAGAGTATGAATTTAATTGCAAATTCATCGATCTGTGGGTACCCACGTGAAAATTTCTTGCTTGCGCCAATACTGACAATGGAAAATAGATAGGCGCAATGCTGACATCCAAGGCTTGGAAATCCATATCGAGCCAACGTTGACTGACAAGTGGCACAATGTTGCACCAATGTTGGGAATCATAATTTTCAATGATCAATCCATCATTGGCTCAAGATTGTGCCAATCATGGTTCATCGTTGTCCCAATATCGTTTGGACAAAAGAAATTAACTTCATACGAACAATTTCATAGCACGGCTCAATATTAATCCAAACGTTGACAACGTTCAGAAGAAATGAGTACCCAATGCAATGCCAAGCCTGGTCAAAGCTTGGCTCAGGCTAGCCACGATTCTCAATTATACGTCTCCATACAAAAATTCCCGCGTCCAATGTCAAAGTGCCATCCTTCGGTATTGTTTCCAACGCTTGGTTCGTTTCTCGCAAGCGCTCAACGAACTATGCGGTTGATATATAAGCATCATATAACCTTCTGATTTGAAAATTGTTGTCTTCATCATAGGTCCTTCATCGAAGAAGAGATTTTAGCTGTGCAGACCCATGGACTCGTGGACATCAGAATTTGAATTAAACTTGATGTAATTCATTTGTAAGGTAACCAGTAATCATTGAGTTATATTAAACTTATAAACACATCTTGTATTGGATTAATCAAATAAGTTTCTTCGTTTCAATGTATACAGATATTCTCTGGCCCTGGTTGTATAAAATATTTCAGGTTCGGGCTGTACTTCTTAACATGTGTGGAGGGGAAGCAATCGATGTCGGAAATATATGACTCTGAATTTTTATTATATTTTTGCAATCGTTCAACATAGAGTTGAACATCGGCACAACATTGGCTCAACGTTGGCGCGGGATTGTCGCAACGTGGAATCAATTTTGGCCGAATATCGACTCAGTACTATTATAGTATTGACTCAAATTTAGCAGTCAATATCATTTATGTGTAATAAATGATGGTACCTCCTTTAAATACATAAAACATCTGACCATTGGCGGACCATAAAAAAATTCGTCTTACAGTCTTGGTTCGTGATGAGTACAAGCATGATCCAATCTTGGATTTAGATCGAACGACAAATTTTATCATGGGTTGCCAATGATGGCTGATTTGACTGCCATAATCGTACCAATGTTGGTCCGTGATTGGCAGAATACATCAATGGAGCCTGTAACGATGTTATCATTTCAAGCTTGCACCTTGCTAACCGCCAAGGCTCGGCCAATCTTTGTCAGTGTTGCGCCATCCTAGTGCCAATCGTCAATTTTCACCTGGGTAAATATAAGGACAACAGAAATTCTCATAAGACATGTGAATCAGGATTTTGCTCACACTCTGAGAATTCAAATCTGAATCTTCCCCTTTTACAGTTCTCATCAGATCAGTAGAGCATTCGTATCAGATATTGTGTAAACTTCAGTGGTGCTATTTCTACATTCACTTTACTTCAACGAAAAACGACATCCAAAACTTCCTGATACGACTTTTGTCCCCTACGATTCATCTACAAGAAACTGCTAGTGCACACTTCGTGGCATACTTTGATTCTGCAGGACATGTGTCTCCTGAATGTTCCTTAAAAGCGCAATGTGGTTAAGTGAATTCAAGAAACCAATCTCCCTTGTCAAACTAGTCAAGAAATAAAATATCGTCGTTTTCCTTCTGTATTTTTTATCCCGTGATCAATCAATTCACCGATTAAATTTCTTCATAATGGCCAACCATTTGATTCGATAATGATATGTAATTATACCACAGACATATCAAATCCACTGTTTTTTGTTCCTATAGGAAAAACAGTCTCATCTGTTCCAAAGAATCATCATTCTAAGAAACGGCAGTTACAGTAACTGATGTAGAAAGTGATTCTATTATCTCAGCACTTAGCTTTGAATGTTGAAAGAAAAGAGTTCTGAAACCAAAAACTCATTTTCTTTTTCTCAAGCGCAATATTTTCATAAATACACATTCTCTTTTACATTCCACATATTCTCCATTGAAGAAGAGTTTTTCCAGCGCAAAGCTTTCCTTATTTTATAATACTCCTCTCAATGGTCCACATCAATTTCAGGTAAAGTCAAAAAGAATATCAAATGCGTACAAAGTGTATAATGTCGACATCAGAATTATTTTTCTTTGAAAAGGATCGTTACAATAATTACTTCCTACTGAACTCCTACACTCCACCGCATAATCTTTTTATTTTTATTAAAAACTGTTTTCCATCCAACCACATCATCGTTATCGAAGACTCAAGAAATTCCATAATCATCCATCGATTCCAATAATTGGCATTCAATTCCCTCATCCTGATGAAAAAAAACTCTCCCACTCGGATAGATTGTTGTTTCAGTCTTGAAAGGAACGTTATAATACTATGGAAATAAATAATCCGTATTGAGTCTTTTTTAAGTGAAAGAGGGAAATTGTTTCCAGCTGATTTAAGATCCTCTGCACTTCTCGGAAATGATTGCAATTCCCTCATTCTTCATACCCGTGATTTGGTCTCACGATGAGAAATTCCTATTGAAGAGAATTACATGGAGTAGGAATGAAGATAAACTGTGAGAAAAAATTGCGTGTGGTTGTTTTGTTTCCGTGAGCATCATTTTCTTCGACGTATCGAATCAATTTTCATACATCACGAGGCGAGGTTAATGTAGATCATTGCGCTGAGTGCTTACTACTCTTCAAAATAATTCGAAGGGAAAAATTTCCTGACCAACTCCCATCGTCCATCCCCTTCATACTTGTTGTATATTTTCCCCATCTTTTTATATGGAAACGTCATTTGGAAGTAAATATTGCACAGAAGAAAAAATGTCCACGATAAGGTGAGGAATGTTTATTTATCTTGAACTCGACTTCGAATGGATATATATTTGAGCATCTTTTTGCTATGTATGTATACTGTATATTTGAACAATCTCCCATTGATTCTGTTTTGTTTGATCCTGAGCATAAAATGCACAACGCATGTGTATTCCTGCTAGGCGTGGAATAAGAAAAATCGACGCTCCAAACGGGAATAAGAAGGAAATTAAAATTCTTCGGGCAACAGATGCACATTGAGAAACTGGAGAAGACAAATAGAGAAGATGCAAAAAAGAGTTGGGGGAAAAAATATTCATTATTCGTAAGTTTGCTAGTTTTACGAAAATCAATAAGCGCGGTAAATTACCAGCCTTGTTGCGCGAAGCGCATGCGTCAATGACGACGATGTTCCTTAACAGATTAAAAGACGACATTTAACCTGTCATTATCATCCAACACATGCATCGGTGTGGATGTGAGCATACGAGTGCACGCGATAAACCTGGATAACTCAACACAATAGTTACACATTGAGAGGAAGGCTCGTGTACAGATTTGAACAGATATACTGCATAACGAATAAGAACAAATTTATGCCATAAGCTGATAGACGGTTGCAACTCTCCTAATTGTTTTTGAGATACATGGAAAATATTCATCATGGTTTTTGAAATGAATCCCAAACGTATGATGAATAATTTACCAGCGAATACATTTTATCTTTTGATTTTCGAAGCGAAAAATCACTCCCAACGCGACATCAAAAGAAATTTTCATCAAAGTATCGTTAATGAAATTCACGGCCTATACACAGAAGCAAAGAGGGTATTATTTTCATGTAATAACGTGATTCGATTAACAGGGAAATTTAACGTGTGTGGGATTCATTAAATTTCTTGGTTTTTATTTAAAATGTATGTGAACAGCTAATTCTTCAATTTACCCACTCATCTCGCCAACTCGAATTCGAATCAGATGATATTACAACACAGAACTTGATGATGATGATGATCTACCAAACACCTTTGCGAATAAATTCGGTGTGATACCGAAAAACAATTCCAACAGGTCGATTGATCGATAATCGACAGAATGTGATTACAGCGATAAATGTGATTCAAATCCGTGTATTGGACGAAAACTATGAAATAACAACACACTTTGTCTTTCGAAACGTGCGTCCTCGTTGAGGTTCTTATAAGCGAGCAGATCAGCGCCAGCTGAAAGTAATGGCTATCTTTTGTTCTTGAGATATCATAAATCAATACAAAGCATATAAACTTGAATTACAACATTCAAGAAAATGGGATAAACAGCAATCGAATCACCAATTTCTCACTTCCCCTCGCAACGGTGGGTCCGGAAAATCGACTTTGATCGAAATAATCTTTCTTCACGCACCTCTTCCCGTGACAAACCTATCGAGAACAAAGAAATTTTTCACCTCACCCCCATTGAGTTTTATCAATTCCCATCCAATTTGATCATTCTTTACGTACCTACACTGAAAAATCCAAGTATTTCATCTTAATAAATCTAAATGTCTCCCGAAGGTGACATATAGATTCTCTCGATTTCACAGAACATTGCAAAATTTAATATAAAAAAAAATGAATAAATAATTTGATACCAGGTTTTATGATTCAATTTTTGAGCACACATTACTTACTTGAGTGAGTCGCCAATGTTTCGAGGCTTTCGCTATGGGATCAGTGACTTGAGTGCAAGCTGCTCCGAAGAGCATCACTTTATGCGGTCCGCTGTGCATCATGTCGAAGAATGCTTTCACACCAACAGCAGCGTTGCACTGTGAACAAACCAAGGAGAAAATCACTTAAGTGAAATTTATCACCGTCGTAATAATACCATTATGAATAAGAAGTAAACAGAACAAGATATATGATAAACGAATGAACGAGTACGTTCCGTAGAAGTAACTACCGGGTGGATAACTAATTTCATACTTAATCATAAAGTTCTCAAATACTTTCTCACCTGATCAGAAAATATACGAACCTCATGAATTATTCAACTTGAATCACGAATAAGAATTCCTATCAATTTCTCGAAAGTTTGCAAGTTTTGCTATAATTCCTTTTATGAATCTTTGAGAAAAATATCCTAATAGGTGCGCTCGTGTGAAGGTATACTATCAAAACTCACGTTTCATGAATCATTCTCTTTGTTTTCATGTCATATCAGGGATGATAGAAAACTACGATTATGCACGCAACCGTGTAATACTACAGATAAATGAAACTCTGTTTTATAATGAAGTATCTGTTTCTCAATAGGTGGAATGTAAGAGCTGTCTCATGACGATAAGATTGATTGACTAAACTGCGAATTTAGGTGGAAAGATATAATGATTGATATATACTGTGAAGTGTTTGTAAATCGATTAAGGGAATTTCTCATTCTGTTTGCCTTTGCAATGATTGTTCACAATTTTGTGTAAGTGTGAAATATTTCTAACAGGGCATGTGCAATGTGCATGTCCTTGTAAATTATTTCACGTACAGATATCGTATTCTCTTTGGAGACTGTAGGGGAAGCTAGTAAACTTTACTCAAACACCAATCAGTTACCCAGAGGGAATTCTTAATTACGAATGTTGTCTTCGTCATTGTTATACATAATGAGAGAAGGATTGCAAGATAGGAGGACTGATCGATGAAATTCATTCACTCAGATAAATATACTAGTTATGTGATAGATGTGGAGCTCCGTAACGAGAGAACAATTGATATCCTTCGAAAAATTATTGTTTTCCCCCGAGTGGATTCAACAAGAAGTTTTAATGTGAAAATCATCCGATAGTCCCCGATTGTCGTTGGCATTTTCGTCATTGCATTTACCGCAATTGGACCAGTAATTTTGATTGAGGGTTATGCATAGACGATTCAACGTCATCTTTGTCACGTACGCTAGTTATGTTAATTCACAACACAGTTCTACCTGTTGATTACATTTCTGATTATCGTGATGAACGTTTCTGATTCATACTGTTTTCTGGAATGAAAGTGAAATTTCTGGGCATAGAAACATACGGGGACAAATTTGATGCTCAGAAGTGATGGGATATGTAGATTATAAGATCATTCACATCGGTGAATTGGAACTATCGGAAAATAGTTAGGAATAAAAATGTCCCGATGTTAAATTTCATTGTCTTACGAATTACCAAATTGGTTCAATCAATTTCGGTTGAATGATCAATGATGGACTCAGTAATCAGACGATGTGAACATGGAAGAATATTTGCTCCAGCGATAAAGACTTTGGTTCTATTAGAAAACTTTTTCATGTCAAAGAACAGGTTTAGTGATAGACCAGATGCTGGATGGATTATGGTCGAACGCAGACTGGAATTTAGATTCAAATTGAATATTTCCGATCAAAAATTTATCTTATAGATTTTATTTGATAAACACTGAACCTTTTTAGGTCCTGACAAAGGACATCCCGACTAGAAAAAAATACAGGGGCCATTATCATGATCGGATCATGACAGCCCGATGTAGTAGTCAGGCCCTGATAATGTAGCCCGATCGAGACCTGATCATACATGTAACGCAAAGGCGTGATGAGGAAATGATCAGGACCTCCTGAGTTAACCTGATTAGAAAAGGTACCAATAAACCAGAAAAAGTGCTAGGGCCATTATCATGTTCAGATTATGTCAGCCAGATTCTACTATCAGGTCTTGATAACGCAGCCTGATCGGAACCTGATCATACATGTAATACAGTGGTCTCGTGATAAACCGATAAAAAAGAAATGAATTAATCTCAAATGAATATGTATGAAATTGATTTTTAGTACCATCTGGTGCTAATGGTCCAATGGACGAATGGATTTCAAGGTAAAAATCCGTTACAAGAAAGTTGTAACTCTTTTATAACATTGGAGTTTTTAGTGATATCACTGCAGGATGTCTGTTGGTTCTCCACTCGTATTGAAAAATGAATTCAATTTTTCCGATGATACGAACGGATAACCGGAATAATAGAATATTCGATTCTGCAGTGTTTTTTCCTTGATAAATGATCACTTCTTAAGTAATTCAAAACTGTTCGTTTAATGAGGATTTATACAAAAGGACCTTTCAATGGAGGAGGTATGCTCTTTCTACAATAGTCAGAGCGAATGTGTCGCACGCGGCGTAACGATATTTTACCACAAGAGGGCCTGACATGGCGGTATATATTAGAATGAATGAAGGTACCAAACAATGTCCAACTTCTAATAGGAGGATTCTGATGGAATCAATCAGTCATAAAATCAGGTTGAACGAAATGACCAATGAAACAAATAGAAAATTCCCGATCTGGACACTCTGCACTGATACTACTTTGCATGTGGCACTGATATGCTACGTAGGTTGGAGTTGAAAATAGAAAAAAAATATAAGCTGATACACGGAGAAAAAAAAATAGTTCTCCCAACTAATAATTAGCTGTTCCAACTACTCTACGTAGACGATTTTCGACCAGTTACGAAAGTAGTTGAGGCAGGTACTTTTGTTAGATGTACCCCAAATTGTCGGGATATCAACTCGAGTAGTTGTTACAACTACTTTTCTAAGATGCAGGATCTACATGAAATATCAAGTATGACGATATATGTAGGCCGATGAACTATTTTATTAATTGAGAAGAGAAATTTTCAGTGCCGGTTTTGATGTTTGAGGTTAAGATCTTCTATTATTTCTGCACGTGCTCGTCGATTCTTTGCAACATTTAATTGTAAATTTCGGAAAAAAAATTTATTTTCGATTGTGATATTTGTTCGATGCATATAGATTTGGGAGGAGGTGGTTGAAACATTCAAGTTCCAATGTTAACTCACCTCGGGTTTCGAACCCCTGTCATAACCTACCTATACGCTATACCTAAATCTACCTAACCTATGCCTTAATGATCGCAGCTAAACCGACAACGCTGATTATATCGTAAAAAAAGCCTTGGATATGTTTTGATCGTTTTGATTGTGTATTTTCATATACTCAGAGTATACATAAAGAGGATTTATCATTCTACAAATGATCAGTCATTTAATTCCGAAAATAAAATTGGACATACGAGGTTTTTGAAAATTAGTAATTTGACACGAATATGTATTGAAAATATTATAAAACGAAATATATACACGGTAACCACGACAGGTAACCTCAATGAATAACGCGAGAGTTCACCGCGTTTCGATTGTTTTCAACAAAATTCACATTGCTGCAGGAACTACGTGCGTAACGATGGGAGCAATGGGAAGTAGCTCCACGAACTATCTCAAAGTAAAATAGATCGGGTAGCTATTTCTCTTATTCGATCAGCTACTTTTTCACAACTATATAATTCACTTGTGACAAATATTAGAAATAGTTGTGAGAACTCACGAACTATTTCAGACAGATATTTGATTTATTATCACAACTATCTCTTATACAACTACGCAAAAATAGCTCATATGCCTAAGTCCTTTTTTTCCGTGTACTCTGTCTTCTTTCTAAACCCTCATCAAAAGCCTGTATTTATAACGATTGAATGTTTCTTTTGGAAAATTACCTATTTCATTGAAACTCTTTGTAGTTTTCGTTTGATATATTGAATCATTTAAATTCGATGAAGATTTATCACGAATAGCGATATAAAAATATTTTTAATTTCTCCTCCTATGTTTTAGTCATAGACACCCCGTGTCCATTGAAATGGACATATCAGTAATTTTCGATCTACGTTACTAAGAATTTTGTAAAAATCCAGAGTTCATACTAGGAGCTATAGAAACTATTGCCTATTGAAAAAAAAAAATGTTTATCATCATCGGAATTCAACCAGGTCAGAAATGTTTGAACGTGATTCCAAAATGTATTTATTTCCTATATTCATAGTTCTTATCACCAAAATATAATCAGACGATTCACGACGCACGTGTTAAATAATACGCTGATATTACAAATCACTCTCAACATTTCCCAATAGTACTAGTTAGTAAATAAGAATGATTATATCTACAACGAAACAATTCCTCTCTGAGCAAGAGAAGAATGAAAGCAAACTAGGTCTGTTTGTTCGCGTGCTTCGTATGCTGACATTGCACAAACTTTGATCCCGAACTCCTTGTTTCTCCACGCTCTTTCGATATGTAGATTTAATGCGTTCTTTTTCAAGGTTCTTCTCTCAGTTTTGTATGCGTGAAAAGATCAAAGAAACAAAGATATCATAGCATCTCAGACCAACTTCCGCAGAGTCTGCTGAACATTTCTTACTATGCACAATTTATATTCCTGTTATGTCTCTCAATTCTAGAAAGACCGTTCCTCATTTATATTTTATTACTCTACGTTCTCATCTCGAATAGCGCCGAGGGAATCGGAAAGGGTTTCCATGATCATTTATTCTCTCTTTCCCACAATGTGTAATTTACATAAACTCTTTTATGTACTTTTTTTGCAAAATTTGAAGATTGTCATGCTTATCGCTGTATGTCATTACTTACTCTATTACTTTCTCAGAAGAATTCTCCTCCATCTGTCAGATGAGTTCTGTCAATGTTTATGTCATCAAATGAGGAACAAAGAACTGATCAATAATTCCCATCTACCATTCTCGCTTATCGTCAGTGGAATTCCACAAGCGCTTTAATCAATGGTGTATCAACTTTTTATGATCAAACAAGTTTTCGATACATTAGAATTGTTTAGAAATACAGACATCATGACTCTCTGAAGTATGTACAGACCGTTTGGAATATTTTATCCAGTGGACACTCATGAATAATCATTTTTTTCATTTATTCACACAAAATTCAACAAGATGCCGTGCAACGTAAGTGGTTCCGCAGAGTTTCATAACTTGGATGAGCGACAAACGCTATCACAAACATCTGGATGCCACTTACATTCGCAAATAAAAGTTTCCCCCGCAAGGAAACGCTTGTGCAGAATTCCTTTACCCATAATAAAGAAAAATAAAACTTTTATGATTTCTATTTTCCAGTTAAGGACTAAAATTTGCGAGAGGAAAAAGAAGGAAAAATCTTGAAAAATCAATGAGGTGTATCAACACTTCGTAATATTTCATCGGGATGAAGAACGAGGTTCATTAATTGAAATTGTTCTCGACCACAATTCAGCAGTAGGAATTACAAAAATCAAATCATACGATGAAATTTAAGCGCGTGTATTAGAAACTTGAAAAGGAATGGGAAGATTAGAATTCAAGATCATGAAAATCCTGGCCCAGAGAGTTTCCTTCATTATGCTTGTAGTGAAACTGCATTAATGAACAGAAATTTTCCAGTAGGATGGAACCGTGAAATTCTGGTTTTTCCCCACAGTGTAATTAACGCGTTTATGCAAATTCTTCCAACTCGATGAACAGTTAAATTCAAGCTCCAGCAAAGTCATGAATATAGCTAACGGCGGAGAATATAAGAAAGGAATATAGGAAGCGCAAGGATGCGATGTATGAAAAATGTCACCTCCTCTCAAGGGTTTTTTTATCTTGACGTTGTGACACATATTCCCATGTCACACTATTGAGAAGTTTCTAATGAAATTTGCATGACAAGGAATAAACCTGTAATGCTGGTACTAATTTGATCTATTACCGGAGTATAATATCTTCCGGTCAATCGAAAATACAATTCCTCTTTACCAAAAAAATCGATTCAATTACCCTGCGAATACGCTTTGATAATGACTTACGTTCCCCATACACGTGCGTGAACATGTACACAAGCATTCGAAAGCACAGCGCGTATGTTTGCCTGCATACATAATTATATATCACAGTATTAGCGTTATATAGTTCATCCATGTCGGTACACATGCATAAGTCTGTACATGCAATAATATTCAGTGTGACCAGAAATTCAGTTCAGCATGACAACAAGGATCTTCCTATTCAACCACAGAATGCGACGTTACGCAAGACTCCACATTATTAACAATGCTAATACCTAGCCTGGATCGATGAATTCCATTATTAGATAACATTCTGAGAGGGAGGTATTATGAAAACAGATATATAGTTGTATGATCTACTTTATTATCAAATCCGTCATCGTTTATTTACAAGAGAGATATAAAATACGATATCGAGCTTCATGGATAAATAAAATAAATATAAAAGAAAACCCTCGCATCAGTTAGTTTTGAAAATGGATTTCCTCCGTCGCTTCAATCTCACAGAACAGTTTCGTGATAGGATCATGACTCTGGAACAAATACATCCACGAAGAATTCAACGTCAAGGATCACTCGAATGCTTGAGGTCGAGGATCGTAAAATGAAACCGTGTGTGAGGATGTATGCGAGGAAATCAACTTGTCCGCGCACGGTCCTATGTCTCAATATTATATCGTAAAGATCTTCTTGATTCAAACGCGGACGATGGTGTTGTTCGTCTCGTCCTGCAATGGAATCGAATAGATAGCATTTCTACCCCAATCCAAGAAATTCCACGATCTACTCGAGGAGAATTCATTTTTATTCAATAATAATTCGACCTCATAAATTTTCAATTTGAAATTCTGAAAATAAACTCTCATCAGGTTTTACCGGTGATCAACGCGTGATGCTTCGTACAATTCCCTTGCCAAAGTTTCATTTTGATTCTGTCACAAACTTCCTGTATTGCGGAAGTACGAAGCTCGACGGAATCCAAAGTTTGGAAAATTCGCACACCCATTTTAGCAGGTCCGCTTATGAAATAACTTTCATGTGCAGTTTTTTATACAAATCTTGGTGCTATTAGAAACGCATCAACTGGAACATGAGTAGAAAAGATTTCAATGCAATACTACAAGTTTGGAAAAACAATGTAAGAACCGCAACTGTCGAGTCGTTTGGCATCACAACATCCAATTCATCTTTGTATTCCAAGTTCACAGTAGAAAGGAGGACACGTTCCGTGGAGGTGAGATACATCTCAATCCGAAAGTCACACATCTTTTGATGAGTTATGGATTTCATAAATTCGAGTCACGAATTTCTTTGAGACGTATTAACGTAAAAGTATGTCCCCCTCTGAGTTGACAAGAAGAAGACGTATATACGTGAAATGAAGAGCTCAAAGTACTTGAGTTGATGATATAACAATAAGACGGAAAATCTTCAGTCGCGCAAAATCCATATCCTCGTAAAAACGAAAAATATGATATTCGTTGTGACGAAGAATGATTATTTCAATGAAATATTCACCTTCCACCATACTATAGTTATTTTCATTTTTCCCGCTGTGGAGATTGATGGGAATCATGTGATAATATTATGTATGCGCTATATGAATCGCGGAGTGCAGAAGATCATACGTTAATGGGAAAAGGACTAAGAAAGATGTCAGGGTCGCATCGTCGTTTGCCTACGTCAGAGATAACTAGCGGCAACACGCAACACGTCAAGGAGCGCAACAAGTGTAATTTTTTTTCGTCTGAAACCACACCCCGGATGCAATCAATTCTTGTACCGGGTTCATGTTTCCCCCTGCAGCGGTTTTCCCTCTACGGATAAATGCTCTCCGACGGTATTTCAAATTACTTGGTAATAACAATGCTTCAGTGCGTTGATTATAACACTCTCCCTGCTGTTTCGTTTGGGTGAGATGCATCACTCTGTCGGATATTTTGCGGAAGTTTTTTATGGAATTGAATCATGAACAATTCGGCTATTTTCGGTATGGACCGATATTTTATGAAGATCTAAAAAGATGTGGATGATCTGTGGCTCATTTGGTCTGAATCGAGAGTTTTGGATCCCGTTTTGGTAGTTAACTCATTTGGTAATGACTCGTAGAGTTGTATTCCTATCAATAACGGAGGGACTCTATCGAAGAACTTCGGAACACTTATACTCCGTTGGCATTATTCAGTTAGATAAGTTTCCACTGTGTAGTCAATTCGGCGCGGCTGTTGCTTTAAAGTCTCTTCGCATGCCGAATGAACAGTACTTCGGTTGTGCGTATCGCTTCAGGGTACATTCCAGCTCTCGTTATCTACAGAATGTTTTAGAGATCCGTCGATTCAAAAGAAATATGGAATCCTTCGATTGTCAATAATTCTCACCAAGTACAATCCAAAGTGCATAATCTTCATCTGATGAATTCACGGGAACTTCAAATCACCTCATGAATCTGGCAATGTTTCCTTAATAAGAATCTGATGAGAATTATACTGACAGAAAAACAGCATAGTTGAAGTTTCATAGCCCCAATGATTTGGAATTTCATTTCAATGACCAGCAAATGTGGTTAATCTTGTCTTGAACTCTATTCCATCTGATCATTGCATTGCGATTACATTTCCTGATGATTAGATCTAGATTTCAAGTCATTGCGACTATGAATGTTTCAACCAAGTCGTTTTTCTGTCAGTGCAAACGTTGCAATTAGAGCTGGATCAAGGCTGGGGAAGTCTCCTTTCCAGAGAAACGTTCTCCGGTTGTCGAAGATTTTCTATGAAAAAAAAGGGAGAACATGGGTCCCACCTAGTGTTGTCGCGATCTTCGATCCGGATCGAAGATCGTCTCGGATAGGCTCGAAATTTCGAGCCGATCTCAATAATTTCAAACGATTCGATCTTCGAACAGAGCTGAGAAAATGTCAATCGATCCGAGTTTCGAGCTAAGCTAGAACTATGAGATCGACGAGCTAGATCGTTACTGAGAAAATTTCCTATCAGACGGAAGACCCTGACTAAGAAAAACCATTGATTCTCGCCAAATCTCACTGAATCTCGCAAAATCTCATTCAATCTTGGACAATGTTCTGATCAAATCTCATGAAATTTCATTTGTCAGAATCGGTTTATGAAACAATATTGTGTTTAATGTTCAATTAGTAGCAGAGTCGATATTAAGAAACATGTTTATAAAGTGGATTTTTCTTCATCGCCAATCCTCGGAAGATGGATTGATTGATATATTTATGTATTTATTGATTGGAAGATGTATTCATGGAGTTTTTATAACTGACATTTATGAAATTTGATTTGCCGAGTCATAAAAATTTTGAGAAAACGTTGTTTTATACTTAAACTTCAAGAGCTTCAGAAATACAGTACAGGCCAAAAGTTTGAATACACCCAAAGGAAAGACCATTTTTTCAGTTGATGTGTTTGTTTCAGGAAATTAACTTACTTTATTTAAATAAGTTTATTGTGTTTTATACGCTCAGAGAAAAATCTGATCGGCACAACCACAGCACGTCGTTGATTTTTGCCTTGACCATCTTATTTAGTCGCTACAACAACATTCATGTGATTTTGTCTTGTTTTTCTCATCATCATAACCAAATTTCACGCCACTGCAACCGTGAATCTTTGACCATGCGAACATTGTTCCTGTAATCAGTTTGCTTTTTTTTCAGTGTATTATTTAGACATTTTTTTATCATTATTTATGTAGTTATATGGATCAGATCAATTTCGAACAGTGAAGATTTGAAAATTTTAAATGTCTTTAGGTTAATTCAAACTTATGGCCTGTACTGTATGTTCTATTCCAAGGAGCCCCTGGATGCTAGGATTTTTTATTCGCGTTTGTTTTGAACGAAGTAGGATCGTGGGATCTTCGATCTAGTCCGATGATCTTCGAGCCAATCCGAGCTTCGATCCAAGCAGTGGATCTATCGATCTGATTTGCGAGCCAAGCCTATAAGTCAAAAACAAGAGCCAAGCCGAGCTAATGCTCGAAACTCGTATTCGCTCGGATCGCGGCAACATCAGTCCCACCCTTAATTCGAACCCGATTGCGATTTCCGTCATGATCAAAGCAGGATCTCAATAATCTTCCCTGATATTGTACTTCACAGGCGTGAAGTAAATAAAGAATATCATGCGTATACATTTGTTCATTTTATTTAATTTTATATTGCAATGCACATTGTACGTTGAAATGACTTGGAATTTCTATTGAAACAAACACTCGTATTATGAATGGAACAACATATGGCACAATGGTACTTAGCGAAACACAACGACGATAATAATAAAGTATTTCACGTGGTTCAATCAACCATGTATTTTTCAAGACCATCTGTGCAGTGATGAAGAAGCGATAATATTGTTCCAGAGTGAAAGCTCAAGAGTACGTTTATGAATGATATTTCAATGAGAGAAATGTACAGCAGATATTCTATATGACTATCACCTATTCCACATTATTTGATCGATATTTCATTTGATTAATCTATACCCAATGGATAAGATATTCAAGAATAATCTCTGACAGAATGATGAATGATCATACCGACTTTCATGAGTGATTTTATTATGTTAGACTCGATTTCACTTGGAAATTGTTACATGCTTATGTCAACTAGAGATGGAATGATCCAAATAATTCAAATCTTGCATAACTAAATCATGATCGAACGATGTGTCCATCTGAATCCACTCCCACAAATCACGAATATAATCCTTAAACGAAGATGATTATTTGTCGCTGATGAAGAGATGTAATACTGTGTCCAAAAAATAAGGTGATCCACATCGATTGTCTTCATCCCTGATTTTTTTGAGCAAGGAATTTGCTTTGAATTCTGTTTGTGGTTTGAATATTATGCCGAGGAAACGTCGAGGATGATACGGAAGACCTTTGTAATGAGATTATGTTGCAAAGATATAATTACAAGTGATAAAAACACTTTGAAGTCACAAAAAGCATTGAAGGTGACCAGCGTCCAGGACGACCATCGACGTCAACCGATGAACAACACGCTAAATGAAAGATCTTGTACTCAAAAACTATCAATTAACGATAAGAGACCTTCTTGATGATATTCGCATAACACAAGAATCAATCAACTCGAATTTATGGGCAGAGGACTCTTGGTTTTTATACCACGATAATGCAACAGTTCACCCTGTATTGGTTCTCCTTGAGCTTCTCGCTATGAATTCAACTTATATCACTCTACAATTACAGTATTCGCTTGATTTGGCACCGAGTGCTTTCCGGCTCTTCCATGAACTCAAAAAATCACTCAATGAAAACTATTCGGACTCAATCGAGGAAATGAAAGTTGAATTGACAGAAACATTGAAAGCAACGTCGGATAAACACTTCTCAAACTGTTTCGAAAATTGGAAAAAAACGTTGACCAAGTGCTTTGTATTAGATGAGGACTGTTTTGAAGATAACGAAATTGATTCGGGAGAATAGGCTTCACATTACACTGAGAGAAAAAAATTACAATTTTTATTCACAGTTTGGAGACATCGCGGACAATACAAGATAATCGCTGAACATCAGTTCACTGAATTACTATTTAAATTCCAAAAATTATTATTCAAATAGTGATTCATTGTATCAATGTTGTGCGATCATCTTGTATCGTCCGCGATGTTTTCAATCTGCTAATGGAAACTGTAATTCTTACGCTTTTTTTCTCAGTGTGAGTTTTGTAGACTTTACGTTGAATTTCCAATGCAATTTCAAACTCCTGAAGATAATACGCATGAATTAGTATTTAGATACTACTTGAACGTCTTTGGGATCATTACAAAGCATGTGTATACACAAAATACAGTGTCGATCAATCATCCCCATGGTACTTGCAAATCTCTTCGAACAGCGTTGAAAAATCCATTTGTATAGGAACGTAAGTATATCAAAGTTCAATTCGAAACGTTTCTCCATTGATGTCACATGATCTTTCTCTCTTGGCTTTCTTCTAAACGATATAATCCATTTTCACAAGATAACGTATGATTGATTATCACTCAATTCCTTCTACAGGTTTTACGCATTTGGAAATCAAACACATCATTCTTTCAATGGATCAACGTGGATATCGATTAACAAAATACGTGCAGAACGAGTAACGAATTGATGTAAATGTATTGTGGGTATCCTGTATTGTATACCTACAGTTTTCGGGGATTTTAATCTTGGCAGTTGGAAATTACTGTTTTCAGAGAGAATTTATTGTTATCGGAGAGAAAAGGTTCTAGAAAAATGCTTCCGTTGCCGGTGATGTGATATTTTCATCCAAAAATTCATCAGGCACTCAACGGTATGCATCGCGTATCAAGCACAGAGCGCACATTGCTTTGCACTCGTTACCTCCTGACTGTATCTTCTAAAATATTGGAACAATCCCATGGAACGTGGGATGGTGTTTCATTTCGCACAATTCTTACTTAGAATCCGTGAAATGAGTTTTCCATATAGAAATTGAATGTAGATGGAGGGATAGGGCAACGTTGAGGGAACTTGGTTGGGCTTTGAAAATCAAACTCGATGCAACCTTGAAACGATAACATGATGCATTCTGTGCCCGAATTAATTCCATACAAAAATATCTTGAAAATTTTATAACATAATTCGGCTGAACAAGAACTGTATTCTTCACCTCTGTATTCCTCATACCTATATTCGGACATATGACCATTGAAAAGTTGTTAAATGTTGCAATTGAACTATATAATCATTGTTGCAATCAGCGATCTTTTTCATCAACTTTCATTTCATCAACAACACCTTCTGAATATAAGTAACGAGGATACAGTTCTTTGAGAATACAGTTCTTGGAGAATATAGATGTTTAAGAAAATTCTTTGAGAATACAGATGTTTAAGAATATACTTCAAGAAGACAGTTCTTTGAGGATACAGATATTCCAAAATATACAAATAAAGACTACCGCCCTTGGTCTGCTCATAGATCACTACAATAATTTTGTAATGATCGATCGTATGGACACATTGTCACTGAAATTACTATCCATAAACATTATTCATGCATACCTTTTCATGAATAGGAAATTGTGATTCCTCTTTATTAGTTCTCGACAGTTACTATGTGCCGCTTGAATTCCAATTGTTCTGATAATTTGACGCACGGTCGAGTTGAAAATTTGGATATACGGAATGAAATATACGAGGAATCAAATATGGTGTCAAATAGTTGAAGAAACTTTGTACATACACTGAAAAAAAAATTTATTCCGGTCAAATAAATATTTATTTGTCCTGTACCAAGGAAATATTTATTAGAATTAACAAAATATTCTTTGGAACCAAAATAATTTATTGGAATCGAATAAACGATTGAAACCATCTATTTAATTCAAATAAATTATTTTGGTTCCAAAGAATATTTTGTTAATTCTGATAAATATTTCTTTGGTACAGGACAAATGAATATTTATTTGACTGGAATAAATTTTTTTTTAAGTGTATAAAATATTATACCAATGTTATAGGACTGATATGAGCAAAGCGAAGTAGCCTAAGAGCGGAGTTTTCTAGTTCCTTTATTGATTTTATTCGATAGTCTCTTCGTTGAATAATCCAAAGAACAGTCGAAATAAGTTTTCCAGTTATTCTCCTACACAATGCAACAATAAAATATTCAACATGCTGGATAAATTCGAATACTCTCGACAGAAATTGGAACGTATAATCACGGTATAGTACGTTGAACTATGTTTGCAAGAAACATTCAATAAACTCAAACTTGACACCATAGAAAAACGAAATTGATACTCTGAAATCTCTGTAGGGAGTCGACGAAGGTAGAGAATATATTAGCGTATCGTGCTTCAATCCACGGATAAACATAGGATATAATCGAACTCTGCACTTCAGTTTGAAATTCAAATATGAAAGTATAGTATTTCAAACCGTTGAACGTTCCATATAACTTCTAGGGATCACTTTATACTCTTGATGTGTTTTATTTTCATATACTGCGCATATTGCTCGATATTTCTCTGGTTTCAACATCAATATTGAAATAAAGTACATAGAAGTTTGAAATGTTTGAAACTTCTATTAAATTACCAACTCAAGTTGAATTTTTCAATCCAAATAATCTGAATTCCCGATTCGGGAGTGGTGAGTCTCAAGAGGTGCGTGGATTCATAGGATTATGAAGAGTTATTCCTTCACTTCATTGATATATGCTGTTCTATGAATATTATTCGATATGTCCCTTGAATTTCCTGAGAACGTCGCTAAAAGATATAATGCGCTTTTGTGGGATATGTTGAATTCCTCAAACAGTGAGTGAGAAGAAAGTCCCTGAACTACTCCATTATTCATCACCAATTGTAAATAAACTGTAATTGAGACTGAAGACTCTTCAATTAATCTAGTTTGTGCTGTTTATAATACTTTCATTGATGGATAAAGGGAATGAACACAACAGAAATGAAGGAATCCTTGGTCCATTGCAACAGCTTCGTACCAGCTGTGTGTTCAACTGAATCATCCTTACAAAATTATTTAAATTCAAAATCTGAAGCAAATTTTTGTTAAAAAGTAAACACTGGTTCAGTACATATTCGAGCGTAGATTCAAGATTCATGCCGAATATGTCGTTTTTCTCATTTGACAGGCTAGTATTGTTTCATAGGAATGAAAAATCAGTTCTCATACTGATTTCAAAGGAAATGAGAATTGGATTTCATCACTTTATTTTCGTCTTTCCACCATGAGAAGGAAATGACGAATGATCGAGTTACCAGTCGAGCTTTCTATTTACCTCCATCACTTGAATCGTTTCAAACCAGCATAAGATGAAACGAGCAACGGGATCGATGCCAAAACTGTCTGTAAATTTCTTTTGGAAACAATTACTCTCTGATTTAAGCACGATTCTTCAAATCATTCGCAAAAATACAGCAATTTGTGTAGTCATTTGATTTAGGACAGTTCAACGATTTGCAAGAATATAGGAATCTTTTTTTGATAGCAATCACCTTTTATCAAAGACATCACACCCCAACTTAGTCTTTCCGTAATAGACCGGGATACAAGTGCGAGAGGTTTCAATCTCTCATTGTATACATGGAGACAATGCCAAAGAGTAAAGGAAGCTTCGAGTAAAGTAGGGTGTCGGTTGTCAACACAGTATTTCCTCTCTGAATCTTCGGCGTCTCGCTAAAGATCCCTTGTCAGACTCATTTCATTGCTTTCACACTTTGAGAATCTCAAAATCATTGAAAAAAATAGCCCCGCGCATAATTAATACAAACATAGGTTCATTTATATTCTACGATGCTCCGATAAAAGATCTTACAACCTTGAACCCTCGTTTAAGAAATCTATAAAAACTTCTTATCATTTCTTCTTATTGCATCTAAAACGCTTTATCACCGTTATCCACATTTTGCACACGAAAGGAATGTTTTTGAGAGAAATAATGAAATCACGACACTTTTATTCACCTAAAATTACAATAAAGTATCCAGCAATGAAATGCGAATACGAATTCGATAGTGTTCCTTTGAGGAAGATAAAAACGAAGACTCGTATTTCGGCTGTTTCATCGGATTACCATTTGATTGTTTTTTCATGCTTACCTTCTGCTTTGTGATTCAATTGGAAACGATTATCGGAGCTGACGTGACTAAAGGCATACCTCATACCCTTCAAACTAGGGTACGAGGTGGAGGAATAAAAGAGACTCTTCATCACTCGTAGTGAAACTCGTCTTTCCTATTTCAAAGTCGTTCCAATGTTGCTGTGATCGATTCTCTTATGAAACTTCCGGTTCTCAATCTATCGTGTATCTATCTTCTACAACAAAATATAAATCCTATCAACTCCATCAGGAGTATCTAGAAAAATATCTCCATTAGAATAATTTCAATCAATCCGAATGAAATGTGATTATTTTACGGATGAAATATTCGATGATGAGAATGAGAATGTGATACCTCTATGCCTGCGAGTGTACGCTCCTTTTGTGTAAATGAGGAGGAAGACACGAAAGACTAGCTTCGTAACTGGAAAGAGTGGCTCGAGAGAATGGTTAACGATGGCCTGTCAAAACTGCTGCCAGACGAAAAGGAAAGAAATGTCGATGCGGAGGCGAGGCACGACGCGTTTGAAGAAGCCAAGTATTGAATTTCCCAAAGGACTGTTACCATCCCTCCCCTCCCCCGCCCCCGGCACCCCGTCTCTCGGTCTAAGGATTTCATCTCCGTCGCTGTCTTCTTTTATCGCATTCCCTTTTTTCCGCGCTCTTCGTATTTCCATTCTACTATAAATTAAGAGAAAGATACGGAAATCTCAATGATATCCGAACGCAGCTCAAGACTTAATTTGCCCTTTCCTGACAAGACAATATTTCTTATCAGTGTACTCTCAGTTTTCGTTAGACCCTGAAGTGTTTCCCAGCAAAACCTCTCCCCGTTCTTGACTTGTGATAAGGAGATGATTCAATGTAATGATCGTCTGTTTTTTCTCTGGCCTCGTAACACGAAGAAATGAAAGATCGCGCAAAATCTTTCAAATTTTCGAAAAACGATAAAAGATTTGGTTGAAATTCTGTAAACGGAATATTGGTTCACGTCAATCGATATGACATAGTCAGTGTGATTTCAAATTCAATTGAATATGCAAGCAAAACGCGTGAGAGTGAATCAAAAACTCGGTCTATTTAAATTCAACGGGATAATACAGAAAATTGTGAAGTGTGCTTCGTGGAGAACTGCTGTTTAACCAAGATTGAGAAGTATTCCTTACATCTGTAGGATTTCATTCAAAATATATCGGATTTATAATTGGGCTGGAAGAATTTCAATTATTATTCTCGTTTTCTCATATAGGTGACTGACTCTCCAGTTATTACACTTCTTTTGAGAGAACTGTGATTCTGAATAGTTGATGACTTACGACAGAGCAGAGTTATTATTTTCCTCGAGCTATGAAAAGTCGAGAAGAAAGAGAATCAGCAAGAAGTTTTAATCAGTCAGCGCGTTCACGTGGCCATTTATGAAGGGACCGACCAACATTTGCGACCGGAACTGAAGAAATTCACACACACATATATAGACAGATTCACAAGTATACGAGGAGTTTGCTGTAAAACGTAGTTGCTCGTGGAAAGAAAGATGCCAGAGTTAACCCTGTGGATCCTGAACCAACTTTCCCATGGATTCTCTTCCGTAGTTTATTTTGTGATTCTATTACTAGTTAAAACAAATCCACTTTTTTCCCCTCGTTCAAATTCATTCAACATCTATGTTGAATCAGGTGGGATAATGATAAAAGTGCAAAAAGTGTAACGCAACGTTCATTATGAGTGGAACTGAATGAAATTCATCAACTTCTAGATTCCCACTCGAAATAATTTCCGTGAAACACGAGAATCGAGTTAGAAACTCCAAGCCTGATTATCATGAAATACATGATTCAATTATGGAATGTTTCATTGAGACATGGAAGTACACTTTCTGAATCAACGTAATAGATATTGTTGTACTTGGAGTCACGTTGAATATATTAACTTTGCGTGATGGTAGGTGAACTCCGAGTTTTCTCCCCTGAGAAGATTTTCTGATGTAGCGTGTATCGTCAACTCGTCACATAAAAATCGAATATTCAAGAATCTTCTGTGTATACAAGAGATATGTACATAAATATGGAGTGTATGGAGTGCAGAATTGACTGTTAAATACGATGAACGAATATTTGGAACAGAAATGGTACTCTTTGTACCATTGAGGGAAGAACAGAAGTATCAAAAACGCATGGCATTGATTCTTCACTCCCGTCAAAACAAATCTCAGAACATTCTCTATCCGAACTTTCAACGAGAAAAATCATGCGATTAGGAGGGAGCATAAAATGGTTTGCAGAGTAACAATTATGATCATCAAATTCATTCACAAGGGATGCATATTTTATTCAATATAATTCAAGGGGTTCATTTACATTGGTTCATCTGCTTGAAGTGGGTTGGCGATAGTTTGAGTGGATGTGGTTTGGTGTTTCATAACAATCAACCATGATCATGTGATTTATGTATCCAATACTCACGATGGTAACGTGTTTAAATATTAAACTGTTAATCAAAAGCAATTATCGATAATATTAGGAAATAGAGTTTGGTATTTGATCACTTGTATTTGGTCATTTGGGTGGTATAAATCGTTGATCATAGATGATATATTTATTCGATCTGATGAATACATAGTTAATATTCCTGAGAATCAAGTTATCTTATAGAAATTAATCATTCGTACTGAAAAAATAAACTATTCAACACTCGTTCATCGCTTACAGCGACCGTTCAAGAATGAAGAAACGTCATCCCTCATCAGTTCCCTCGATCTGAATCGACAAAATTTACTTTGATCGGCGGAAAAAACAGAATTCAACTCAGAACGTGTTATGATCAGGAACAAAAAAGAAACGAATCAATAATTGTCTCAACTAAGTATCATCTCAAGATAGTTTGAATGTTTTGTTTTTTATTCCTAAATTCATAGGGTTCTGATCACACGAGACTCATATGTCGGTGATGTGTTTTTCAGCAGCCACCTTAAGGGGTAGCAGCTCAATTACGAGACATTGTTATTTACGCGGAACATGTAGAGCCCAGTCGAGTCTCGAGAGTTTCCGACTCTTGTAATAACTAGGTCGGCATAATGATACTTAATGCCGTGGGTTACCCTGCACTTAGCACGACGTCCTTCGGATTTATTGTCATGAGGGATGAACAAATACTGACCCTGTGAAATGTTCAGTATATCCGGAATATAGATTATGATTTGATACAGTTATACTTGGAGAAGAATTTTACGGTCAGAACTACCATTTTCAGTCACAAATTAGTATCATTATGAAATGCTGACAGTAATTCGTAATAGCAGGGTATCATTCAAGGTAGTGTATGGAAGTGAAGAACCAGCATTAAAGAGTATATTTTTCGGCAACCAGCACTGTGAATGGAGGAAATAAATAACAAATGTTTTCAATTCTGGACATTCATTCGATCACATGGATTACCAATGAGGAGTTGATGTAGTATAAACGCTGATGATGATATTTCGTAACGATATTTGAGATCTTCTAACAGTTTTTGCATACATCTGTCGAGTTTGGATTTACTCGTGCAGGATTAAATGTAACTCCCGGGCAACGAATTCACAAGTGCGAGCATATACAGACGATTCTAATTTCGAGATCTGTTAATGAACAGAAGAGCGTTATACTCTACATTCAAACAGCTAGAATTTATCGAAAAGCTGGAAATTCAATTGGAAGTTATGGCAGCAGCAACTCTTAGGACCTGAGAATCGGTGAACATTTTCTAGTAAACCCGTACCAGTATGTCTCATATTTTTAGAAGTAATTTACAGATATGCCCTGGTGAAAATTTCCGCTCGCCGGAAGCGAACTTCGAAACAAATGAAGCGTGAAATGTTTCAATTTCCTCTTCTTTCGCACTCAGATACTGTTTCATTTACTCTCCCGCGTCACTTGATACCCTTCTTACGCTCCCATTTTCACTAGGGATGGAATGAAATGTCATAACTCCAATAATTTTGAACAAGTGAATTCCAGTTTATTCTCAAGAAGTGCGCCTCGAAGGGCAACCCTTGGGGCGATACACGAAGGGGAAGAAATTCGCTGTTACAGTGAAATCTAAATTTGCTGAGTTCCTTCTGCTGTAACAGGAAATTTGTTGCTGTGAAGACTTTTTGCTCCTTCTGCAAAATTTGTTCACTGTTCTGTATATAATACTGAAAATTTTTCCGAGACAGTAAAAAATTTGTTGCTTCTGTTTATAATATTGCTCCTTCAGCAACTCAGTTGACTGTGGGAGCGAATTTTTGGCTAGGTCAGCAAAAAGATTTGCTATCCTGTGTATAACACCTCAAATTCTTTCTTCTCCATATACAGACTGGTACGGAGGTCTGGCTCATTAGAATCGAAATAATTAATTATACATTCGGCAAGAAAATAAATCAGCTGTGACGGCAAATTCTGATTTTGCTGGGTCCCTTTTGCTGCGACAGAAAATTATTCGCTATCAATAGCGATTCTTTAGCTATAACAGCAAAGAACGTTTGATCCTCCTGCTAATTTCGCGTATTGGAGTGTAGAGGATAGCAAACATATTTTGCTGCCACAAATAAGGAGTCGCTGTGAAAGCTGACAAGATTGCTGTGGTAGCAAATAGATTGCTATCACAGCAAAAAATCTGCCGCTCTAGCAAAAGGTATTCAGTAAAATGAGATATCACTGTCACAGCGAATTTATTTTCCTTTTTGCATCAAGTAGTCTAGCGACGACAGAATTTCATGTATTGAGGGGTGGGGGGGGGGGAAGGTCTGAGATACAAAAAACAAAAGAATATTTTCGTGAGTTGTACTCTAGAGTACCTCATTTATTGATATGTTTATCATTGTTGTACATCATTGAGTATCAATCAAAGAATATTCTAATGAATTTTCATGAAAAAGTATTGAAAATGGAGCCAGTGGTGGGGGTGAGAACCGAGTCTTCTCAAAATATTCAGTAGTCAGGATAAATCATGATTGATTCATCTGAAATTAAACCAGAAGACTTCACTCAGCAGTCCGACCCCCTTCAAATTCGCTTCGCTCATTTTGAACGAATCGTAACCTACATATACTCGCTTCACCTGCATCTTGAACAATTCAGATATCCGGGGATATATAAAACGGCACTCATCGGTTTTCCGCTCAACTGAGAATATTTTTGAATGCAATATTCAGAAAACCTGAAACTAATTGCCTACTATTCTTCATACCATCTTCAAATGACTCGGAAACATGCTCCTAAACAACTGCAGAATTTGGACAATTGCCCTGGTGGAAATGAAGTGTGGAACCACAACGGAAGCGTGAGCTAGGAGTCATTTAGGCGTAACGGAGAGTCATCTGGGTTTAATGTGGAAATGAATGGAAACAGTTTCACTTTTCATTTTTCCCAATAACTACTTCCTTCACTTTTGGATTCTCACTAGGGTGCAGTTGTCGTAACGT